>CM041037.1:8636507-9385209 GCA_023078785.2 Hyles euphorbiae
TACATAAATTGCAACTATTGATAGCATGATATTCGAACCTTCCTAACTAGGAGCGTTAGTGAGACCACGGTCCAATTGTTGCTATATTGACAAAGTTGGCTAGATGGAAACCTTAAACGGGATAATGTGATTTAAAAAAAAGAGTCCAACTAATAGACTTGAATAATATATGCATTAAGCTGCGTTTGTCTAATGTTTAGCATAACCTCCCCCAAAGATAAACCTGTTTTCTACCAATGAGACGTGTCCTATCATAATAACGACATAATTTAATATAAATTCTCAAGTATTAGGTATAAATACATTTTTAAGAAACTCATAATTCACTCCACTACATCCAGTTACTGTATAATTTACCCAACTTGTTTGCATATTCCATAAATACAGTTATATCTTCAAAGTCAATAATTAATGCTAATTGTGGAAACTGTAACACTGTATTGTGTGAGTAAAGTGAAACATCGTAAATTATAATACATTTGAAATGGATTCGCGGTGCCTGCTCAAAAATTGATAGCAATGTTTATTTCATCTTTGCTTGTATATGTTGACAGGCGCATACAGATATTATCTAACCAACATTTTTAAATGTAACAAATAATTAATAGCATTTATTTAAAAAGAAATACATTTACTTGTTCACTCATTTATTTTCTATGGTAAAATCCCTGACCATAATTTTAACTTAAAAATGTTTTAGGCAAATTAATATTTGAATAGAATTTCAAGGGCAATAGAATCAAAATTTCACGATAATATTCAATGGCAAAAAAAAACGGAAATACGTGGTAGTAAAATGAAAGGCCTCAATGAAACTGACGCTGTCAGTCGATTTCCAATAATCACACGCGATCCATTGTTGTGGATGATTCCCAGATTAGTTAAGTTTCAAGAAGTATCAAACACGACACCAGGGCGGTGCATGCGGGTGCCGTAACGATGTAAACAACACGCGATTCTCACGGCTATTCACAAAACTCTGCTACACTTCAGCGGATGTGTACTTGTTCATGTTGCAAATTTGTATGCATTATTTTACTCGTGATACAGTTAGGCATCATACAACTAACTGTTTGATCCAATCAACAGTACCCGCTTTAAGAGGCTTTATATCGTAAGTATATCTGGATATATACATCATGCAAATGACGTCGGCAAGCTTACAGCTGTATCCCGGAAGGAGTAGGCAGAGGATTCATCAGTGCTTGCAACAGTTTCTAAATGATTCCTTACCAAGATTTGATACTACACCCAACAGTCACATACATAGTCACCTCACACCTATCGGAAACTGCGAGAGTCATTTGGGTCTCACCAAGACCCGCACACAATATATTCGTTTCGGTGCGGGAATCATCGAAACCGCATCTTCTCGTTTCATAACCTTCCTCCAACCAACGGCGCCACAGAAAATGTTATGTTGGGAGGTAAAGCAATAGAGCTACTCATCAAAATACATACAAAAACCTTTACATTACATCCTGATTTGGATTCTCCTTACAACGTAGGTTTAGCGAATCAGCACAATTCAAAATTATTTGCTTTCAGCAAATCGGATAAATTATGAATAGAAAACAACATCATAGTTTGAATTTGATTATCGCAGATCCGAGTAAACACAATCATTGTCTATAATTGATAGAAACTTTTCTTTGATACATCTTCAGTCAATTTACATACTAGCACACATTCTTTAGGAAACTGGATCGAGCACAGTATCGCAAGACACCTAATCAACGACCGGTTTGACTCGACCCGTGAGATATGGGTATTTTTGTCGATTCTTACATTTTACCCGTCCCTACCTACGTACTTCCTTTCTTCCCTAAGTAGGAAGAAGAAATGTGTGACAACTTTAAAAGGTTAATATTCTCTTTCAGCGCTGGCAACATTTATCTAAGTTCCCCATGTTAAGTTTATAGTCATGAGAGTACAGGTTAATGGCCCTCCAACGGCCATTTAAGCAGTTTATTTGTATTTTATTATCAGTGGGCTTCTAAATGAGCTTTTGATTTGGACACTGAGATGTTGACATTGTAACTTCTTTCTGTATTTACTAAAGACAATTCGAAGGTAGGAAATAAGAATTTTTAGGTACATATAGTTACCTGTCTACTGTTTTGAGTAAAACAGTTATTCGTATAAAAAGCTCCTATATTTGATTCGGATTTTAACTTTACTATTCATAAATACGAAGCTAATCATAGCTGATTCGACTTTAACGCATAACTGTACATTTAATCTATTGCATAGTATTTTTATAAGGTGATGTGATTTCGACAATATCATGCTTCTCCCATTAATCTTATTAATTCTAGGGTGATGAAATCATAATAATCACCATTAACTATAAGTAACCAACTGCAAAGCATTTTGGGTATACTCGTAATTCACCCAAAATATATGCAATTTTTTTACTTATTAAAAACTGTTTTAGGAAATTACAGTATGTTTATTATATGTACGAGTAGATAGCATATTTTTCACATTCAAGGCATTTTTAGAGGATCTCAATACATTTTAGATCAAAAATGACTTTTTTTCCTTTATCGCAGTGAGAAATTACAAACATATTACTTCAAGCTACGTTTTCTACAGTCTAGTCTTGTAGGCACAAGTCACCATAATCTTAACAGTATCTCCAACCCTACATAGATTTTAGAATTTCGCCGCAAAACTCTTTAACAAAAATTGTACTGGTCTATATTTGTTAGACACAAAACAAAGGGCATTTGTAGGCATGAAGTGAAACATATTATTGTAATAAGAAGTCCACGAAGCGCGACGGGAATATAATTTCTCACGGCGATCGAGGCTCGACCAGCGCGTGGCTGGGTGCGCAGGCGCCGCGCCGTGGGAGACGAAAGATCGGAAAATAGTAATACAATGATTAAATAATAGTGGTATATATATATGAGAAGAAAAACGTACCACGCATCGGTGGGTACAGTTTAAAATAAAGTCAATATCAAGATGTAAATAATTCGATTTCACACCTGCTACGTTACAATCTGATACAAATTTAAAATATGTCACCTACCAACTATTCCCAATCATAAACTATTGTCGCATGGCACATAAATAACGAATTTACCTTTGCGTAATTTCAAAACTAAGTCAATAAAAAAAAATAGCCCGAGAATGTTCAGGGAATGATGTCACATTCCACTCTAAATAAATTAAATATACTTTTATAGCTATCAACCCAGCCACTAATTTCATGAGTTTTGGGTTCTTCTAGCTTGTTGGACTCAAAATTCACACCTTAATTTCAAATAATTTATAGAAGTATCAACGGTTATAGGCAACAACCATCAACAAGAATAAAACTGATATTAGGTAGTATGCATAAAAATGTTGTATAAATTCAGCCATAAATAAACATAAAAATTAATTATAATCTTCTCTATGATAATAAAGTATCATAAAGAATATTTAAGATATGCAAGGTTAACGATATGATCCTTCGAGCCGGATATTAAATTTAAGCATACCTATACAGTAGTACTAATAGATGTTACAATTATGAATGATGATAAACAATAATATATTCAAGTTTATACTTATACAGCACTAATGTGTTTTTAACATGCTATATGAACACCATTAAATAAAATTCAGTACCTAATTGAACGAAAAAATATATAATAGTATAACCGCGATCCCACAATCTATCATTCACCATAGACCAAAAAAATTAGTGACTTGGGAATCCTGTTCTTTATGTGTCGACCTTCAAATACCTCCTTTTTTTTTAATATTTCTGCTTATTTCACTTTTTTTTAATATGTCCTTCAACATTCATCTGCAATTAACACATAGAATAATTTAGCAATTAGTCGGTTTGTTTCCCAGGATACACGCCACGGGTCGTTGCGCGCCACAATTAATGTCCCTGCTCAATTGTATGTCAATACGCCGCAAAAGCATTCACGATGTAGGAAGAAAACAAACGTGTAACAATAAAATTGCATAGTACCATATAAGTGATAACCGTGTATGGACTTCCTGGTCTTATCCTACATAGCTTTCTTATAGCAATCCCTTGAAGATCCTAATGTGTGATCAACCTTTGACCGTTCACCTGTCCTGTGTAATTAGATCGTTAGCCGGGCCGTGGTTCGCCGGTTGTGCTTGGCTGATTTTCTCACACGTCTTGCATTGTGGCTAAGGCGGGCCCTGATGACCAGATTAGAATACGATTTTACATATATCTAGAAGCAGCGGTTTTTTGTTGCGAAACCTATATAATGTGAGTAATGTGTTCACTTTCTTTATTTTGCGTTGAAACGTGAGTCATGACTGCGACTAATTACGCACTGATGTAATTAATGATAGCAAACGCTAATCATTCGTTACAATATATAATAAATTACGTCTCCGAATATATTTTTGTATAATATATTCTGGTATAGTGTTGAATAAAATATAGAGCGCTCTAACTCACACAAAGTTCAAATTATGTTTCGAAAAAGTTAAGCTCGTGGTAGAACGAATAGGTCTAGCTCATTCTTGAGTAACATCTTAAACATAATTTATGGCATTGGGGAGCATAATAAGTTTACTACTGGTACGTTCTAAACATAATTTATTTCCACTGTAAATATCCCGAGCAATCTGCTTGAATATTTAAAAGCTCCCGTAAAATTGGACACTAAATGTCAGTTGCGGTATACGGCCGGACGACGCGACGGTTACGACTCGCTTCCACAATTGTTTGTTACAGACAATGACGGTTTTTTAGTTCGTCACTCGAGGCATCCTTGAAGACAGTCAGGATGGATGAGTCATCAAAACCGTGGCGTTGCGGTTCAGCGTGCACGGACAAATTCAGTGCAATTGATATTAGGACCCCTCTTTCTTTGCACCCATTTAACGTATTCTGCTTTTTTTATTCATTTACAGCAATATAATTGTTATATTGAATATGAAATTATTGTATTATCACAAGTAATTTTAAAATACGCTTTCAATTACTGTGCCACTATTTTTAAAAAACAAATCGGAAATTAATGTAACCAGACAAACTACATGTATAATATATAAATTTTAACTAAATCCATGGATCTGAAAGTAATACCGTTAAAAAAAGCAATGAAGCATCAAGTCAAGCGACCAAATCTATTGAATTACAAGTGTGTCCAAAACCCAATAGACCGATTAATCTTCACTAAAGAGGGGTCAAACGTGAGGTCGGCAGATTAGTCTCAATTCTCAGTTTTCGTTTCAATTCTATTTACTTACAGAATGTTTTTACATCATACCTAAAACTAGCATTGTTCAAAATAAAGTTAGTAAGAGCGATGACGTAATTTTGAGTACCAAGACTAGGCCTTCGGTAAGCAGTCTATAAAATAGTTCATACGCGGTTCACACAAAACTAACAAAGATAAGCAATCAGCGGGAGACAGGGAAACTCTCACAATTTATTACACGGATGACATAAATAAACCGTGTATTATTTCGCTATTTTCTAATTATTTTCAGATTAGGTTATTTCCGCTTCAATAAAGAAAATGATCTGAAATTATAGGAAGCCAAATATTATTTTTAAAAAGATGATATACTTCCGGACACACACGTTGTGGGAAAACAAACATTGCTTACCTGATGAAGTCATTTTACCTCACATTATAGTTGACATCATTAAATATCAAGCAATACGTAAAATTAAATACACATTATATTCTGATTTACTGGGACATTCAAACCAAAAAACAAAAAGGAATAGATCCAAACGTCGCACACATCCTGTCAACTCCACAGCATTACACATAATAACTATATGTTATTTATGTTTCTATTTATAATAATATGGTTTAATCCAACGACAATCGATAATTACAATGTTACAGAATAATATTCAAATATTCTGAACAATGAGCAACAAAACATCATATTAATAACTTAACTTGCCAATCCTGGTTGCTACCGGCGAGGATAAGGTCCTTCCTCTGTCGTTGTCACTCGAAAAGTGACGATCCAAGTGAGACAACGCTTTATATTACCGATTCCCTACTACTTGTGAATCATACGATGGGTAGTTTTAATAAAATTTATAAAATTGTTGCGGTATTTTGTGACAGTATTCTAACACATTCGTTACTATCCGAAACTTCAAGGATCTAAAATTTTGATCTCTTTTGACTACATAAGTGTTTCATTTACAGCTTTTACCTACTACGCATTATATACCATTAGAAAATCAACTGTATCAAATTGTATCGTAGAATCAGAAAATTATCAAGTACTGTTTAAGAAAAGGTGCCATAAGGAAATAATGTTTAAGGCTATTCACTTTTCTGTCTTTTGTTTTCTGGTTGCCAAAGTATAGTTTTGGACTATTTCAGTGGCCCGAGAGTTCGTACAATATTATATTATTACTTATACATTAGTGGCCTAACTCATATCGAATATTTTGTCTTATTCGCTCTAACTGAATTCAAAATTCGTTCGATAGGGACAAAGCGTTCCATTACTAAAATAGATGTATAAACTGTTATGAAAAAGCCGTAAATGTTACAAATAAATTACTTAAATAAGTTATCATTAACATTTTATAACGATTTTTCAAAATCAATGATACGGTTAAATCATAAACCGTGATCAGTGTCTCCGCTGGCTCAATTACAATTACAAATGCAATAAAATGACCCAAAAGAGGTAAGGCGACGATGGAGTTCACAGCGTGGGACTACTATTAAATTACTGGCGTCCAAATGATACTCTTTCAACGACACTGACGCAATAGTTTATAGAACTTTAACTTCATCCGATTTAATAAGAACTTTCGATCGGTTAAATATATTACATATTTCACCACATTTGATTTATAAATTA
This sequence comes from Hyles euphorbiae, assembly GCA_023078785.2. Classification (NCBI taxonomy): domain Eukaryota; kingdom Metazoa; phylum Arthropoda; class Insecta; order Lepidoptera; family Sphingidae; genus Hyles; species Hyles euphorbiae. Next base: position 8,643,348 of record CM041037.1, read on the forward strand.
CGGCCAAAAGAACTCTACACATTTTATTAAATAATATTTCCTATAATTTAGAATATATTCAATGTTGCATTACTCTCAATAAATACACGAAAATTTATCCAAGGCAACCAATGAATTGCAAATAATTTAGGAAACAAAAAAACTCTTGGCTTGACTCCAGTAAGTTCGTCGTACAAATATTAAACATTAATATGTATAAGTACTGTATATTCCAAATACAATTTTCTGTAAATAAATTGCATAGCAGCTCGTATACAATATTGCAAAGGTCAGGCTTGTTATTTATTTTACAGATGTTCTTTGAATTCGATGGAATTGAAGACATAAAAGGCAGGAAACCTATACTTCACTATTGTTGTCCTTACGCGAATCCAGATTCGCATACGCCTCTGGGTATTACGTTTTCTATTGTTGGATTTCTTGCTGTTAAATATACATTAAACGTTGGATGCACTTTATACCAGAGATATTAGATTTTTTTTCTAATGGCAAATATATATAATAGCTATTTGCAAACATGATAAGATGTAAATCGATGCCTGCGTTTTTTCAACAACATATAAATTACTTCGCATCACACTTCATTTTAAATGTTACACTCTTTAAATCATCTTAAGACATTTTCTAAACTTTTACTAACGGTAATAAGAGATTTTTGTACCAATTTTAATTGTTCACGCCTGACGCCACCCTCCTGATGCAATAGTACATGTGCACTAATTACACATTATGTGTAGGAATAAGGGAGTCTCGTGTGTGGCTAGTTCCCACGGCGGTTCCTTCCGGAGCCGGCGACCCGTGACGCTACCGTCTTCGCCCACCTAGCGCCTCTCATTGTTCTACCCAGTGTACTCACTTATACCAATCTTATTCGCTCTCAAACACCCACTCATTCCAATCAACATCAAACTGGAATTATCACAATCTCTTGCTAATTCTTCTAACCTCTTTTTAATCAAGATTAAACTCGGATTGTTATATAAGGAAGAGTTGCATTTTAGAGAGATTCTATGTCACGTTTCATTGAACGGAAAGATATATTTCAACTTTAAGAGCTTCTGATTAATTATTATCAATATAGAAAAATAACGATTCACGCCACACTGAAATATCATATATTTAGACTTAGCTAAGAGTACTTTGCAATAAATTAGGGGCGGTGGTTGTTAGACAAGTCCGTTTTTGACTCTAGTCATAATATAGTAAGGACTATGAAAAGCTCCAAATATTTTACCTAATATCTACGCTATTTAAATGATGTACGCTCATTATAAAGCAAGTATCGAACATTAATGAGCAATCAAATTTCATATCGAAAAGAACAGCCGTAAATAGACATAATGAAGTTCAAACATCTGTTGATTAAGACATAAGATATTAGTGTCCATTGTTAATAGCAAAGATGGGTGAAAAAAGTTGAGTGGCGGAAATCGTTGATGCGAAGGGTCGCGGCGGTGTCCCGGTAGGCGGCAAGCGCAGGTGCACGCCCTCAAAACGTACAGAGCATCTCACACGCCTTGGAACATACGAGACCATTAACAATTGTTAACTACCGATAATAAAATATTCACAACTGACTTACTAAACGAATGCTCCCGTTACAAATATACGCCGTATAACTGATACTTCACATGAATCACATCACTTTTCGTACGCGCCTGCGTATTTTTACACGCTTTTTATTAGCTTCACCTGTATGTTTGTATGTTTGTTTGTAACCGACTTCTTTGGGCGCGATTTTGACCCACTTTAAACGGCCAGATTTCGTTCAAATTTTGCACACTTGTCAAAGACCGATGACAATACAATAATTCGATTAAAATATATAATTATCCTGATTAGATTCGCCAGGATTCATTATTCTTATAATTGATGACCATTGCTACTGACCACTAGGTGGCGTATAGATGAACATAATTTGCTACTGACTAATAGATGGCGTGATCACGTCAATAATGCATGATTGCACTATTCATCGCTAGATGGTGTTAACATTGTATTCTTCAAGTGTCAAATGTTACTACTGACCAACAGATGGCGTTATTGATTGGAAATACAGCTGTAGATGGATGTTTTTAGTCAAAACAATTAAATAATAGTTAAAAAAAACTAAAATACACGCTTTAATAAGGTATACAACTAAAAAAGTAAAAATAATTGATACTGAATTTAAGATAAGTAAATGGAGTAAAATACATATTATATTTTATTGTTACAAAGCGTGGGGTGCAGGATGATAAGTAATTGTTGTAAACACCCCACGCTTTGTAACAATAAAATATATGTATTTTACTCCATTTACTTATCTTAAATTCAGTATCAATTATTTTTACTTTTTTAGTTGTATATCTTATTAAAGCGTGTATTTTAGTTTTTTTTAACTATTATTGTTATAGTTCCGATGTAAAGTAAGATGCACGATTGATGATACAGTAGAAAAAAAATACAATTTGATGTTATTGCTCAAACTATTGTCACTGCCGTAGCTCAAAGTATTAGGAGATCACGAGTGCGAATGAATCGATTTGACTCCGTGATTTGATTTGACAGATAATAATTAATAACTGCTAGATACACATGATCTATTCAGTCAAAATATTATTATCCTAGCTTACACAGCAAGAGCCTATTGAGTAAGTTGATTAGCTGGGATAGTTAGATAATATGTTTATAAACTGACCCCTAACAAATATTGGCTTGAATCGATTCTGCAGTGTATCTGACGTGACTATAAAGGTAACTACGAGCTAATATTATGACGACCCGTTCAAGAAATATCGATAAGTCATTACACAAGACAGGAGTGTCATAAAAAAGCTAATTGCACAACTGACATTTAATAACAATTTAATAGGTTCGCACACGAGCCACTGCTATGGTTATTGTAGGCAAATTTCGTGAATTATTGTATGGAAATTGACAGGTGTGGAATAAACACTAAAACAGGTGTAGTACAACCAAGTTAAATATTTATAGAATAACTCAACGCGTATAAGTTATTAAATTCAGCAACGACGCGGCGTGCATGAGTTTTGTAACCAATTATGAAGTATAGACAAGCTATAAGTGGCCATCAAATCAATGTTTATAATAATGTGCACGTTAACTGCCATATTGTTTATGTGTTTAAGATATGTTTGGCAGCTATTGGAACCGATCAGGAATAAAAGTTATTTTAAACATTAGCATTCCAAAAAAATATATTAACGCTAATAGTGACATTATTTCATTGGACATAGACATAAAAGTTGGTGCAATAAATATTGAGATTGTGATGAAAACTAGACATTTCACATCCATTCTTGTATGCAATAAGAACATGAAACACATATCACAATAACACCTTTAGTAAATTTATTTCTTTATCACGTGCGAATATTTTATTTTCTAAACTGTCAATAATTTCACCATACGCGGCTTTATGGCTTCGCTAGGCAGGTGATTAAGCGCTTAAGGAGATCTAGGCAACGTAACATTTCCTAAGAATCCTATTAGCAAATAATGTGGTCAAGGGAAACTAATAATGAAGTCCACTTGCCACGCCTCATATTGTAATACACAATTATACAAACAAAAGTTGTTCCAGTATTATGCATTACATTGTGCTACGTTTCTTCAGCCACATATACTATGTAACTATTTTTATATTAACTACTTTTAACTCGACCACGCCAATGCCAATTGCCAGTCGACCAATCCTTACTGGCCTAGTAAGTGGCCGTGGTGGACTATATGGCTTAAGCATCGTAGTCTCGATTGTAGAGGAGACCCGTGGATTGTAGTAAGACTTACATAGGCCGATAAAGTACAGTGCATAAATGCCAGTGTTTAAAATGAAACCTAAAAATTGTTCAATTGGTTTGTTAAGTGAGATTCCTGAGGACCTGTATTATCCCATCCCAATTTTACTTTAAAAAGTTGGCGCACCTACCTATGGACGTATCATCATCATCATCATCATATCAGCCACAGGAAGTCCACTGCTGAACATAGGCCTCCCCCAAGGATCTCCACAATGACCTGTTGGAAGCAGCCTGCATCCAGCGACTTCCTGCGACCTTAGTCAGATCGTCCGTCCACCTTGTAGGCGGGCGTCCGACATTTCGCTTGCCTGTACGTGGCCTCCACTCGAGAACCTTTCGGCCCCAACGGCCATCGGTTCTACGAGCTATGTGCCCGGCCCACTGCCACTTCAACTTGCCAATCCTATGGGCTATGTCGGTAACCTTGGTTCTCCTACGGATCTCCTCATTTCTGATTCGATCTCGTAGGGAAACTCCGAGCATAGCCCGCTCCATGGCTCGTTGAATGACTTTGAGCCTTTTAATGAGGCCCACAGTGAGAGGCCACGTCTCGGTGCCGTATGTCATCACTGGTAACATACAACTATCGAAGACTTTCGATTTTAGGCACTGAGGTATTTTGGACGAGAAGACGTCGCGAAGTTTCCCGAACGCTGCCCAACCGAGTTGGATTCGACGATTGACCTCTCTCTCGAAGTTAGACCTGCCTAACCGGACCACTTGTCTTAAATAGACATATTCGTCTACAACTTCGAGAGTCGAGCCCCCAACTCCAATGGGGGGGGGGGGGGGGGGCACAACATGGATATTCGACATGATCTTCGTTTTATCCATATCTCGATTAAGGTCTTCGAGCATAGTGCTAAGGTCTTCCAGCGATTCTGCCAAGACTACAATATCGTCGGCAAATCGAAGGTGAGTAATATACTCGCCGTTGATGTTGATGCCGAATCCTTTCCACTGCAAGAGCTTGAAGGCGTTTTCCAGCGCGGCAGTGAACAGTTTCGGAGATATGACATCTCCCTGTCTCACGCCTCTCTGTAGTGGAATAGCCTTCGTGCTCTGATCTTGTACTCGGACCGACATGGTGGCGTTGTTGTATATACACTTCAACACTTCGATGTACCGATAGTCTATGTGGCACCGCTGAAGCGACTGTAGCACAGCCCAGGTCTCGATCGAATCAAAGGCTTTCTCATAGTCCACAAACGCTAAACAAAGCGGCAAGTTATATTCCTCGGTTTTTTGTATAACCTGCCGTAGCGTATGAATATGGTCTATGGTACTAAAGCCTTTTCGGAAACCGGCTTGTTCGGGAGGCTGGAAGTCATCAAACCTGCGTTCGAGACGATTTGTGATATGGACGTATATTGAAGGTGTTTCAATGCGATTGTTTTATTGAACATGTCAAAAATATGTAACTCACGGTAACCTTACGGGGAACTGAGTGCACATTTAAATGGTAAGTGGTCTAAAAGTGTCCTAGGTTCCCACAAGCGAGATGTGTATAAATATATCACGCCAATCTTATTATGTTACACATGTTCGTACTTGGTCATTTCACATTCAACATCAGTGGTTTCACGTCACGAAACACCATAAACGCGACTGAGTTTGACGTGTCTCACATTAAAATAAAATCGTGAATGTAATTTTGTATCTATACCTACTACAAGTACAATGAAACTGTCGATATGTTACTATGTAATCAATTTTTCGATGTATCGGTTCAGTGAACTTAACTTGCTGTGTGCTGTGTTATTTTGTTGGTCTATTGGCACCTTTGCACCTCAACAATTGGTGATCAAAAGTTATCGAGTCTTAGGTCGGACAAAATATTAAATACATTGTGTGAATTTTCTAACAGGGAGATATTTCTGACTTGACCGACAATGCACTGCTCGTTTTATTTTATTTTATTAAAGTTATCCTTCTTTTCTTAAAAAAAAAAAGGTAATTGTTAAGACACACGGCAATTGTTTCAACTGCTTACATTATTATTAATAATAACAATAATGGTTTTCATATAATACAGAAATTGTTTGAATTTCGTTACATAATAATTCCACATTAACTATAGGTACACATCAAAGCTCCGTATAACATTTTCTTTCGCCTAGCCTTTTCTCTCGCACACTCATAGTTGAGTTAAGTATGACAAAACGATATTAGTATTATAAGCATGATACGGCAACTAGACTCATTCATTCTGGACATTCATTCAATACAAATAGCAGTCCGAGCATTCGCTACCAAAACCAGAAAGGAGTGCGTGGGCCGTAAACAACACTACAAATTACAATTTATTTGTTTACAAAAATATCAGAATATAACTTGTTATGATTGGATAATATGTTTTAATAACCTGCCAATATAAACATCGTTTTTGGTATATTTGTATATTTCTTTCGATCTTGAAGGTACTATAGATTTCTCTACACCTGCTTTAATTTGTTTTATAGTTATTTCTGACGCGAACAATGTTTTTTTTAGCTTTATTTCAATATGTAACTATTAGGTTTTACACGTATAATAAAAATAGCACTTAAATGCTTTTTACAGGTAGATACAAAACGTATTCCTTGTATAGGCAGACTGCCCTTAGACACATAATACTACAACCTTAGACTTCCTGAGCAACTCGTTGTCTTTTCTAAAATATAGAGAGTTTATGGGTCCGTAAATGCGTTTACACAATAAAAAACTAATGCAAGATGCAATTTTCAGTCATTATTTAAAATTTAATAAAAATAAGCAACGATGCAGGCTAATGGCGCCGAGTAAACAAGGGACTTGAGCGTAAGTAGAATGGACGATAGTTAGTAAAATAACTTGTGTAAGCACGAACACGTGCACCTGTTCAAAGAGAATTGTTTAGAAATAGGCGGCGCGACGGCACGAACTCGGTACCGGGCTGAATAACAGAAGCCGTGTGTAGGAAAAAACGAGGAATTGTAATCATAGAGAAATGAGGAGGCACGTTTGTATAGAGAGGCATCGAGGAATACTCTATCTACTTTACATTAGGCTGCGTGGTCACCTAAGTGTCACATCGATGCAAAGCACAAACTCATTCTACATTTTTTTTTAGTTTTTTTTTATGTTAATTTATGTTGGTTGAGTGTGTGCGTTCTATTGTCGTGACAATTAAATCTGTTTTTCCTTCCATCTTTCTATTTTGCATTGCTGATATGCTGCAAGTTAAACATTTTGAGGCTTATACGAGTTTAGCCCCAGTACACTCGGTTACATACAACATGTGCAGTGTAAGCAATTGGCTTTAATTAACAGCATGATTCAATTTTACGCAAGGTAACATCGGACAGTCAATATGACAACTTATTGTATAATCTGAAAGCAAACTTTTCTATACATACTATTCTACCAACTCGAAAAAAAAAGAGCTCGTAGAAGATGGATGGCGACCGACTATTACCTCACAAGTATGACGAAAATACTAACGAAATGTGGGTACACTACATAGTACATTCACCTTTTTGTCTATGCTTCTAAACACGGTGGCGGGAGTTATTTTTATAATGTGTAATAAGAGTTTTTTCAATCACATTAAACATATTACCCGAACTTCAAGTTTTGCTAAAGCCAATATACCGAGGTACTTGCAATGGTCAAATGATATAAGCACGATTCTTAGAAAAACAACTACTACATATGCGTTTAAAACGGATAAGCTTAATCTCAAGTTACAACACGGCATAGTTCAGTCATAACTTTTTATAAAGGCGAAACTGAAACTACAACAAGATTTGCAAAAAGTAATAAAATAAACTTCAAAGTAGAACGCGAAATTGAGCCTCTAACCTTTATTGGATTATGAGCCTAAGTCACACTAGCTTAGGAAACTATTTCATAACGTGGCAATCTAAAACAATGCAATGACTTCACTCCATAACGAATTTCTGATTCATAAGTTTAAAACAAGTCTTTGTTAAAAAATATAGAAAAAGTAGAGTTAAAATAGCGGCAATGCATACTCAGAACAAAAGTCTTAATATTTCCATTGCGCTCACGTAGCGAACTAATATTGTACAAATAGCCATAATCGATTGCGATAGGAAAATGGAACCGCGGGTTCACTCGCAAGTTCAATATACTACAGCCATTACCATCAAGGAACGATACCACGGCATTAAGGAAGAGATAAAACACGTTGTAAACAATGAGCTAAGGACGTTAAGCCAACATTGGCGTTATCTAGTTGACACTCCAAAGTACACAGGTGTACGGACGAAACGTACCCGTCTTATCTGACTTACGGGTCTTAAACCAGGTTAAAGGGCTTCTTGCGAGGAAACTACACTTAAAAGGCTCAAGTATCTCTTAGATTTTTAATTACAACCGGAAGTGCAATGGCCGGTTAATCTTATTTCAATTAGTCCAAAGAGGTTCATATCATTTGATCGTCTAAAGCAATTTTAGGTTTGATAAAGGGTAATTAATAGTACAATCGCGTGCTCTAATTAAGCAAGTAACAGATTTTATGGGAACGTGAGGGTCATTAAGACAAAACTTGAGGCGATTGGGAGCTTCGGATTCACACGATCCGGCAGGCCCGTTGTTTACTATTATTTATTTTGCATACTTAATATCAATCTGTTTTGCTGTGTTGTTTGTTTATGTTCAAGAAACGTACGTTTTGATGGATCTTCCTATTTTTTGTTTTAGATTTTAGACAAAACATTTACTATAACAGTTAATTATTGAAACTTACGTAGAATATTTTGCGAATGGATTACCGCCAATGATTTTTGAAATGTATAATGTAATATAAATATATATTTTAATACCTACTTTACTCTGTAAATTAATGTAAATGAGTAAGTTAAATTATTTTTTCTAGTTATACCTTTACAAAAGGAATTCACTTTTATATTTTTCAGAAGTTTTATGTTATTTGGCAAATATCTACACCAAAAATGCTTCTTGAATATTTAGTAATTCTATTGTATATTGAAATCTTTGTATATACATAGTAAATCCAGAATGTATGATCATTTTCCTCGTAACAACCGTAATCGAATTGGCTTACAATCTATTCTACGCAGCTATCATTTGAAATTTGCCTGAATCGCATGACAAGTAATCCATCAAGTGCCTGGCGAGTGGCGAGTGGCGTCGCAATCTTTGCGCACATACATACATGCGCCTTCTCCTGCAAATCCCTTGCCCCAACATTTTACTTTTTCACACATTCCTGGCTCGTGCCGCGTGTTCATGGTTTATTTCTTTAGTCACGTGTTACGGCTACTGGAATTTTAAATGTCAAGCCCTTTGAAAAATGTGATTCAATCTGCGTGATTAGGGACACGTGCGTGCCACTTTGTAGTAAAAACCTTTGTAAGCCTATTTATAGTCATTCTAAGTGCGTTGCAATTGTGGCCTTTAGAAGCGTGCCTAATAATCCTCCATGGAAAGATTTCATCCGTGCAACTTGAAAATAAAGTATGACTTCATATTTCGCATTTTTTATGAATCTTCACGCACCATATTAGCGGCAAGCATTTTAATGGGAGTCTGTCGCGGCATCCTCGCTACACATCGCTGACGTGCGAGAAGCAATGCTTGTTGTCCATTTTTTGTGAGTCAACGCGAGTATTTTCTGTGTCGTAATTATGTCTATGTAAATTGGATCAGATTTATAAACACGCTTGCAGAGAGATGGAATTTGAAGAATTTTTGTTTTATGTAAGTGCATTGTAATAATAGCAATATATTTGCTGTAGTAAACATCATATTCCATATAATTAATTTCCCAGACAAGATACATTTTGTTTTCAACGTAAAATTATATTTGTGGGTGTTGTGATGTCTATCACCCAAAACATACAGTATAATTATAGTAGAGTCTTAGCACGTCCCTATTCTCACGGTAGTTGTTAAACTATATGTGAGAACAAGTATAATTGATATCATTCAGCACATTTCAAAAACTTAAATTAATGACATGTTTTTTATCATTCTTTTTCCACGACCTAGATCTGTGATTTCTGCATGCGTACTAAACATTTTTTTCACGATCGAGGGTAGTAAGCAATTTTAGGAGAACCTAAGTTTATGACACTTCGGTGGTACTAGTTATAAAAATATATGAAACATTATGAAAACTTAAATCTATTATTGTTAGGTAGATAGTTATTTATAAAACATATAATATTATATTTTTTTATGCTTTTCTCACAAAATATTTACTATATGAAAATCACATCTTATCATATTGTCTTGTGTATTTGTACAATACGTTTCTGTTCAAATTGTACGCGTATGGGGGAGATGTAAAATAGTACTTACCGTTTAAATTTTATAATCTACCTTATGTCAGAGGCTGGCAACCTTTCACCTTGGCAACGAAAAATTCAATTAGGAAACTTTTTAAAATTCTACTCAGAAAACAAACCTCTATATTTATACTTAGCTACTATGGGCCTCATGTCATACGAATATTACCATAAAAACAGGTTCTAACATTATCGGTGCAGAAGTCACGTCATGCGACCCCTAATGGAAGCCAGTGTCATCATTACACATATCAAACCACTTTGAACTCTAAGATCATCAGAGTAAACTCTAAATTCAAACGTGTATTCAACATAAGAACCGGTGTAAATGAGTACAAGCCGTTACACATGTCGCCAAAGCAAACAGTTCAATAGAATTGATCATTTGTTTACCTCTGACCGGAAAAGTGCATTTCGCAATGGGTTCGTATTATATTTCGATAGCAGAAAAGCTAATTAGATATTGTTATTGTAATTTTTTACTTGAATTTTGTAGGTATAAGATTTTAACTGTTCTAAACATTTGCAAGTATTTGAATAAACTTTACTAAATAAAACGATCTACTTCTCTCTACGATTACACATTAGATTATCAATTATCTCAGCAAGACTTAGTATTAAACTAACGGTAATAATCTTAGTGAAGAACTTGACGAGATATATGTTCATATGTACAGGGTATATCAAGACTGCTACCGAAAACAGAACCGCTTCCACCCGATGTCTGTTACTAGTTTAGTGAAAACAGACTACAATGCAAACATAAATTCCAAATACATATAGGAAAAAAATATATGTTAGTATTTTTTTTTTCAAACATTTTAGCTACATTGTGTCTGAAATCAATAAACTACCACCCGGTTTCGTTTCCGGTAGCAGTCTTGATATAATATCCTGTATACATTATAAAAAATATTTTACATTCACACGGCCAATTTCCAAGTGAAATGCGCATTTTAGAACGCACATATCCGTCGTCGATGTCGTTTACGCAATTTAAAGGTGACAAATTATATTTAGAGAAAGTTGGTAAAAGTTGCTAATCGAGACATATGTACTTATTGAATTTACAATACGCACATACCTAATATTATAATGGAATATAACGGAAAAAAAATTGCAAAAATCCCATGAACACATCAACTGTCAAACCCACATTTGTACACCGAATTGAAGTAGAAAAATAATTATTTTAGTAGTTATTTAAATTATGCCCACTATTTATTATAATTTTAATCATTGAGATATATTAACTAAGTAAATCTAAACATTTTTTTTGGACATAACACTCAAACATAAAACGTTCAAAAAATTATTTCTGCCACTGAATAATTAGTTTTCTTACGAGATTTAACTGATTTATTTTAATGACTCAAACCAAAACTAAACTGGTATCGCATGTGACACAAAATATTTTTATATTTTGTAAGTCATATTTTTGAAAGTAAACGCTCCAAGCCACGTAGGAGATTATGGCGCCGCATTACCCGTTGAAATTTGAATAATACCTCGGGCTTCCACTAATGCTCCCCGTTTGTCGTCAAATTTATCTGTTCATGCGCCTTACGTCAACGTAAAATAAATTACGAAAATCTCTTAAGCCTAAGTAAGTAGGTAAGACGCAATCTCGAAAAACATTTTAAAAGTTTACTGTCCGAAGATGGAAACAAATAATGTTAGTATTTTCGAAGCGTGCTTAACAAAATTAGTAGTTGACTTTTATATGTGTATTGACGCACAGCTTAAAGAGTCAAAGATTTTTAAATAAAATATGTCTTATAGCCCCAATGTTGTTAGATTATCTGAAGCGCTGAGGGTGAATTTTGTTTGATATCACTTGGAGATGGAGACAGAATATTTTGCGACCATATCTTGTTGGGATTTGGGCACAGATAAGTAAAGCACGAAAATAAATATTTCTAAGAGTATTTTCCACATAGGTACCTACTACATCATATTTAGACTGCATTCCTCGTAACAATGCCCAGCAGTTCAATGTATGTTTTGTGTTATTCAGTAGTAGTAATCTTATATTCTAAATATCATTTTTGAGGAATTCTAATTCAATCAAGAATATTTTACATTTAATTTAACAATCAGTATCGGCGTTTATAATCGCAATACGCTTTTTATCGTAAACTATGATGCCATGTTTTATAAATTTCTCGATTACCTCATCCATGCTTAAGTATTCCAAAACATACTCCGCCCACTAATGTGAAAAAATGGACAAATATATGAAGTTTATGATGTATGCTTGACTTTTACAACTTTCTGTATCTATAAGGTTTGTCTAAACAATTTGTACTTATTATTTGTTCTGACAAAAAGAGCTCCGGCACGTTTTATATATTCAAGTTCAACTCGGTTATCGCAATATTTGATATGACACTTACCTGAACAGCACTATTCAAGAAGCAATTATTCTGTCCCGGTGCATTCCAAAGTCCTTTAGTGGTGTGAAAGATGCCAGAGTCTCTGGACCCGTCCCGGGAGTGCTGGGGCCGCAGTTCACCGTTCAAGTAGTGGTCATGCACCGGGGACGCCATTGTCGCCGCCATTTTCAATCACCTGCCTCCCATTTTGCTTAAATCCGAAGGTAGTCCATTTTTCTGAAATGAAAAAATATTTCATGTTCATTTGGATTCGATGTCTAGAAATATGCAAGAGAATAAAGCACAAGTGATGAGCAAATTTGTTCTGAAAGCCGGATAGAGAACAGGCAATCTTATTTAGGTGAGCGGCGTCGATAATTGAAGAGTGAGTCTTTGAGGACGGGGAAAAGCCGGGGACTCTGATTTGATTTTTAGGTGTAGATGCTACAGATTTCACGATTCTTAGAGTAGAGTGTTTTAAGGCCCCGACTATTAACTAAACACCCATCAGTAATTTCTATATACATAATAGCAATCGATGATGTCTAAATACTTCGAAATTAATATTCCACTTTATTCACGCAAGTCACGCATATAAATTATATTATTATTTCACATAATAGTTAATATAATAACATAATTGTGATACTCATTAGAACGATTAATTGATGAGTAATCTTTACAATTAACCTTTATGCATACATATTGTAAACAGAGTTAGATAGAGTCGCCAAACGGGTCCACTTAGAAAATGACTTCAAAAAATTATTAATCTGTCAATACCTATCCGCAGACAATAGGTCATATTAAGATGTGACCGTACCAAGGCACTAATGTGCACTCGGCTGATTTTCAGTCGCCCTAGAGCCGTGGTTCCTAACCTTTTTAGGTCCGTTACCCTATGATCTAAGGGTGATTGATTTTACCCCTCCCTCCTCTCTAGGGTGACTGATTTTACCCCTCCTCCCAAGGATGATCTCAAACAACATGTGTTAACGCCTTATACATAGACTTAAAAGTTAAAACAATTGCAGAAACCAATAATTATACTTTTGAAATTTATATTAGTTTAAATTTTTTATACCACCACAGTACCACGAGGTACTGCTTAGCTTTTACAACTTTGGTAATATTAGGTTTTGTTTCACTTAAGACGATAACCAGCTCATTGTTACCCCCGCAAAATACAGCTTTTACCCCCACGGGGGTAATTACCCCCAGGTTAGGAACCACGGCACTAGAGGCATCTCTTTCTCTTCGAGGATATTGACACTAACGCCCAAATACTGAAACGCCATTCAAATAATAAGTTGCTCTTAACAGCGCACGGCCCACTTATCCAGTACATTTAAATGGGTCTAACGTAGTTAAGCACAACTTATATTTAAGTCGCGTTCCAGTATTCGGGCGTAACTAAGGTAAACTTGCGCTCCAATCCACGCAGTATAATAATCACTGAGTAGTAATTTACAATAACCAGCAAAATTTACAATAAAACTTAGATGTTCACAGAGCGTTGCAAATGAATACGTGTTTCTTAGAGACTGGTGAATTGATTATCCGTTCACACAGCAGACAATCAGAGGCGGAGAGCATGCTCTGATTTCTCATCCATATAATTGTTACATCGGGGTTAATAAGGTGAGTTTTCATATTTAATTGCACAAAGAGTTATGAAGTGATTCCTTTCACTGCACACGTCTCGACCATTGTCTACGCTTTGAACGACAACAATGACTTGTTTCACTTGTAAATCTTTAGCTTGCAATTGTAGATACTAAATTATATCCATTTTAGGTTTACAATTAATCTAATCTAGAAAATTAATTAATAGTCTTAAGCATCTCGAATGAGCAGTTCGCACTACGATTATCTTTTATGTTCTCACTTGACAAAAATATTTTATTTCGATAACAGTTATACGCCAACTTGTTAAATTAGGTGTAGGTACACTATATTATCATTACTGCTAAACTTATGAAAATAAATCTAGAAGGACTCGTTGATATTGTTTTTTTTTTTATCTTATTGGAGAAAAGTGTTTATATTACACAGACATATTATATCTACAAACACATCCACCACTAAGCACATGCATTCTGAAACAAAGATTTTAAATTAAATCACACCAAAGAAAAAAAAGCAACGTAATTATAAAATTAACTAATGTAATTTGTAATTATTGTAATAGTATTAACCGCAACAAATTGTAATGGAATTTACGCGGAAGACGAGTTTGAGGAGATACATATGTCCAAACGACCCTACCTGGCACCCAGTGGCGGTCGCTAATGATCAGAAGCAATCACAGCCACATTCTTGACGGGGTTCAGCCTCATTAGACGATTCTTGTCACATAAATGGACACAAAGGTTTATACACATCAATACCGAGGACAACACATAAGGTGAAGATTCAACTTAATTTGATATAGGTATATTTGTTTAATGAAAGGTATATAAAGTTACTTAGGTTAAGATACCCAGTGATCAGCAAATAGGTATGTGACGAAATACAGTGTATGTTTACTAAATGAATTGCATGATTAAATAGTTCTAAGATTTAAATGGAAATGAATTTAGTATTTTCAAAAAAAAAATCGTGTCTTACACATAGTCTTAGAAACTAAAAAGTCAGTCCACTAAATTGTACGACTATTAAATCCCATCTTAACAAAAAACCCATCGGCAGGAAAAATAGAAGTCTTTAAAAAAGATCTTCAGAAAGTGTAGAGACTACACGAATTCAAATAAGTAAATAAAAAAGAGTGTATGATCATATAAGTATTTTTCTTTTATGACTACTAATGACCAGACATCATTTGTCGTCGCGTAACTGCGGCTTGTCGAAGTGTCGACCGACGCGACAGACGACGTCCCGCTGCTAGGTGCGTGCACGGGAGCGACATGACAGCCTGGCATGTGCGGCGCTTCCACGAACACATGGTAATATGCTGACCAATATGCAGACATTTATAAGTTATTATATTATACGATATGGTACTTCATACGCTCAGTGAATGAAAGCAGTTATTATTATTTGATTGAACGCTTAGATTTATATTATCGGATGAAAAAGCTTGAAATAATATTGATATGCTTTTATAGTAAATTTTTGTAGCTTTTATTAGACTAAAGCCCGGAATGCCGCAGATGCAGTGGAAAGACGACGTGGATTCATGCAGCCCAAAATGGAAAGAGCTCGCCGAGGACAGAGTCAAATGGAGTAAAAAAGGAAGGCCTTTGGCCAGCAGTGGGACACAATTAGTATTTTACACAACTTTTTTTATATTGCCATGAAACAGACAAAATCATAACGAGCCAATAATAGCATTGCAAAAATATGTTTTTAAGTATGCAACATTGCACGCGGTATCGTCCCAAGCAACTGCAATTCACAAAACGCGCCCCGTCATATAAACTTTATTTTGTAATGCAAATGCCCCACGTCCGCGCCAGTTTACACGTTGTTTCTAAATGCTATGTAAGCAAGTGAGTTATTTCAGTCGGTTGCATGAACCCAACTTCCGATTCATCACGATCCATCGATATTTTAACAAAAATCGAGGTTAATTCCTACATATCACTTGCGCAACTCGACACATTCCTGCTTTCAGCTACGGATGCAGTAACGAGAAATGGAAACCGTGACTGCGAATGCATATGTTTATTTTAATTTGTGTTAAATCGCTTGAACTGTTGTATGTGTTGAAATATAACGGCATGCGGTATAACAAACATTGTGCGGATTTTTGTGAATGGGGAAATTAACGTATTTATTTCCTGTAGATATTAATACAATAAATCCGTTTCTGTAATGTAAGAGGAATCCGGCTGTGAAAAGACTGTTTACAGAATTATTCCGGCTGTAAAACGAATAATTTTCTTATCAAAATTTTACGGGCAGCAACGAAAGATCTAACATTATTACTAATTTATATATGCACCTACCTATATTGTTTACGGGCCTACTCTATTAGTGTACAGGGCCTGTTTATCTCAGAAGTACACAGATCCTGTGGGCTAGACTGTGTACATGGAGTGTATTTCTAAGCGGACGAAATAAATCTATACATATAAATAAAATTGAAGTGTCTGTTATAAAAGTGAAAATTAAAAAAATGTCCAACTACATATCGTTATATACACGATACCTGTGCCGAAAATATATTTAATTTTTTTTTGTCTGTCTGTCAGTTTATTCCGGCTAATCTCTGAAATGGCTGGACCGATTTTGACGCGACTTTTTTTGTCCGGTAGCTGATATAACAAGGAGTAACTTAGGCTACATTTATTTTAGAAAAATTCTTTTATTTTAGAAAAATAAAGTAATGTTGCAATGCCCGCGCGCAGCTCACGCGCATGCCACCCCTGGGCCGTCACGTCGGGCGCCTCCCACCAACGAATCAATATCACAATTATAAAATATTGTATAGAAAGAATTTTTTCAATAAAGCTGATACAAAAAACTGATAATAAATGATAATTAAAATTTCATCATGGGACTGAATGAGACGGGACATAAACCATAACATAACGGGACGGGAAATATAGTCGACGGCGCGCGGGAAATATATTTGTACGCGAAATAATATGTTGTTGCCAAATCAATACTGGACTCAAAAGCTATCTGCACCCGGGCGAAGCCGGGTCCGACCGACGCGACGGGTAGTCTATAATAAAACCTGAGAAATATTTCTAACGTCGCAATTGTAGACGCTTAATAGTTTCGTATTCCCAGCCATAAACTCGCCTACAGTGCACCGTACAAGCGTACTAATTTAGTTTAAAAGCTTGAAGCACTGAAAGGGTTAAAAACCCCATCACAACGACTATACTGCCTTTCATTATACTGGTACCATGCATAATCCATGCACCCAAAACTAATTTCGAGTGGTGTGTACAAACCAGTTTGTACTCTCGTGTTGGGCCCGTGTTTTTACTATACAACCCGTTGTACTAATGAAGTCATTAATATTTCGTGTAGGAAAAAGTTTTTCATAAATTCGATACGTGGCATCCATTTGTCAACGCATCTCGTGTGTGGTAAAACTGTATCGGCGGTTGATTTTTTGAAAATATTTGCTTGGAAATATGCAGTCGATCAAATATTTGTATATTAAAGAAAAGTAGTTTTTATTTACCTTCATCAGCCCGCACGCATCAAATAAAAAGGCCTACTTACAAGAATTACAAAGTAATATTTTTTACAATTTCCTAACCATTTAATACGGAATGACTATACAATAACTTAAAAGATTTAATGGCAATGTTTTTATTGTTAAACGATTTTTAAAACCCTAATAGCGAGCATGTTATCAAAATGCTTAAGTGATCAATTGATGGCTATTTATTGTAGAGTCATGCTCCTTTCATCGTACTTTAAACTAATTTTCATTTAATAGATCGAATGCGACTAGTACCACTCTCGATAGATATCTGTGAGTACCACAATGTTTCAATAAAATGTATCTTGCCGCATTACAAGATATCTTGCGTGGGATATGGAACTAGCATTTTATTTTGATATACGTAAGGAAACATTGCGTTTATTTTCGAAAATAAATACAAAATATCAAATGTATTTGTAAAATAATATAGAACTGATAAATAAATCTTATGAGTTAAGTTATCCTTATCGCAACGGCTGCTTTGATGTAGTGCAAGTGTGGTATATCTCATTGTAGAAAAAAATGTACGTCTCAAATAGATCCCAAGAGAATTTGTGTAGTCACGAGGGCAAAAACTTAACTTTCAGCGTAAAACAGAAAAAAAAACACGTTCTCGTTTCAAGTGCACCATTAATAATAAATGATGAGCGATAACCTTAAAAGCATTCCCTTTGGGTCTCAACACTCAAGTACCTATAAAGTTTTATGTGATACTTGTTCTTAGTTACAGTCTCGTAAATATTTCAATACTCTCCCTTACTTACAAAATGTGTTTATTTGATTTACTTGGAACATATTCAAAACTACATTAATAACGAACAATGCAGAAATATACTCACAAAAGTCTTATAAATTGTTACTAAGTTATCATTTTCTTAAGAATGTGATCAGAAAACAAAAAATGCTTCTTTTCGTATTCATATTTGCATATTTCAACATAATATAAAATAGAAATATAAATTAAAGTAAATATTTTTTTTTTTTCAAAATAAAACTATAACTTTATTCTGAATGTAATATTGTGAGTTGTATTATAAAATAATATCTAGACATAATCACCTACATTCTTGACGATCATCGTTGAAATAACCCGGTCACCGAGGAACCCGAGGTTAAAAAACAAAATGAACAAAATTATAGGTTTTTGATAGAGCGAAAGTAATCTCAACAAAAGAGGGTCGTCTGGAGCTTGTCTCGTAACCGTATCTCTACGATTGAACTATTTTAAACAAGTTTTATCGATATAACACGATACAAAACTGTATACAAAAATCCGTTGTAAGTTTATACGTGGACGCAGTAAAACGTAAAGGCAGTGAAGTTTTCTTATGGGCAGCACACGTGCACGTGCACGTATAGAAAGCACACATCAAAGCCGAGTTGATTACACGTTACACAAAAGGAGCAAAAGCGGAGGCTGCTCGTGCGAGAGCTTAGTATACGGAGATATAAGAGGACAGTATGCCAGGCGCCGATACACCAATAAATCAGCTATTAAATAAGGCACATTTTATAAAAATAACTTTGGCTCACTATAATGGTGACGGAAATCATTATGAAAATACCCGAATATTGAAAATTCTGCATAATTCCAGTGGTGTGGGAGTTCCGCCTTCTCCACTACTCATTTTCCTATTAATCTAGCTTGGTTGACTATGAGGTTATAAAGAAATCCTGTAAGGGTTGCTGTCAGGCAGTGGACCGGTCGGGAATTTATACTAAACCAAAAAAATTTAATGCCTGGATTAAGTCATGTAAACAAAATAAAAATTTGAAATGTTGACAAAAGGAAAAAGTGCACATCGTAAATAATTTAAATTAAAACTTAATTTATTTTTTCTATTTATCAATAGCTAATTTAAAATTAAATCGATTGCGACCAGCCTATTGAACATATTACATTAATTTCCACATCCCATACAAAATTAAATAAAGTACATATTGTCTATTGTCAGTATAACAATACTGTGCACCTTTGCATAATTGTGCGTTTAATATGCCGTAGCTTTGTTCTTTTCGTTTTCATGCTAGACTTTGTTTTACTGTATCAGAGTCACCGACCTTCGGATGGCACGAGTCAAACTACTCGCCTCTCCCATTACTACTCGATACTTTGCGATCCTAATTAAAGGAAATAACAATTTCAATTCGTTTTGTTCTTTTTATCTAATTGCATTTTTAGACATCATTAACTTAATTAATCCTTCATCTAAAATATTAATTAGGTAAATGTTAACTGAAGTGGGAAATAATAAAACGAATTATAAAAATGTGTTTGCACGATTTTTGGCGAAAATAGTGCACTATTTTACCAATCAAATAAATCAAAAGTGTGCAGATATTCAAAGAGTTTTCTTAGTGTTCTTAACATTGATATAAAAAAACCCATATCAATGGTTCTTAATATAAATATCTCCCACTATTAAATGTGACTGCATGACATAACATTTCCTTATCAAACAATAAGCTATAAAATATATATAATGAGACCACCGACGAACTTGGCACGTCGACATTTTTATCTGAAAGTGAAAAATGTTGACGGGACCGTAGAACCCGTGTCTAAGTTGTGTAATGATGGAGACATTATATTGGTACACGTAAAATATTACCCACTTTCTATGGAATGACAATAAAAAAACGGGAATTTTAAGTTAGGGCGACGTAAATCAAGCACCGAACACTTAAAACGCCAGTAAAATTAGTCAAGAAATACATAATACCATAATCAGCTAATAAGAAATATGTATTTGAATGGGTTGCCCAGAAGATACAAACTAAGGTTTAGGATATACACGGTGATGATTATGTAAATATAATTGCAGACTTACGCTATTATATTAAAACAATTAATCATCATTAGTTTCTGCGATGAAGCAAAATTGAGAGACCGTTCATTGATTACTGTAGATTACAGTGATCTCATATACATTTCTGAGAAAATCTTCGTAATGTACACTTATATGCATTATATATTCTTGTGTGTAAATCATTAAATTGACAGCAGACTCAATACAGTCTAAGCGATGCTGACAAATAGTGACATGTCCAGCACTTCCCATTAATGCCGCTCATCTGTCAACGTCGATGAGCACAAAGAGTGACCAGTCCTTAATGTTCAGCCTACAATGCATTAGGAAACCTTGGAGCAATTGAATAAATTCCCTCGCTCGTACTCATATGAAAAATATAAGATTTATATAACACTAGTCTATTGAAGTGCGTGGTGGCCTGTTGGTAAACGGACCAGACGCGGCTGCCAACATGTTCACGGTGGTCGCGGGTTCAAATCCCAGGGCACACCTCTGACTTTTCGGAGTCATGTGTGTATTGATAGTCAATCACCATGCACTAAAACGGTGAAGGAAAACATCGTGAGGAAACCTGCATACCATAGCGATTCATAAGAATTTATATGGTATGTAAGTCCGCCAACCCGCACTAGGCCAGCGTGGTGGACTATATGGCCTAACCACTCTCAATCGTACTCTCGATTGTAGAGTAGGCCCGTGCCCTGCAGTGGGACGTATATGGGCTGATCTAGTCTATTGAAACGAGAAGCTTTTCGAGGTTGTTTCGGCCCAGTGCTTTACTCGCCGCATAATATATTTTATCAATATTCCCGAACAAAACCTGTTTTACAAAGCCAAGGCAACCGTAGAGTATACAGACAACAAGAAAACGACACCGAAACACAATGGAGCATTCGCATCGGGCTAGTTGCAATTTCGCCAACGCCACACTTCCCGCGTTCTATTGTGTCTGTTCAACAACGGATCGGCCAGGTCGTGATTTGGTCTATATCGCGATGAAAATAATCACGATCACATAAACTTTGTCACGGATTACCTACGATCATCATGATATCTGCTCAGACTGCCACAATCACGACATCAACCAAACACGCATGTTTTTTCTTTTCAAATAAAGTTCCAAATGAAGTGTAAAAAATAAATAGAAATAAAATTAATTTAATTAATAATACAACAAGATGGAATAAAAAAATTATGCGATTATTGTGACCTTTTTAATAATTTCTACCTTTTCATATTTAAATATACATGGGCAAGTAACTTATAGATATATCATGCATCAATGTGCTAAGAAGAACAATATTTGACTCTACCACATAAATGGAAAATATCGTCCATGTGCCACAAATGGATTTTGAACTGGGTTAAATTGGGCATGGAAGTATGTAACATGTCATGTTTAACTGCATGATATAATTGAAGAGTACGAGCAGTAACTGTCAATAAATTGTGGTACCAGGGCTATGACAGTGTCAATTAACCGAGTATTAGTTTAAATAACGGCAGTCCACAACCCGTTGGGACGCCATGCCACTTGGACTTTCGAACCGATATACAATGCTAATACAATTTAAATATTAACCGACGAAAACCTGTTGTTGGTCGTGGAATAGGTTTTTAAGATACCCATGAATATTTTTTGAGAAAGCCTCGTTTAGAAAACCGCGGTAATAAAGAGAATCAAGCGTGTATACGCCCCTTTTATGATGAGATTTTAAATTGATTCATTGATTCTAACAAAGCGGAGCTTTAGAATCAAGAATAGGAAATAATACAATGCATTGAAACATGCACCCCTTGTGATGCCTTGCATTAGTGTATACTAAGAATATTAACACGAGATTAGTACAAGACTCAATCTTAGTTTGGGGTTAGGACTATGTATGTGACTGTTGGGTATATGTTTTTATTAACATTTGGATTCATTACGTCTACATATGAGCAAAATAAATAATTCTTGCGGAAAAAGGCACCGTTTTTGTGACGTATGACAAGATAATCGAAGAGATTCAGGAGGGAATAACCTATTTATTGAGCAACCATCTCCCAAAGAGATGGAACCTAAATCTACATTGTAATTGTTACTTCAAGATCTGCAGAACAGAAAACCACAATGTATAAGCCGGTCCTGTGTGTTTTAGCAAGGAATAAAAATGGAAACAACAATGACATACGAGTATAGCAATTTACACTACCTCCTTAAAGACTATATTCTGCCCATTACATTAATCGTCCCTAATTTACAGAGACCTAACAGCTTCACGTCAGCAGATAAGTCATACAAATAAACATCTCAGAAAATAATAGCCATATTGTGTAGACGTATTTAATTCCCGACAATAAAAATACATCGGCACCTGGCTGGCACGTGTCACGTTCACCTGTTAGCTGTTTAAATAAATAGGGTCTGGAAACCGGCACTCACGCCTTTTAAAACTGTGCTATTATTTTTTTGTCCGTGTTGCGTATGAAATTATTACCGTAGTACTCCGCATATACGGATCACAATTACTCCAAGTTTTTATTTTTGTAAGTGTAATAATAATTTTCTTCGTACTGCCTTATCTCATATTATATGAAGTCAATGCAATATGATTCTAATGCATTTTGCTTTTTACGAGTCGCCCCTGCTTAATAACATCTCTTCAGTAGAAATTCCTCTAGTACACCACGCTGGAGATTTTCATATTTGTGAACAGAAGATTTTTCAAAACATTTTCATCCATCGTTAAAATATACAGCAATTAACTGGAAATACGAACAGTTTTTGGTTTGAAAAATATTGCAAAAGTTGTCTAAGAATGGAATTTGAGCCCGGCAAAGCAAGCCCGTCTCTTGCGTATATCTTTGTATGAAATGAAGCTCGTTCAAATGTATCAATAGTGGCTCCTTTACCTACCTCTAAAATACAAGCGTGATGGTATGTTTACTTATACAGGTTTTACACAGACAGCTACCGAAAACGAAGCCAGGTGATAATTTTAGAGACTTTAGACACAATGCAACGATTTCTTTTTCTTTTTTTTTCTTATCACAATAATGTACCTACACGCTTTTATTTTTAAAGAGTCTATGGTACGCAATGGTTTATTTTTTTATTTTAGGAAAATCTATGGATTGACCACCCAAACAAGATGATATTTAAAACAACAATAAAAAATAGTTGCAACAAGTATATAATCAAAGTTTGTGTCCGTAGTCATTAAAACCACTACCCGGCTTCGTTTTCGGTCGCATACCCTATGTGTAATACACAATAGTCTACAGTCTACATGCAAAGTAAAAGATAGCGTCTTGAATATTCAATTAAAGTTTTTGCTCAAGTATAAAATGTACTGTGATTAGGTAGCGTCATTTACCCCTAATAACAACTTCTTAGCGCATATATCCAATGAGTAGGAGAAACCAAGGACTAAGTAAATATTTTCAATTTTGCCAAGTTATCATTAACAAAACCATCAGCTAAACTTTCACACTAAATTTTCTATCACCAAAAATTATAATTTTTTGAACTTTATCGGTCTAATTAATGAATTTACTTACATATTGTTTTAACATTTCTAGCTAGTGAGGTTTATCAGTGCTTCTGGCTTTCTGCCTTAACTTTCCTTTAATTATATTATTGATTATTCTTCCTTGATTCTAACTATTGTTGCTTATAAATATGGAACAAAAAGGTAGTCACATGCATTTTTACTGTTTATGACAAAACCTTGAACATACCCTATAAATCATTAGATCTTTATCATTCTTTACGCTGTAATGGAAAGATTCATAGTCCATTTTATTTTACTAATACATGTCACGCACGATTTAACCTGCCCCGATAAACAAAATTGAAAAATAAAGGCTAATTTATTTTAGGGATATTTTTTGCAGCATCTACGCGCACTAACCTTATGGAGGGTAACTTAGGTGAAGGGGGGTTCAAAATTATTTATGTGCGTACAACATACCAGTGTAGATACCTTATTTTTCACAAATTCATTTGTGGCGTTGGTCTCGTGTTACTTTCATCCCTGGCTTCCCCTGCTAACTTTTATAGCACTAACTAATCTTGCCATTGCCCAATACCGATTTAATTATTTAATTATTAGACATCCTTTTATTTCTTATAAACTATGTTTTTATTGGTTTTCTATTATTATTAATTGTATTTTCGGGTCCTAAAAATAATTAGAGGCAATCAAAGGGCAAAGTTTATGCTTTATAAGGATTATCAGAATAATATGTATTACTGATGTCATGTTAAGTATGTTCAGAATATATTATTATATCAAATGTCGTTTAATACTGAATATTAAGAGATTTTTAATCCTTAAACACATTATTCTGATAATCCTTACAAAACATAAACTTGCAAGGTATTTCGATTTTTCTGATGAGAAGTATATCTTTACTATTAAGTTATATTATTTCTGGGCATGGGTAGTTCGTTAACATCACCATCAAAATCGCTTTTTAGGTTTCTAGGCCAGACTTAAACTCTAATCTAGAATAGGGGGCGCCACGTTAGGTTAGTGCAACAAGTTTCAATTCAAAATCTGTAACGGATTTGCTTCAATACTAACACATTAGTATTTATTTTACAAACCTTAAAAGGTACACATTGGACAATGCAGCACGGGAATCCCTCTCGTAACTGTGTTTACAGTTCACACTTTTTTATTTTTGTTAACACTTCTTCTTCCAGTCCGTGGTAAACGTTTTCACAGTGTTCAAAGCACTAAATAAATTCACAATTAATTTATATGAAAAACACTTATGTCTTTACACTAATTTAAATATAATAATTATAAAAACACAACTGCCTAAAATTTTAAAGTCCATTAAGAAAACTCATAATAATTTTTTAATACGTTTACACGGAGTACAGATGTTTGATGTAAAAAAAGCAATTATTTTTTCCCGCCAACACTTTTTTTCGTTAACTAACGACCGGTACGCAAAGGTAGCGCGCACGTCCAACCACGAGCGAAGCCGGTTGAGTGCTGTTGATTGTTTTATTTTGAACTCGGCGTCGACGTTGCTTGGCGCGCTGTAGACGCGAGGCGCAATGCGATAAGATGTCTACAAAAAAAGCACAACCACTTCAAAATAAGGTACCTGAGTTCCCGATTTTTATTTTGGTAATAAGATACCCACTTACATTTTTTCAAATAGACATAAATTTAACTATCACATTTCTACTTCAAAATTAATTTATTGATTTTTACTCTTACATAATAAATATTAAAGCTTAATTACTTATATAACAACCAATACGAAAATAATTAAAATAAGTTAAAAATTATTGCTTCTCAATCTCATTTTCCGCTTTTTCTATTTCTTCTATATTAAGGTCTCCTTCAAATATTTCTGTTTGATTTTCTTTGTTTCCATTGTACCTTTTTAAGAAAGGCTCATGCAAGGCCTTGTGTAGTTTTTTCGCTTTTGTAGCTCCAAAACCAGGACACTCGGCGAGTCTCGCTTCAGACGCTTTTATGATATTCTCCAATGTACCGAATGTAGTTATGAGAGTCATTGCGTCGGTTTTGTTCACAGGCTTTATTGATGACAATGCGTTTATTATCTAAAACAAACAAAAAACTTTAAATATTATAATGAAATTTGGATTATTTACCAGGTCAAAAAACGTCAATTAGAAATATATAGATAGTATAGAGACAAAACGCAATGATTTAATCATTCATTAATTATTTCTAAACGACTTCAATAAAATTAAGGTTCTATATCTGCCACATTCATGGGTGTGTTAGCGAATATGTTAAGGAATACAGAAAGAAAAAATGCAACGCGGTTTTCATTCGTTGTTGTTTAACACAATACAAACACATATAATTTTATTAAAAAAAATATATAACAACCATTCAATTAAATGACAAATGCGAGTCGGAATCGCGCACAAAGGGTTTCGTACCATCATCTATAAAAGAAACCCTAAGGGCCGAAACTGCGTTAAGCGGGCACTCGCGCGGTTTCATACAAAAGTGCTCCGTCGCGGGGATCCGCGCGGGCGTCCAGCACGGGGAGGCGCGTCCCGCACCCGCGCCGTGGGGCCCGCCTTCGTGCGTACGAACCCGTCGCGGGGCACGCGCGGTAAAGCGCGCGGTATCCGCCAGCGGTAACATAACGGTGATGGCATAGGGCACCGAGACGTGGCCTCTCACTTTGGGCTTCATTAGAAGACTCAAAGTCACTCAACGAGCAATCGAGAGGGCTATGCTCGGTATTTCCCTACGAGATCGACTCAGAAATGAGGAGATCCGTAGGAGAATAAAGGTCACCGACATAGCGCAAAGGATTCTATAGATGATTCATAGCGAAAGGTTCTAGAGTGGAGGCCACGTACAGGCAAGCAAAATGTCGGACGCCCGCTTACAAGGATGACGGATGACGAATGTAGCCAACATTTGCAGGAAGTCGCTGGATGCAGGCTGCTTCCAACAGGTCGATGCGGAGACCGTTGGGGGAGGCCGATGTTCAGCAGTGGACTTCCTGTGGCTGAGATGATGATGATGATGAATATACTTGAGCAAAAATAAAGATTTTTAGCCTTTCCGTTGGTGATATGACTGATACAGATTTTACCCTTAAGTTGTTGACCATCAAATATGGTTCCAGTTTCGAAGATAATTCGCCATAGACCGGTATCGAAACTTTAAAATATTTGTACAATGAGTTTTCATTTTCTCTTAATTTACTGAACTTTACAACAAATTCTCCGCCTAGCAACCTAAATTCAATAAACAGCCTTCCTGGCTGTCGTTTTTTTTTTGCTAGTCGTCGTTTTGCTATGTAATAATATATTAAGCTCTCCATCGACACGATTGTACATGCACACCTTTAAAATTGAACCAGCGACACTGCGTAAATCCGGTCTCCGCGACGGGGACCGTCGCGTTCTCACGGAGCCCGCCCGCGTGTCCACGCGAGGAGACGCGCGACGGTTGCCCGTCGC
This sequence comes from Hyles euphorbiae, assembly GCA_023078785.2. Classification (NCBI taxonomy): domain Eukaryota; kingdom Metazoa; phylum Arthropoda; class Insecta; order Lepidoptera; family Sphingidae; genus Hyles; species Hyles euphorbiae. Next base: position 8,670,766 of record CM041037.1, read on the forward strand.
GGGCGCCCGCTTAACGCAGTTTCGGCCCTAAGAATCGCGTTTGTTCCTTATTATTAAGATCGAGTTAAAAATTGCTTAAAAATTACATTTGTTGTATGGAAGTCCCCCTTTAGTATTTACTTTATTTTTATAGACCCCCACACATTTCCCAAAAATAAAATTGCGTCCTCTAAAAAAAGGTAAGCTCATGTAACATTTCAATGGACTACCATAAATATATTTTGATTTGTTTCATGAGAAAATGATTTATTAATGCGTAACAGTTAGCTGGTCTATCTTCCCTACATGCTTTATAGATAAAACATATACACACAGTTTTTGAACCGAGGTATAATTTTGCACTATTTTAGCCTCCGTGGCGCAGTTGATTAGACGCCGCCGGCTGTGAATCGAGAGGTCGCGGGTTCGATCCCCGCATCGAGACAAATGTTTGTGGGAACCACAAGCATTTGTATCAAGTCTGCGTGTTCGTGAGACCGAAAAGTCTTAGTTCCCAATACTCACGACACAAGACTCGATCTTAGTGTGGGGTCAGTACTATGTACGTGATTGTTGGATGTATTATTTAATTGAATCCGAAAAAATGCTCCTCCCTGGAGTATTTTATTGTATAAAATAAATTGTTGAGCACGTACCTACAACTCGGCATATAGGAATTAATAAACGATTTAAAAATCACTACAATCTATATCTATTCTGTGTATTGATAGTCAATCACCACGCACTAAAACAGTGAAGGAAAACATCGTGAGGAAACCTGCATACCATAGCGATTTATATAAATTTCTATGGTATGTAAGTCCGCCAACCCGCACTAGGCCAGCGTGGTGGACTATATGGCCTAACCACTCTCAATCGTACTGTCGATTGTAGAGGAGGCCCGTGCCCTGCAGTGGGACGTATATGGGCTGATACAGATACAGATATCTATACTAATAAATAAATCTGAAGAGTTTGATACCGCTAATCTCAGGAACTTCTACTGGTTCTAAAATTATCGTGTTCGATATACCATTTATCGAGATAACCATAAGATAAATAACATCACGCTATGACCAATAAGAGCAGAGCAGTAGTAAATAATTTTGCAAAAACTGAGAAATCTTATTCTTCTAGAACGGAAGCATTTATGATTTCTAAAACCGAAATCTCACACAAAAGGATTGCTCTAACAGAGAAGAACATAACGGATCAGACTGCATACTTACACGCTTTAACTATACCGATAGGCGATGAGGCGATTAAGTGGAAAAATCTCTGATATTTTATCAAATTGACTTTTGAATTTTGCCGAAGTTGCATCGCGCGCTTATCTTATCAGTAACATTTTGCATTCACATAATTGATAATTTTTATGCCATTATCGGTAAAAATTTGGGGTCGCTCAAAAGTCATACGTTTTTAATTTGTTTATTTCAAATTATATTATAATGTGCATTGAAGTTAAGTGAACATGGAGCAATATTATGAATCATTGAACAAGGACCCAAAATCAAGTAAGAACAAAATACATGCATACCTTCTGATGAGGATCATTTTCAATTTTCTCCATGATGCGGTCAGGTGGTTTGTTTTCATATATTTTATAGTTTTCCACTATCTTGGCGGCCTCTTCGGGACTCCATGCCAGCATAAGAGTCAAATCTGTCAATAGGCATATTCTTGTTAAATTCTTCAATGGAGTGTGAGGGTCTTTCAAATCAACCTAAAAAGTTAATAGAGGTGATAAGAAGTGAAAGAAAAACACAATCACCATCTCAGGTCCTTAAGTATAATTTTCTGGATTTTAATAAATTTTCGACAAAGATTAGCAACTGCTGCATTATATCATAATTATAGCCAGAATAATAGCTAGGTTATAGTGAGATGCGGAATGTTGCTTTATGTTTTCTAGCACAGAGAAAAAAGATATGAACATTCCACCAACTTATTTAAGAATCCCTTTGAAAGTAAAATAGCAATATCATGTACATGCATAATTGCATGCCTGATAATTAATATGACAAATTAGAAAGATTAATATTATACTATCCTTACTAATATTATAAAGGTGAAAGTTTGTATGTATGTATGGATGTTTGTTACTCTTTCATGAAAAAACGGCTCAACAGATTTTGATGAAATTTGGTATAGTGATAGCTGACACCCTGGATTAACACATAGGCTACTTTTTATCCCGAAAAATGTAGTGTTCCCGTGGGATGAGTCAGGAAACCAAATATACATATTTTCTACTCTTTCAAATTCAAATTGTTGGCACGGGATGTCCTCTCCTACGGAAGGGAAATATAGTCGACGGCACGCGGGAAATATAGTTAGTAGACACGCGAAATAATATGTTCTTGATGTGGATTGGACTCAAAAACTATCTGCACCCGGGCGAAGCCGGGCCCGACAGCTAGTATACTATAATAACTTGTAATGATGTTTTCCAGAAATCACAATCATAATACTATTTTTTAAATAATTTGATACCTACTGTGAAGCAAAAAATATTACCTGAACTAAGAGAACTCTTAGATCATACTTTTTTCCCAATTCTTTTAATCGGTTGTTGATGTAGTCTGGGTTCAAGTTGTGATAGCGTAATGAGAGAAACAGTAAGCATATTGTTTTGCCAACTTCATAGTCCGGTAGTATGTCATCATACTCCCAGGGAACACTTTTTATGAATTTTAGTAAGGGATTACCTCTCTGGAACAGAAATTGTATTTAGATACAGGAATATTTATATTACAATACATTAATTGTAGTAGTACAATGTAATTCAACAAAACAGCAGAACTGTACCAATTGATGTTTCAATTATATGGTAAAGAAATATTAATCATTAGTGTGAAGACATTACAATTTTGGTAAAGAGTTAATGAATTCATTTGTTGTAGAAAGTGAAATGCAATAATCAAACTCAATTATGTAGGGAAGCATGTAATTCGACTTGAGGTTAGAACTAATAAATTAACATAATTAATTAAATAATTTAATGTTTACATTACCTGCCTCTGGTTTACTAACACACAGTGTGTCTTTGAAGATGAAGATTTGCTTGTAGTTTCGGTAGAAGTGCCTGTAAAAAACAAAATCAAAAGTAGTGTCAGTGTTTTATAAACAAAAACTTGTATCAGTATGAAAAACACCCTAGGATTTAGATTCAGCATATTTTATTTTCCTTCCTGAGGAATTTTATAGAGATCTGAAAATGCTAAGGACAGACAATAACTTGGGTTATTAAATGTTAAATTATGTTATATGAAATAAACAATGATTAAAGACTTTAATCTATAATCATTGGAAATAAATAAACATAGGTTAACACAATCATGTGTTGCAATATAATTTACATTACAAAAATATTTTATGTTTGACTTTGGTTATGGAGCAGCTTACACGATCAACTTATTAATATAGTTAAAATATTTGTTTATCATTCGGAACTTACATCTTTTAACATTTATGAAAATCAATGTGATGATTATGATATTTGCTACACTCAACTTTACTTCCTAAAAAGTAACACGTAGTAAACATACAAATCTAATATTATCACAAACATTTCAAATAATAAATAATTGAATTAATTTACCAGGCTGAGGAGCTTCATGTTCAATTCTAGGTTTTTTCGGCGATACCGGTTCATCAATTTCGGCTAGTAATTCATCGAATCCATCTTCCATATCCATTGTAAATTAGAGATGAATAAGAATCACAATCTTATTTTAATTACAGCCTTGTGCATTATCAAACTTGTTATTTTTGAATTCAACGCAAAATATCAAAAACAAAAACAGCTGTTGTCGCCGATTTGACAGTTAAGCTATTTTTTTTTAATTTGAGACTCGAGCATACAAGTGCGTAAAGACTAGACAGCATTGCTATCTGATTATTCATAAATATGATTAAGATAACGCGTAGTTTATTTATTTTTTCATTGCATTAATGTTGTTTAATAGTTTAAATTAAGAGATTCTTAGGGCTTAAAGATCATATATTTTCATAACATTTTATAATCTAAACATAACATGCATTACAACAAAACTGTTTGTCAACTGTCAAATTCTCTGTCATTCAAAAACAATGTTTGTCGTGAGAATTCCCGTCTCCCGACTGACGACTCCCGTAATTGAAACTTTGTATTAAGTATAAACTGCAGAAAAAATGCGTGTGGAGTACCACACGGTTATAACCGTACTAGATTGACAATAAGAAATATGAGTACTTTACCAACAACAAGTAAATCTATACAAAACAATGATCTTGAAGAAGAAGATATTTTTGACGATTCCACATTTTTGGCGAATTTCGAAGATACATCTTTTAGGAAACCGTCCACTGGCCACACTAATAATTCCGCGAACAGTAGTGCACTAAATGTGAGGTGAGTACACTTAAAAGTGTAATTTAAGGCAGGAAAGACCATGCATATCTTTGTTACACTGTAGCAAGCAAGCTGAGTTTGTGTTATTTTCTCGTTTTTTGGTTGACAGTGCCCTGTGCTGTGATGAAGAGATCAGTGGCTATGATAAGTTAACAGGACCAACATGGATCTATCCTACAAACTACCCAATAAGGGACTACCAGTTCAATATTATAAAGGCTGCAATACTGAAGAATACTCTTGTGAGTATACCACATTATTGGTCTATTTTAATGGGTTTTATGGTTATGGGTCTTGTTGACAAAACTATCACATTCACAAGGATTGTCCAATTGCTATATTAAAATAATAACTATACCATTTTGAATAAAGAAAATGGAAAATATTAAATGTACATTTATTGATCATAAAAACATTAGTTTGTTCAATTTAACCTACATTACATAGGGCTACTTTAATCCAGTTGTAGCTTAATATATTATTGTCACATGGATCATTTAGTAGATATGCAATGATATTACCATACTTGAAATGCTGATATCTAATCTAAAATCTCAACATGTTAAGACTTGTTATGCACTCAAATTATATTGATCTTCAAATGTAATCAATCCGTGTGTATTATGCTACAGCAATGTTTTGAAATATTTACTGTAATTATAATATTCTAGCTTAATTACTTATTTACAAGTCCACAAAACTAAGACTAACATAATTTAAAGTAGTTTTCCATGTTATTTTGGTAAAATTATATCAATGATATCAATGAATAGAATATATCAATGAATATTAGTATTTACATTCAGGTATTAATCTTTTGCTAAAATTAAATAATGGGCCTGTTCTTAAGTGCAAATGCCATCCAGATATAGTATAATACTTAAAGCCCTAACTAAAATTATTCCTGCATATTAAGATGCTTATGAGAGTATGTTTAAAGTATAATTAGTAATTTTTTTCATAGGTGAGTTTACCAACTGGTTTGGGAAAAACTTTCATAGCAGCAGTGATAATGTACAATTTTTACCGATGGTACCCTTTGGGCAAGATAGTGTTTACCGCACCAACCAGACCCCTAATAGCACAACAGATTGAGGCATGCTACAATATTATTGCTATACCTCCTGATGACACTATTGAAATGACAGGTAAGAAATTAACAAGATAATAAATTAAAAATAACTCAATAGTAAAATGACCAAGTGAAAAACAGTAGTGATTTGCATTTAACAAAACCACTATGATTTTATATGTGATATATTGAAATCATATAAAACATACATTACATCCTTTCATAGCATTATTTATATCATTATAAAAGCACTGTTCGTAATAATTCATTATTACCTTTTCTGGCGAGCTGTCTAGAAGAGATCAATCTCAGTGATAAGATTGTTGATTTTTTTCTTATTATGTTTTAATTCATAAGTAATTACTTGTTTGTGTCATATGGTGCTACAAATAAATAATTATAATAATAACTATTATAATAAATCCAAGTACTTATTGTTTAAGGACACATGCAAGCAAGCACAAGAAAAAATCATTGGCAAAACAAAAGGGTATTTTTTGCCACACCACAAGTTATTTATAATGATATCAAATCAGGTATATGTCCCAGTGATCTTATTCGGTGTCTAGTGATAGACGAGGCTCACAGAGCAAGAAAAAATTATGCTTATTGCCAGATTGTATCATGCTTAGATGATATTGGGCATAAGGTTTACAGACTACTGGCGCTATCAGCCACACCGGGCAGCAGAGTCGAAGATGTTATTAGTGTAAGTATTACATAAAGAAACAATATTATCAAATAATCAATTTTTACACAAGTGCCCAAGCAAATGAGTTTAATGCTTCTTATTGTTGTTTAATTTATTATTTAAACAAAATCTCCATTCTTTGTGTTATAAGAGATCTATTACAATAATTTCAGGTAATAAACAGTTTGCATATAGCCCATTTGGAGCTCAGGACAGAAGAATGTAAAGATGTAGCTCCATACAGCCACTCCAGGAATATAAACACAGTTGTAATCCAACTGGGCCCTGAGTTAACTCAACTGAGGAATGATTATGTTGAGGTAATGTTCTGACAATTTTAACTAATACTTACTAGAGAAAAGTAGGGGCAAACTTTTGACAATATAAAGAACCTATGAAACAATTATGGTAACTGGAAAGAGTAGAAAAGATTGTTGGAAAACTACTACTGTTGAGGACAATCTATGCCCATAAGATAATTTAAATGCTAGTTGCGAAATAAAATTGAACTAATAAATACTTCAGCCTATGGAAGACCTATCTTATCTATCTTTGAAGAAGTGAATATACAGGGTATTTACCTTGTGTTTATCGCTATTTCTCATTGTTCGAGATATGGCCATCCACACTCACTTGACAAATTCAACCTGTAGGTACTTTATGTGAGGTATTGTTATTATGTGTTTCAGATTATGGATGGGTATGCAAGAAGACTTAAACAGTTAAATATACTGCCACAAAACTTGGGAAACTTGTCTAAAGGAAGAATAGTAATGCTTTATAAAGAGTTTCAGACCAAAGATAGGTCTTCAAGGTAAATAAGACTAACAATTTATATAGAAATTACTGCCTACTATAGATGTGTCTCAGAAAAGTATTTATTGTGTTTTCTATCTATGACTAAATAGAAAATCTATACATATAAATAAAATTGAAGTGTCTGTTTGCAAAGAGAAAATAAAAAAAATGTCTAACTACATATCGTTATACACACGATAACTATAACGAACGAAGTGCGTGGTGGCCTGTTGGTAAACGGACTAGACGCGACTGCTAACATGTTCACGGTGGTCGCGGGTTCGAATCCCAGGGCTCACCTCTGACTTTTCGGAGTTATGTGTGTATTGATAGTCAATCACCACGCACTAAAACGGTGAAGGAAAACATCGTGAGGAAACCTGCATACCATAGCGATTTATAAAATTTCTATGGTATGTAAGTCCGCCAACCCGCACTAGGCCAGCGTGGACTGGACTATATGGCCTAACCACTCTCAATCGTACTCTCGATTGTAGAGGAGGCCCGTGCCCTGCAGTGGGACGTATATGGGCTGATACAGAACTATAACGAAAATGATTAAAAAAAAAATTGTCTTTCTGTCTGTCTGTTTGCTCCGGCTAATCTCTGAAATGACTGGACCGATTTTGACGGGACTTTTTCTGTCAGGTAGCTGATATAATAAGGAGTAACTTAGGCTACATTTATTTTAGAAAATTAAAGTTTTTGTTATATTCCACGCGGACGAAGTCGCGGATACAGCTAGTAGGTATATAAAATTAATAAATCCCTATTGTTCCATGCCATCCTCTATTCAGTTATTCCCATCCCACCACGTCATATCCTGCCATATCCCGCCTTATTTTGTGCCTTGATTCAATGTATGATATCTTGTCCTCTCCTGACCCATTCCATCCCTTTGAGTTTAAAAGAGTAACAAATATATATGAATCCCTTGATCAACCCAAAGAAACACAAAAGTTTTCGAAAAAAAAAATGTTGCCTATGTGTTAATCCAGAATGTCAGCTACCTCCATATTTAAGCGAAATTAGTTCAATCATTTCTAGGATTAGCGTGTACAAAGGCAGACAAACCGACAAAAATTCCAACATTGTTTTGGGTTTTACTAGTCCCCCTATAATAGTTTTTCATATATATCTTCCATATACAGACATCAATCAGTTACAGTTTTATACTATGTAATAGATATAAACATAAATATTTATGTTTCAAACAGGCATCCACAACACAACTACATAATGAAAGACTTCACGAACCTGATCTCGTTGTTCCACGGTTTAGAGCTTCTGCTCAAGCATGGCTCCAGGGTGTTTCTCAACTTCTTTGATGAGCATCCAGAAAAAACGTGGATACAGGCAGATTACAAACTGTCTGTACTGTTGGAAAATTTACGAAACAACTTGGGAATCAATCCGTTGTCACTGAACACTAGTGTGTTGCCGGACGGAACGATACCTGAGGTACCTATTGATTTTTGATAATTTGGATAAATATGTATTCTTAAGTCAAACAACTTATTTTTGATGAGATACTGCTGGATAGATAGATAGCGACTAGTTTAAAAAGGCGTAAAATTATTTATGACAGCGCCAACTGTTTAGTGTTATGGAATTCACTCATGTTTTCCCAGTGTTCTAGTCAATTTAAAGCGAAATGTTATTCCTAAAAACACATTTAATTAAATTAGATTCATGCATATTTTCGCTATAGAGCATTCAATTTTAAGTTATTTCTAGGTGCCAAAAGACATACGCTTCGGTCATCCAAAGTTTGATAGATTGAAGGAAATCATGATGGAACACTTTACTACTGCGAAAAGAAAAGGCCAAGATACAAGAGCTATAGGTAATGCGCAACCACTAATTACATTTAAACTCGAACATTAAGTAGAATTGAATGTATGAACTAAATTATTATTTTTATTTTAGTGTTCTGCGAGTACCGTGAAAGTGTAAACTTAGTACATTGTTTGCTGTTACAATGCCGACCTCTCATCATACCGCAAACATTCGTCGGGCAAGGGGCTTCAGGTATGTCAAAATCGAGATTTTTGTTTCACGATTTTTTGTCACCTTATACAGACTCGTTCATATACTTTTATTTCTTCGATCTTTCGTTGATTATAAGCTTCGGTAACAATAAAACAATATGTAAAAACAAAAACAGTATTTCTTAGATAAAAATAGAAGACATATATATATTATAATACACATGAGTGTAATAAATGTGTCTGAAATCATGTAGAAAAAATTATATTAATATGCAATTAAAACACACCATCAAGCCAGTAAATCACCCTGTATATTGGGTATTTTCTATAAAACAAGGGAAAGAGGTTTTGAGTACAGATCGCACCCCCGGTGCAACAATGTCACTTGCAAAAATGCAACTTTTCAGGAAAAGCATTTGAAATTTTGAAATCGTATAAAAATGTGATAATTCAAGACATAGACAAGTTGAACAGCTTCTATCACAATATCAACTTTTAATTTACCGTTAAAAAAAATATGACCACGTAATTTCAATGCAATTTTGCATAATATGTGAGATTATTGCACCGGGGGTGTGAGATGTTTCCTAAGTAGTTGTGTTGATCAGGCAAGGACGGCAAGACGATGGTGTCGCAGAAGCAGCAGCTACGCGTGATGCGCGCGTTCCGCGCCGGCGCCGCCAACGCGCTCGTCGCCACCTGCGTCGCCGAGGAGGGACTCGACGTCGGCTCCGTCGACCTCATACTCTGCTTCGACATCTCCAACAGATCGCCCATACGACTCGTGCAACGGTACGTACACATGAACTTTTTTTTTGTAAAACAAAAAATCTAAACCTGCGAACAAAAGAAACAAGCGTATTCCCAACCTAAAGGCCGCATCTCCATGCCCTACGGTGTTGTAAATGTTCACGGCGGTGATCTACCATCAAGTGAACCGCATGCTCGTTAGCGTCCAGTAGTCCTGTTACTCTCGCTACAATGACCTGCAACATTGACATTGCAGTAGTACCTATCGATACGGCCTCACACATATGAGAGACAAGTGAGTAAGTGAGTGATTGAAGCCTTGGCCCGGACGCTCACCCGAGGGTAGGGGGAGGGGTTTTGAGGCGTAAGCGCAGAAATTACTTTACCACACTTTATTTAGATCGCAGTTATGGAAGCCCAAACTGGAAGAATAAAAAGTTAGTTATAGCTTAAGGCATTGACATACAGGTACCGTTTCTTGATCGAATTGCACAAACCTGCAGGCTGCAGATATACGGCATCGTATACGACTTCGTCAATAACCTAGAATCCTTGTGTGTTCCGATGCGATATGAGTTCTAAATTAGTCACAGGTAAGAGGTGTTTACATCGCTGCGTTGTGCGTTCTGATCACAATAGCAATGATAAAATATAATATCACCGCATATAATTTCCACTATTAGGAACGAGTTTCCTTAGACGCAGATAAAATGAAGTTTTATCAACCATACTGGCTCAGCGTGTCAAAGTGAGTTCAATTACGCTAATCCTCTCAACTAACGTTACCAAATTATGAGTAATTGGATTTTAAAAGGTGAAAAATTAAAGAAAATTATTAAATTCGCCATAAAATACGTAAAAAAATGTTTTAGTATTACCAACTTATTTCAATTCTCGTTATACCTGGTATAACTAAAATACTTTCGTATTTTTACACAGATGCGGTCGGACTGGCCGAGAACGTAGCGGACAAGTCCATATATTGGTCACTGAAGGCAGAGAACATCAGGTTATACATTTTAATAAGCTAAAAATAATTATTTGTATTACAAAATTTTAATAAGAAATAATGATTGGATTTTACTTTGTTATATGCCTCTTGCACTTTATCACTTATTGAAGCAAAACGACCTGAAAGTATAAACTCTCCATTATATTCGTTATCAACACTCCCTTATATACCATTATACCTATATCAAAAATATCCATAGTAAAACCTCCAATACAAGGCCTCATCATTGTTATATTTGCGGTCATATAATATAATCACAAAATATATTCAACATGTATTACAATTTTTCAAACACCAAATAAAATTGCATACACTACAATGATATAATTCCATTATTTCAGACTTTAATGGAATGCATGCGTCAAAGAGACGGCCTCAATAAGAAGATATTACAGTCCAAGGAAGTGGAGCGGAGCCTGTACAAATGTAACCCGCGCATGATACCGAAAGATTTCATGCCGAAATGTGAGAAAATGCATATCACCGTCGCTAAGAAAAATGACGCTAAAACTAAGGGGAATACGGTCAACACAGACAAAAAGGTATATATACTGACAAATAATAATCACCCGAATAACAAATAATAACGTAACACTTTCTTACAATTGTCATCACCAAATAACAAAGTAAATATGTACAAAATATTAAAATAAAGGAATTAGGGAATACTAAAAAATGTAAACTGTTTCAATTACATATTATATAAAAGTACGTGTATTATATCGGACAGGCTCAAAAAGATTTACGCACGATGCTGCTAGACAAAGGCGTTTCATCAGTTGCTAAGACTACCAATCAAGTTCCCGAATCAAATCAACTAACTAAAGCAGAATTTGAAGAGTTATTTCCACAAGGATACATAGAGACGAATTATCTAGAACCAGCAAAGGAATATTTGTCTTTGAATAAAGGTAAGGTTTTAAAAGAATAATCTAGGTTTTAAAAGAAATTTCATAATTAATGTTTATTTTTATGCAAAGGTCTTTGCCCAGTAGTGGGACACATTATAGGCTATTAAAAAGAATGTTTTAACTCATAAAAATAATTGATAATTAAAATTAACTTTATTTATTTTCTACAAAAAAAAGTAAAAAAAGAACATAATAATATACAGAAGTAACATAAAATAATAGTACAAATGGCAGTCTTTTCCCTCTAGGCGATTCTTCTAAACAACCTCGGATATTCCGAGGTTGTATTTTTAAAAAGTTTATAAATAAGTATACTGTTTATATATGTTTATAATAAGTATGACTTGTTTGTATAGATTCATTAATGAAAATCAAGAAAGATGAAGGGCATCTAAATCTTTACGCGTGGATAGACTGGCAAAGAAGTTCGCAGAAGACTTTCACAGTCGGACATTCGACAGATGCAGACATATTGAGTGAATTATTGAAATTCAGCGACACTAAGAGATTTGAAATGGAATCTTTGACTCAAAAGCAAAGTAAGTAAATCATTTAATCGTATGTCTATTACTAAATATTAGTAAATTATGACACAATTATCTTCAACAGGTATAAATACTCCGGTTAAATTGTCGCAAATTTTCCTATCGTCGCCTACAAAACCATCAATTTCCTCGCCTCGCAAACCCATGCCTGGTATCTTTTCCTCTCCAACGAAATCAAAAGTATCGAAAAAGAAACAGAAAACACAAATAAAGTCACCGGCTAAGAACAATGGCGACATCAGAGCTCTCTTCAGTACAGCGACAAAATCAACCAAGAATTACACAAAGCTCATAACAGATCTTGGTATACCAAATGACGGAAGCGTACCTACGAGTATGATTAACCTGTTAGTCGATTTGAATGTGAATAATAACAATTCCACCAAAACATGTTATGTGTGCAAAAATCTTTATGATTGCACTTTGATAAAAGATATGAAAAAGAATAAAAAGGAATCTGAAATGCCCTTACATTTCTTGAAGAATCCTGTATTACCAGACATAAATTTAATAAAATACTTCAACGCCGATCTCATTTTGAAATGTGGATTAAATGATGAGGTATTGAATGACACATGTGAAGTGGCAAATAATAATGTAAGTAGTCCTCACAATAAAACTTGCACTGGTAACTTTGATTTAGAATTAGATTTCGATTTCTCTAATGAGATTGAATCTCCTGAATATTTACCCGAACCGAATGTAAGGGATGCTAAAGCTCCAGACAGCATAGATATTAATGAAGTATTTGGTGAAGAAAATGAAGTAGAAGAGGCTACTAAGACAAAGGACACAAGTAAAGTTGAAGAGACACAAGACACTTTAAAATATTTTGGTTTAGATAGTATAGAGGATATATTCGCCGATTACGATGACAGTTCTGAATTGATATCAGATGATAAAACGAAATTCGTTGAAAACAATAACAATACTACTAAAGACGTTAATAGCCCGAAGAACCCGAAAGATCAATTCGTCGCGAAAACACCCAGTCAAAACATTCCAATTTTAGAGCAATCCCACAGTCCGTCAATTTTGTCAGGTAACATCTCTGCCGCTAATCCTGTAACCTCACCCATATTATGTAGTCAACAACGTAGATTTCAATTGAGTATAAAGAAGAAAAATCAGCAAGATAATTCCACACCGCCTATTAAAGCTAAAAAACGACTGACGTTGGAACAATTAGATGGTACTAATAATTCAATCAACCACAGAGAAAAAACCAAAGCAACATTTATGCGAAATGCTCAATTAGATACAAGTAACAAAAGTATGCTATCAATAACGCAGTTAGTAGAAATGATTAACAAAACAGAAAAGAGTTTTGATACTAGCAAAGAAAAGCAAGACACAACTTCAAAACATGATCACGAAAGAACTGTTTCACCGATTCTCTTAACACAAGCTGATAAAAAGAAGAGCTCTTTTGTAACAACTTCAAAATCTAACACATCACAAACGTCTTCTAAATTAAATGGAAGCCTGATTATTCTAGACAGTGACAGTGATTCGAACGACACGGTAATATATGATTTTGATTCTGAAATAAAACCAGGTTCTAAAATCATTACCGAATCCACAAGTCCACCTGATACCAGTCGCAATAAAGAGGAATCGATTTTGGCATTTAATAAAAATAAAACATCGCCACCAGTAAATAAAAGAAAATTAGAAATTGACGAAATTAGTGATTCAATAAATTCTCCTTATTTCAATAAGAGACAAAAACTAGAAAATCGCGATAGTAAACAACTCTCGATGCAGGAAAAGATTCTATTTGCTTTAAAATCAGACAATTCAAACATGTTTAAAAATGATAAAACCGCTCTACATTTTACTGTATCCCAGCCAAATTCGTCGTCACAAAAAGAAAATAATAATCCACAATACTCTAACAATAGTATTCAAGGGAATAACACTAAAGATAAACTACAAATGTTACAAATGTTCAGAAGAGATATCAACATAAAAGACAATGTTAGAAATAAAACAGAAAGTTTATTCAAAAACATTACTCAAGAACTAAACACTCCGCATACACGCAGAATAGAATTTGAAGACAGTGACGATGATTTCGTAATCGAAGATAAAAGTAGCTTTAGAAGTCAGAGGCTTCTTAGTTCTAACGAAAAAACTTCAAGAACAACTAATCACAAAGTGCGAAAAGTGAGTATTTATTTATTGTATTGAATGTTAATCTCTCACATATCCTTTCTAATTATGCATTTTTGTTTCTAGAAAAGGAAAAAAGGAAATTCATTCCTTGATTTGGAAGCGGAAGAATCAGACGATAACAGCAGTCGAACCGGTGACGAATTATCTGATGACAGTATTGGCAGCATAGTGGACTTCATATGCGACGAGAATATTACCCATCATGAAGATATGCATGCACTTTATGTTCAGTCAGTCAGGTCAGTAAATCCCGAGGTTCATCGAAACTGTTTTGTCACCAAATGTGTATGAAAAAAATATATTATATATATGCACTTTTACGTATATAAGACATATACAAATGCTTGTTCTTACAGGAGTCCCTTAAAAGGTGGTTTCAAAATTCCTGAACTACCAAAAAGGTTTAATAAAGCAGAGATACTATCGCAGTACGTCGAAGAGGATGAATACGAGATGGTATGTATTAATAGTTTTAAAAAGGTCTAATTTTACTTCCAGAGTCAAACATAAGATCAAGCTTATATTTATTTCTTTATAGTATACAAACAAAGAAGCAATGTACAGAAATAATAGACGGTCAAACTTACCCCATTATTATTATTTCAGGATAGTTTCTGTGTCGACTCTCACGTGGGTTTAACGCAAGTAAACGAAGTCTCGGAACTGGAGTTAGCCGAGATAATTTTAAAGCAAAAGAAAAAATCAAAAAAGTGTAGCAAATTTAAAGAAATGACGCAGCAAAATTGTGACGACAGCCCTGTTATAAAACGAAAAAATAAAAATGCTAAGAGACAGATACACAGCGATTCAGACGATAGCAGTTGACATTGTGTTGACACTGATAATGGTGCTATTAGAGAAGAGATATATTTTGTTGTGTCTACTCGCAAGATTATTACATTCTGAATTCATCATAAACATGGTCTAATCATAAGACATTTTGTGAAGAACGATAGTTTCAAATTGATATGACAGTGTGTAATAATCCCCGTAACTATATCGGCACTTTTATAAGCCAATGTTGAACGAGTTTATCTGTGATATATGATAAATGTACAATCCTCAAGCTGGACTTAAGTGTATGTTTAACGCATTTCTAGTTATATGTGAATATAATTTATTGTAACATTCTAACCAGAGAAAAGTTAATCATGTGAAATAAAAGTCGGAAATAGGTAATATAGTTTAATTTAATATGTATTTGTTGGTTTATTAATTGGAACAAATAGTTGCAAATCGGTTAAGATTTACAATAGGTACTTCTATTATTGCTTTCTACGCAGTACATAGTGTGCTGAATTAAGCCTGTCTATGTGGCTTATATCAGTAAAAAAACTTAGATTACATTTGTTTCGCGATATAAACTACGTCCATTTACTCCTCACTAGTTTTCTGTCTGGGCTCCACTTCTTTACCCTTTCTTCCTTTATGAATGTCTTCAAGATCGGCTTGGAGTTCGGCGTATCTCTTTTGGAGTTGCTTTTCGCGGTCAGTTTGACGGTTAACATCCTCTGTCAGCGATTCTATTCTGCGTGGGATGGCGGCTTTCTCTTGTTCCGCGAGGAATTTGAACGTGGACAATTCTAAGTTGGCTTGTTCTATTTGGTCTTGCAACTCCTGGAATTGTTTGATGAGAGACGCGGCACGACTCTGATAACCGCCAGTAAGAACTCTTAGTTTCTTCTCCATTTTTGAACATTTCTTAGCCTCTTTGGCCATGTGATTTCTATTCTGTTCCAGTCTTTTTTCTGCCGATTCCAGTCTATCCTTCTTGCTAGCCAAATTGGCACGAGTGTACCTATTTTGACCAGGTAAGAAAAGAACCTGTGAAAAAGAAGTTTTAATTCATTTATTATTACCTAACCTTTTCATGAAACTAATTTCATAGTATTCCACATTGCAACATTAAGAACTCAGGGGCCCTACTATATTCATCCGAAACGAAGTCGAAACTTCGGATGATCGAAGTTTTTTATACGATACGAATGTGTGTACTCTGTAAAAGTTCGAATTTGTATAACGTACATCGTAACCATAAGTCTACGGTTACGACCATACGTCAATAACGACCATAAGTATATGTAGATACATTCGTATCGTATATAAACATCGATCATCCGAAGTTTCGAACTTCGTTTCGGATTAATATAGTAGCGCCCCAGACTAGCAATACATAAAAACAAATTAGAATAACTGGAGTCTTATCTATCTATCTGACCTGTGCGAGACACTCCTCCCACACTTGCGTGTACGCATCCATGCTGAGGTCTCCATGACCCATGCCGAGTTTGACCACTTCCATTTCTTTCTTCATCTCTTGTTTGGCTTCAGCCAATTCCTCGGGAGTGAACTCTTCGTAGGGATGTTGTTCCAAATACGCTAGATGTGACGCTTGCAGCTGTACTGCTCGCTTTTTATCAACTCCTGTAATAAATTAGTGAAACCAGATTAAACACTTTAGTTTCTGTGTGTCATTACTTTCCAGAATTTGATCCTCATAAGCATGATTTGTGCGTGTTTTTTATTTTTCAAAATCTTCGTATTCGATTCCTAGCTAGGGATATTGATCATCAAAAATCTAAACATGCAGTTTTAGTCTTCATAAAAATCGGGCTCGTGACGCCATTCAGAATTTTTCGATATTCCTCATCTGTCTACATCACTATCGCACTCTTGAACAAAATTACCCTGTATACAAGATTCTGTATTATATTCACTATTTAAATATCAATCACACTAGCAATACTGCGATCTTCAAAACTCCGTTCATGAGTTTTGAAAAT
Organism: Hyles euphorbiae; assembly: GCA_023078785.2. Classification (NCBI taxonomy): domain Eukaryota; kingdom Metazoa; phylum Arthropoda; class Insecta; order Lepidoptera; family Sphingidae; genus Hyles; species Hyles euphorbiae. Next base: position 8,687,872 of record CM041037.1, read on the forward strand.
GGTGTTTCTCATTGCAATTACTAGTGCCAATGAAATATTGTGCTCTTCACATCAGCTATTTTACAGTTAGTAACATCCTAGTGGTTCCAAGTTCTCTACCTGACTCTCAGCTTGTCAGACAGCTGGTTAGCTAGACCTCTATTTATATTTTTATACTTGCATTGTATTATATGAAAATAGAGAATGATTAAGCTGATCCTATTATTTGTGTATGGATAAGTGGTTACAATATACTAGATGGTAAGTGTAGTGCTACACAAATAGTCTAGTCAGGTCGCTAAATTACCACGCCAAGTTGAACCAAAATCTCCCTCAAAGTTGGTATGAGTAGGTTTTGTGGTCGTTTTATGTGTTGTAGAGCATATAATGCCTAGAGGAATCGCTCGAACCTCAATAACAACGACCTAAGTGGTGGTGTCGGCGCCACCTTATTCTTCTACAAATTGGCTAACATCTGCCATCTTGGAATACACACAAATAAATTTGAAAATAAATACATAATTTATTGCTATTGAATTCCTCATAACCTTGTTTTGGAAGGATAATGACTAAACATATTTTTTTAGCAATTTGATGAAAAATAGAAATAATTAGTGTAACATACTGGTGGCTATAACTTTACTCTTAAAACAAATGAAAATATTTTTGAAGAATATGTATGTCAGTGCACCTGTAGACATGATAGTGTATCGATGGTGTTACCTGGCGGCGGGTCCCGCAGCGCGTCGTAGTGCAGCATGGTGACCATCTCTGCCTTGAGCAGCTCCTCGGCCTGCTGCAGCGGCGTGAGGTGCGCGGCGCCGCGCAGCACGGCCGCGTTCACGTCGCCCGGCCGCGCGCAGCCGCGCTGCACCGCGCTCGAGCGACGCGCCAGCGCCGCCACACCTGACGTGCAGTACCATTACACATTATTATATAAACATCCAACAGTCACATGCATAGCCCGACCCCGCATTAACATCAATTAAGTCTTGTACCGTGGATATCAGGAACTACATGAGTTGTATGAATTTCTTCCACATTATTTAAGGATAAATGAAAAGACAATTTTATAAAAGACATAGTAATCGCATTTTTATTGTGTAAACGTATCATCGCATCGTTCTATTAACATTTAATCTTATTACTCTTTATTCTTTACACTTCTTGTGTCTGGTGCCGTGGGTATCAGAAAATGTTTGGTCTCACTAACACCCAGGCCCGAGACAAATACTTTAACTACTACACTTACTAATCATTTCGCAGTCGGTGTCTAACCAATTGCGCCATGGAGGTCAGCCTCCTAATAATACTGTCATAAATAATACTGCCTGTCTTTATCACACACATGAGATTGCCGCAACATTACTTATTGGTAATACTGTGAAATGATTTGAACAATTATTGTTTATATTAGTGTTATTACAGTGATTTTTCTATCAGCCCATTTTGTCCCACTGTAGGGCAAGGGCTTCCTCTAGAATCGAGTCTGATTAAAAGTAGTTAGGCCATTCAGTCCACCCACACTGGCCTAGTTCGGGTTGGCGGACTTTATTATTTACTTTACTTTATTATTACTTTATGGCCATATTTATTCCTTTACACTATGGTATGCAGGTTTCCTCACTATATTTTCCTTCACCGTTATTGTGCATGGAGATTGAATATCAATATATGAATCTTAAAAAGTCAGCTTATTTAGTACTTCATTATAATCTATGAATGCAGTTTCAATACCGGAATGATATAATACTCACGTTTTTCCTCCTGTTCTTGGGCAAACCGGGCATCAGCATCAGCCTGATCTTCTATCATGGCCGCCGTGGCCGCGCTCTCTTTCTCCTCGTCGCCCTCCTGGTCTGGGACCACGATCTCGTAGTCGTTCCTGGGCGCCGGCAACGCCTGCAGTGCGTTCCGTACCGACGCCTTCAGTTGTTTCTGCATCTGATTGGCCAGCTGAGGAGTGTCGCCCCCACTCAGTCTGTCTTCTGGATTGATGCTGAGTTTATCACGCAAGCCGGGCGTCAGTCCCGGCTGTGCAGTGCCTCCTTGACTTGGCGTGTTGAAGCTACCAGGTGTCGATACTTCACTACGAGCCGATCTGTAGAATTTGAAAATATATTTTATTTATGAATTAAGTATTAAAAATAATACATATTATGCTATTCATTCTCGTATCCTTAGTATTTCGGCATTATGTATACAATACATTTTGCGTACATTATTTGTTCAATTTTTCAAGATGAGTTACATATCTATGACTCGTTTGCGTCAGGCAAGCTTCTAATCCTGCTTAGTGTAATATCTCCAGACGGTAATATGCGTGATGAAGTACGTATGTAGGTATGTGTGTGTGTACCTGAATGGTGTGGCGAGCACCGTGTTGGGCGTGGCGACGGCGTGCGGCTGCGGCAGCGCGGTGGAGAAGTCGGTGTGGTGCAGCGGCGTGTTGAGGCCGCCCTTGAGCGGCGTGTCGACGTGCGTGAGCGCCATGACGTTCTGCGCCTCCATGAGCACGCGGTCGTGGTGCGCGGGCGTGCGCAGCGCGGTGGCGGGCGCGGCGGCCACGGCGTACTCGGCGAGCAGCGCGTCCGTGGCGCCGCCGCCCGCGCCCGCAGACTCGCGCGCCGCCTCCGACGCGCGGCCCAGCTTCACCACCTGCTGCAGCTCCTGCGACACACGCCACACAATACATTATAACAAGTGCCGGAATTTAGATCTACGAATTAATCGGCGATAGGTCTCTAAGGCCACCTGGGTAGGTACCATCGCAATATCTATTTATCCCGCCAAACACCAATGCAATGTTGTGTTCCGGTTTGAAGGACATTGTAGCTAGAATATCTACTGGACATATTGAGACTTAACATTGTACATATGTCTCAGGATGGCGAGTGCAGTAGAATGGCGTTGTTGTTTGGTTGAATGTCCATGAACGGTCTTACCTCTTACCATCAGACGAATGGGATATCGTCTCGCCATTTATAGCAATTTCAACAAGAGATGAGTTGCCATAGGCCTTATAACATTTTTGTTACGCTCTATTTAGATTTTCCTCAAGGAGCAATAATCGCATTCAAAACTGCAATCTCACCCAAACCCATTACTAATGTATCCATAACGCGCCACAGGTCTAATACACGCCTATTTACATGTGCAGATAAAACTACATACCTGATCTGTGACTTGAGGCTCTGGCAGGACGAGCTTGCTTCGCTTGCGAGCCGGCTGGTCACCTTGAAGCATAGCTTGAGGGACGTCATTTTCCTTACGTTGTTTCAATTTTTGCTTGTCTTTGCGCCTTTCCCTCTGTTGTGCAAAAAAATAGTTTAATGACATTGTATGCTAAATCTGTCTGTATCTGTATCAGCCCATATACGTCCCACTGCAGGGCACGGGCCTCCTCTACAATCGAGAGTACGATTGAGAGTGGTTAGGCCATATAGTCCACCACGCTGGCCTAGTGCGGGTTGTATGCTAAATAGTATTACGAAAACACTTAAAAATGCCTCAATTTTACCTCTTCTTTTTCTGAATGCAATTCTCCATCAAGATGTTGTTGTCTCAGTCTAGAGAAATCTGGCGCCATTGGATCCACTACTTCGGTGGAAGTATCAAAGAAACCAGCTGCAGGCCTCTTCTCAAATGGAATTTCCGAGTTGTAATCTACTCCGCGCTTCTTCTTCCGCCTTAAATCAGATAATTGTAGATACATACACTCATCGCATACACTTTTTTATATACAATAGTGATGGCAAACAAGCAAATAGGTCGCCTTATGGGAAGTGATAACTGTAAACCATGGATATCTACAACACCTAGATCATAAATGAGTTGCTGGCCCATGGAATCGGGAGGGAAGCGGAAAGGAAATAGATGGGAGTATGAAAGGGGTTGATCCAGCAATTAACGAAACACGAGAGCAAACCTGTCTCTTCACGTCGATCTCCTGTGAGACAGTGGTACGCCCCGGACAAGGCTACCCATTTATGCTCAGTCATGACTGACAACAGTGTGGCTCTAATATTTCGAAACATACTTAATATAGGCTAAAAGCCATAATAAAGGAAGGTTTAAATACCTGATAGGCACTGCAATACCAGCAGCGCTCAGTTCCCTCCTTTTTTGCAAAGCGGCAAGTCGACGAGCTTCTTCAAGCTGCTTTTCACGAGCCTTCCTCTTGGCTTTCTTGCCCTGAGTGTTAGCCAGACGAGCACGAGCTTCCGATAGCATTTCAAGCTCTGAAATTCAAACAATATGATTTGTGGATACCTATATTTGTTATGAAGTAATGAAAAATACCACTTTTGGCATTATAAATTCATATTATCTGTTTAAAGTAACACCAAATATAGCGGATGCACAGAAATGTATATATTTTTTAATTGCTTTGAATAGCGAGACGAGCATGCCGTTCGCATGATGGTGATGCCGGAGTTCCTCAGGGCTCGGTGCTGTCGCCCACCTTGTTTATTCTGCATATCAATGACATGTTGTCGCTTGGCAACATTCATTGCTATGCAGATGACAGCACTGTTCATGGGCGATACCACTGCGGGCCTCCAGGTTGCCGTGTCGAAACTGTGAAGGGACGCGAAGATCTTGTCATTGAACTCAACCGGACCTTGGATCTCATTTCTACATGGGGTTCCAGGAATATGGTTGAGTTCAATGCCAAGAAACCCCAGGTGTGTGCGTTCACGTGCAAAAAATCCCCGTTCTCTCCCCATTCTTCAGGGTACTCCCCTCTCAGTGCGGAATGACCTGAGTATCCTTGGTGTGGATATCCGCTGTGATCTCAATCCAAGGAATCACATCGAGGGCGTAATATCTGCCACATCACGCAGGGTTGGAGTCCTGAACAGGGTGCGTCGGTTTTTCACGCCCGGTCAGCTTTGTCGCTTATATAAAGCGCAGGTCCGGCCGGGTATGGAGTACTGCTCGCACCTCTGGGATGGATCCGCCCAGTACCTGCTCGATGCCTTGGATGGATTGCAGCGGCGGGCCATCCACATTGTGAATGATGCAGACGTTACGAGCAACTTGGAGTCGCTACAACTCCAGAGAGATGTCGCCTCTCTAAGCGTGTTCTACCGCCTGTATCACGGTGAGTGCTCTGAAGAATTGTTCAACTTGCTCCCCTCCTCTCCATTCCTAACCAGAACCACGCGTGCTGGCTTGCGAAGCCATAGCTTGAGCCTTGACGGTCCACACCACCCCGGCGCGAACCAAACGGTTCTCAAATTCGTTTTTGTGCCGCACCGTCAGGCTGTGGAATTGTTTGCCGGCGCACGTGTTCCCTCCTTCCTACAATCCTGGGTCCTTCCGCCGCGGTGTGAAGAGGCACCTTAGCAGGCCGGCATAATTGTTTCCATTGGCATGGGACTGCCGTCCGATGCCAATGGATACTCTGCCTGGGCGGTATTGGCACTTTCCATCTGGTGCAATGCCGCCACTATGCCAGGCCAGTATAAAAAAAAAAACGCGATACAACAGCTGATGAACAGCCATCCTGGGACATAATATGCTAAATCTCAATATGTACAGTAGTTATTCTAGCTACAATGTGAGCGTTAGTTTAGCGGGAGAAATAGACATAGCGGCCTCTCACGGCATGAGAGACCTACCACCAGTAAAAATTAAGACTATAAAGTGCCACTGAGTTGTTTAGTTGTTGTAAAAATGATTTTTAATATTACAACATTATTACCTCCAGCTTCATGTCTTATGTGAATTTACATACACATCCTTAAAGCCCTTTCACAGTGTGAAAGGGGTGTTACTAATATTGTAAACATGAATAATTTTATGTATGTTACACTTTCATACAAAAACAGCTAGACTGATTTTGATTAAACTTGGTATATGGGTAGGTGAGATACTTGATTAAAACAGAAGCTACTCTTTTTATAACAGAAAATGTAGTGTTACCTTGGGATGAGCAAGAAATTCAAATTTAATAAATATTTGCTACTTTTTCAGACTCGAATGGACATGGGACAGGATTGTATTCTGTTTGTCATGGAACAGAATGAGACGAGGGGCAGTGGGATATAACAGGACAGAAAGGTAAAAGCAACACAGTCAATGGTGTTTACATTGAGTTTAAATACAAAACAGTTACATCAAATAACACAGTAAATGAAATAACATGTTTTGATCTGGAGTGGATGCAAAAATCTGCACGTGGGCAAAGCTGGGCCAGGCTGCTAATACTACACATGCAAAAACACCAAAGCCCATAGAAGTATCTGTCATTATATCAACTGTCTCATGGGTGATGTAGTAGCATGGCTGTTAATTAAAAAAACAGTATTTATAATAATTACCATCTTCATCCATGTCCTTGGGATCAGGTCTGGCTGGCTTTGTTTCAGGGTTGGGGTCAATTTCACCTGGTTTCAGCTTGCGGGGGTCATCACCTGCATCTTCCCCTTCTTCTTTCTTTTGAGCTTGATCTCTTAAAAATGGCAGATATTACAGTGATACTTTCAAATATTAAGTTACAATTTTAACAGGAGTCGAAAAAATAATGATGACTTAGCATTTTATTAATGAAGTCAAATACAACATATTTTTAAAATTATAGTAGTTCTTTTCGATGGTAAAAATTAAAATAAATTATTTTATAGGAATCCTATAAATGCTTGTTGAGAAAAGAAAACTTTTATAATGGCTAGTACATGAAACATAAAAAAAAAAATTGGTAAGAAGCAGACCATTGCAACCATAATAAGGCAGTGCAAGTGATTGGTAACTTACAGTAAATATTCGTATCTCTCCAAACATTGGGCAGCTGTACGACCTATAATGGGAGCGATGGTCCTCCATTGTGTTGGCATCAATTTCGCCAGGTGGAGTAGTTTTTCGTCCTCTTCTCGAGACCACTCTGTCTTCTTGATGCTCGGGTCTAACCACTCGTACCAACGAGCCTTGCATTGTTTGGCCGATTTTCTATGGAGCAACGATGCAATACGAGACCATTGATTTTTCCCATATTTCATTACAGCCGCTTTGAGGATTTCATCCTACAAATAAAAATAACTTGTTAAGCGCAAGTCATTATCTTGGAAAATAAATTTTACCATAAATCGAATCACAAACCTCGGTGTTGCGCCAAACGCCTCCTTTTATCATAATCCGCGGCATGGTTGCTGATTTTTGTCACTGCAGTATAGAAATAATATATATATACGATATTTCTTTATGCACAATACGCATTTATGAGATTGAATTCCATAAAATTACATTGTTTTCAAAAATATTATAACCCTGCAATGAAATGACGTTTATCGAAAGCCGTAAGCACAATCGCAAGTTTGTGGGCCGCGTTAGTGACTAGAGCTGTAGCCAATCGTGTGTTTCAGTACTGAGTAACGAGTACTCCGTCTGACATACGGTACCGAATCGTTACTCACAAATAAATTTCGTTACTCGTATTTTTCGTATCTACTGATGTAAGATATTAGTTTGATTCTGCGAACAAGTACGACTATTTTGGTTCGCGCAAGGACTCTTGATGCGTGAATTGAAACGGTTTGGTGTCCGAGTAGCTAGGTATATAATGGCCTGTTCTTTGGTAGGTACGATAATACTAAGTCTATGTAGGTACGTTTTATGATAAACATGCGCGCGGTTATGCTGTGATTTTAAAAAAGGACCATATACGTTTTTAATTTACGTTTGTTTCATAAAATGTTAAATACCGTTATGTAATTCCTAGTTACCAGTTTTGCATCAGGGCCCTCTATTAAATTAAATGTTTACGCTATGCATACTTCGTAATACACTTGAACAATAACAAACCAACTGTTTCCGATATACATTTAATCTGATTTATATTTTTGTCGATTGATGTTAGCATGAAACAATTAATTAATATATACAACACTTATTTGTTTCTTTTTAATTAGTAGATTCACAATGGACCGCAGTGTTATTATGATAACATATTTTCATTGTTAAAAGTGATCTAAATAGTAATTTCAGTATTTTTCTGTAAGATCCTTAAATTGCACTTGAATCCGTTTGACCTATCAAATTATATACTAGACTGGTTCAAAATAAAAAAACATGCAACCTCCGCATTTAAGTAACGTAAAAGTAAGTTTGGTGTATACCATACTGAACGTACGACGACAGTCGACGCGGCTTCAACGTCATTCCGTATCCGTACGCAAAACGACGCTCTTATAAATAAAATATGAAATATCAAAAGTAACGAGTAAAGTAACGATACGATAGTAACGACTACTGATTGTTAAAGTAACGAATACATACGGGTACATTATTTCTCGTTACTTTTACAGCACTATTAGTGAGTGACAGATTAGAGATGTTCAATTTGACTTACTAACTCGAGTTGAATTCTCCCTAATTCGAGTTAGAAAATCGATGAAAAATCGCGGTAGATAAACGGATCATGCGAAAGAGTTTTCATAAAAAACATATAAGTATGTATAAATATACGTGCATATATGTTTTTTATGTATAAATATGCATACTTTTTTATGAAAACCTTTTTATTTCAATATATACTATTGAATTCATTCAAACTGACGAAAAAGACAAAATATTCAATAACTAAAATGGGTTTTAAACTGTCTATGATTAAGGTTTAATAGTTATAAGTATTCATTAATTTTAAATCTAAATATATATTTTATATTAATTTTAAATATATTTCAACTATATTATTTTGGCTTATAATAATGCAAAGCCGTATGTTTTAAGCACGTTTGCGATTATCTAAAACGGAACGAAAAAGAATGTCAAATAAACGTCAAATAATTTATCAATGAGCGATAGCATTTATGGCACTCCCTTTTCGTATTTTGTAATGAAAACGGCATTTTGTGATAATAATAAAGTTAGATAATATGAATTCTTGTTAATAACTGTGAGTGAGAACAATAATGAGGCGTTGACGGTTTGATATTGTGATTTGTGACGCACCGCTAATTCCCAAGGTACGATCGCGTATATTATTTCCATTTATTGTCTTCATTTATCCTTTTATTGACCTAATTTAACCATAATAACTTATTATTATCCATGTGTACACCTATCATATTGGTATATTCCCAAAGGATGTAGTTAATAAGCGGAAGTTGCAAATGCGATAGTCGGGGTCTCGTACAAACAATCCACGATTGCCTCATAACTACAATTAGCCTCTTTATTGTTTCAGAAACATGTCTACCATGTCGAGGACGGTCCATATCGGCCAGCAGAAGCTGGCGGAGAAACTTATCATACTCAATGACCGTGGTGTTGGCATTCTTACCAGAATTTATAATATCAAAAAAGCCTGTGGAGATGCTAAATCCAAACCGGCTTTTCTTTCTGACAAATCTTTGGAGTCCTCTATCAAACATATTGTCAGAAGATTTCCCAACATTGATGTGAAGAGTCTCCAAGCAATAACATCAATAAGGAATGAAATAATCAAGTCACTTTCATTATATTACTACACTTTTGTAGATCTTCTAGATTTTAAAGACAATGTGTGTGAGCTCCTTAATATTATGGATGCTTGTCAAGTAACTCTTGACTTGACTTTGAATTTTGAATTGACAAAAAATTATCTTGATTTGGTAGTGACCTATGTGTCTTTAATGATTTTGTTGTCAAGAGTGGAGGATCGTAAAGCAGTGTTGGGTTTGTTTAATGTAGCACATGAGATGGTACACAGCCAGATTGACCCAAGTTTTCCACGTTTAGGGCAACTTATAGTAGACTATGATGCACCTTTGAAAAGACTCTCAGAGGAATTTTTGCCCCACCATAAAGTACTCATCAGTGCACTGAATTCACTGTGGCATGTCTATCCAGCCAGAAATTTGACAGCTGAACATTGGAGATCAGAGCAAAAGTTGAGCTTAGTCAGTAATCCAGCCCAACTACTGAAACCTTCAGAAACAAATACCATGTCATGTGAATATGTGTCATTGGAATGTCTTGAGAGATGGGTTATATTTGGTTTTGCACTCTGTCATCAAATGCTGCAACAGGACCATGCTAATAAAATGTGGGTGAGTGCTTTGGAGTCAGGTTGGGTTGTTGCATTATTCCGAGATGAAGTGATTTATATTCACAGCTATATTCAAGGCTTCTTTGATGGCATAAAGGGATATGGAAAGAGAATATCTGAAGTTAAAGACTGTTACCATCATTCAGTACAAAAAGCAGGCTACAAACATAGAGAGAGAAGGAAGTTCTTGAGAACAGCTCTAAAAGAGCTTGGCTTAATATTAACTGATCAACCTGGACTTTTGGGCCCCAAAGCTTTATTAATTTTTATTGGACTCTGTTATGCCCGGGATGAAGTATTTTGGCTACTCCGCCACAATGACAATCCACCACAAAAAGTTAAAGGAAAAGCAGCAGAAGATTTGGTTGATAGGCAACTCCCCGAGCTGCTATTTCACATGGAAGAATTAAGAGCCCTGGTTCGAAAATACAGTCAAGTAATGCAGAGGTACTATGTGCAGTATCTTTCAGGTTTTGACGCTGTGGCACTAAATTTGATGATTCAGAATTTACAAGTATGCCCGGAGGATGAAAGTGTTATACTTTCATCATTATGCAATACTGCAGCAAACTTAAGTGTAAAACAGGTTGAAGATAATGAACTCTTTGATTTCCGTGCATTCCGTTTAGATTGGTTCAGATTGCAAGCTTATACCTCTGTATCAAAAACTCCTTTGAGCCTAGTAGATCAGAAAGAACTTGCACAATTTATTGATAAAATGGTATTCCATACCAAAATGGTAGACAATTTGGATGAAATAATGGTTGAGACATCTGATTTGTCCATATTTTGTTTTTATAGCAAAATTTTTGAAAGTCAATTCCATATGTGCCTGGAATTCCCTGCACAAAATCGCTATATTATAGCATTCCCTCTGATTTGCAGTCACTTTCAAAATTGCACACATGAGTTGTGTCCAGAAGAAAGACACCACATTAGAGAAAGAAGTCTCTCTGTGGTCAATATATTCCTTGATGAAATGGCAAAAGAAGCAAAAAATATAATTACAACTATTTGTGATGAGCAATGCACAATGAGTGATAAATTGCTGCCGAAGCATTGCGCCCATACTATTGCACAGTTGGCAAACAGAAAGAAAAAAGACAAAAGCAAGAAGAATGCAATAGAAATTGTGAAGCCTGGAGCAGAGAGCTACAGAAAAACACGTGAGGAGTTAACAACCATGGATAAACTGCATATGGCACTTACAGAGTTATGCTATGCTATCAATTACTGTTCAACTGTCAATGTGTGGGAGTACACATTTGCGCCTCGTGAATATTTGCACCAGCATTTGGAAACTAGATTCTCGAAGGCATTAGTTGGAATGGTCATGTTCAATCAAGACACAAGTGAAATTGCTAAACCATCAGAACTACTTGTTAGTGTCAGAGCTTACATGAATGTGCTGCAAACTGTTGAAAATTACGTACACATCGACATTACGAGGGTCTTTAACAATTGCTTGTTGCAGCAGACACAGAACACAGACAGTCATGGAGAAAAAACTATAGCATCACTGTACACACAGTGGTACTCAGAAATATTACTCAGAAGAGTAAGTGCAGGAAATATATGTTTTTCAATGAATCAGAAGGCATTTGTGAGCTTGACCGCTGAAGGCGCGATTCCCTTCAACGCGGAGGAATATTCAGATATCAATGAGTTGAGGGCTCTAGCAGAATTGATTGGGCCCTATGGTATGAAATTATTAAGCGAAACTCTAATGTGGCACATCGCGAGTCAAGTTCAGGAGCTAAAGAAATTGGTTGTACAAAACAAAGAAGTTCTACAAATGCTCAGAACGAACTTTGATAAACCAGAAATAATGAGAGAACAATTCAAGAGGCTACAAAATGTTGACAATGTACTGCAACGAATGACAATAATAGGAGTTATTTTGTGCTTCAGGCAAATAGCTCAGGAGTCGCTCTTGGATGTGTTGGAGCGACGAATTCCGTTTTTAATCAGTTCAATCAAAGACTTCCAGCAGCAACTGCCTAGTGGAGATCCAATGCGTGTCATATCAGAAATGTGTTCCGCAGCTGGTTTGGCTTGTAAAGTCGACCCCACATTGGCCTCAGCTTTACGTCAACATAAGGCTGAGATAGAGGAGGAAGAACATTTAATTGTCTGCTTGCTCATGGTATTTGTAGCAGTGTCGTTGCCAAGACTGGCCCGCAGTGAGGCCTCTTTTTACAGACCTTCGCTGGAAGGACATGCTAACAACATACACTGCATGGCGCCGGCAATAAATCACATATTTGGGGCATTATTTACGATCTGCGGACAGGGCGATATTGAGGATCGTATGAAGGAATTTTTGGCTTTAGCTTCGTCTTCCTTACTCCGACTCGGACAAGAGACAGACAAAGAAGCAACAAAAAACAGAGAATCAGTTTATTTACTTCTGGATCTGATTGTCCAAGAATCTCCTTTCTTGACAATGGATTTATTGGAGTCGTGCTTCCCGTACGTTCTTATACGCAACGCTTATCACGAGGTTTATAAACAGGAGCAAATACTACTGCATATGTAATTCCATTGTATAATATGTTGAAGAAAGACAAAGTAATTTAGTACGTAAATATTATGTTTTAAATTATTATTAGTTCCGAGTATGTAATTCGAATGCCTTTTTTTTACATTAATTAGATGATAGTTATTAAATGATTGTAAAAGATATTTACGAGGCATACACGATCGAGGTCTTTTGGAATAAATGCAATTGGGTTATAAGTATGAATTCCAATATTATAAGTATTTAATTAGTAACGCGCTAATGCAATTTAAGATTATTCTTTTATTTTATTAACATTCACAAATTATATTAGAGTAATATTCCACAAAACAATATTTAATGTGAATAAGACTGCCACATATTCCTTTCTTTGATTGCTTAGATTTATTTTTATTAAGTATTGGATATGTTTAAGGAAAACTTCTAATGGTTTATGCAATTCCGTACTGCCTAGAGATATTTGAGCGTGTTACTGAATATTAACCTTCTCAATAGTTTATATATCGTTTGACACACTTTACAATGTCGCACTTATGCCATTTTAGTATATACTAGACAAAATTGAACTAGATTAGAGATAGATTTACGTAGATGACGACGATTAAACCCCATAAAAATAGGAACACCAATTAATTTTATGCCAAACCACGGTTTATTTAAAGCGTATTAATATATCCATCTATATTCTATATGAATAACAAATCCTTGCACTGCATTTCAATTATTTTACACGTACACGATAGTTATTACTCATGTTGCTATAAACTTATTTAATACCTACGTCAATACTTTTGTACCTTGTATATAAGGATATGTCCATTATCCATTTATTAATACATTATTATAAATATATTTTTATTGTTTTATTCAAAATCTCCTTGTTTCCCTAAAACTACAATGCATGTCTGTATTGGTCCATATACGCCATGGGCCTCCTCTCCAACTAAAACCGAACTATATGTCTACAAGGTATAAATAATGTACAAGATATTACTCTACTGGCGGCGAGAGTCGCGTCTGGAAGTCAATTTTTTCATATTGTTACACATAATATTTATATTCGAACTTTTCCCGTCCGAACCCGTATGGATATTTTATTTGTTTTGCCCTACAGCCTACAAGTTACACATAGACAATAACAAAGGCTGGACCAGTTCTGCTAGACTGAAAATTATTCTTTATGTTACATCGTTCCAGAGCTACCCTCCAAGCAGAAGTCACTTTAAGACACCCTATATTTTGCAGTTGTCTTGTATCACGACGCAATTTATGTACACCCCGGATATATTTGCGTAATAAATAATTAGGTAGGTAGTTAAATGGTCGTTAAATGGGGTAGGTAGTTAAATGGGTTCGAATCCCAGGGCACACCTCTGACTTTTCGGAGTCATGTGTGTATTGATAGTCAATCACCACGCACTAAAACGGTGAAGGAAAACATCGTGAGGAAACCTGCATACCATAGCGATTTATAAAATTCTATGGTATGTAAGTCCACCAACCCGCACTAGGACAGCGTGGTGGACTATATGGCCTAACCACTCTCAATCGGTAGTCGATTGTAGAGGAGGCCCGTGCCCTGCAGTGGGACGTATATGGGCTGATACAGACAGTTAAATGGTCAAATTTGGTTGAAGAAAAAAGACAGTAAAACTAAGGAGTTCTTGTAAAATTTATTGTTTTTTTTATTATTTTGAAATCACATGTTGTAACATTCATCTTGTTAATTAAAAATATTCACATTGTCATTTAAATAATCTATTATGGTAATCTAGCTTACACTTAGGAGAAATAATGCCATTGAGTACTACTTATATTGATGGAAAGTGTTTATCCACCAATTACATGATTGGTCAAGTCACTCTACAACGGAAACATCACCTCATCGCTTACATACAAATATACAGTATTATAGTACAGTTACGAGAACTTGCATATTGTTTCGACATTCACTAATTAAATGGCATTAACGTGGTACGCTTAAAGACCGATCCTTAAAGTTAAAAATGTATGGAAATAATAAAAAATACATCATGCTCTTTGGCTTGCACGACGAAAAGTAATTCTACGTAAGATTGAGAATAAACAAAATCTCATTAACTATCAACGAGATCAATTCAACTGTACGACAAAATGATATTACACAAATAGCCACTGAGAAGTTGTCCCGCGTCGGGAGTCGGGACAGGTGTGATATGCAAGTTTGTATCCGCCGGCAAATATTACAACAGTTTGTCTTTTTGAGCTTCCATTTCACACAAAACATTTACGATTCGAATACAAAACAATAATGCGTCTTAGAAAATTTTACCGTTTCACGTCGAAACGCTTTCAGTCTAATAATATTTGATCATTTGGCAATACTGTTAATTTTCACAATAATTATAATCTACTTAAAATACATAGAACGAAACGAATCCAATGTACATCGCCACAGGAAGACTAAACGAGACTTTTGACAATTTTATCAATATTTTGAGCCCATAGCTAAATTATTATAATATTTTTGAGACGATAAGACCGCTACACTACGATGGATCGGAAAAATGAAGACTAATTCACAAAGGAACAGGAATACAACTCGGTATAATGGCACCTCGACAGTCCGCTTACGATAACATTAAATACTTTAAAAATAACTTTATATAAAAATTACAATTATTGGAGTTTCGAGTAAAACAACGCAGTGACTCGGTATCACTCTCCCCATCGGTAAGAACGCGGAGCGCGGCGTCCGCGAGGTCAGCGACCCCGCCACTCCCGCACAACAACTGAACATTCATCCGCATTGAGCAAACGGGCCGCCCTCACATGTCGGCGCGCGGCGGCTGCGTGACGGCCAGCGCCTCGGGCGAGTGCAGCGTGATGGTGGTCTGCGACGCCACCGTGGCCGTGGCGTTGTCGCGCGGCGCG
This sequence comes from Hyles euphorbiae, assembly GCA_023078785.2. Classification (NCBI taxonomy): domain Eukaryota; kingdom Metazoa; phylum Arthropoda; class Insecta; order Lepidoptera; family Sphingidae; genus Hyles; species Hyles euphorbiae. The sequence continues at coordinate 8,703,318 of CM041037.1, forward strand.
CGGTACACGTAGCCCAGCAGCAGCGGCACGCCCGGCGCCAGCGCCACCAGCTCCAGCCGCGCCGCCTCGCCGCCCGCGCCGGCCGCGCCGCCCGCCGCACCCGCGCAGTACTCGTACTGTCAGACCTTCTGCGCGGGCCGCATCTCGTACGCCTGCGGGTATGCGCTGGCGTAGGGCTCGGCGCGGCGCGCGGAGGGCCCGGGCGGCGGCTGCGCGGGGTGCGCGGGGTGTGCGGGGTGCGCGGGCGCGGAGGCGGCGAGGTCGCGCGCGCTGTATGCGAGCGGCGGCGCGTAGCCCTTGTGTCCGCGCGCGCGGCGGTGTCCGGCGCGGGGCGGGGCGCGGGCGGGGGAGCGCGCGGCGCCGCCGTGCCGCATGCGCCGCAGCGTGTTCATCGGCCGCCGCAACGTCTCCGACAGTCGTCTGTGAATATTCATCGTTAGTTATAAAGCGGTCACATTTGAAGTTTCGCATGGCCAACACTATATAGTATGGAAGAGGTTTTTTTTTTAATTTTATGTGATAATTAATTATTTTTCGACGGCCTGTTATGTACTGGTCTCTCATATATGCGAAGACACCTGGATAGGTACTATTGTAATGTCTAGTTCTTATGTCAAACAGTAGTGTAAAGGCAATGTTGTGTTCCAGTTTAAAAAAAATTGTAGCTAGAGTAAATACTCGACATAATGAGACTTAAAATCTCATGTCTCTGCCAATGGTGAGCACAGTAGAAGTTAAAGCATTTATTTGGTTTTGCTACTGTCTATGAGCAGTGGTATCGCTTACCATCAAGCAAATAGCATACTCGTCTCATCATCGCAATAAAAATAAAGATCGTAGTTGAATGTAGTTGTAATTGTCACCTGGCGGGCGGCCGCTTTGGGTTGGAGGATGGCGTGTGCACGGCGCAGCACTTGACGAAGGCGCCCATGCACACGATGAGCGCCACGCCGGCCAGCAGCACCACCCACCACTGCTCGGTGACCCACGCCTGCAGGCTCTGCAGCGTGGCGCGGTTCAGCAGCAGGTTCTTGAGGCGCGCCAGCGGACCCTCCGCGTCCACCGCGCGACACTTCAGGAACACGTCGCAGTAGCCCTGCAAACAGTACACACATACAGTGATGTCTAACAAATCATTGTAAATACAAAAACAAACAGTGTTTTTATTACATTATTTGAAAATGGCATTGATATAACAAAATACAATTCTTATAATTAATAATAATAATAATATAAATAACAAACAAATTATTTATAAAAATGTATGTAATAATACACCGGTCAGCAAAACTTTAAACATCCATGTAAAGAAGACAGTGGACTTAGGGTTTACAAAAAGTCGCTGACTTAAATCGTGGACATCCTGAGGCTGAGAGAGGGTGTGTGAGAGAGAAGCAGTACCTGGAAGTTATCACAAGGCGATCCCGGTCGCAGACTGATGCCGTCCTTGGGCAGGCCGACTTTCTCCCCAAACTCAGCGGTACTCTTGCAGGAGTCGGGACTGGGCCCGGTCTGGCAGGCGAGCTGGCAGAGTGTGCGGCGGTTGACGACCGCAGTGACGCCGTCACCCAGCGAGTTGGGAGCAGATGAGAGGAAACACTCGGTCATGTTCCACGCGCGGCAGATGGACTCGCTGCACTCGCCGTCCTTGCACAGCTGCGTGCCTGCACACAACACATACACCAATAATAACTTTAAAATCGCTATCTTAATATATATAATTCACGTGTCACGTTGTTTGTACGCGATGGGCTCCTAAACCACTCAACTGATTATAATGAAATTTTGTAGATATGTGTAATTTGTTCCAACTTAAAGGGTGAGATAGTTTTTATCTCGATTAAATTGACGAAAGTATAAAATTAAGGAAAAAAACATTTTGCCATACAAAATGTTCATGGGTTTGTAACTGTCAAACATTTAATATTCATACCGTCGATACGGTAAACTCATCCCTCAAATTAAATAACGTATTTAAATAAAGGTTTCGAATCGACAACATATATCCACAATATTCGATTAATGGCGTATTTTAGATTTTATAGATGTAAATTAATGACAGTAATTAAAAGTGGTTGACATTTAAATTGGTTGTCAAATATTAATGCATGCGTTCAGAAATTTATTTTATGTGAACTAAGAAGAATACATATATCAAGCTACATAAATAGAGACAATTAAATAAATAATATTCACACGTAAGAAGATTTACTTCTTTTCAAGATAGAATGTCACTTGAAAATGAAAAATCTTTAATAAAATAACACATAAAAATAAAAACTGAACCGAATAAAATAACAATTTAATATAATAATTATGGAAAATATTGCAGGGATTCTCAAATTAGGCGTTGCCTGTGTCTTGAGAAACCAGTTAAATATAATAATTATTGTTACTACATTAATTGTGTGTGTGAGTGTGAGTGTATTTCTATGAAAACTTATATTTCATCTCTTTATTACTAACAAAAAGTAATGGCGTAATATTTTTGTAAAACAGCGTAGTGGGGGTGAAATAAGGGATGGAATATTGCATGGATAATCAAAATCGCTAAAGTGTTTAATGTCAAAAATTTATAAGGCACACTATTTGGATATGGAGAAAAGGGATATAATAGAGTGGGAGGTAGGGGAGAGGACTGTGGATAGCTGACAGATTTGATAGGACGAAATGTAAATGCACGGTATCAGACGGGACGGTTAATGAAGAGAAAGGACGGGACGTATCGGGAAGTGACTGAACAGACGGGATGGGACGGAATTGAGCAGGACAGTAGGATAGCTAATTCATGTTTAGGTATACAAGAGCTTATACGAAAAATAACATGTATTTGGTGTGGAGTAAAATAAAAAAATATCTGCATCCAGGCAAAGGTGGGTCGGGCTTTTTTGCTATGCTAAATAATTGAATATAAAATTAATCATATAATAACTAAGCCATAGCGAAGCGTGGCCGGGTCAGCTATGGTATCTTTAATATAAGGTGGATAATATGGGACATAAGAATAGGTACAGGATGGGATTGGAATTGGATAAGCAGTTTAGACAACGGCTGTCATATTGATTTTAAATAAAATATGGACTGGAATCTGTATTTGCACCCAGGCGAAGCCGGGCCGGGCCGCTAGTATTCATATAAAAATCGCATTATACATGATTTTGTTGAGCCGTGATTCATTTGATCTATGACTATGAAGTTCGATGTGATTCATAGAACAGTTAATAGAATATTATACAAATATTATACACATGTAACATTAAAATTCAATACACAAACATAAAGTCCTATAATCTAACAGAGATTCTGAATCCGATCTAACTATAGGAGGAAGTAAAATATATTATATATATAATGACGTGTTAGGTATAAGACATCTTAGTCCAACTCTTGCAGTATGCGATTACGGGGTTATGTAATGTGACAGAGTAGCGATGGTGTACATACCGTTGTTGCACTTGGTGTGATTGGGCATGGCGGCGGGTCCGGGGCAGTCGGCGGAGTTGCCGGAGCAGAAGGCGGCGTGGCTGCACTCGGTGGCCTCGCGACACGTCTGGTTGCGCGCCGCCGGCACGAACTGACACGTCTGAGACTGGCAGCACGGGCCTTGTGACGGACTGAAACAACGAACAAGGAATACGGTCAATGTTACTATTTATACTGTGACAATTTTTTTGTACAGTTTTGTGGGACATTTCATTAAGTTATAATAGGTTTTTCCTAATCCTATTGTTGTAAATTGTATCGTATCAACCCATATACGTCCCACTGCAGGGCACGGGCCTACTCTACAATCGAAAATACGATTGAGAGTGGTTAGGCCATATAGTCCACCACGCTGGCCTAGTGCGGGTTGGCGGACTTACATACCATAGAAATTCTTATGAATCGCTATGTTATTGTTGTAAATAAATAAATAAATAATACATAAGCGCCTTATTTAAAAAAATAAGACATAATTTTTTTATCGCAAATAATATTAATTATTTAACTTTGAGTAAAAATTCTTTAATAGTATAATTGTATCTCAAAATTACTCATAGTAAAGTAGACAATCTAAAAATCAACAAAAAAAAAATAGCCAAGAACTGATGACTTTAGATTTAGATTGATAAAAATAGTAACTTTAATAAATTTCAGAAATAATAACTGTAAATATAAAGTGTACAGTACCTGCATTGAGTATTGGCTTTCCTGGTGCATCCCCTGGCGGTGCTGTTTTGTTCCCTGTCGTAAGCGCTGACTTGTCGCGGGTAGCAACACGGATCCCTGCACTCTTCGCCGTCGTAGCCTGTGTCATTCGTATTGGAAATAGTGAGTATTGAGATAGAGCGTTTCATTACGATGTTTTCGAAAAAAAAAGTGTAGAGCACAAGCAGCTTAGTTAAAATTGTAAGAATCTAGTAGACTGTATAAAAGGTGTGATCTACTAATTAAAATATTGTCAAGCAGTGCAGAAGTTTATTTTCACCGCCATATCCCAGCAGAGTTGACATTGAATGTGTGTGCGTAGTAATTTAGCTGTTTGGTAGAGTAGAAATTTCTCATGCGAAATCTTCCTATTTCCCTTAAGCGTAATTTATCGACATGTGTATCCTCCCAATCCTCACTTACGGTGCTCAAACTTGGTCTTTGAAGAGAGGGCGTGATGACCTTCATCATGTGTATGGACGGCAACGGCAGATAAATAGACACAGAAGGAGTTGAGGGTAACCTTTTCCCAGCATTGGGATATTATAGGTTAATGAAAAAAAAATATGTGTGAGTGAGTATGAGTATTATGAGTAAGGCAGTGAGTGAGTGTGTGTGTGTGACTCACCGCAGTCGCACTCCTCGCCGACCTCGACGATCTTATTCCCGCAGAACGCTCCGGCGCTGGCAGTGAGACAGTTCCGCTTGCGTCCGTCGCGCACGGCGTCCAGCACGGCGCTGATGTTGCCCACACTACACGCACTGAAGCGGCTGTTGTTGGGCCGGTCGCCGGACGTGGCAGACGCGAACATTATGAAGTTGCCCTCCTGACCGCCCGGCCGACACTCCGAAGGGTAGTCGTGCTGCACACCATATAATCAACTATAACTGTATAGGAGCTGAAGACTTCGGCAATTGCATGCAGGATGATCAATTACTTCAGATATCAAATCAGATACATTCCTCTTTGAAATATGTTTATCTATTAATAACAAACGATCATAATATGTCAAATCTATACTAATTTAAAAAGTTGAAGAATTTGTTTCTTTGTTTGAACGCGTTGAAGTCTGGAACTAATGAGTAGAATAAAAAAAAAAAACTAGTGCTCGATAGCCCATTAATTTTATCGAGAAAAACATTGTGACCGATAACCGTCATAACAATATAGCTTACCATATTCCAACAAGCATACTTTCATATTACGGCCACACGGTACGCAGAGTCTATAAAAATTTAGAAAAATGGACTGTGGGAGGCACCGAAGGGAAAAGATCGTGCGGTCGTTCACCAAGATGGACTATTCATTAACCAAATAAAAGTAAAAAATCGTCCCCAAAGACCTACAGAACTGTATGAGACGCGCTGGTCAGAAGCCGGTTATTAGACCTTCACGAACACGTACCCTTCGGGATAACGGAGGTCCCACATTGTGGAAACAATACCTAGGCGTGAGCCTTCTGTGTGGTCTATCCATGCGACCCGTGCAAACCGTGTCGATACTTGGTGAAGTCCGAAACGAGTTCGGATCAGAAACCGGTGGGCGCAGATCATCCACTCTAGATGGAACCCTGATGTGACTCTCTTTAGACAATATAACCGAACAAGAGAGATAGAGATAACCAATAGGAATAAATCATGTTGCGCAAACATATTACCCATTAAAGTATTTGCACCCGGGCGACGTCTCAGGCCGAATCCCTAGTATATCATATACAACAGGACAATGCTCTTTACTCTCAATGATAACAAAATTAGTTTAAATTCATTGTAGTAAATAGTGGGATTACTCGCGTTGTTAAGCCCACGCACAATGGGGCCTTTATGGGACGTGTGTTTCATGGCCATTAAATAATAAGTAGACGCTGTGATACATGTTATATGTAATTTTATTTCTTCCTCAACGGTATATGTTTTTTGATAAAATATAAATTTAAAAAAATACTAGTAATATTGTGAATCGGAAAGTAGTAAGTCTATTAAAAATATTAACAAACACCGTTTTATATCGTACATGCCTATATGATAGACAATAAATCACCGACATCCTATAACGGATACAATTAAGATTATCGATACTAATTTATATTAACTTACAAAGCTAAAGACTTTGTTTGTTTCTTCAAACACGTTAATCTCAGGAACTGCTGGATCGAATTTAAAATTTAATTTAGTGTTGGATAGGCAATTTATATTGGAACGTCAGAGACTATAACATCACGCTAAGATCAATATATTGGTTTCCCGCCAAAGAATTTCAATCCATACCTTCGATCAAATATACACTAGACTATACCTATCGGCCTAAAAAACAGCACTTATAAGCGTGTGCAAGTAAGTACAATCTTAATTTAAAGGAAGAAAGTTCATTGTTACCTGATGTTGATTATAATTTAAGGCTTTTTGCTACATCTCGTAGTAGTTCAGTCAATATGTAAGGAATAATTAATTGCCCTCCGAATAAAGACCTACCCTTATTTAACATAAAGAATCGTTAGGGGGACATGTCAAGAGGTTACAGAAAAATTAAAAAGGTCGCGCTGTTTGCTGATTTTGAGAAATTCAAAAATGAAAAAAAAGGAATGCTTTTTTCTTGGAAACTATTGGTTTTAGGATAAAGTTTTTTATATAAAAAATGTAGAGGGCATTGCGAACTACATTTTTTGTCATTGGAGTGACGTCATCCGACTTGAAATAATGTGATGCAAAACATAGATAAATTCACCTAAGTTCAAATTTTTGCTGAACAAAAGTTCAAATTTTTTGATAACAAAATCAGAAAACAATTACTGCTATTTCATTTAAATAAAAAAAAAAGATAAAAACTGAATGGCATGATGTGCAACGGCACGGTACATAATGTTGAAAACAAACAATAAACTTATTATAATGTACAATTTGTACACTTCGACAAGTTCCAGCTCGAAAACGGTAAGTTTTATAAAAAAAATGTTTAAATAAAAGTTGTAGCTAATTTTGTGACGAACAGCTTTCTAATTTACATTATTATAAAAAAATCATTTTTTCCTACCGAAAATAGCGTTGGAACACTTTTTTGGTCAATTAACGCCCTCTACTTTTTGTATTTCAAGTCGGATGACGTCACTCCAATGAAAAAAAATGTAGTTGACAATGCCCTCTACATTTTTTATTGAAAAAACTTTTTCCTAAAACCAATAGTTTCCAAGAAAAAGCGTATTTAATTTTTTTTAAATTAATTTTTTGAATTTCTCAAAATCAGCAAACAGCGCGACCTTTTTAATTTTTCTCTGACCTCTTGACATGCTCTCCTAACGATTCATTATGTTTAATAACGGTAGGTCTTTATTCGGAGGGCAATTTACATATTGACTGAACTATAGTTCGAAATTCAAATGTGTATTAACAACCTCGGAGACTGTTGGCGTGTGATTTTGTTCCGGACCCTGTATCTAGTATTCAATGTGGAGATCCTTGGGAGAGGCCTATGTTCAGCAGTGGACTTCCTGTGGCTGATATGATGATGATCTAGTATTTATCTATACTATAAGAGTGTTAACTTACCGGCGATCCAAAGTTATGTCCGATCTCGTGCGCCAGCGTCAACTGGCTGACCTTGGGCGGCACGCGGCTGTTGTAGTTGACGAAAGTAATGATGCCAGTGTTGAGCGAACGCTTGGTGCTTTGGTACATGCCGCCGATGGTCTCCGTGTACGTCTTGTACTTCTCGCAGATACCGCCCGATGCCCCGCTAGCGCTGGCCACCCACGCAAGACCTGGCAAAACACATTTTAATAATAAATAAATACACCCAATAGTCACATAAATAGTTCCGATCCCACATTAAGATCAATTAAGTCATGTATCGTGACTCGTGAGTATCAGAAACTATGTATATATATAAAACTATTATTTACGGATTTTATCGCGAATTTAGTTTATTTTTTTACATTGTTGGGCGGACTGCCCCGTGACCACGCAAGCTGTAAAGTAATCGAAACGTCGGGAAGTCAAAAATGTAAAAAAATAAACTAAATTCGCGATAAAATCCGTAAATAATAGTTTCATTTCAATGTGTAACATTCGCGTAAATCTAAGAAACCATTTTTCTTATCAAAATTTGGGTGATATATTTAGCAATTATATTCGGTTCATCAATTTAAAAATTAATAAGTTCACATACAGATTCACACGTCAAACTCATAACATACCTCGTTTAATTTGTCACTTAAAAAGGTTTTATAAAAGTAAGTACCAAGCGTTCCTCCAGTGAAGTCTCTGTAAGTGAACACATAGGCGAGACAGAAAGCTTCGTGGTCGCCCAGCGAGTGCAGGTTCAGGAAGTTCGATACGTCGATGTTGCCCAGGCAGAATTGATTCGTTTCTGGGTAGTGGTGATGGTGGCACAAGGAGTCGTCGTCGATCTGTTGAGCGAGGTACATCATTAGCATAACTTATCACTTAAATAAATACATATTCATACTTGAAATGTACAATATACAGAGTGATATTGACATATTATGATATTTAATTTAAAACACATGTTCCTTAATTCCCCTAGGTATTAATGTGCCAAATTTCAATAAAAACTGCCAGATACTTTGGTCAAAAATCACGTTTTTAGGTTTCAAGGCTTTTGAACAACCCCTATAGATTCGAGATTTTTTTGGTTCAGATAAGTTCCTCAACCGAACTGAAGTTCATCTAAGCGGTAAAAATACTCAAATTACACTTTCAAATTATATACAATGTCATCTGGGGTGATGATAAATATGTGGGTTAATTTAAGTAACATGTGTTAATATCACCCTGTATAGTTGAGTAATATTTACTTGTGGTAGGTCTCTTATATATGACAGGCCGCATGGATATGTGCCACCGTAATTATTTCAAACAGCAGATAAATGTACTGTTGTGTTCCGGTTTGTTACTGCAAACCATGATAGCCAGAGTACATATGGGAAATATCTCAACATGTTATGTCTCAGGATGACGAGCGCAATGAAATGCCAAGCATTACTTTGTTAATCATGGTGTTAGGTCTTTTTACTGTGCCTTGACTGTGCGTTGCATTGCTTACCATTAGGCAAATGGCATGCTCATCTCGCCATTCATTGCATATAATTATATGTAAGTATAAAAATAGGTAAATAAATATTCGATAAGAATTGTACGCTTAATTTGCTGCTGTAAGAATACTGTTTTAAACTCTGATACAACAGATATTATCTAATACAATTTGATGATTCTGAAACTGATTAAAAACTCTCTCGTTCAACAAATGTGCCAGGAAATACCAGTATGAACAACCTGATTATTTTTAGTATAAAAATATAATAAATTAGCCAGTTTTACCTATATAATCAGTTTCAGGGAATGCGTAAATTGCCTACAAACCCTTGGTTTTCCCACAACAAATTTACTTCGCATCAGAAAACAAGGATAAAATATTTATAAAATATAGCTTTACCTTAATTCGTTGCACTTCGAATTTGATATTCCTGTGCGGTAGCCTGCCGTCAAACTTCGTCCCTCTGTAGATGTAGTTGACAGCCGTGACGTGATGTGATATTAGAGACAGAATTTCCTCGCGGGTTTTCATGTCCACCTCGCTCTTTTTACTCGGGTCTTGATGCTGTAGATATAATAAAATAATAAATAACATCCAACAGTCACATACATAGTCATAACCCAACACTCGATTAAGTATTGTGTCGTGGGTATCAGGAACTACGAGAGACTTTTCGGTCTCACAAACACCCAGATTCGAAAGAAATATTTGTGGGCCACACCAAAATTTCTCTTGATACGGGGCTCGAACCCGCGGCCTTTCGTATCACAAGCGGTGTCTAACCGACTGCGCCAACTTATATATGTGTGCAGGTATTATGTGCGGAGAGCGATAAAAGTCTCTATTCTTATTTTGTTAACTCTTCGATAACAACTAACTATAAACGTCTTCTAAATATAATCGCCCTATTTGCATGCGTCTTTTCACCGTCCTTCTTCCTCATTACTTACATTCATTGACGCTTATTCTCTCATTCTCATACTTTCAGTCACTCTCATTACATTCCGTTATATTCAGCGTTTATTTCCACATGTATTTTCATATTTTAATTGTCTTTATCTTTCTTATGTGTTAATGAATTATTTTCTTACAGTACCTTTGTAGGAAAAAGGAGTAGGTGAAGTTACCACCAGTATTTGTATTGGTCAACATTCCACTGCCTCATTGGCGAAACTGTTCTACGGTACCATTTAATTAAGACGCTGAGATCCCGGTTTCCAATCCCGGGTCCGGTAGTGATATCAGATGTTTTTATTAAAAAAATTCAGCCCGGAGCCAGGTATTTGTGCTCCATATGGCGATAGCTTCACCCTCTATCAGATCGTGGTATGGAACATACAAGGCGAAGTTTTATTGTCCTCATAACACCGCTGCCTACTCCTTATGGGAAAAGAGCGTGTGTTTATGTATGTATTTGTTTTGGGTCGGTTTAAAACATTTTATATAAGTAAAATATATAAGTATCAGGTGTATTTGGGTACATACATCGGGGAAGCCCTCCCGTACGTGCCGCCATATGAGCGGATCTGTCTGTATGTAGAGAGAGCACGTGTTGCGGTTGTCGGGGGCGGCGCGCCTTGAGCGCGTGTGTTCGCCCGTGTTCGCAGACCGAGAGTATTTGTTGTGGTGCTCCCAGTACCTAAAACAAATACAGAACACATTGACAAAACGTATAATAAATTAGTAGGAATCATTGCCTAGGGTGGTAGTTCAAACATGAACTGATTGATTCAAATTGACGTAACAGAGTAAAAATATTAGTATTTATAAAGCACATACATTATTTTTTTTAACTGTGTTATATATAACAGGTAGGAAATTTTGCTTGGTGTAAATGGGAATTTATAATATAATGGCCCACTGCATGTTGGTGAATCTAAGACGACGAAAATTTGCCAAGTCTTAAACTTCGAGAGATGACACAAAAAATACTTTTTTGTTAAATTGTCATTTATGAAAATACATAAAATCATAGCGTTATAAATAAAACATATAGATTATTTCTAATTCAGAGTAACTCAATGTGACCTATTTTCCCAAAGGCCAATGTAGATAAATTAAAATATTTGTAATCACCGTTTCCTGTCAACTAATTAATTAACGGAAACACAAAGTTGATGTAATATGTAAGATTGATTTTCCCATCCAACTTCATTCTAAAGCATAAATATTAAATTCAGTCACAACTAAATGCAAAACTCAAGCACAATTTTTCTTCCAATTGACGACAATTTGCTCCGTAGAATCAGCAATTCTGAATATGAAATACAATAAATATTTATTATAGTACTATCGTTCAAGCATTTCTCCAGAAATATTATGGACGTTGCAAAGTATTTTCTGATGACGAAATTTAAAAAGTGTTAAATTATCTTAATAAACTTTAACATAGACATCTGCTGAACACGACTGAATATTATATTCGATACAACTGAACTGTTCATAACAGAATTCTAGTGCTTATTAAAAAAATATATTAAAATGACAAAAAGGATCGGTTAATGAAAATCGGATGTGTGCATAGATTTAGTATAAAACATAGATCGGCAATGTGAAAGAGATAGAATAATTTAACTCATATGTTAAAGCGAGATGCATGATGCGACCATACGTTTACACAGAAGTAGCCTGCAGTGACCCAGAGTCAAAATATGTCAAAATAAGCGAGCAACAAAATTCGCTTATTTTTATAATTTATTTAATTTTACAGTACTTGGTTATATTTATTAAACGTAGTTTATTATAGTGCATTGTGTAGTGCCAAAGTGTTGTTCATACAGGCGTAAAAATCCGAAATAATTAAAGTTTTCACAGGTACCGGCCACTTTTGTACAATCCTTTTTTTCGCCGATATTATAGAATTAAATGGAAATCCGTGTATACATATTGGTAGAAAAGAATATAGCATTTCATTATATAAATACGCTGAAAACATCCATTGCGTATAAAAAATAATATCAAATACGTGAATTTACAATAATTTCAACCAAAAGTTGCTAGGGATTGACTGACAGGTTCGATCAATAAAAGGTTGTCGATAAAATAGTCGATGACAACACATGTTTCCCTACATTTTTATGGGGCTATAGTATGTTGTGATAGTGTGCATTCTTCTTCTTCTACCTGGCGTTATCCCGGCCATTATTATAGTATTCATTCTGCAATATTACTTATTACTTTACTTTTTCTCATTTTTTTTATATTTGTGGAATAATTATTATAACACTTCATGTGTGTGATTTATGAATTAAGAACCTGTTTCAATCGTTCAAAGAGGCTGTCAATTTATAATAGTAAACCAAGAACATATTAGATATTTTTATAAAATATGCGATACTTCTATGCACAGTATCATCGTCCAAACCTTGAAGCAACATTATTCATTTATCATAACATTAGGTATAGGTTTAAAATTTATAATTCTTATAGGAAAAACATTAGTTAAGGGGACGAGATCGAGAAACCCTTTATAGTTTATTAAACTGTCTCTTTCTTCAGCCACAGGAATGCGACTAATGAACATAGGCCTTCCACAAGAATGTCTTACATCAGTTTGTTGTAAGCTGCCTGCATCCAACGACTTCCTACAAGCTCCGGCCTAGCAGGCGTCCAACACTTCCCAATGTGTTACAAGTCAATTAATTGACTTAAGCATATTTTTTAAACTCTGGTATAAATATACTTACGCGAATGTTACTCATTGAAAAAAACTAATAATCATGGATTTTGTTGCAGACTAAGTCCACCCTGTGACTACGAAAGCTGTAAAGTAATCGATATTTCGCGACGGGAAATTAAAAATTAAAAAAATAAATCTAAAACTTTGTAAATTATAGTTTTATTTTATAAAAGAGTTTTTTGTTCTCAGTTTAATTAGGTGTATGTACTATGTACACACATGTTACATCACAATGAAAAAAATAATTTTGTTCAGGTAAATATAAAGACCCATACAAAACATCTCAAACAAAATGTTTTCAAATAATATGACAATTTGTCTTTATTTATTTGTGTGTTTATCAATCTGTATTGAAATAAACACATCAATAAGTTTCTGTTAATATATAATAAGATGTCGCATATATCCATAACATTTTATTTCACAACTACAGGCCGACAGCTATATCGATATGATAGTATCGAAAGTGCATGGTACACCACTATATGTCAAGCACACATGTAAACTTCACGCACACAATCGTAAATCAGTTTTGGTCGCACTCAAAATGACACATTGCCGATCTATGTTTTATACTACATCTATGGATGTGTGTTGGAAAAGACAACACATTTAATTGTTAGCCATCAATGCTTCAATAACTACTCCCGCAAATAAATCACAACATTTGATATATTTACTAGCAATGTGGATGGATACACATTACACATTCAGAAAAATATACAATGGACATTGTAATGCCATTTTATAACATAATTGGTCGTTGGAGGACAACTGTAATACAAATGTTATATAATCAGAACGGAAACGATCCATTATGGTCCTTCACTGCCACTATAGTGATGGTTTTGGGTCCTAGACATCCATATTAGTTTAGTCATTAGTGCAAGTTTGTGAGCTGCACATACATTTGAAACTCTCAGATATGCTTTGGGTGTATTTATTTATTTATCTACTTACTTTAGTATCGTAATTTTAATTTGTTTCCAAACTGTCTTAATACGATTTTTTTTTTTCAATATTCAATGTATAATGCCTGTCCTTAGTTAGCATATTAAAGATGATTCAAAATAAATTAATTCCATTTATCAGTAACGACACGAGCTATTTTAATAAATACCAAAGTATTTTCCCGCGTATTGTGTGCGTAATTAAATGTAGCTGAAACTCTTCGTAACAACATCGCTGGCCAATTTGTTCTATAAAACATTGTTCCCTTTTTCCTGCTATAAAAAAAGACTAATGGCCATTAGTAGTGGGTTTCGTGCTCAAAAGCGAAGCCAATTAAAATTCTTGTATTGTAATGAAATCCTGTCGTTATAATACATTCAAACATGCTCACACTTTTTTGATAAAATACAAACATAACTTTTATCGAAAAATCATACTAAAAAATTGAAAATAATCTTGATAACATTGTAAGTTCTAGAATTCACGAAGTGTGGCTGTTTTTAACCATTGAAATAATCATTGTTGGCCAACATCTGATAAAACTAGCGGTCCATCCCGGCTCCGCCCGCGTGCAGATACATGTTTCAAAATGGCGGTCAAAATGCTCAATTCCTACTTTCAATTTAGAGTATCGACCAATCGGACCATCAAAAACGAATAAAATTTCTTCGTATTTGCCAGAAACATCACTACTGCTTCCCTCCTATAGGTCATAACGTGATGATATATAGCCTATAGCATTCCTCGATAAATGTACTATACAACATTGAAATAATTTCAGAGCAACGGTTCCCGAGATTAGCGCGTTCAAACAAACAAACAAACTCTTCAGCTTTATTATATTATAGTATAGATTAAATATTTAATGTCACCCGGTGTGAGCAATTAAAATTAGCGTTATGCTGTGGTTTATGCTGAGTTGTGGTTCAACATTGTGTTGAGCGGTCACCTACATCTCACAGCCTTGACGTGCTATCTAGATGTACGTAATAGCCTTCCTAAGGTTGGTGACTAATAAACTTATTATTATTAGTATTCTTTATTTCTAATAAATCAAGTGTATTGTTAAAATTTTGTTACACAGGCATCACCAGCGTAAATCATGCAATTCAAATTTTAATTCCAAAGACTGCTCCACAATCGTTTCACATACACATAAATATCTTATCAATAGTAAATTACCTTGGCGGATCGTCCCTCAAGCTGTTGGGATGTGGAGGAGGCGACCCTGAGGAATGATAGGTGTGAGACGAGGTAGAGTGCGTGGGCGCCGGCGACGTCGGCGGGTCGTCGTCCACGCCCGAGTTCTGTATGCGCTCCATCCACTGCACCACCTCGTCCGTGATGCCGCAACCGCCCACGTGACCTGCACAACCAACAATACATTCACCATGAGATATTTGAAGGCAAAATGTACTTAATTGTTTCATCGGTTCCTTGTATCATTGTTGGCCATATATAGGATGATGTTGTTACATGGAACTTAATTTAATCCATATCTTTACTATTACCCAAGGTGACATTGTACGTAATTTAAAAAAAATATCAGAAGATTTTTTGTGAAACATTGTGATTTTAGTTTTCACGATTTTTGTTCATCCATATGATTTTTGAGAACACTATCAGGCAGTTTTTGTTCAAACTTGGTACAATGTTACCTATAGGCGTCAGGAACAAGTGATTTAAATTAAATATTATGTCAATATCAACCTGTATATAAAAATCATAAGTACTTAATCTATAAACTTATTTAAAATTCAGCAATGATAATATGTAACTATCCTAGATGTTCAGCAAGGAGACTATTGATCCTTTTGTATCCTTTACGAAAACATATCAAATCATGTTATTTCTTAGCTCGAGTACAGTGCTCTTGTGGGCACGAGTGTCTTGTTCGAGTGCTCCTTACTCTTCAATGTTGTCTCAAGTCCGTCCATTCTATTCATCGTTATTTCACACAATATTTACGGCGCAACAGTATAGTTATCACCCCTATTTGAGACATTAAACCCGACGAGGTTTTACAATGACGCGAGTGGCACTCCATAGACCATTGCGTTAATAAAGTGTATAAATATTGTGAGGATTGTGAGGCATTCACATCGCCCCAGAGTTCAACGTTTTAGAGCCACGCTGTGAATATAATAAAACCGTCACGAAATCGCATTTAAGCCAATAAATGCTAATAAAAATAGTTGTGGCGACATACACGCGAAAATATATACGTGCCAAAATAACACTGAACTGTATATTTATCTGTTCACGCGATTAGATCAAACAATTATTTATATTGTTAGGGTAGATATTGTCAACAAATATTTACAATGTTAAGGTGATACTAGTGTAAAAAAAATTGATTAGTAGGTCAATAAAATTGCATTAATCCTCACTAGTAACATTGTGAGGGGAAACCATACTCTAGCGGGAGAGGAATGGCTTCCAATTTTGATGGCTGTCTGGGCCTAGTGTTGTAAAAATGAGCGCTGAGAGTCGAGCGTCGAGCGCTGAGTCGACGCTTTGGAGCGTTTTAGACTCGAGCGTTAAACGCTTGAGCGTTTAAGGCTTGCGAGCGTTGAGACTTTAGACTTTCATGCTCGAGTTATGCGCTCGAGCGTTCAAGCGTTGTAGTTTTTAAATACGGATAGATGAAAAAATTGTGATAAATAAAAATGTTAGGAGTTGTAGGGGGCGGTAGGTACGGTGAGTATTACTTATCTTTTGACTTTGGTCGTATAAGCTGGCCTTATCTATACATCTATACATATAAATAAAATTGAAGTGTCTGTTTGTAAAGTGAAAATAAATAAAAATGTCCAAACTCCAAGTACATATCGTTATATTTACTTGGTTTTACTGGTGGTAGGTCTCTCATATGTGAGAGGCCATCTGGGTGGGTACCACCGCAGCGTCTATTTCTCCCGTCAAACAGCAGTGTAAATGCACTGTTGTGTTTCGGAATGAAAGGCATTGTAGCCAGAATAACTACTGGACATATTGAGACTTAACATCTTATGTCTCAGGATGGTGAGCGCAGTGGAATGCCAAGCATTGCTTTGTAATTCAAGGTATTGTTTGGTTTTGCTACTGTTTATGAGCGGTCGTACCCACTTACCATCAGGTGAACGGCATGCTCGTCTCGCAATTCGTGGCAATAAAAAAAAAATCGTTATATACACGATACCTATAACGAAAATGACCATAGATTTTTTTGTCTGTCTGTCTGTCTATCTGTTTGTTCCGGCTAATCTCTGAAATGGCTGGACCGATTATGACGGGACTTTTTTTGTCAGGTAGCTGATATAATAAGGAGTAACTTAGGCTACATTTGTTGTAGAAAATTTCATTTATTTAAAAAATAACTAAAAGACCTAATTAACTTTTTTGTTAAACTTCACGCGGACGAAGTCGCGGGCACAGCTAGTCATAACTAAAAGAAGAAACAGACTTAGTAACGAAAATATACAGGCCAGTATGTGACTTTTCTCATGGTTAAAAAAAATATAGTGTTGCAAAGGTGTGTGATGATTTTAGGTAGGTATTTAATTTAACTTAGTTGCTAAGAAAAATCAGTAGGTAGTCAGGAATTGTACAGAAACTTCAGCTATTTTTTTTTATTGCATTGAATGGCGAGACGAGCACGCTGTTCGCCTGATGGTAAGCGATACGACCGCTCATGAACAGTAGCAAAACCAAACAACACCTTGATTTACAAAGCAATGCTTGGCATTTCACTGCGCTCGCCATCCTGAGACACAAGATGTTAAGTCTCAATATGTCCAGTAGTTACTCTGACTACAATGTCCTTCAATCCGAATCACAACAGTGCATTTAAACTGCTGTTTGACGGGAGAAATAGACATTGCGGTGGTACCCACCAAGACAGCCTCTCACATATTAGAGACTTACCACCAGTAAAACACAAAAACCAAAAACAAACAAAAAGCTAAACCACACTTGTAATGTAATTTGGGCCTTATGGCGTAGATCATATGGCATATTGTATACTAATAATAAATGAGTATTTTTCTACTATTATAATATAAATATCTTTAAAAATAAAATTGAAATTGTCTTATTTCAATTATACTATCTTTTTTACGGTGGTCGCGGGTTCGAATCCCAGGGCACACCTCTGACTTTTCGGAGTCATGTGTGTATTGATAGTCAATCACCACGCACTAAAACGGTGAAGGAAAACATCGTGAGGAAACCTGCATACCATAGCGATTTATAAAAAATTCTATGGTATGTAAGTCCGCCAACCCGCACTAGGCTAGTGTGGTGGACTATATGGCCTAAACACTCTCAATTGAACTCTCGATTGTAGAGTAGGCCCGTGCCTTGCAGTGGGACGTATATGGGCTGATACAGATACAGATCTTTTTTACAGTTTCTCTAACTATGTAATCTAAGCGCGCTCTCAAGCTCGAGCCGAGCGCTCAAGCCACTGCTCGAGCGTCGAGCGCTTTAGTCGAGTCCCGACTCGAGCACGAGCAATCTGCTTGAGCGTCGACTCGAGCGTTTAAGCGCCGACTCGAGCTTTTTTACAACACTGTGTCTGGCTCAATGGAGAGAGCTCTCCGGACCAGGAATTACTGTACGACAGCGTCATATTACAATGGCAAATAGACGCAATTCCGTACGTGTCCCGAATACAGCGAGACGATTTAGCGAGATTTATAATCCGGATCAGCGCAGCACTTGAGCAAAGAAATTAATTCTACGTGTCGTTTTGTATGTTCCCGGTTGAGAACAAAACCAATATAGGGATATCCTTTATGTATGTATTATCCGATGGGGTCAAGGTTGGTAAACATCATGCAAGTAAGGTCGATATTTTAAATTATTCATGATAAAATCCAACTTGACAGTACGAGTTAGGGAAGTTGGGAAGAAAAATACACAACGGGCCGAGCCGCGGTGAAATAAATACAGAACGCTGACACGAAACTCTTTTCTATACCGTTGTTCTGTGATTTATCAAGCTAGTTCCTGTTAGATTTATAGCCTTAATATACATTAATCCGCCGCTCTTTGTTTTTGTTGTTTCGTTCGGAACATTGCTATAATATTATTTTTCCTTTTTATTGACCGATTTGTAATTTAACGAAATAGTGAACCAATGAAGATAACAGAAAATTTCCGGGATAAAAAATGTAATTAAAAAAAACGGGCGTGTATGATGTTCAAATACATAGAAAAATCATAATTAGCAACACAACGAGCAAGTTAACAGTAATCACAAAAAACTCTCCGCCAACATTTCATCAGGCGCATCTAAAATGAATTCATAATGACGAATGAGAAAAAGGGCACGAGCGCAAATTAAAAAGGGTATGCGGTTTTAAAATTAAAAACTGCTGAATGGTCGTAATATTTTTTTCCTCGTGTGTGTCATGTAAGCGCACATTGGCGTTTCGCATCCGGCGCGCTGCATTTTAACGAAGCCCCGCGTGCGAGCCAGACCGCCAGATAACGGAAATTACCAGCTCCTGCCTTACACATCTCGTTGCCACCACTAATGCCTACCGCCCACATAAATCTCGTATTTATTTACCCTCGCGTCAGACACCAGTCTGCAGCATGCCGTCAGCGGGAATTTTCAAAACTGCACATTTTTATGCCCGTTTGATTATTTATGCCATCATACGCGACTTCGTAGAAACGACATGTTTGTTGATTGCGTAGAATTGTACTTTTAAACACGATCAGAAATTGTTATTATAGGATTTTATTAAGATAATGGATTATGGATATGGTGTAGAGTGTATATTGATTTTATTTTTACATTCTCAGAATTTATTTCATTTGAAATTAATTTATTATTAACACGGGACGCAAGTTTATTTAAAACACATTAGTTAAACGTAAAACGTACTGACTAAATTCATTCCAATAAAATACTGAAATTAAACTGCATTAGCACACCGTCGCATCGTTCTTTTTTGGTGCACAGAGAGAAAACTAAACGAGGACGAGCTTCCTTATAGCTAGACATTACTCAAGTCAGTTCATTTTCTTCGTAATCTATATTCTATGGGTATGTAATACTTTAACACTTATTCTTTTCGTCTTACGAAGGCGACCAACATTAAATGAACTAAGTATTACATCAAATATTTGAGTCGTGAGCCGTAAGTAAACAATTGTGGGAGCGTTCAACATAAATAGCAACTGTCTATGCCATTCTTCGAAGTAATCTCATCCGATTTTTTTCTTGCTTTGAAAATTCAAACAGTTATATTACATACATAATCTCTCGCCATTTCATCCGGGGGTTGGGCAGATGTTCTACTAATGACACTCACATTTTTTACTAAACTTTTTTCCGACGCATGACGCGATAGGAGGCGATCATATCGATACGGCACTAAACCAATGAGGCTATAACTATACTGCAACGCTATAACAAGAAGTCTGGACTCAACATAATGTACGCTACAATAGTAGAAATTAATTACATCTATTTGTTCTGAAAACAGCCTCAGGTGTTAATCTTAACCACGTAAAACTTTGCGCGAAGGGGCGCGGGCGGCGAGCGAGCAACAAGTTTTAACGAGACTCGCAACCCATCGGTTTAATTACGACCGCCAGTTCATCTCCCTAACAATACCCTTTAAAGTCACTCCGTTATCATTAAACCTACATTAATTAAAATATTGATTCCATGCTCTATACATAACAATTGCGTCACCCTTCATGAATGCATGTCAAAAGTTTAATTAATTTCCTATTGTATTCTTCAGTTCTGATTTCGTTGGAATTTATAATAATATATTTTGCGGTTTACACATATTCCATTTGTGTAATAACTCACTATTGTATTCTCATTCCCAATGCCATTTAGTTTCTCGAGAGAAAACGAAGCAAATACAATCAAAATCATAATCGACTTACCAATCATAAGACGAATTGGCTCATTCTTATGAAAAAGATTATCACGTTATTGTTTAAGACGAATTGGCTTATTCTTATTAAAAAGATTATCACGTTTTTGTTACGAAACCATACTGAATTTCGTATTGTTACTATTTGTGTAGTTATTTACATTCAATGGTAATAATATACATATGAACTTTTTTATTTTATAAGTATACTTCGGTACGGTATTCAATCTTTTACCATGTTAATATTATTCCCATTCATTGTACCATAATAAAACTATCCTAGACTACCGTTTAGACTACATATCGCAACTTTAGGTAAATATAGGTTTTCGATAGTAACCGAAATAGTAACCAATAAACTACTAACAACAAGCGAATAGGCAAAGGTAAAAAAGACTTTACAAACTGATGGCACCCATATGGGACCAAATTAATTAATGCTTGTGAGAGAATTTGCGCTCTCAACCGTGTCGGCCAGATGACAGGATTCAAAATTTCACACAAACGACATATGCCAAATTGAGCGACGACCTGCGAAAATCGACCAGGACAATGGGGTATTGAAAGTGGCTCAAAACCAATGAACACACATCCATTGTAAACTGGAGACCAGAATAACTTTATAGATATTAAGCAAGCATACTATGCTATACTAAGCTTTGTTCTACTGTACCGTATTGTATCCGCCATGGGCGTAGACACGGTGGGGCAGAGTGGGGCGCTTGCCCCACCCTGGCTTTGACCAGGAAGGTACCTAACCAACTCTAAAAAAAATAAAGTAAAGTACTAGGTAGGTGAGCAATAAGAAAGAATTTAGGATAATTTGAATTATAAACACAGATACAGGGTGTTATAGGGTGTAACCTTTTTATAGGAAAAAATAATACCGGGGGAAGACCGTGGGTACAGTTTGCTTATTACACATGATTTAAGACTGCTGCCCTACCCTGATCCCACCCACGGCTGGCTACGACCATGGTATCCGCCCATATACACTGCAGAATTAGGGGCTCCTCCACTATCGAGAATATGATTAAGAGTGGTTAGGCCACATAGTCCACCAAGCTGGCCTAGTGCTGCTTGACGCATTTTACATACCATAGACATACAAATTGATATAGTATGCAGGTTTCTCAGGGTTTGCTCTACATTAATTAAAAATGTAGATACGCCTAGATATTGCTTCTATTTACGTAATTACCTATGTAGTAGAAATCCAATCCACACAAGACGACAAACAAGCACAATTTTTATACAAATATTATAGCAATAGGGACCGTTCCAGCGTACAAGCGAGTCGAAAGCAAACGACGCAGGAACACTTAGCTGCAGACTGTTTGCTTTGTAGAACGTCCCGGCGTTATCGAGGCAGATGTCGCCCGACTTCCAAGCACACTTCTTGCCGCGCAAACAAAACCTAACAACGTCATTTTATTTTTATCCAAAAAAGCCAATATTGCGCTTGGAAATATTCAATGTACAACGTCATGCGTATGTTGTATGTATACAGGGTATATCAAGACTGCTACCGAAAACTAAGCCGGGTGGGAGTTTTAGTGACTACAAACACAATGCCACTAAAAAGTTCGCAAAGAAACGCGATATTTTTTTAATGATTTTTTAAATATAATCGTGTTTATGTGGTGAATCCATAGTTTTTATGTCGTATCACAGCGACTTTAAAAATAAAAGGGTATATATTACTATTAGAAAATACTATGTATCATTACGACACCCAAATACGACAGTAGGAAAAATAAAAAAAAATCTTCGCTAAAGCTACCACCCGAATTTCGGTAGCAGTCTTGATATACCCTGTATATACTGTAGACACCAGTGTATGAAGAGTTTAAATAAAAATGTACACTTTGCACGTTCATGTAACGAAACGGGTTGCTTGGCAATTTTACCAAATTAAATTAGCCATGCTATAGTCGCCACGCGTGTGCTTATCGTGCAAATAAAGCGACCCTGATCCTGGTATAATCATAAACAGCTGTTCGTTGTTATCTCCCAAAAATAAATTTAGGTCCAATTATCAACTAAATAAACTTGGGCATTCATTTACATGGATATAAGTTGTAATACTTACAAACCGAAGAAAGATTATGCGAAAACATTAACTACAGATTTTGTCAACGTAAACAACAAATGAAAAATAAAATAATCCGTGATCGTTAAATATTAAAAAAACACATGTAATATTATTATCTGCGACTTGTGGTAACTGGTTTTCCAAGGGGAAGTTTCATTTTTCCTGGTTACTAGAATAGGGATTTAATGCGATTACAAATTAATTTCATTACCTTGTTAAGTTTAAACCTTAGCATGGCCTTTAATGTTTTATTATAGTAAATGGCGGGGTGAGGATGCCATTCGCCTGAGGATAAGCGATACGACCGCTCATGGACAATAGCAAAATCAACTAATATCAGGAATTGCAAAGCAAAGCAATGCTTTGCATACCACAATTTAACAAGGAAAAATTAACCACATTTGGTTTTCCGGAGTTCGATTCAACGACCTCCAAAACAATAGTTAGAACTGTACAAACCCCCTTTTTCCCAGGAATATGAAAAGGTTTGAATTATTGCTTCTCAAATAAACATTTTGTCACAGACAGAAAATTACAATTATAACAATGTTATGGATGGTTAGCAGATGTTAGGCAACATTACTTAACACATATTAACACGGTAACATGTACTATCATTAAGTTATATTTGATAATCAGATATTGATTCATAAATTTCATGATGACTTGATTAATGATGAATCTTTAAGCACTTAGTCCCATAAAAGGAATTTCTTTTCAATCACCTTCTTTATATAATATGTTTACACAATCTTGCGACCTTAATTCAAAAGAAACAAAACAAGCAGGCTTATTAAGGGCCATTCCTGGATGGTTTCTATCAATGTTTTCTATCATTTACTTTGAAAAGGTTTTGTATTTGGACGATTGTGTCTTTTATATTCAAATAAAAGCTCCATGGGGTGCGCTTGTAGGCACCCTTCCTCGCGAACGTTCAATAACTTGTAATGAAAACAAATGTAGCTACAAACGCGACCCTTCCTGTTTACTCGATACCTACTTATTTACCGATCAAATGTAATTTTCAGAAGCGGATAAAACGCACAAATACATACTTGATACCATAAAGTTTGTACAAAGTCTGTTTGTTATTATTGCTGTATTTTTTTCCTTATATTATGTACTTGAGACTCGGCCTGGCTTCACCCGGTTGCAGATAGTTTTTGACTCCAGTCAACATCGAAAACATATTTTAATACATATTCGAATTATTTCGCGTACTAATTGTTTGATGTTTTAACTCAACGTAACTGTCGCCTTTGTACTGCTTTTCCCATCCCATCCCGTTACATCCTGTTTTGTGCCGTATTATTCCTCCCGCATAATAGAAATGCGCATAAAAAAATTTATCATTATTTTGCTGCAGAGTTATTTAGAAATCGTTTATATCTCTTAAAATATTCATTGGAATCAAATTATTTAAAGCAACTTTAGTAAACATTCAATTCAATAATTTTAATAAATAACGTATTTATTTAGCTAAGGAATAAAATAAAATTCCATCCGTAAATAATGCATTTTTTCTGTGTTTCACACCAAATCTGATTACGATAAAAAGGTAACATAAAAAGGTTATCAAGAGCAAACCTTTAAAAATAGACAAAAATGCTATCGTGGACGTTTTTTAGAACTATTTAAAAGGAACAATCCGGACATAAATTATTATTGAGTGACTTCAACCGCTTTAGTACACCCAATGGAAGCCTTGAAATTTCACGGTCTATGCGACACATTTTTCACTCCTACTCTACTATTATCTATTGGTAATAGCCCATAGTCTCGATAACTATGCTTTCCAAAACAAAAATAAATTTCTGATTCGAACCAGTAGTTTCTAAGATTAGTGGAAAGAAACAAGCTCCTCAGTTTAATATATTAATAAAGATACGCAATGTAGTACAAAATATCAGTGGAAGATAAATTTGAATAGGTATTAAGATTTTTAATTTTCAATATAGTATAGGTACGTCTTTCGGGAAATCTTTTTTTGATTACAAATAAGTACATAAATTATAACCTATGATATCTGGTAATATACAACTCCCAAAAAATACGGGCGGTGGTTGAGCCTAAAATAACTTATTTACAATTGGTTAAACTATGTTTATTACACTTGTATAATTTAACATCACAGTGCAATCATCACACAAGTGGCCACTGTGTACGTTAGCAATTTCAGGGCACCTTTAAAATTTATATCAGGTGTAACTACTTAAAAATGTATCAGTATAGAGCCTTCAACAACTCGTTCATCCTTTATCGTCCCTATCTGGAACAGTTCACTCCACATTATGAAAACGGGATTGTGTTTATGCGATTCAGTAGGAGCGCATATTCAGGTTAGTAGAAGTACTGCCACTGTGCAAGGCGAAATTGCATCTACAAGTTACAACACAGTTGAAACGGCAAAAATGCAAACTCGGCGCACGGGTCGATGCTGTTGACGCCAAATTACCATTTTGCCGCAGCCTACAGACGAATGAATATGTAACATAGGATTCGATTGATTTTAATGGCGTTACGAATCAGGCCAAATTCCTCCTACCACCCAGCCATTCATAGATCGTTAATTAACGGTTTCTCCATTTTTCTTCCAATATCTACCGCACCTCGTGCAACGTCAACAGCTGACAAGCGGAACTGACGAAACATAACTTCCAATCGATTCGCTTTGATTAACCGCTGCTGCTATTACACTGGAAAAAACAACATAACGGTAGTCAACATTGACCCCTGAATAAAAGTAAAGCGACCGAAGCGGATGAAATTGCATGAGGAAAGAAATATAATTCAAAAAATATACGGCCTGTCTGAACGTGTTGAAACCGACAAGCTCCGAATGAATTTACGACGGTCGCGACGGCCAATGAAATAGGTCGAATGCTCAGTAATAAATTAGTGAAAATTTTCCGATGCAAGCACGACCCTGCAATCAGCCGGTGACAGTGCAACGAGCAAATGGGATTAAAGTTTGTTAAACGACCTTGCGTTGCAATCCATTTGGTGCGCGACACGCTGTGGTGAAACTTGCTCGCGAGGCGCATCTCCCTTCCACTTCCCCAGCCACCTACGGCTATATTTGCGTCTGCAAACTGCGCGTGTAGTTACAAATTTCTACAGTTAATTTTGTTATTGCACGTCTGCGAAGGAAACTTAATGCCGGGTACCATAATGGGATTAAAACCGTGAAACTTGCCTACCTACCTGATTCGACACGAGTCATAAACTAATTTAGTACATAATGTAGGTTTTTATATGTAACTAATTGCACTTCCTGATACGTCGTCACCATTGAGTTAAGCATTGTTTCCAGAATAACTGCTCACAAAAACTTAAATAGAAAGTTCAGTTAAATCTGATAAAATGTTTTCATTGCATGGCATCTTTAGAGAAGGTGAATTTTAGTAAAGTCTTTAAGTTCAAACACCAACACAAAAGTATAAAGTGAGTTTTGGAGCTTCGCTAACTTTGTGAACGAGCGTTTCCCCTGTGAGTGCAACATCGTTGCCAAACTTCGCCACGCAAAACCCCTCGCGGTGAAGAAAAACATTGTAAACTTTCTTAAAATATCATGTGCGGGTGCGGGAACACTCCGACATGTTTTTTTACCAATGCACATGAGACCAACATGGGACTACGCAGATGTGAAGTCCATATACATTTCGTTACTGATGTTTCTATTTATATCTACTGCAATACGAGACGTTGAATTTACATACTGAATAAATATATGTTTACATGTCTCGCGTTCGATAACTTGGACTTGCTTTGACTTATGGCTATTGGTCGTATTTTGAAAATTTATATTGTAAATAGATTTAGTTTAAAAGTACCAACCCGCATTAGGTCAGCGTGGTGGACTATATTATGGTCTAACCACTCTCTATCGTACTCTTGATTGTAGAGGAGGTCCGTGCCCTGCAGTGTGACATCTTGTATATGGGCTGATACAGTACAGTACAAATTACAAACCTATTCATTTAATGCGTTTCGTTAATTTATTTCTGCTTTTTCTATAGCTTTATATCTACATTTAACTATTTCCATCACCAAATGCTATCAAAACAAAAGTGTAGACAGATTTAATATAAACAAAATAATTCTAGGTATTTTGTTTATATTAAATCTGTCCTAACTGCAAAGACAGTGTCTAAGATTATACATATGAAGAAAAGGTATAAGTACTGACCGTGCCTCCGATGTGCGTAGGGATCGCTGACATCGCCCTCCCGGTAGATCACCGAGTGAACTTTGGTCTTGGTGCTGTTGGGAGGGAAGTACCGACGCGCGTGTTCCACGTAGAACGCGCCGTCGTGCGCTATTATCTTCCCTTCGAACACGCCCTCCGTCACCGAGCCGAACACCGTCGACTGTGGATCATCTGTGGAAAACAAATAATTTAATAACTTTCCTAAAATATAAACAAAAAATAACATTTTTCATCAGCCTATCTAACTCATGTCACATATGTGTTAATATAACACATTGTAAGTGCAACTTAACGTGGCATAACATACATATGCTTGTTGTAATTTGTGTAAAATTATATTGAGCTATAGGCAAAGTGATTGAAATCAAATTGAAATTGAAAGTTTTTAGTATTGTACCATACGGGCTTATTTTAAAATATAAGTTTCATTTTCAACAAAAGTTTTATGATGTCATGTCTGCATGCTATAATGGACATACGACGAGAGAAAGTAATGTATGCATGTAATGATAATTATAGGTTGTTTTTTTCTTATTTGATAATTAAATAATTGCAGTGAGATACCAATTCATCATATGAAAAACTACATTTTCACAATCGTTATATATTACTATACAATGCAATGATTAGTCTGTTCAATGCAGTGCAGAGACTAACCTATAGTAATGGCCGGCACTGCAACTCCTCTGAACTAGGATCAACAGTTTCACGCATTTTAATAACACTAATCTTGAATGCCGATTTAAGCTCGGTAAGTCTCCGCGAAAGTTTAAGTTAAATTAATAGGAGGAGTAGGAAATATTTTTGTCTACTTCCTTCCAGAGCACAGCGGGTGACAAAACAACGAACTAAAGACGTTAATAACCTCGCATAAAGACTAACAACCAGAGAGTAGAGTTTTTTAACGCAGTGTATAACAAAAAGCTTTCGGTTAACAGTGATGGGTACCCTCCAAATTCGGAAGTATTATTCTAATATTATTATTTAAAGGATACTTTGTCCATTCTATAAACATGACTTCACTAGGCGATTCTAGCAGTTTATTTGGCTAGTCGAGACTTTACGACGTGGAGACACGTCTGCCCCGCAAAAGATACGTCACATCGAATTGATGTTTACCCAGCGTTAAATATTCATTCCGCCCTTCGCGCCATCTTGTGTGGTGTTAATGCTAAATATAACTGTGTACACATGTCGAGCCACCCTTTTTTGTAATCCTAACATTTTTTCATGTCCCCTTATATTTTCACAGTACGTTTACTTGAAAACTGTCTCCGTGCGACTAGACTTATAGAGGAGGACAAGTTAGAATATAATCAAAATATACGTTTAGTTAAAACTAAAAAGCCATTGATGTTTTCTATTGAAAAGGTCCGACAATAATGTCACCCGTTCCTGGTGGTCAATCATTACCGCCACAACCACGGATCGCTTACATTACCTCTAAAGTCTAAGTAAACAGGGTAAAAGGCAAAAACAAGGTCGGTATTCACAAGTAACATATTGAAATCATCCAGAAATGTCTCTGAATGTTCATAATATTATATTAATACAGTTATTGTGACTGATGAGAAATTCGTATCTCCCGTCTGAATAATATCGAATTAATCCCCGGCTTCGATCTCCAATCAATTGAGTCCCTCAATGTTGAAGAATATATATTAAATATACTTTACTTTATATTTCAAGTGCATGGACTAAAGGTGATTCACAAGATTTCGCCAAGTTTCGCCAAGAACGTCGACGATTAATTATCCATCACCATTCGAAGCAATTTTTCCGCCTTACATTTATAAAAAATGGTCTGTCGGTTTGCGCATTTAAACTTAAGAGACCCTAGACCCTGTCTGATTAGTATATAATTATTATTTAATATTGAAATACAACATTTGCTTTTGTGTACATTTGGTTATGATCAGTATTATCCACGCTTCCGAAGTTGATGGAGGCACGCAGTTGATTAAAAACATTATGAAGTAAATAAGTGTCGAAATATTGCTTGCCGAATGAGATGCGTGTAAACACGGCGTGTCACGGTTATAAAACATCAATTATATTGTACGCAACGTTATTGGATGCGGGTGTTTGCCGCCTTGCGGGCGTATCGCGTCGCGAGCTGCGAACATCAATGAAGTTTTGATTGAACACGCTCGTTTATACGTCTGCTATAACCGTTTGATGATACCAAAGCAAGTCAATATTTTTATATTTTAAATATAGAGGTCACAGAAAGCCTGCTTTTGAAATCTTTGTGAGAGGGTATTTTTTTTTCAATACTAGTCATCCAATGGTTGTGATTCTATGTTTATGGGCATCATAGATCTATATTTAAATTTAATAAACTTGCAAGTTTTTAATAAAATCAAACACACGATGAGATGTTTCCAATATCAGTTAATGTTTGTAAAATTTAGGTAAACTACCCAAAACGTTATCAGTTAAATTTAGGTAAACTTTTTTGATGTAGCCTTCAAATACAGGTAAAAATAAAATTATATTATCTTTAATAAAAGGTACTCATACGCTTTGAGCACCGAATATTACAAAAGTTTTGTAACAATTTATTATATCAGTTTTAACATTACACAAACGTTTGTTTAAAAAGTTAATATGCCGTTGTATTACGCACTTTCTAAACAGTCTTCTATATTTGTTATATAAAGGTCAACATAGTAATGTCAGTCGAAGCATTTATCTATGTAACGTATGATAATACTTTCACAAAAATTAACAGTTCTTTGGGACTGGTATAATTTAAGATGAAAAAAAAACAACTTTGAAATAACGCAAATGTGCATAGATTACGAGTATTAACAACATTGACATTTTGAATGAAACGACTGTTTTTTATTGCAGATATGTTTAATATCATTTATATTTCATAACTGCTCGATGTTTCGAATATTCTTTACAGCTTTCGTGGTGACGGGATGGACTAATATTTTTGTTTTGTTTTATTGAGCTTAGAAAAAAATATAGATCGAAACAAATCGTCAATGAAAGCTCATTCATAAAAATCGAATTTATAGTTTAGGCGCTGTGTACACAGAGCGGCTTTAGTTGAAGAAACTGTCAACATTGTACTAACTTCCAATAAAACTGGTAAAATGTGGACAGTTTCCAGTTGCAGCGATTGTAAAAAAACTTTTCTAATTCATGGTCATCAGACAGCGTACACGAGGAGGGAGTGATTTCAATAAACGTTTTGCGATTGCTGATTGGGAAAACTAGCAAGTTGACACAACTGTTACGATTTTGACAATTGCTAGTAAGGTAAATTTGAAACTGATTCTGTCTTCGAGTATTGCAACTGAAAACTGACGTCGATCTTCGAAATTTACAACTAGAGTTGCCATGTGTGCATAGTTCCTTTAGGTTGATATAAATAGCTAGTTGTAAGTTGCCTGTTGCAGCAATACGGAGATCAAATTACTCTGTGATCACAACGCCTCAGGCGCTACATTGGAACACACGCAAAAGCAAAAATATATAGAGAGTGAAAATCATTTCTTTTATTATTTGCATCAGTCGTGTGAAAAATTCTGAAGTCCTTACCAGAACGCGGTATACAATGTTATTGTACAGCTATATTTTTATTTTAAATACATTAGTACGAGGCCACGCCTATCAGACATTTCCTGCCGAATACTTCGGAACATTTCCTTTCTAGTCGATATGTTCATGACACTGTACAAGGTTATTTACTATGAAGTTATGAATAAGTGTTTAATATGATACGAAATGGTCTATATTAGATATCTACGAAATACATAGTCTAGGAAGTTCATGGGTTTTATATTGGATTCATTGATGATCTCGCGGGTGCTGGTAATGACTAGTCTGTTAATAACGAAAGGTCGTGACTTCAATTTCTGCATGACCAAAAGTTTTCATGCCGTTCTAAACAGACTTTACATCCTCGCACAAGGGAAGGGGGTTTTAAATGTATTTACATTAAAGTTAAGCTGCCTTCAAAAATAAATAATAAACCAAAACGAGAAATTCGTAAACCCGGGATTTCACTCTCTAAATTTTGGACATTTCAAGCTGAAACTTTTTTCACACGACAACAAAACAGAACAGTGAACGAGTGGTTAGCGACGGCGCCGCGCTACAACAAACTCACACAACAAATAACTATTTGTTAGGTTTGCAAAGTTTAAAAACCCGCATTGTCTAGTTACCACTAGACACACTCGTTACACTTGGACGCGCTCACACTATCCTACATCTCTCTAAGTCTCAACTCATGAAAGATTATCGATAACTACAGTGTCTTGCTAATCGAATTCTCGTTAATAATGTTTTATAAATATTTCAGCATTAACCAGTAAAATACTGCTGTATCTCTTCTTACAACCTTCATAAATAACGATGACAAAAAGTTACCATTATTTCTAGTTCATACGTATAAAAAAAAAACTAAGAAGCAAATTAATTCTTTATAGGTTATAGTACCGCCTGTACTATAATGTTTTTGTTTTATCCTTATAACAAGTTTCGGTTAATAGAATAACACATTTTGTTATAAATTAACGAATACTTTAGGCCAGACAGATACAAAACTGTACCTACAAGAAACCACGCTGTATGACTCATAAGTCGTTGCACAAAAAATATTCCAACCAAAGTATACAACGAGATATTCATTTTAAAATAGCAGTAACAGTAATTATAAAAATCATAAAGACGTAATTTTATATTGGGTCCCTTTACAAAATAATAATTATTTAAAATTCACCCTACGGTATCTAGGAAAGGGTGAATTTAAACACAAGTTTGTAATTACGTTTGAAACGGTATAGTCAGGAAAAACTCACCTTTTTGGCAGAAAATATGACGCACGCGAGTAATTACTATTTATTAGCAGACTACATGCTGCTTAGTGTACTTTAAAAGCAAATCTTAAATAGAAAAATAAAAAATATAATAAGTAGTTTCGGCGCAATTAATATTCATATTCCATTTTTAATTAAGGGACTATGAAAGTAGAAAAAGCTGGAATTATTATAGTTGCTAATTGATTGGGGGATTAATTTAGAAATTTAAAATTCATTTTGCTGAAATGTTCACGGTTTAATAAGTTTTTATTATAAGACTATTTAAATTTTTATAAAATCCAATTTAGGGTTGTAAAAGTAAGGCAAAGTGGTATATTTAATTAACTACTATAATCAAACGAACTCATATATCACTGACGAAAAATAAAAGCGAGCCCTCTGTAATTGAAAGCATAAATATGACGTCAACGTAA
Source organism: Hyles euphorbiae (assembly GCA_023078785.2). Lineage (NCBI taxonomy): Eukaryota > Metazoa > Arthropoda > Insecta > Lepidoptera > Sphingidae > Hyles > Hyles euphorbiae. Next base: position 8,735,632 of record CM041037.1, read on the forward strand.
AGGAGTTAAAGTAGTACAATACAATGGGTGAGTCACATCAAAGCACCAGGTGGCGGCCGGACAGATAATAGTCAGCAACACAACGCACTGTATAATTGGAGGCAAGTGAAGTGAGCTCGACAATTACAGGCAATTCCGCGACCGACGCCGTACGTGACCATCGCTTGCGAAACGGTCCACTTTGATCACTTAACTATTGACGATAGAGACTCTTATTTCACTTCGTCAATTGTACACAGATGAAGAAATTTAATTCTACGCCTTTGAGAGAGTATACATCCCTTTATATTGGTTGAATTAGTAATAACTGGATATTATAGGTGCTGCTGGTGGAACATATTTTCCTAGAAACGCGTTATTGGAATTCTAGCTATATCACAACAATCTGGAAGCTAAGTCATACAAAGGATTAAGATATACAATTTGGGATAACCTCTCGCAATCGTATTCTCATTTATATGAGAAACCCGTATCCTGTCACGGGAATTATGTATATCAGCTGATACAGAACATAAGAAGAAGAACGAAGAGAACACGGGCGAAAATAATTTACATATTTCCTGAACGTTAATCTAAGATAAAAAAATGTGAAGGTGTGATGAAATGGCAGGAATTTAATTGCAAATAAATTGCAATGCTAACAAACCATTTTTGTTTGTTTTGTGTCTCTCAATCCGTCACTCAATTCTTTTCGACGTTTTAAAATTCCAAGACACCGTCGCGATGTATAATAGGTTCACAATTGCCTCTCGAATGAAGCGAAGTCGGCCATGTAAACGAGCAATTTTAAACTGAAGTGTTTAAGCTAAAGACACACATTATGCGGTAAACCTGCATGGCATCAAAGTATAATTTGTTAAAACGTGCAAGTTTAGCGAGACAGCGAAAGTTTGCGGCAGAGAGCACCTGATGTCAGCGCCCTTTGATGCGATCTGAGCATTTCTGCCCGACGATGAACCCTAATTAGTAGTTATTACTTAGCATACTATTACTTGTATCATTTTTAGCTGTTAGGTTCCGCTCGGTGATTTTGATTCTTCTTACTTGCATTTTTTTAATTTTCATCTTTTATTCGTAGATTGAGCTTTAAAGTACTGAATTAGATTGTAAGACTCAGTCAATCGATATTTGATGTATCTTTCATTGCTCAAAATAAGATCACGTTGATGCACTGTGCTCAAAGGGTTACTTTGATCTTCGAATTACGGCAACAAGCAACATGCAACTAGTTACTTACATACATATAGGTATCCTAAAGGAACTACGCACACATGGCAACCTTAGAGGTTTAGAGTTTATAACATCGACGTCAGTTTTAGAGACGCTGCACTCGAAGACAATCAGTTTCATATTGACGTAACTAGCAACTGTCAAATTTGTACCAGTTGTGTCAAGTGACTAGTTTTCGCAAACGGCAATCGTAACACGACGATTAATTTCACTCCCTCCTTCTGTCCACTAGTCAGTGGACTGACGAACATGTATTTAAAATTTGTTTACAATTGCAGCAACCAAAAATTGGGCCTTTGTAATGCTGTAACTGGCAACTTTTATCGAAAACTAGCACAATGTGGACAATTTCTTTAATTAAAGTTACTCTGTCTGCACATCGCCCAAGTATTTCCCGAAACCATTGATAACACTGGTCAACAAAAAAAATAAAATCTTTTGTTTCCTTTAATTTTTTGTTTGTTTCTATCTCAAACTAACGCGTATTTTTTAAATATGGTAACAGTTTTTCTCTCACAGCTTTTGTTTTTGAGTTACAGCTAACTACCCTCCATTACTATTTTTACTTATAGTTGCGTTTTTTATTGGACATTGAAATATATTTTGTTGTTGTTTTCGATATGGCTTCATCAAGAAGGTGTTGTGTACTTAATCCTGATTCTTTTTGCCACATTTGTGGTGAATATGTATTTGCAAAATATCGAAAACCTATAGCGGACTTTGTAAAAACTGCGTATCATCAATACTTTAAAATAAAATTGTGCAATCAGGACAAGCCATGGGTTCCTCATATTGTATGCCAGAAATGTGTGGTATGTCTACGGTTATGGTCCAGTGGAAAAAGAGATGCAGTAATGTTCGTAACGATACACGAAATTCCCTTGTTTCATGTGTCTCTGGGACAGTCGTGACAAACAACACCATTGGTCACAAAAAGTTTGGTCAGTGCGGGAAGAGCTAAAAGTTGGTACAAAGAATGTTATAAATATGCCTTTAGTTAGCCGAGATCGCATCATACTTCCACCACTTCATATTAAACTCGGCATAATGAAACAGTTTGTGAAGGCGCTTGACAAAAGTGGCGATTGTTTCAATTTTCTTTCACCCAAGTTTCCAGGATTAAGTACAGAAAAATTAAAAGCTGGCATTTTTGATGGGCCACAGATTAGGCAACTCGTGAAAGATCCTAATTTTGTCAAATCAATGACTGAAGTCGAATCCAAAGCTTGGAAGTCATTCGTTTTGGTTATGAGTAATTTCCTAGGCAAAAAGAAATCTGACGACCACGTCGAGCTTGTTGAGTCCATGCTATCGAAGTTGCAAGAGTTAGGGTGCAACATGAGCATAAAAATCCACTTCCTGCACTCACATTTAGACCGATTTCCACAAAATCTAGGTGATTTTAGTGAGGAATAGGGTGAAAGATTCCATCAGGATCTTCGAACAATGGAAGAGCGGTATCAGGGGCGGTGGGACTCACATATGATGGCAGACTACTGCTGGAATTTGCAACGTGATCTACCTAAAGTCGTCCATTCAAGAAAATCGTATAAAAGATCATTTGATAGTGTTCAATAGAAATTTTGTTAACATCATTTATTAATTTTCTGTACTTTTTTATCGAAATAATAAAACTCTATATTTCAAAAACTGAAGCTGTTAGCAATGTTCCAGTATTTTTTTCATACTTAGGGCCATAGAAATACCCAATAACAGAAAAAAAATTAAAGGAAACAAGACTTGTGTTGACCAGTGTAATTAATGTTGGTACATACGTTCTATATGCGGAATCTAGAGTATGGAAATAAATCTTAAACCGCAGCTAGCACAATCTGGTTATTTCGTAATTAGGTTAGGCACATATTGTATCAGTGTCGTTCGCATAAATAGCCAGTAATTTTTAATGTGGGCACGGCAAAGTAGCTGCATTGCAACTGGTGGTAACTGTAGCGCTGTGTAACTCGACTAGCGAAATGCCATTATTTGTCGGTATTCAACACAATTACAACGGTTTGTTTGAAACTGTATGTACCGCGATTCGCGACACACTCTATGTCGATTCTACGCCTTGTTTAGTTATTATGCCTATCAAGTCTTGGCCTAAACTCTAAATACTATTGACGGTGTGCATGCAACATTGAATTATTTTTTGACATAATATATAGATAGATTGAGTTATAATAAAACAAAGAATACTTTTACAATAGCGCTCATTGAACAAAAGAGTACAAATTGAATTTATCTCAAGTTCAACCCAACTTGAGTACAAGCAAATGACCTGCAGTATAATGACCTTAAATGTATTGATTTAAATGCTCACAGCGTCATTACTTTTTTATACTATAGCAAAATACACAGACATAAGCTGTAATAATGTATGTATTCCCAAAGGGGCAGTAGAAGGTACCACATGTTCATTCTCAATTCCCCGAACTTATATGCGTTTTCCAAGCTGTGATAGGAGGCGACCCTATTGCCATGCCCCGCACAAATTTTAGAGTTAGGGTCATAAGAAAGGGTATCGACTGTTAATTTTACAACATGCGACATATAAAACACGCTTCGAGCGATTCCATTTATTTATGGGCCATTGGTGGATAAAAGTAGAAAAGTGTATATTTACGAGTGTCTTATCTTTAATAACCTCCGTGATAGAGTACGTGGGAAATCTTGTCAAAGCATTCATAAATTAATTTGTCATTGCAAACGAGGTTAAACATCCCTTTTGCAAAATTCGGCTATATACTTGTTTTTTCTATTTCATTCAAGTATAGTACAGCATTTTCAAACAAATATTTTTGGTCTGCCTTTACTACTATCAATCAATCAATCAATGACATAAACTTTCCGGGAAACTATCCAATCCCATTTTTTCAAATCAAAAATCTCACCAAAACCGGCATCCCATCCGGGACCTACCGATTTAGAGTTATTTTACCTTTTCAAAAGCGAATGAAAACTTTGCATATTCAAAAAACTAGCGCTAGTTGCCAAAAAGCCTACGGACGGACAAATGCGGCACGACAGGCACGATTGGTCATAACTAGAAGTACCGGGGCAGTGCAGGTGCGCCGCGCAAATTGATTGCACGCTCAACTGACATACGGGTACAACGGCACTAAATGGTCCCTCGATGAGTCGACGCGCCAACTACTGCCTACTACCTATGCACATCGAACCGTACTCAACCGTACTCGCCTACTGACATCGATAATCTGCGCTTGTTGCTGTATCGCAATATGCGGACGTACGTGACTATGCAACTATTAATACTGAATAAATTATTATGACATAATATTTACTGTTCTGAAAAAGTGCCGAATCATTGAGATGTTCTTAGCGTATAAATCATAAACAAGCGAATATACACTTCCTATTGATATCTCTAACTATTTAGTCATATCTATACATATCGTTCACATAAAGGGATACATGAGAAGTCGTTATAATATCTTTTCTACCACTCCTATGTTAGATGGAGACAAACCCTCGAACTTGAATACTTACAACGTAGACTTTTTATGTAGCGACAAAGCCATGGCTCTTGAACCTAAGTAAAATTGATAAACACAATAAGCTAACTTATATGGGTATTTTAATTTCAGAACGTCGCTGATTAAGATTTAATAATTGTGTGTCGGTTTCATCTTGCTACGGAGAAAAATTCACCAAAGAAGATATAAAATGTCTAGATTTAAATAAATTAGGGCAGCAGCGCTGACGAAGCACTTCACATAGCGTCGACGATGTTTATTTATAGAAATAAAGCAAATACACATGCGCTACTTGTACGGGTTCGTCATCTTGTTTGTATTTGATTAGCTAGTGCTTGCGAATTTGCTTTGCATCATAAAACTTTAATCCTACTGCAAAAATGGGAATTGCTATCTCTGTGAAAATACTAAATCTAAGTTGAAAAATATTCTACTCGTTTCTTTTCAAACGTAGCATGTAAGTGGAATAGCAATAACCAGCTCACTGAAAGGAAAAGTGATTATATTATTTAAGTAATTTTAAGGAAATAAAACCCAGTCGAGTATGCCTGTACCAAATTTCATTTCAATACGTCCAAGCCTTGGGTCTTTGTGTTGGTAGGTCAGTCAGTCAGGATAGCCTTTTATACAGCACACGCATTAATCCTAGTTGGCGTATGTTCGTCATATATCTTCGTTAAGGTCGAGAAGCGAAGTACATAGTAACAGAGTTGATTTATTCTGCATGCGCCCAGTCCGTCCACTAGGCAACGCCGACCTCAAACCGCGACTTCCTACAATAACTGTACGTTTTATTGGACTTGACTGATAGTCATCCGTAGACTAGCCCCACACAGTCGCAAGTATCGATTCAGATTACCCCTAACATCCCGGATTTGGGAGTATTGGGGCTCTGATTTTCGCTCTTGACCTTTGTAACTAGAACTGTGGAGGCAACCCGATGTCGATCGCTCGTGAGATTTGTGTGTAAGCGCGGATTATATCTGATAGAAGCGTGTGTTCTCTCTGTAATATGCAGTAATCTTCCAATCCGACAATCGTGCATGTAGCCAGAAAGGTACGGAGTGATTGTAAGGATTTAGTCTTCTTAAACAACTAAGCTTGGATTATGTTATACTAAGTTGATATCCGATGTAGATATTCTTATCTAGTATGCATGATACTCTACTGCTATTACTCGATTTCCGGTCCATTAAAAGAGTAAATACCCAATAAAAGCTACCGTAGACACTTTTAGCAGTAAAAATAATATAATTTATTACTTTCATTTTGTCTCAAAAGTACTTGTAATCAATAATACAGAATCTAGTTGAACTATCGGTCTTTTGTCAACTATCGTAACAACTCCACGGAACGTATCTCAACCGCAACTATCACATGCAACATGCAACCACAAAGTCCCTTAAATGGAAAACAATACCAAAACCGAACAACCAACAGTTCCTCGTATTCTACTTTAGTTATTGGCCTCGCTGAACTAAAAATAGCTATTACAGTCCCATTATTGATAAACGTGTCAAACAACTGGCAATTAGTGATTTAATACTAGACACAATCCGCCTTATTACAAAACGTGGCTTATCTAAAAACTTTAGTTTAAATCTCAATAAACTATGGTTTATATGAAATTCATATTACAAAAAGTGGTTTAACGATAAACTATGGCCTTTTTATGGTTTATCGCTAAACCTGATCGCCCCCTAGTTTAACAGTGGTCGAAATCGTAAACTTCCAACTATTTCTTTTGGATTTAGTGTCTATTTCATCGTATTATGTTACTTTTACTCTAAAATTGATATTAATATGATGAATTTGCTCGTTATTAAGGATTTCGAAGCCTTTGAGCGATTAAAAACGTCACGTCGGCCCAACAAAATACGTCTACGCGTCAAACCCTGTTTTTTTTCGATAAAAATATACGCATAAAGATAGGTTTACCAAACATTTTGCAATGTAATCATCCATATAATAATGTTGGTTTACTCACTTTTTTCTCCTCAAATTCATAGACCATTTTTCATTTTGTAGGTCCACCACAACACGATATTATTATTAGATTACTATGTAATTACCTAAGCGACAATTATTTTATATCACTTCACTTCACATACTTCGTTGACTAAATAGTAAATGCATTCCAATGCCAAATGAACTTATTTTAACTCGCGATAGTTTTGTTTATTGTTATGGTTTCTTGTAACGCGCCAGAATGTTACGTTCCATCACACGTGTTTGGATGTGTAACTAGCTAATATAACATGAATCAAATGAAAAAAAAAATATTAAATTATAATCGATATACCAACCAATATTGACATTCTAGCAAAATGTCCAACCCTCAATAGGTTCAATACGCCTAAACATTATTTAATCATTAAAATTTTATTAAAACGTATTCTTTTCTGTGGATATGGAACGTTGCGATGGAATGATATCATGTTGAACGAATATTATTTGTATTAATCTGTGGTTGGTGTATAAACTAAGGTTCAAAAGAATGAACCAAGGGAACCATGGTTTATTTATGTTTTGTAATACAAGTAAATTTAAACCATGGTTCTGCAGATTAGACTGGTTTTGCTAGACTAGGTTTAAACCAAGGTTTATTTCACTTTTTGTAATAAGACCGAATAAGAACAATCATAATTATTATTGAGTATATCAGTGTGAGAAAAAAATAAATACTAACGGAAAAATATACACTAATTCAGTTTATGGACTTTTAGCAGACCACGCAAAAAAAATGCCTGTAGGCTGCACTATCATAATAAACTTCACGTTTATTCGCTTAAAGGGCATACAATGTAATCTTAATATCACCATAATATTTCAATTAGCACTTTTTTAATGTCATGACGAAAAAAGCACATAATATATTAATCAGACGAAACAATGATTAATGAATTATGTATTGGAACGGTTTCATTGTTACAAGCATGGCGTTGTTAGAAAACAATACACAATATGTAAAGCTGACATACAGATACCATTCCGGGAAAATAATACGTCCCATATAAATCAAATTTTATGATTAATCAATCACTGAGCGACAGAAACGGCCGATAACTTGCATTGTTTACGTAATTTATGAGAATATTTCACGTTTTATAATTATTTCAAATAACTACTACTTATGTACAGAAATCCATACACAACGTCACGCCTGTGTCATCATCGAGGTAGACGTGGACTACGTAACGAAATTATAGTCAATCAGTATAGTGCAAAAACGATTATGCGCAGTCGTTCATATACGATCAAAGTAAACACCAAGAAACCAGAACAATCACATTTCGATAACGGCATTTTCGTCCCATTATGTGAAAGGGGACGAGCCTATCGCCATATCGAGCACAAACTCAATCCCGGCCAAATCACGTTACTTGAATCAATCAAATGGCCCACACAAAGTGGATCGCTGCATCCGGAAAACAGGCTTGAAGATGGAATCTGGATCCTTTCGGTCGGCATCCTATATAGGCCGGCACTGGACTAATGGTGCCTGTGATGATGCAGTTAATCTGTTTATAAGTAAAACCTTTGACGCACAAAACAATTATTGGCCAAACTAAGCGACTACTCCATGAGTAACATTAATAATTGCGTAAAATTAAGTCGAGCGTAGGATTATTTCATTTAAACATTATTACATTAACCCATTACCGCCCTCTGTACCTGCACAGGTACAACTACTTAATCGATAAATTATGTATTTTATCTGTGGTAAGTGTTGAAAGTAGTTAGAAATTACAAATCTAGATGACACTAGTTACCACATAATAAATAAAAATAGGCGGTGGCGCGAAAACAAATGTCACTTATTTTGTAATAAAATACGGAGTCCAGACACGACATACAAGGTAAGATTATTTTGTTGGTTTTTATCAAAAATAGTGAAATATTTCAACTTCTTTTTTTATTTTTATGGAGACTATTTATTTGTGTCGGTAATAATAACATAAGAATGAAAGTTTATTACAAAACTTGTAAAGTAGGGTTTGTTACATTTGTTGTACACAGGCGGGTACAGCGGGCAGATTCGTACTAAAATTTCGTTTTGTTTACAGTATTACTTATAAGTTGAAATGGCCAATCGGAACTTATTTACCAGCTATAAGAGACTGGAGGAAGCCTTGGAATCAATTTTGGCTGATGAAAGCAATGATGAAGAGTACGATATGGTATTAGTGCCACCAGATCCGGCTGTGGTGAGTGATGAGGAAGAAGGTAATGAAGATAATTTGGCGGCTTCAAGTTTCCCTAAGGACGTTCCAGGGACTATTGAGGTAGGTCGGCGTCGTCCTGACTACGATGTTTCGGAATGGAGCGACAGTGATGATGAGCCGCTAAGACCTATGCCTGCAAAACGTGCCAAAAAATGTGATGTAGATTTACCTGTATGGAGGAAAACTCAGCCAACCTATAGTTCTACTTATGAAATTACCGATATCGTACAAAAGAGACAAAAATACGTTGTTGAAAGCTTAGCAGACTGCAATCCCGTAATGTTGTTTGAAAAAATATTTGATCATGATGTAATGGATTTGATAACAACTAACAGTGTCTTGTACGCTAATCAAAATAATAGGCATGGTTTTGAACTTGATAGTGCAAGTTTGAAAAATTTTTTTGGTGTACTGATACTGACCGGTTACCATGAATTGCCATCTGAACGTGCTTACTGGAGTTTGGATGAAGACCTTGGTGTTCCATTGATTGCTAATTGTATGTCACGCAATAGGTTTTTGGAGATAAAAAGAAATCTTCATTTTGTGGATAATGGTCTAATAGATGGTTCGACAGATAAAATGATCAAACTCAGATCATTATGCGATTTGATTCAGCGAAACTCTAGTCAGTGGGGTGTATTTCATGAAAGCTTGTCCGTGGACGAGTCCATGATCAAATATTTTGGGCGTCATCCATCAAAACAATTTATACAAGGAAAGCCTGTAAGATTTGGTTATCGCAATTGGGCTGCGACAAGTTCAGATGGTTATTGCTACGCGTTTGATGTTTATTGTGGAAAATCCACAGAACCTTCTGATGATACCCTTGGTGCGAGAGTCGTGAAATCTTTATTGGCTAAAATGCCTGTAGTTCCTAAAGAGCATATCGTATATTTCGATAATTTTTTTACCAATCATCAATTGTTGCTCGATTTGGGTAGACTAGGTTTTAGAGGTACTGGAACCGTTCGAGAAAATCGGACGAAGAAATGTCCCCTGATCACAGTAAAAAATATGAAAAAGAAGCCTAGGGCGGAATATGATTATAGTTTTGATACAAAGAATGAGATAACTATGGTACGTTGGAAGGACAATAATGTCGTTACAATGGGAACTAATTTTGATGACATAGAGCCTCTGGGCAAAGTCAAACGATGGTGTAACATCAGAAAGCAAAAGGTTGACGTAAATATACCTAAAATGTTTGTCAATTATAATAAAGGAATGGGTGGAGTTGACCAAATGGATCAGTCTATCAGCCTTTATCGGATTTCAATAAAAGGAAAAAAGTGGTGGTGGGTTATATTTACCTATTTGTTAGATATGGCGATATCAAATGCTTGGCGACTACATGTTTTGCTCAGTAAAACTAAACAAGAGATAACTTACATGGACCAGTTATCTTTCAGACGAATTATTGCACGGACTTATTTACGTCCAACGAAAACTAAGAGCCGTCCGTCATCCTCAGCGGCACTAGGGGGTCGGAACAATAATGGTCATAATCCTGAACGGATGGAAAACCCACTGCGATGTGTTATCTGTCACCAAAGAATTCGCTGGCGTTGCGAAATATGTTTGAAAACGCTATGTGTTGAACGACCTTGTTTCAAACAATTTCACTCCTAAAGCGCCCACTGTACACGGCTGAGTACACCCCTAAAACTTGATATGTACAATTTTTTTTTTCATTTTATCTTCTTATATAGCATATTTTATCCCTTATGGACTAATAAATAGAAAAACAATAGAAAAATATACTGCAGTTTCATTTTGGGCGTTAATGGGTTAAGCTGCTTAACCGAAATTAAACTTTTTATGTTCATGTTTTTTTAATAACTTTAGCTTTATAATTAAATATTTTTTTTTATAATAGGTACAAAATATTATTGTCGCATAACAAAAATGGATTTAGTAAGTATTCCTTTAATTTTAACTTAAACTTTACTTTAAGAGACGTGCATTTTTACGAAAGTATAGTTAATTAATTCGCTTTTGGCTGTTTTAAAAATATGTTGGCAGGAGGGGTTTGAGTAGGCGGGCATTTGTGGCACAGGCACAGGCGCGGGCGAGTGGTGTTCATAATGTGTCAATAGTCTCATAACGCACGCGGGAATTACGTGTTGCATTAATTAGTATTAAAGCAAAACTCCACGCACACTGTTACACATAAACACAAAGGTGCGATGGTTCCGCAGCTCCACCGGTAAATACGAGAGAGATGGGAAATTCTCCCCCGCAAACCGCACGGATCCGAAAATGTTTTTACTAAAATTTAAGAGCGCTTTGCAGAAAAACTCGCGCACATTTTTTCTAAAGTCAAGAGGGCCGCAGTACCTACCTGTTTTATTTTATCAGTGAGTAAATTAATTTTATTTCCACTGCACAATGATTTATGTTTTTGCAGCATTAACATTAAATAACAACGGCACGGGCACCAGTTAAATGAATGTAAATAATAAACTTCGATTGTGTTTACATTCTGATAAACTTTTGTTTGTACGTTAATATTGTAAATTGTTGCTTTTGTGTATATGGAGATATTAATATTTCACATCATAATGTTTTGATAGGCTATAAATAACAGACGATTTACCTAATTGTGTTATAAAAAAAAATTGTGTGAGATCTTAAACAACATAATATACAATAGAGTGCGCGAAATTGACATGTGTATATCAACAAGCGTTTGCACAACTTTCATATCGACTATCAATACTAATTGTACATTTACCTTAAAGTCGCTTTTTGTGATGCAAACATTTATAAATTAAATGTAAATAAACTCCATGTGAACTAAATATATGTATAAAATATATATATATATATATTTTATATTCATATTTCGCTAGTCATTTACAAATTTTCTCACATTCAGGTTAAAATAAAAGAACCTGTTTTAAACGGACATAAATTCATCGATAATTAGAGAAGTTTATAAAACCTAATAAAGCTGTACAAAATGATGTTGTAAACAGCAATATTTAAGTGGTAGTAGGTACTCATTAAATATTAATCATGATTTTATATGAAAATTGGACATATTAAAAATACTAATTTAAACAACATAACATGCTTTTTCTACCGGTTACTTGTCAGCAATTTTTTTTTCGACTCTTCTAAAATTTAACACAATCTAATTTGAATTATCTAATTGCGTCTACATAAAAAAATCTGTACTGTCCTGTATCGGGCCAAACACATCCCACTGCAGAGCATGGGCCTCTTCTACAATCGAGAGTACAATTAAGGGTCGCTGGGCCACGTAGTCCACCATTGTGGCCTAGTTCGGGTTGGCGGAATTTACATACCATAGAAAACCTTATAAATTGCTATGGTATACAGGTGTCATGTTTTCCTTCAGCGTTATAGTGCGTGGTGATTTATTATCAATACTCACTTGACAAAAAGTCAGAGATGTTGACAGCTGCGTCTGTTTCGTTACCAACAGACCACCACTCACTACAAAATTATATATATATATATATATATATATATATATATATATATCATATAATATATAATGATATTCTTTGATATATATATATATATATATATATATCAAAGAATATCATTGGCAACCACAGATTTTGCAAAAATAAGCGGGAATATATTTTACGTTCCCGATTGGCTATACTTAATGTTACAGCGTGTTCATAAAGACATGTCCATCTAGCCCTGACATACACAAACTATGGTTTAAACATATTATGTACCTTAATTTGCAAATATGTTAATTTTTGTAATCCTTAGGATTACAAATATAATCCACTATTTATAGTAATAAAACGTATCAAAGATATTTATTAATATAATATGAAAAGAATTGTTTTTCCAGGTTGATTGAGGTGCAGTGAGGACTGTCATGTAAAACATAGGTTGCAACTCGGCGGTTAAGTGCATCGGAGAGCGCGGTAAGTAGGGCGACGAACTGCGATCGATGCCGCGCCGCCCTCCGCCCTCCGCGCAGAACTTTATCCATTTACACTGTTCCAAACTTTCACCATCATAATGCCCGCGCCCTCGGCAGCGCCACCATCCGCGCCGCCACGTCGCTCGCAATGCGGCCTCGCGGCCCACAACCCACAAACCACGGCCCACCAGCCACACGCCCTTCCGTGTCACTCTCCGAGCCAATTGACAGTTATTTAAGATGTTAATTGGTTCAAAATACCCGAAATTATACTGCTCGTACACAAATTCAATCACGGCAACGTTATTTGCCCTTCCCCCAGTTGATATCCGCCGCCCCGTTGATTTCGAAACAAAGGAATTTGCGACGTTTATTTTTGTAAATAAAACTGTTATGAATTTCTTTTGAAAATCTGTTTTGCATATTTTGCGAAACAGGAATGCGGGGAAAATTTCCAACAGAGTAATTATTTACATTTCGTCCAAAGCGTAGGTAAGGCCCGCCCGTCGCGTCGTCGCCCTCTCCGCCTCTCGCCCGCCGACATTAAAAGTCGAGTGGCCGCCGAAAGCTCCCAATTAGCCGGGACTTTGACGCCGTCCCGCCAGTAATTGCAAAAAGAAATAATATGTTTTAGTGCTCTTGAGGAATTATTAATGGCGGAAGCGGGAAAGCACGGGGCACAGCGAGAGCGGTCGAGCTGGGGCACGGCGGCGTCGTAGGCGCGTGCCGGCCTGGAAGCCGCCGTGACTGGCCGCGAGGGCAGACGCGAGCCGTCACTTACCATTCAGTTTTGTTTGATTAAAGAGAAACACAATCGCGGCCGACACACTGCGAGCGGGGACTTATTAAATTTCCCCTCGGGGTGAGAGCAAACAATAGCGTCTATCTTGGGCGCTGATAACGCCGGTGTACTCGGCTCCCTGTTACAATGGACGAAAGCCGGTCCCAAGTTGGGACTGTCAGTTGCCCGAACGCCGCGCCACCTACAAACTTTGCGGCTGTCTTGTCAGTACATAAGTGTTCCAGTCCGCGATAAACTCCTACTATTTCACCTTACTTAACTTTCAAACAATTAACCGTTTCTTCAATGCTGCCATCACATATTTTTGCAACAATCATTTATAAAGTTTTATTTTTATTATTTTGTTACGTGTTTTAGAGCGCTTGATTACAATAGAAAAACAGGATGAAGAGTGACAAGGCGAACAAAGTTATCATTTTATACCTACTTCACCGTATCAAAACTTATTTATTTCAATGTTGAGCGATCAATTTATGTACTGTATCAGCCCATACATATGTACGTCCCACTGCAGTGCTGAGTCTCCTTGACAATTGAGAGGGGTTAGGTCATATATGTACTCCACCAAGCCTTGTGCGGGTAGACGCTCTTGCATATTATAGAAATTCTCATAAATCGCAAAGGTACGTAGGTTTTCCTAGCGACGTTTGCTTTCACCGTTATAGTGCGTGCGATTGACTATCAATACAAACATGTTTCCGAAAATTCAGAGGAGTGCCCTGGGATTTGATCAATTTATACTAAGTCCTAATTACTAAATGATACTGTAAACTCACCAGCCAATTCGCCATGGTAGATGTGTGATGTATCGACTTCATGAGGCTCTCCTCGTGATCCCTCAATCTGCACAGATAGGAAACAAGCTTTAGCATAGAACTACTACAATAATCAAATCACTGACTGATAAAGTTTCGTCAGTGATTTGACTACATATTGGAGCTTTCATAATATATTTCTTTGAAAGATAAATAAAATCCGTAAATTATATCCTAGCCTTTGCTAGACACAAGGAAATTTATAATTTTCCCAAACTATTTTACAACCATTGAAAGCCTACTTTATACATTTTAGCCCTCGATTTCAAACATAAGAAAGTTCCACAGTCAACAAACACAACTGACCTTAAAATTATCGCTAAAAGCGGAGAGGTCCCTTCGCAGGCGCAATTTGAAGTGTTTGCCGTGCGCTCTGAACTGCAGTCGCAAGTCGCGAGGCCCGTCCGTGGAGCGGCGCACCCGTTGGTGCTGTGCGTGCAATGCATCCGAGTCGTATTCTAGAGGCTCGTAGTGGTCGACGTATTCGCTGAGGCGGCGGCGAGATGCTGGAACAATACAGATAATGTAAACAAAAGAGAACAAGCTAAGGCAATAAATGATTGGACCAGTGATGGTGTGAAAAGTTCTGGTAGGCTCCATCATCATAATACAGCTGATAGGAAAGCGATGTGAAGTAACAGGTGTGCTATCGCATTTAATTCTTAATAATACCTAGTTTCTAAAAGAAAGGCTCACCAAGATTTAGCGCTTAGCTAGTTATAGTGATTAAGGTCATCGCTAAACCTTCCATAAATTTCTGTCATGTGCAGCTCTAACATTTCTCAAACCCCGAATCTTGCAGTTACATACTATCATGTAACAGCCCTACATGCTTCCAGAAAAAACAATGAGGCCACCACTATGATTGAATTGAATGAATTTAGGACCCTAAAATCATCTTACGGGCCTTAAGATAATGTCACTGGCATTAAGTTCGCCTTGTACATTTTCTGTACATGAAGCTTACTAAAAAAATATAAAAAATACTCAAACAGAGAAACTTGTTTTTTTCACGTTTCAGATTAGATTTTAGACGGCTTCTTTACAATATTTGATAAGCTCATATGTTTTTGGACATTTTTCTACTTCCTTAGGACCAGTACGTATTTAGATAAATACAATCCATATTCCAAGGTACATACTACTTTGTGCAAACAAGAAATTTCATTCAACATAACGTTGGTACCAAATAATGGCCCTCTACATTTTTTTATTCTATAGGGTCGGCAAACGAGCAAACACATTATGATGATGGTATGTGATCACTGCCACCCATGTACATCCACAAGGCTTAGATCATAGAAATATGTACAAATCTACACTTCAAAAAAATACGCGTAGGTCCAAACATATTAAGGCTATTGGTTAATTACTTAAGTATTACATTTAAATAAATTAAATATTATAGTATATTTTACTTTGTCCTGTTTATTACTAAGTAAATGGTGGCTTCGGTTTTCCCAAAGTAGATATTATAATTACTTTACGTAATGTTGGTTGAAAAGTTTGAACATTTGAATTTCCTGTTAGCAAATCTTAAGTCAATTCTACGTAGAAGTAATTAGTATTATTACGTAGTAGTACCTCATGTATACGGTCATTGCATTGTTCACTCTACTAACCATAAAATTTTATGTGTCTGTAAAAGTTATTCATGCCGAATCGAGAACGTCGACATTTCTAAAAGTCTGTAAAAAAGGACGAGAAAGCTTTTCACTTTGACTAAAGAGTAGACGAAGATAAAATAGGTTCCGAGCTAAGGAGTAGGGACAAAAGGGATGCTGAATAGCGAGAAACGGCGTAGATTAAGAAAAAAATATGTAAATCCGACGAGTGCTGATGTGAACTGCAGAGCGCGAGCTGAATAATGTAAAGAAATTTGTATTCAGGAAATGATAATAGTCGTAATTAACGGCTCACAAATTGTGAATCAAAGTACATTGTTATACATAACATAGTGTGAAATGGATAATTCTCGACATATGAATAGAAAAAAATAGTATGTATTTATAGTTAGACAGTACTAAACGAAAGCACTGATGGAATCTTAAAAGTGAATTGTCTTAAACCGTTAACGGAAACCATTAAGATATTATCTCAGTGTAATGTCCTGAGTAGGGAGATGCATTATCAAGCTTACATTTTACTAAAATATGTAACAGTGAAAAAGGGATACAAACTATGTTACATTATTATATCAATGGCGACGGAGCACAAAATAAGCAGACTTGAAATGTCTGCTCGTTTTATTTTTTTATAATTCTATTCCTTAATGTTGGCAAATGAAATAGAAATAAAATATAAGCGTAGTGAAATGAATACGGTACAATTAATAATAAATGCATAAATACAAAAACGTCAGATTTATATCCCATAGGGGTAGGTAGAGACTATAGAACTCTACTTTGCTCGAACCGCACATACTTTCGCTTCGACCACTTTCATAAATATCTTCGTGCAATACAAAATGAAATCTAGTTCAAGATATTTATTGTTTATCAATAAATTAGGGGTGTACGTAAAAATAAATAATAATAACTCACAATATTGTAAAATATTTTTATTATTTCGTAACACTGTTCATCTGATAAAGTTTTCCTTTTCTCATGCCCTTGACACGGGTATGAAATAATGAGTGTCGAAGAAGCAGTACTATGATGTTTGGCAAATAAACTAGTCAGATATTTCCTAACGTCGCGCCCGTGGTTAGAGGGCGTAAGAATCCCACTACGTCAACCCCTGCCCGTCATAAGAGGCAACGAAATGGAGGCATCAGTGGTGAGCTGGTAGGCCTGCGCCTTTCGGCATCCTCCGTGATACCGAAAACAGCTTTAATCTTGACACAAAAACAAAAAGGATAAAGTTACAATATATTCCCAAAATCTACAAATGTGTTAACTTACAATACAGCAAGGCAATGGTGCGCAATGCTAATGTTGTCGTGTTCGCTTTGGCCGGTCCCAGATCGAACCACAGATCGGCCTTGTTAAATTCCATTTGCTCGCTAAACTTGTTGAATTTGATTAAACAGTACTTGAATGGAACATTAAATTTCGGCTCCAATTTTAGCATCGTTGGATGTATAATAATAATACGTGATTTTACATACATAAGAAGATTAGATATTTTGTAAACAAATTTGAGGTTCGACATGGTAAAGAATAACAATATGTTTATTGGTAATAAAAAAAAAATTATAATATAAATGTTGGAAAGCAAGACTTTCATTTATATTTAGGTTTCTTGTACCGAACCTGCAACTACAAAATATACCAAACAGTACACTCATAGATTAAAGTATCCGCACTTAGACATATACATGAATGCTTGCAAGTGTCACACAACACAACACGGCCCATCTTGAAGCCGGTTCAAATAAAAATAAGTCATCCAGTAGCACCATAGTGGCACAGAGTACAGCCGCCTTGCGTCTGATGTATTGCAACAATAAATTATTATGTGCAAGATGTCTGCCGGATATGGAAGTTGTTACGTGGCGAGCACACGAGGCACGTAGAAAGCTCGCCAAACAAATGGCCCATAGATTCCAGTTAGGTCATTTCGATAAAATGCAACAAACGAGCGCGCGGTTAACGCGAGATAACCAAACTTTGTGGGCAATTCAAAAGTAACGCTTAACTCTCTGCGGACCGGTGTAACTTTCAAATTACATTCGCAGTAGTTATATTATCAAGCTGCTTGTTTAATATAAACTCAAGAAGATTGTATTTCAGTTGCGTGTTATGTATTTTACTTGTTGGAATGATTTAGTTTTGCATTGCGGATGATAGATGACTGGGTTAGGGGTATAAATCATTCGCGAGCCACGTTTAGGCGTGGACCCTGTTTATGTTAAAGGGCAGGAGTGGTTCCATCAAGTCCAATACCCTACTAAATTAGCTTCCATTCTGTTGTTATGTTTAAATATTGTAGCGTACTGGCATATAGGCTAAGAATTAACATTGTAAACAATTGTAATTGGTTGTAAGTCTTTTTGTCACCAGAATGTGTCTTTTATTTTATCATACCTTTGACACAAGGTCCATCTTAATTTAATAGGGGTTGTGTCTATGATTATTATGTACATTTTTATTTATGTTACAATTGATATAAACTGCGTTTTACCCTGTTGCCCAGAACAAAAAAATAGTCAACATCAACATCCTTTCCGCATGGTAAACTGGAAAGATGGTGCAAAGCAACGCTGCCATATTATTATAAACTGATCATATTGACTACTTAAAACCATTACCATAAATTCAAGGAAAATAAGAGGAACACAATCGTTCAAACAAACTTTTTATTGCGTTATGTGTGCCGTGTTTTCATAATTGAAGACTTTTATTACTGTACAACGTAGTTTATACCAACTGAACTGTGTACATTTATTATGAGTTGATAAATATCTACGCGCCAGTGTTAGCTGTATGCTTGCAAATATTATTAGAAATGCGGAATTCCGAATTAAAGAGCTGATAATGTAATAATAAAGCTATTATTAAATCAGCAATTTACTTACTACCAACTTGGCCGAGTTAAAAAACTCATTAAAATATTTACACGCAAAAATGGCACACTTTCAGGACAAACAATAAATTCTCCAAAGGTCTCTCTAGAGTGCCAAAGAGCTGCGTGGGCGAAAATCTGACGGGGATCGTATCATAAAACAGGACATTAATCATTCATCGGCTCACGTGCTGAAATGTGGCGTGGACGGTGCGGTTCACACATTCACGTTTATTTGTTCCGTGGAACAAAATGGCGGTTTTTGCTTTAAGCAATAGCCACCGTGTCAGTGGGTCAGTGGGGCAGGAGCGCGTTTTCAGGAATAAGCTGAATCACAATACTCTAAATCCAATGATTACCAGTAATCAATAAAAGAGTCACTGTTGTGGAAAATTATACTCGTCACGAGAAAGAGATGTTACATTACTATAACTGTTTCCATTCGTTTATTTTATTTTTGACACATCGAGTACTGAATCAAATAGTGATGGCCTGATGCGTTATCGAATCAATTTTTTATAACAAACGATTTTATTTTTGAACAAGTTTTAATCGATTTAATACATATTTTATTTTTTGCTCCATGCATTGTTTTATAAAACTTCAGGGATATTTAAGTTACTTGATTTAATAATTATATTAAAATAAACCATTTACTCATGTTAAGTTAATATTCTTATCACTTCCGTCGGCAATAGTAATGTTGTTAAAAACAAATTGTGAAACGGCAACACTGGGCAGACAGGTGACGCGCGCCGCCATTTTGTGGTCACTCACAACGAGACGCCCGCGCCCGTGCTAGTGTTTTCCGTTCGCTGAATTTTAATTCACATTTTTCATACGTCGAGTTGAGTATTTATATTCCTCCGTATTGTTTTACCCGTGAATTCCTACATTTGGTTGAATTGAGAACATCGTACCTGCCTTCATCACTTTCAAAATGCCTAAAGGAAAGGTGCTTAAAGGACAAACAAGGGAGTTTGTGTTGCGACTTCATGAGTACTTTGAAAGGGAAAGCCGTAATGGTGGACCTCTTATACCAGTGACTCAAATCAGAGACCGTGTTTCAGCAGCATTAGGTATTACTGCTCCAACAGTTTCAAAAATAATTAAAGAAGGCTACGGCAGTAGTGGCATGGAACAAAACAAGCCATCTACACCTAAGAAAAAACGTCAGCCCTTTAAAGTGACAGCAATTGACAGTTTTGATGGTGATGCTATTCGTCGTCATATATACGATCATTACCAAAGAAAAGAGATTCCTACTTTACATAACCTAGTACAATCTCTGAAAACTAGTGGCTTGTTCCGTGGTCAAAAGTCTTCTTTGGCGAAGGTATTGAATAGGATTGGATTCCAATACAAAAAATGTGACAAAAGAAAAATATTGATGGAACGCAATGATGTTGCTTTGTATCGATGCGAATTTTTAAGACAAGCTAAAAAAATAGAAGACTGGTCGAATGTTGTTTTCACCGATGAAACTTGGCTCAATGCGAATCACACGGTATCAAAAACTTGGACTGACAACACTGCTAGCTCCTCGACCGCAGTGCCAATGGGAAAAGGTGAAAGAATTATAATTTGTCATGCAGGAACCGCAAAAGGATTTGTGCAAGATGCTATGTTAGCTTTTAAATCAAAGAAAACAGGGGATTACCACGAAGAAATGAATTCCGAAGTATATGAAAAATGGTTTCGGGAAATGTTATTGTCACTCGAACAGCCATCAACAATATTTATAGATAATGCGTCCTATCACTCTCGGCAAATTAACAAAATGCCAACGCAAGCCAGTAAAAAAATGAAATAATAAACTGGCTCCGTAACAATGGCGAGGAGGTGGACGAGTCCCTATTAAAAGTAGAGTTACTTAAAATATTAAAAATGAGGAAGCAGCCTAAACGATACGTTATAGATGAAATGGCTGCAGAACATGGGCACACCGTCCTTAGAATTCCTCCATATCATTGCCAGTATAATGCCATAGAGCTAATATGGGCGCAAGTGAAAGGATATGCTGCGAGAATAAATACAACTCCTCCTTTCACCGCAAACAAAATGCTGGAGTTGCTTAAAAATGCGTGTGAAAATGTGACGCCTCATAACTGGGCGAGTGTCGTAGATAAGACGAAGAAAGAAATAATGTCTGATTGGGATCGCGATGTCGCATTTGACAACTTACCCATGCACTCATTAATAATTAGTGTTACTGGGGATACGAGTGACGACGACGCCGATTCCGACGAAACAGACGATTGTTTATAAATAAAAATATTAACAAATTACCTTTTAGTTGTTTTAATTATTTAATCCTTAAAGTACTATGAATTCCAACATGGTTTAACTGTTTATTACAAGTAGGTACTAAACATTTATTTTCGTTGTAATCATTGTAATTATTTTAAATTAAACTCTTATTAAAAGTCACTTCAATACGTATACCTTTATTCATATTAATTAATTTGCAGCAAATACATTCGATCCTAATATTGGGTACTATATTACGTTTAACTGTTTTCATTAGCATTTTAATGTAATTTTATTTCAAATGATTCCGATTGATTGATTCTATTCAAAATCGTTTTTGTTATCTGTGGTCATTCGTTACGAATGGCACAACTCTAAGTGGGCGTTACCCGTCAAGAAAGTATCTACTTTTATTTCAAAATATTGTTCTACTGTAATGTCGTACTTTATAGGCGTGAACTGTCAAAAATAAAATAAACGAATGGAAACAGTATAATCACATCGGTACTTTGCACATTATGGTTGGAGCCACTAGGTTGATTCGTAACATGAAATTTGTAAATGTTGCGCTTGAATGAAACCTTTGATTTCAATTCCCAATTACATTACTACCGTGATAAACCTCCGTAGCAACTTTTATGATCTACTAATTATACAAAAAGTACAAGTTTGTGAAACTAAGTAGGTATGTTTTACTACGGCAACCAACTCACAACTCTCGTATTAATCATAATCAGCGTGAATAGCCCGAGGCAGGAGCAACTTTCGTCCTTATTAAAGCAGCATGTTGGAAAAAAACTTTCGTTAACAGGAGTCAATAAATCTTCCTCGCAAGTTTAACGAAGTCGCGTGCACATACCTGTGCGGGCCGAGACGCGACGCGACGATGCCACGGGGAAGTTTTCATGCAACTCCTCGATAATATCATAACAAACTAGTCCACGTTGCTCACCATTATTACGACATGTACCGCACAGATATATAACTTGTAGAGATCTAACAAGCAGTTAGCGGCCGAAACTTTCCTCAACACAACATTAATTAACATAAACTACATTTGTGACTGCACCTTATAGTGAAACCTACATATTTATCGTGTGCAGAAACATTTACTCCTATGTATGTAACTCAATAAGATGTACTTTTTTTCACAGCACATTTTCTATGTGAAAATATAACATTAAATTCGCATTTTACGCGTCACTTTACATGCAGATAGATTTAGATCAGCGCTCTATTCAAAATAACGCCGGAGAATACACTATATTTTCTAGATCGTTCCGAGCGTTATTCAAAGCATTTATGTTATAGCATCCTAAACGCTTTTCTGTCCAATATACGCTCCGCTGTCTACACTATTCGAGGCGCATTTTGAATGGTAACTACCACTCTCCGCTTCATTGTATCATTTTATTACGTAAAATTGAAAATAATAGGTTATTAACCTACGTAATCGCCTAAATTACTACAATGCAAACCTCCGGTATTAAAAGGTGTATTTAGCTAAAACTGTACGTGACAACCTTACATTAGAAAGGCGAGTGCCCGCCGTGGACTCCTTAAAGGATTTATAATTACTCCACTGTCCATAGGGACTCGAAACTTTGCTATTTGTGGAGGATTAACTTTCATGTTGTTCCGAAATCATTCACGTTGAATTACGATAAAGTTATGTACCTAATTAATAAAATATCTAGATTTGTTCTTGTAATATAGATTCAAATAGAACAGGATTATTAAAACAATTTCTAAACATTCATATTAAACTCAAGTATGTTCTGATTAAATTTAAAACTGTTAATAAACCAATATATTAATACAATATGTAGTCAATATTAACTTGAAGCCATAAATAACGTACGAGTACCTTAAATAATTTATTACTAGTAATTAAACATCCAACAGGGGTTAAACAAATGTCCTATAATTATAAACGTTAATAGACGAAGTGAATTGCCACACTGGTAAAATTATTTCTTTTGAACGACAGTACCTATATATTTTTACTGTCATGAA
Source organism: Hyles euphorbiae (assembly GCA_023078785.2). NCBI lineage: Eukaryota > Metazoa > Arthropoda > Insecta > Lepidoptera > Sphingidae > Hyles > Hyles euphorbiae. Next base: position 8,758,887 of record CM041037.1, read on the forward strand.
ACACGATAGACTTGTAGCGACAAACTTCGAACACGTGCTACCGATCGGTTGATACGTAAAGATGTTAATCAAACGTTAAGAAGATAGAGAAATCTAATTAGTTGGCAGCAAAACAGAAAGCGCTTTCGTTGAGGGCACAAAACTATCCAGAGCGAAAGAATACCCAGGGGAAGGGACCAATTACTTAGCGACCAGTTACGTCGATTCAAGCTTTCCCTTCACGAACTCACTCCAATACACTTAGTATTTATACACTACTGGCCTATTGAAACAGTTACCCATGAATATAAATTGCTCCGACCGATAAACTTAATAGACCCGAAACGTTGCTTCATATAAATTATTTCCAAAATTCATTTTCATAAATCAGTTCGAAAATAAATTGTATTCAGGGTTAAATTAACATTTAAAACAATGCACAAAGAGATCAATCAACGTACGATATAAAAGCGAATGATATAGTGTAAGTATACAAACTGTTCTAATTGATAAACTGCGTCCAGAGCGGAGACAATTGGAAATGTTCCTCGTTCAATTAAACCGACACGACCGACCACCCCCAGCCGCGTCCTACTTTTTTTTCATTAAATGTTTCGACAAACACATGTTTTAAGTGCCTGTAAAACATACTTACTGGTAAACTCATTAAGTTGTTTTTTAATAGTTTCCAATATTGAGCGAAGCCTACATCGTTTAAGCGCTTACAATACGATTTGTATATCATTATATGGTTCGAAAAATGAGCCATTTTTGAAGAGCGCACGTGAAGTTTAGTGTCAGTAGAGGCACAATAGTTAGAGAGCACTCTGGTAAGGAGTCCGTTGTCGTCGGCATGTGTCGCTAATTGCCTTCGTTGGGAACCAAGTGCGCCGGGCCGCGTGCGACGCTCCACACTGACTTACATTCTGAGACATTGTATCTGTAGCAAATTGCTTTTGTTCACTAAACTGTCCTTTATCGATGTGGTTCTGTGCGCGAAGGATAAATTGATTGAATGCAACGCGTTTAGTTGGCTACGCGATACTTCGAACAAACTTATTGTTATAAAGGACAAATCAACAAATCTCCTGTGAGCTGAAGTTGAGATGTTTTATAAATGAATTTAAAATACGTGAATTTAATATAATTATTTCATTTCCATTTGCCATAAATACGAGCTAAAATATATTATAAAATATATTTTCCGATAAATTTCGCGTGCAACGTAGTGGAAATCTCTTTAATGCTTCAACAAACGCTAGCAGGATATCGCTCTGATATATAATACCTAGTGTGCGAAGTGAACCCCAGTCTCTAGTGTTCTACTGACCCAATTATTCTTACAACCACCTCTCAGTGACATAAAATATCTGTCATAACTTTATAAAACAAGTGGCTAAGTGGAACGCTATATTTTTTACAGGCTCCATTGAATCACATAGTTAATAGTATTATCTTTTTATTATAACAACTTTATTAAAAATGCTAATGAGCAAAAATGTATGCCATGTTTTAATGTCATGGAAAATTTTAAAAGTGAGTGTTAATTAACCGTTGGTGGTCTCTTTTTAGCGTTGTGGAGGCATAGTGTAAAATTGGTAGGATCTGGTTTCAGTGGTTCAGAGTTAAATTGAATTATTGTATCTAGTGAGAAATGCAATGCAGTTTATAAACGTCATATTAAACTGCAAGATACTATATCAGTTAAAAAGACGGGTCCTTAGATTACTAAGGCACTGATGAAAGTTGAACAGGAGTAATTTGTTGTTTTTACTCGTCACTAGAACATTTTCGTCTTGAATAAATATATTAATCTTTGACAGCAAGCGTGGTCAGTTATATATTCTTTTTAAGCATTTGAAGCTCCATCCTTTAAATTTTAAAAGAGAAATAACTACCAGAGTTGTAGCAGACAAGCGGCACTAACGATAAAGAACGAGGTGTTAGGATAAAAATAAGAAAAAATACATTATTTATGTGCTCTTATATTTTATGCCAAAAGGCAAACAATAGAAAACAAACGATTATATTATGAAACAATAAGTAAATTAAACTAAATAGCATATTTGTAGAAATTACATAATACTCAGACAATATTAAATAAACGGTGATAATGCAAATCTAGATAAAGTACAAATCTAGATAAAGGGTAAAGGGTAAAGGGTAGGTAAACACGTTTAAGTAATGTGCCACATCACTACGGCCTAATAAATCTACGTATCCGCGTTTTTATTTATTCATTGATACAACAAGAAAAACCTATTGTACCATGTCGGTTAAATAAAGGAGTTTTATTTTCAACACTAAGTACTTGTACTAATAACGACATGGTCCATCAAAAACTACCTACAAAAATCACTACCTGTAAATCTACCGAGTCTTTAAATCGAACATACAAAAGGTAAATACATTATACAAAATTGAAAATACACCCATTACCCACAATCAAGTATTAAAGGCAATCGAGAGGTACGTAAACTTGATTCAAAAGCCGTACATGCAATAATTTCGACGAAAAACTCTTAATTATTAATTGTCCGCGGCGGACTATCATCCTGGCTGTTTGTTTAAGTTCACAGGGCGGCAGGGCGGGTAACTGCTGCACCTCGCTGTTCGCCGCCGCCCGCCGCACGCCGCGCGCCGCTCGCCGCCCAAGCGGACGGCACGAGGTCGACGACCGAGCATTCCGACTGCACTCACCATCATATACCTAAACCTATAGATAACATTCCCAACGTTCTTCCGATAAGAGATCATTCTATCGAATTAATATCGGAATTAAGGTACTTAAACAATGGAATCTCAAAAGACCACTGCCTAGTATAGTTTTATAGTATTGGGTGCTTTAAACTTGCTTTATTCACTGGCCGAGTTTCATCCATCCAAAGAACATAGGATTTTAATTATTCCAAACGTAAAGTCTTTTTGAAAAACATTTTTGAGTACACGATACATTTTCTACACATTATCGGCTTTACAAATAGCTTTTAAATCCACATCATTAATAGGCAGTTAACAATTTATATTCTGAAAAAGTTGCAGTGGTTTTATTATCCATCGCATTCAAATCATGTGGATGTTAGAGAGAATTAATACTAAAACATTATGTATATTCTTGTTGAAGGATACAGCCCACTTATAAATAATACTTAACATTTAACAATCACATTGTGCTTGTGATCTATTTTGGGCGAAGTCGTGACGAACACAATATTGTCTCCGCATCGCATAAAACTTATTATAAATTCTATTGCTCCATTATGCTTTGTTCATAACATCCTTTATGGCACCACAGTATGAATACATGAAGAGGCGAAAAAATTGCTTTGTCGTTTTGACACTTCAGAAAAGCCAAAACAATTTTCACAAAACAACATACGCCCCGGTGTTTTTACAGCAAATAGATATTCCTTTTGAAACGACTAGTCAGAAAACATGTTAAATAAAGAGATGAGAACAAAGCTTATCTGGTTAGAGCTTGGGGCGAATGAGATATTAAGGGGCTTGCACACTGCAGGAATTTATTCAATAATGCTCCACCGTGTTTTCAGCTTGCGCCAATAACGTTACACTTTAGGTAACATGTTGGCAGCTCTTCCTAACAATAACAAAACATTTGGTGACAAAGTTGCTGCAGCGACACCCCAGCTCGGTGTTCCCAAAACTAAGTCCAAACATGCCGATACCTATGCTCTAGTTACTTGTAATAACGAAATTTACTAGATTTCGTTTCAGTACACTATTATTTTCAATGTAACATAATCTTACTAAACAAAAGGTAACATTATATTAATCTTAAATCCAAAGCGTCCAAAAACAGAATAAATATTTACAATTACATCTAGGTTTGAAGTCCTAAGCAGTACTTTGGTAGTCGCCTGCGAGGCCACACCTTTTCCATTATTAATTTTAGGGACCTTGTTATTAAATAACATCCGAAAACAACCCAAAGGGAGTGCGTTTGCGAGTGCCTTTAGATAAAAGGTTCGCATGAAAATGTTTTTATTTACCCTGTATTGCGGGTAGTGGCTTCATAAAAGACGAGCATGTAAAATATATTTTTATTCGCGCACCGTATTGTCTGCTTCCAATTAAGGAATTCTTTTTTGATATGCAAGAGGCGTATTCCATTTTTGATGTTGAAAACATAGAGCAGCACATCGACTGTAAATTATCTTTAGAAAAAATACCTATATTTTAGTTGTCTAAATGACAAATCCAATATAAATGTATATTACGTTAAAGTAGCAAACATTTGTTTTTCTGTTATTGCAAGCCTGAATATGATTTTTCGTTTCGTAGTCGTAACTTAAGTATACGATGCATAAAATATGACTCAAGCCGCGCCATGCATAAGAATTCTTATATCGCAGCCAACATCTGATTTCGGATACGATATCTAACATACACGATTTAATGGCGCCTGTAATGGAAATCTTGACGCGTTGCCAACAAACAGCTTAATAGGTGATAGTACAAAAAATATAAACATGTCTGGTACGCAAGCGGGAAGCCAGCGGCCGAGACGTCTGGCGCATCGCACCCATTCAGCACGCGTTTAATCTCGCTCACGTTATCCGCCGTCACGGCCCGCCTTACCAACCTTTCTGCGACTGACTGGCCATTATGTGTCCACTGCCGTCTCACCAACTGGCCTACTTGTCCCAACTTCATTATTAGCCGCCATTTGTGCACCGTTAATAGACACAGATTACAATGTGCTCAACATCCACGTTTAAACAACAGTTTGATAAAACAAATTGAAACTATAAATCGTGTGTAATTTCCAATGAGTTACACTGAGGCTATCATTAATATGATGTACGATTGATGGACAAATGGGAAAGCGGTCGCGGCAATTATTTTAACCCACATTTTGTAATCAGGCCACTCATTCAATAAGATGTTAGATCGTGTCAAAAATGTACCAATGCATTCACAATCCGATCTCATAGCTGTAACGGCTGTTAAGGAATTTGGGTGCAGACAGTTTCCAGACTATGCTCAGTGCCAAAAATACGAAGAACACCATAATAACAATACAATAAATTTACGCACGTTGAGTGTTAAGGGTGGGCAATAAAAATTTACAAAAATGAAGAATAATACATTATATTATAAGCTCATATGTGTAATTTAATTTGATGAGTCCATGGAGATTTAAACTTACAAGAAAACTAAAACTACACACACATTTTGGCATAACGGGCACATTATGAGCACCATACATGTAACTGTGCCGAAATGTAATTAAAGTGGTCGCGGGATGATAATCTACAAATATTTATACAACAGTAATGCACTGAATGGTGTACGTTGTCTCGTGTGCACTGCTGTTTATTTATATAGTATGACTTTTACGAGCACAACATATTGACTCAAGTGAGTGCACTGCTTTGAGTTGATTTAATGGAACAGATAATAAACAGCTCTCATAACTACCTTTATGAATTAACTTGTAAAAAGATTGAGTACACTGTTGAGAAAGAACTGAATGATAATTTACTTTGTTGGTACATTTATCATACAGGAGAATATAATAGAGCAACACGACTTTTTTTGTCCAATCATTTGAGTAAATCTTTACGTGTAACAAAGCGTAATACATGTAATGCGTTATGTCGGCGACTTTTGTATACACATGCGCATATTACGCTGTATCTTCATATCTGTCCAAGATAACCTGCTGCCAGGTAAGTATATGAATACCTCATTTGCCCTTTCAGATCTACCGTCAACCTTCTACAATCTTATCACATCTCTCTACCATCCCCATGTTCGACACCATGCATGTTTGGCATCGTGTCTTTCGGCTCAAGAGATTTCTATGGGCTAAGGACTATATTATACATATATATTTTCATGTGGTTTCGAGATAATTCCAACCTAATACTGAATGGGAAATGACGATAGTCTCTGAGTTAATGTTATTTTACTAAATACACATAGTTTCTCCTTTCAAACACACAAACAAAACAAACAACAAACATACATCATTGTTTTTGTAAACTATTATAATATTTATAACCATAATTACAGGAAAATGATGAGATGTTACATGATATTGAGTATTAACCATTTCAAAACAATGAATATATGTGTATTTATAACATCATAAATTATATTGTTAAGTATTTGTTATGTAAAATTTAAGTGAACGGGGAGAAAATTAATCGCAAACAAAATAACAAAAACCTAAGTGAAAGGTTTCATTGCTTAGGCGTTTTTACATTAGAATTCACAGACCGTGAATAAATATGAGTTCGATTTACAGAAATTAGAAACTTAATTTTATATTTTAAATATACATATTTAAATACATGATATTATGTAATCACTCAGAAATTTTAAAATTAATTAATGCATGTGGAAAACATTGAATCACCAAATTCAAACAAGATTTTTAGAGGCCAAGCATATGACTGCAAACTGTTGATCGATGCAAGCCATTGCAAACAGCCTTATGGCGAAATTTCGTTCGCAGTGGAACGTAATAGATGGTTTAAATAAGCCACATAGATGATGGAAGCCAATGCCTTGTCGCGGGTACAATAGCACAGAGATATCGGCTGCGCGCGAGCCTGCCGACACGCTTGGCGAAGCATGGCCGACCTCCAAGGCTGAAACACCAATTAGAATCTTGCCTCGCAAACTAACCCTGTTTAACTGATTTTTTCTTAACTATCGCTAGGTGGCCGTGGCCGCGGTCGCCTCGACCCGAGATGATTCACGGCTTCGAGAGTTCCGTTTTGAAGATAATCTTTTGTTTGACTTCAAAATGGCGATCAGTCAACGTTGGTGAATATCATTCCACTGTTATTAAAGCGTTCGTGACGTATCATTTTCAATGTAAATCGAGTTCGTGATATACTTTTTAAAGATTCGCTTGTGCATTTTTAAAATGACAAAATGTCAGCACTCTGCTTACTGTCTGAAGGGTCATAACAATCATATATTTAAACAACTAAACGATAGTGCCGATATTTCTTTTTGTATGTAATAAAATCAAAGAGAATCCATAAAGAATATTTTTTTTCACCTTTGTTTCTTAAGTTTATATACGGAGGAGAAATAATTTTCTGATACAAACGAAATAGTAGGTAAATCAAAGAAACACAAATAACGAATACGTAACTATAAAAAGGATGGGCTAAAGAACTTATACATATTTTAAGAAAACCAGTGAGAAATACGCAAAAGATATAAAGAAACGAGTGCCGTTTTGTCAAATTTTCTATGATTTCCATTTCCATTATAATATAATATAAACAGTATTGCACAACTTTTGGAGACGTTTTGTTCTGGTACACAGAACACTCCAATTAAAACTTTTATTCATTAAGAGCGTATACACCTTGCGCGCAAAGTCAACTATAGGTATTTCTTCGTTAATTTCACGCACACATAAGCGACCAAAGCTGTGTGCGTAGAGCTGCCGCGTCGGCTCGCTATACAATCGGCTCAAACAACTTTGATCCGTGCGCTTCAAATATTCAATTGAAATGTAACTGTAATATAATATCATAAAAATATTTTATTTGCATTATAAGTAGACAAATATTACTGTGCAAGCAAAGAATAATACAAATTTTGGATACTAATCATATTTTCGTTATTATTACATTGTTAAGTTGCATTCAAATCAGTGTTCAATCAGTAGACACTACGGACGTTTTATTAATCATTTCGTGTTCGAACACATAAATAGTGTTAGGGGCCTTACAACCCCTTACAATTACGAAATATATTTAATTTTATATTACAATACATAACACAATTTAGCCTCGGAATTACGTCCCATTATATTACCTGAAACATAATTTATACTCACTACAAAATCATTGTAGGTAATAAAAATAATTAAATATTTTACTACCAAAGTACTAAGATGTGGTAATCGCATTCCGCGCGTGGCTATTTTTACTACGCGCGGCATAGTCGACTGCAGCCAGGCCGGAGCGACGAGCGATACGTCCTCCCTCTAGAAGGCCTTGCGGCGGTCTGATTTGATCCACGTCGGACAGCGTGTTTTATAGTGGTTTTTTAAATATTTGTAGAAAACATGAAAACTAATTTTGTTGAAATATAAAAATGGTAATTTATTGATAAGATGTTCTTCTATTATAATATGCAGTTGTTATAAAAAATTATGTACGATAAGTTGGTGAAAAAAAATATGTTCTTGACGAGAGTTTCTAAATAATTTTGCATTGTTTAATTTTTTATTTTTCAGGAACTAAACACAAAAAGATTATTTTTCTCAGCAAAATCCCTCCATAAGGGTCTTATTAGTCTGATAATATTTTTATTTTCATCTTATATTTAGTGGTTTCGGATATCTTAAGCTTCTAAATTGCCATTTAAAGCCTAAATAACGAAACTTGTGTTCAGTAATCCTTATAGTACTCACAAATTATCCATCAATCTATAATGTTTTCCACCAAAATCCCTAGATGACAACCTTTTCTAAAATTAGTAATAATTATTCTTCCTTTAAATTGTTTATTGGTGGCTATTAACTCATTTGAAAAGTCCTGTTTTTAAGCCAAAAAGCGCGTGCAGGGTATAAACGCTCTTAACGTCAGAAAGCTATTATATAAATCTATACCACCGTCCTTCTGTGCGGTCTGAGGAAACGAATACTAGGACGTCCACATTCATAAAATTAATTTTAAATTTTAAGTTAAACATACAAAACAGCTAAGTAGTATGATATTTAACTAAATAGAGTTAATAACGCAGTGGCCTCCACAAATGCGTTACAAGGTGCGAGCTATTTCAATTCATTAAGGCCGGTCAACGTACATTAAGAGCGTATACACCTTGCGCGCAAAGTCAACTATAGGTATTTCTTCGTTAATTTCACGCACACATAAGCGACCAAAGCTGTGTGCGTAGAGCTGCCGCGTCGGCTCGCTATACAATCGGCTCAAACAACTTTGATCTGTGCGCTTCAAATATTCAATTGAAATGTAACTGTAATATAATATCATAAAAATATTTTATTTGCATTATAAATAGACAAATATTACTGTGCAAGCAAAGAATAATACAAATTTTGGATACTAATCATATTTTCGTTATTATTACATTGTTAAGTTGCATTAAAATCAGTGTTCAATCAGTAGACACTACAGACGTTTTATTAATCATTTCGTGTTCGAACACATAAATAGTGTTAGGGGCCTTACAACCCCTTACAATTACGAAATATATTTAATTTTATATTACAATACATAACATAATTTAGCCTCGGAATTACATCCCATTATATTACCTGCAACATAATTTATACTCACTACAAAATTATTGTAGGTAATAAAAATAATTAAATATTTTACTACCAAAGTACTAAGATGTGGTAATCGCATTCCGCGCGTGGCTATTTTTACTACGCGCGGCATAATCGACTGCAGCCAGGCCGGAGCGACGAGCGATACGTCCTCCCTCTAGAAGGCCTTGCGGCGGTCTGATTTGATCCACGTCGGACAGCGTGTTTTATAGTGGTTTTTAAAATATTTGTAAAAAACATGAAAACTAATTTTGTTGAAATATAAAAATGGTAATTTATTGATAAGATGTTCTTCTATTATAATATGCAATTGCTATAAAAAATTATGTACGATAAGTTGGTGAAAAAAAATATGTTCTTGACGAGAATTTCTGAATAATTTCGCATTGTTTAAATTTTTATTTTTCAGGAACTAAACTCAAAAAGATTATTTTTCTTAGCAAAATCCCTCCATAAGGGTCTTATTAGTCTGATAATATTTTTATTTTCATCTTATATTTAGTGGTTTCGGATATCTTAAGCTTCTAAATTGCCATTTAAAGCCTAAATAACGAAACTTGTGTTCAGTAATCCGTATAGTACTCACAAATTATCCATCAATCTATAATGTTTTCCACCAAAATCCCTAGATGACAACCTTTTCTAAAATTAGTAATAATTATTTTTCCTTTAAATTGTTTATTGGTGGCTATTAACTCATTTGAAAAGTCCTGTTTTTAAGCCAAAAAGCGCGTGCAGGGTATAAACGCTCTTAATAGATTCGTAGTTCGTCCATTATAATATAATCCAAATATAAATACTAAAGTACACAAGGTGTTGTTCACTAGCACAAAAGTTACCCCAATACTGCGAACTGAGGATTCTTAATAATAAAACGTTTCTAGCGAACTCTACTCTGGATATAGGCCACTTACAACAGGTTAATGTACAGATCCTTGGGGGAGGCCTATGCTAAGCTATGGATTCTCTGCAGGCTTTCCTCACAAAAATATGCTCTACATTCCACTCACATACGAAGAAGCATATTATGATGGGGCAGAAGAACATAATGTTTATGCATGGTGCTGAATAATTTGACTTATTGCTTGACATTGAGAATAATGGAAATCCATCTCTTTATAATCGAAACACACATAAATTGATTGGGCATCTGAGAATTTAACACAGGATTTCACGGTTCGCAGCCCATAACACAGCTATCAAACCGGCGATCTTACGTAAAAAAACCCGGAACTCATATTGTGTGTATTTTCCGCCTACCAACAAAAACTATCGTCGGTTGACATCAACTTAACAAGCTCAGGGACAAATGATAAAGTAAACCCCAAGTTCAGACCCCAACGCTTACCATTAACGTTTAATAAGAATCAAACTGTATAATCGCTTTTACGTTTAACTATTAACAATTGAATGCACCCGTAAACACCAGACGAGGCTCATTGGATTAATGGCCTGGTCATTTAGATACTATTACCAAGCAATCAGCTGTCCATGTATGCTTTAACATGAACTCTGTACATGTTGATTGAATAATTCTTGAAAACTATAAATGCATCGAAACGTGATATATCATATTATGTCATTGAAAGTATCTTGTGCAGACGCTATGTGCACATCTACAGTTTCACATACACTATAACGCCAATACATAGTATACCCTTTTATGTATATTGTGTGTCATGAATTGATATTTAAAGTAAATTATTAACTTTATTAAATTCAACTAAAACTACCGCTACTTAGGTATCAACGTACTTAGGAAATTATATTTCCTATAGAAGTATACAGCCTTGGCCAAAAGTATTAGGCACCCCTATAAAACAAGTGTATCTCATAAAATATTTAAAAAGCAACTAATTTGTTTAGTAATAGAGTGGACGCGAATACTAAACGTTCATTTTAAAGCATTGACAGGGTAATTTAAGGTACCTAAAACATCTGGTCCCCAAAAGTAGCCCAGGAGATTTTTTAACGAATACTTTAGGCAAATTGTTAGTCTATTTTTCACCTCGGTCGTGTTAAGTAGCTGCTATGTGTGTATTATTTTTGTGAAGTAGAGAAAGTTAATCGTTCAAAATGCCGAAAAATCGCGATCTTGATATTGAAGAAAGAATAAAAATCCAGGTTTTGCACGAAGAGGGAAATATCAAGGTGGAAATTGCCAAACAATTAAAATGTTCCCGCTATGCTGTGCAATCTGCACTGAAAACGTTTACTGCAACTGGCTCTAACACAAATAAGAAAAGAACGGCCCGAAAACTGCCCGCCAGGGCAGAAAACTAATACACGACTCTCTCAAGGACCGTAAAAAAACATCTTCCGAGCTCGCTGCTGCTTTGTCACAAGAAATTCGGAAACCAATAAGTTCGCGATCAGCAAGAAAAAGACTCACAGAAGCAAGCCTAAGAGGCTGTATAGCCAGTAAGAAGCCATGGCTCTCCCACGACAGCAAAAAGTACCGACTAATATGGGCTCTAAAGTACAAATATTACACTGAAGATGATTCGTCTCTTCTGGTATGCTTCGATAAACCAAACTTTGAGGTAAGTTTTATACCACACCTCGCATAGGAAAATAACAAAAATTACGCCATAATTAATCATCATCTTGTAAAATTAATAAAATATTCAACACAAGTGTTTTGTCTCCATTTAAGGTGTTTAAAACGCCGGGTGTGACTCTTGTGAGGCGTCGTATCAGCGAGGAATACCATCCCAATAGTGTGGTGTCTACTGTAAAACACGGAGGCGGCAGCATTACGATTTGGAGCTCCATGGCTGCCTATGGCATCGGCGAAATGTTCGTTTGTGAAGGCCGCATGAGCAGTCAAAAGTACATAAATGTGCTTGAAACTGTTCTGATGCCGTTTTTAATGGGTATGTTTGATGACACCAACTCAGATGAAGTGAAATTCCAACAAGGCAGTGCTTGCTGTCATAAATTGGCAATCAATATGTGGTGGTTAAGGGACAATAACGTGGTCCTTCTAAAATGGCTTGCACAGTCACCAGACCTTAACTCAATCGAACATCTTTTAGGTGTACTGAAGCGCAAGATACGGGAGCATAGCATAACATCAAAAACAGTATTAAAAAACGCTTGAAGAGACAAGTGGTATGCTATATCTACAACCAAATCCGCTAGGCTAGAGCGCAGCATACCGCAAAGGATGGCTGCGGTGATAAAGGCCAAGGAAGGGCCCACTAAATATTAATTTAATTTGTTGTTCTTATAATTATATATCTGTAAACAACAAAATAAGTTTTATTTTTCGCCCTAATAATGCGTAATTCCAAAAATGTTAAGGTGCCTAATACTTTTGGCCAAGGCTGTATATAGTTATCAAACCGTATAAAATGCAACAAATAATAATTACCATTTATAAGTTTACGCACAAGTATTGCCCATGGGGCATGGATCTATATGATGGTTGCGCAGAAATGCTAGATCTTGGAATACTTGTTTAGCTTAGCGTAGCTCAAAATGTTCAATGCCTAAATATTCGCTATAAAATAATCAAGAACGCCTTTGTAGAATCGAACAACCTTAGTAGTACATATGTACATATTATACCCTAACATCTTGCCATCTTCTGTAACGGTTAAAACAAGTATTACAGTTATTACCGATTCATCAAATAGCAACAAAGCAACGCCAAAATTTACGAATAAAGATCGTGTAACTGACGCGAACCGTAAAATGTCGCACAAAAGATTACTCGATTCAAGGGCCCTACTATATTCATCGAACGAACGAACGAACGAACGAAGGACCCTACTATATTCAACGAAACGAAGTTCGAAACTTCGGACAAACGAAGTTTTTTATACGATACGAATGTATATATATAACGTACACCGTAACTATAAGTCTATGGTTACGACCATAAATCAATAACGACCATAAGTTTTATGTAGGTACATTCGTATCGTATATAAACTTTGATCATCCGAAGTTTCGAATTTCGTTTCGTTGAATATAGTAGGGTCCTTCGTTCGTTCGTTCGTTCGTTCGATGAATATAGTAGGGCCCCTAATTCGGATCGTTACTAAGTTGCGACGAGCGTGAATGTCATTGTACCTCGTACATAGCCCATTCGGGGATTACCGGCGGCGGTATGATAAAACGGATGCTCTGCTCGGATGCATTATCTACCAACCTACCTACCTACCGGGGATATTCCATGTATTAGAAAACGCTAGCACACACCGAATAAAGAGATTTAACTAAATCGACTTATAAGAACCTGCATGAAGACTGTTCGACCAAATAATGAAAAATTGCCAAGAGCAGTACGATTTTTTTCTGTGCATGACATTACAATAAGGAGCGTACAATAAAACGTCAGATTTGGTCGATGTAGTTTTTTTTATATATTCGTTAATGTTCCTTACGGCAGATATATAGTTATTTAATGAACTTTACTAGCACATTAACGCAGGCCATTATACTTAAACATGACAAGCGGACGATGGATAGTCATACCAAACTGCACACAACAGCAAAACAAAGCAAAATCCTCTAAATACAAAGGAAGTGGTCCAAAAATTTCCTGTCACGCGATTATTATAGTTTATTATCACAAACACAATTTGTGGTTACAACCAACTGACTACTGTTTGCGAGAACTTAGCAAGCACTCATTTCATCACGATACATTAGTTAGATAAGTAATTCTTTATTTGTTACACTGCCCTCTCTCCCTCTCCTTCATTTAAATCCATCCCATGGTTGTCTGTAAGATATTGCCGTTGAGCGATAAGACCGCCATTTGTACTCTTTGTTATTATTATTTCTGTTTGTTTGTATTGTTAAGTTTGTGTACGATAAAGATTTAAATAAATAAATAAATAAATAAATACATTATAAGATACTTACATAAATTTGACCTTATCACTGTTATTTATGTGACTAAAGATTTTTTTGAAAATTTGACAAACATAATCGTGTATTTTGGCCTCATACTTTTACTTAACCCAACCATACTATCAGGTTATTAATATACACAGGTAAACACGGGACAGTGCTTAACCCATAGTTCACAACGGCGGCCTATTACAAGAACCAAACATTTAGCTACTTTTATCATATCCTGAAAGAAATCAATTAAAATGAATAAATATTTTATATGTATTAGCGTCATTTGGGTGATTAAATGCCGATTTTAAGGTTTTGGTTAGTAAGCGTTAGTAATCGAGATTCCATAATTATACTCTTCAACAAACAAAATTGTGAGCAAAAACGTCCCAAAAACATCGTTTTACAAACAAAATAATTTTCCCATAATTTCTGCGAAAACAACGTCACCATGTTTCTCATACATATTTATAATTTATAAACTTTGATATCGATTGAATTATGTTGTGATTTATCAAGCCATCGAGAAATATTAAATGCGGTGCGAATTTTGTATGTTGAAAAGAACACGTGAGGAGATTCGTACACGACTCACGTAAACACAACTCTACCAAGCTCGACCAATTGTGCAGGTGTATTTTCAGAGTGGAAAAATAGCACAGTTCAAGGACGGACGGACTGGGACAGAACTATACAATCTAGCAGGGGAATATATTAGTATCGTTTTCCCAATAAAGATATTCTACTAACCAAACGGGCACAACGTCTGGCCAATCGCTACTCTATTCAATAGTCTATAAAGGGAACTTACTATGCTAATCGTGCTTTCAATATCGGCAACCAACTGATCTTTCTTTATGATATGTCACTTGACAAAGATATCTTTATAAACATGAACTTCAGTAATAATAAAATTTTATTTTTCACAGAAACTATTGTCTATGGTTATGTTTATTGCTTAATAAACTAACTTTTAGGACGCTGAATAAAACTGCGGGTAATTCCAGACTGATTTATGGTAACCACACAATAGGCCAGGCTCTAGTGACATGCGATAACTATCTGTATAACGCGGGTTGGCGTGAGATTGTAGCATACAGTCCTATTCATTAATAAAAACTTCCAAAATATATACAGCGAAATGGTAGCATGGGACATTAAATAAAGATTCTTTATATAAAGAACTTAGTAATAACAACACTGTTTTTTATATAATTTCTACATTTAAGAATTACGATTTGATCGGAATCACATTTGACCAATATATAACTATAATCTTCTCTTCTTAAACGTTATATATGTGAATACCATTTGCCAAACATGGGTGCAACCTGAGATAAGTTGCACCAATTTCGAGGATACAATTTCCCATCCAATATCTATATATTAATACGTGATGCAAAAACTTTGGATCCCTTTTTACGAAAATTGCGCGGACGCAGGAGCATAAAATTTGGCACACTTATAGTTTATGTGTAGGAGAAGTGGAGAATGCTAATATTTTTCAATAATAATGCTTATAAAGTACATTAAATCAAAAAATAAAACATTACACACACTGCCATGCATTTCACACACACATCCATACACAAGTATACATACTCTGGTGTCAAATTGTTTCTTTTCTTTTTCATTTTGTTCTTCTGACATAGAAATATCAAAAAAAAGGTTTTATTTGCCTAATGAGGTAATAATATTAATATTAAAAGAGAATATTAATTTTAAATGAGGCAATAATATTAATATTAAGCCTAATATTAAATGTAATATAAAACAAGATTTTAATAATAATGCATAAAAAGTACATTAAATCAATAAATAAACCAGCATGCATTTGACACACGCATACACAAGTATTTGTACACGTATACATACTCTTTGGTCAAATTGTTTCTTTGCTTTATTTGTGGCTTTATTATAGACATATTATGTAGTTGAATGTCAATCAGAAAAAAATGTTTACTGTGGTTTTGTTGAATATCAAACAGAAAAGATTTATTTGACGAATACTACGTGAAATACTAAGCGCTATCATCCATAATATGCATAAAGAAAGTTCTGTAGCAGCAATCTGCAATAACATTCAGGTACAAAAAAATATAATTTGCTATTACTGGTTCTAAGCAATTATTGTAGTTTACGATTTCAGTAATTGCCTATACTTCAGGATAAATAGTGATTTAGAGAGATACGTATATTTAAATGTGCACGAATTATCAGAATAACAACATCATCATACAGGTAAAAACTTTTTCTCTTCTTGATTTGGTCGAATTCCGACCGCTAGGCGACCACTAGTAAATGTTAATAGCTAAAGTTTTAATCCAGCATCCAATATGCAAACCGCTTAGTTTCAATACACGTAACTCCTTGAGACATGCGGATCGTCTTGATGGATTTACAGAAGTATCAAATATCGATGACCTGAATACATCTTAACTAAGTGACTGTTAAGTGGTTCAGAACAACGCTTGACCCGCTACAGTATCCTTGAGTACCCACTGACGTATCCGGTGTGTTATGAATTGAGTTTATGGCACTGTGATATAACAGCGAGACAATGACATTGTTACCTGTTTTTACACACAACGTTTAAAATGCACTCATAATTGCCGCTGTTGTGGAAACTGTTACAATTGAGTGACGGAAAATTTCACGTGACTGAAATTCAACGTTAAGTAACAGTGTTATTATCTCTCTTTGATTTATGAATGAGACTGGTCAAAGATTCATTAACATCTTCCCAATTTTTGCCTTCCTTTTGAAATCTTTTCAAAACGAAGCATGGAGTTTCTTTTTTTTATGTTTACTGGCAGCGATAATCACTAAAACACTCTTGACGTTTCTTGCAGTTTTACTAAACAAAAAGTAGTTACATCTTTTCCGTCGACTCCACAATGAAACAATAGTAATTAGTATAATAAGTTAAATAATTACAACCTGCATAATGTGCATGTCTACAGCTTCATTCTTCAGTAGTTTTAAAGTTAACACGCTCATACAAACTACTCACAACAATGAGTTTCCAACAAAATATAGGTACTTGAAGTGTTTATTCTATTAATATCAAGCATAGTCCGCTAAAGGTTAGGTCCTGGATGAGACACGTAGGTGATTTAGGT
Source organism: Hyles euphorbiae (assembly GCA_023078785.2). Taxonomy (NCBI): domain Eukaryota; kingdom Metazoa; phylum Arthropoda; class Insecta; order Lepidoptera; family Sphingidae; genus Hyles; species Hyles euphorbiae. The sequence continues at coordinate 8,776,137 of CM041037.1, forward strand.
TAATGCTATGAATTCGCGAAATTTATCGAGTCTAGGTGTGAAAATAAAAGTAACAGCTTTGATTATTATATGGATATTGTTTCAATACTCCCACAGCATTATTTACCAGTTATGAATATTACTATTACAGTATACGTAACTTAAGATGTTTATTAACCAAAAGATCAGTCTTTCATGTGTCGTAACATAGTAAAAATATATTTCATGATAAATGAACATTTAAAATCTTGATTTCATCTAAATTGCTAAGTGATTTCGTTGTGATTTATGTATCGAAATCGTTCAGAAAAAGAAAAAAACGTCATGAAAGGGTTTTCCAGCGCGGTGGATTAAATGACCTAACCACTCTCGATTGTTGAGGAGACGTACATGGGCTGATACATATACAGATGAAAGGGTTTTAAAAATGTAAGAAACGTGAAAAGGCAAAGGTTGCAGAATAGGCGTATATTTAAATGCTTTAAACCCACATGATCCATGATTATCTTTTTTGTTTTACTAATAGCCTTTCTATAATGCCTTGTATATTTGGTTTGTTTGATTATCTATGCAGCGTTTATAAATAAGTAAACATCGCCCACGAAGCGGCGCTCGGGTGCATGTGTGTACAAACACAGTTTTACTACTTCGCAACTAATGTACGGTCAGAGAAGTTTTCAGCGTTCTTAATCCCTGCTGCAGAAGAGCGCTGTACGTACACCGCGACCGTATTAGGCTCCAGCCATAAAACTTTTACGAGGCAGTTTTGTACAAAAACGCCATTCGACTAGTAATTATAGTTTGAACTCTTTTTCTATAAACACATTGGGCGCACATTTCTTAAGATTAAGCGTTGCCTCGGTCCGAATATTTTAATTCGAAACGGTTTTGTTTTCGGTTACCTAGTATTAAGAGTTTTAGCATCACGCAAACACCGATATGCGTGAATTGTTAATGCCGAGAATAAAATAAAAATATTAGTTATACAGAGTATAAATCTAGAACAGTTCCCACGTTCTAATTTTTTTAACAAAGAGCTGTCAACATAGTTTCAAAACGATATTAATCACGTAACATATAAACTCGGTGAATAGTAACAAGTAAACATGTATTAATTAAATAAATAAATTAACAAATTGTACGATGGTCACACACTTTTATTTTCTGGACAGTTTGGATTAGTAATCACAAAAACACTCACACAGTTGAATCAAACGTTATTGGAATACAAAAGAAGTTAGAGGCACGGCCAAGGAATGAGAAGTACTATTGCATCACATTATTTATTTACAATTAAAATCTACTGGCAGCTCCTCGATGTGAATACGCAACTTTGAGCCGATACTATCTTTAATTTGCTACAATAGTATTATTTATTTACTATTTTTCATGAGTTTCCGCAAAAATTACCTTTAACATACTTAAATTATTGACGAATTTTAAGCTATTTTCTGAAGATGATATACATAATCAATGACTTGTGATGGATAAAATAGAAGATCATGTAGGTACATTTTCTCATGGAAATATAAAAAGTGAACCATAAATAAAAGATCTTGTACATTAGTGATAATAGTGTAATCGTACAAACGGAAGCGAAAAGATCCCAGATGAAGCTCCGTGAATGGTTCATAATGATGGCTCGACACTAATCCGCAAGTCTAACGACGTCCACCGCATACAATACGCCAAGCTTGTGGACCGCAGCCAATTTTATCTTCAAATTGCATTGCATGACTCACACAACGAATATACATGTTAATAGCACCAGTACAATGATTAGATAACATAAACACGAGACAAAAACAGAGGTCGACCTCGACGATAAGTCTCTCATAAAATATATTAATTAAGTACTTACTTAAAAACTACATGTTATGCTTTTTTTCTAATGTACGCTTACATAGCCTTTTTGGTATCTGAAGGCGGAAATTGTCGATAAGTTAAACGTGGATTCCGATTTTTCGTTTAATGGGGAAAATATCACAACTATACTCTTTCAAAACCAAGAATTCTCATAAAAAGAGCGGAAATCCAGTGAAACCTATTGCAAATAATACTTTGCATGAAAGAACACCATATTTTTTTGGAAGATTAGTAACGATGTACTTATATTGTTCAATATTCAATCCAAAAATATTTTTATCGCACACGAGCCATGTCATGATTAGTACAGGAAGAGTGGACGCATCCTTAAATGGTGGAAGGCCGCAAAGGAGGCAAGTGTTATCATACGATACGGACACGGTCAAAGTTGTCGGCGAGTGCGGAAAGTGTGTGCCAGCAAGCGGCAAGCAGCAAGCGGCACTCGGCAGTGGGCACACGTCACACGTCACGATCGTGACCTCGCAGGTTCAACGAACGAACTCGTCACAGCCGACTCGCTACTATGCGTCAGCGGTCAGCTCACCACTGTCTCACTGAGTCTCACGAGCTACATCACACACGAACGCTTTTCAATGAGTTCAATGTAACTGCCAAAAATATCCTGTGCCGTTATGGGAAGCGATGTGCCAAACAAACGTTTCGACAAACTTATTTTTGTAAGCCAAGTGTAAATGAAACAGTTGTCGGTATACATTGTGTATCGCTTCAATGATAGAAAGACATGAATGAAGCCAAAAAAGCTTATTTGATACGTTCACTGTAACAGCGAAATACATTGTTCCGTTATCGGAAACGGGTATTGGGAACCCAAGATAAACGTATGACAAAAAATATAGTATCAATGGAAGCCACACTATCTTCTATAACATCTTTATAATAGTGACACACATGACTACGCTGAAAGCCATGAACACTGTCTATTGGTACAAAGTAATTACGTAAACGAAACTTATGTATAATAATTCTAAGTAAAATATACATTATACGACCTTACTTTAGTAAAAATAACAAATTGTATATAGAATTAATCGATATAGCTAAGACTTAAATATACTACTTAACTAACCCAGTAACAAGGTCGGCTCTCGACACACATTGTGTTATGCCTTTGCAACATTTATTTTTATTTTTAAGGCGAACAAAAGATTTGCAATTCTTTTAATGGCGTTAGTAGAACAAAAAAGAATATGTAAATAATCGTAGAAGGCTTTGATGACGCCCAAAGATCTATCGTATGTGGATGTTGTGAGTTGTGACTCATGCATAAAAGGCGTATCGAATTCCTAATCTCAATTCTCCATATGTATTATTCTTCACACATGCTACCCAATTTAATGTTTTCAACTACGATCCATACACTAAACATCTAAAAATCTGTAACTGAGTTCAACGACGGTGGAGTTATTGTACTTTAGTAACATCGCTTATAGGGAAGCGGTATTAATTTGCCCCAAAATCGAAGGACACTTTACCGTGCACAAGATTTCGCCAACACCAGCATGTGTATAATAAACCTCCCACCTAACTGTCGATTAAGGCTGTGGCTGAACGTACATACAGGGTATATCAAAAGTGCTACCGAAAACGAAGCCGGGTGGTAGTTTAAGTGACTTCAGACACAATGCAATAGAAAAAATGGCAAAAAAAAAGCGACAATTTTTTTTTGTTATTTTTTTCCTATGGCCATTTTTAGGTGGTAAATACATTTTTTCCTAAAATAATAGTGTATACCCTTTTATTTATGAATACTCTAAGGTATAAAAGAGTTTAAATTATTATTTTAGCAAAAACTATGGATTTACCACCCAAAAATTACGATATTTAAAAAATCATAAAAAATAATTGTCGCGTTTCATTGCGAAATTTTTAGTTGCATTGTGTTTGTAGTCACTAAAACTACCACCCGGCTTCGTTTTCGGTAGCAGTCTTGAGATACCCTGTATAACAAGTTATTCGAGTATAACGGGTAAGGAGAGCGGACGGACGAGCCCCGTTCCTTACATTGCTTGCGGAGACGAACAAACGACGGATCTACGCAATGCCAACAGACAATGGACATCAAAACCACGTAATTAACTCGTTCCGTACCGTGGATCATCACTGATGAAATCAGAAAGCTTTGCAAAAATATTATTATCTTAATTCCATCGCTTATGCAATTAGTCGTACGATACGTATATCAACAATGCAAATTATAGTTGAAATTACCCAGACAAGAATGCTATTGTGTTTATAATATCGAGCGCAACTGGATTAATAAGCAGAAATAATATTATAATATTTAAGAGAATGCCCGCCATAGATGCTTTGAAACCATAATTACCAACCATAGTATATTATCAAAGTATTAAACACGAACCTACGTCCTCTTGGCTCTTTGTAGTGAATAACAATAAGTTGTTTTAATAATATCGGATGGATTGATTCCTTGAAATCTTAGCGAGTTACATTAAAATTTATCGATATGATTCTTAGAATAGCCGCGATAGTTGAACATTAAATCATCATAAAGACAGCTCATTGTGGTATCAAGAGACAGAGAGCAATCATTGTTCTTGAGACAACACAGATAGCGGCACATGAATGGGCGCTATTTCCTCCCGCTATGACTGACGCCATTAGCTTTTTTTCGCACGATTACGGCGCCCCACACCTCCGCACGCGCCTAGTCTAGGTAACTGGGACAGGGATAAATTAGCTCCACCTCAGTATAACACACCTAATCATGAACAAACGACACAATTTCCTATATTTATGCGATTTCCTAAAAGATTAACATTTTAATAAAGCAACTAAATAACAAATCCGAATATTTATAAAAATAAGGTTTAGGTTGGGAAAACCATGGTACCATTAACTAGTAAGTCTGATTTTGTGGTTCACAATTAACAAAGTTAACTTACTTTCCCAACATTTTATTTAAGCAAACTGTTTATCGTACTATCACGGTTAAATATATAGAACGCGCGACGCTTTCAGAACTGGCTTCCTAAATGTATGATTAATGGCAGTTTTGATGATAAGTTCCATTAAGACTAAAATAAACTGCGACCAACCTCCGCATCATTAACAAAGAAGAAAGAAAGAAAGAAATATTTATTTATTGCTAGCACAATAACAAAATAAATTACAAAAAATAAAAACCAAAAGAATACAAAACAAAAAACGAATTACACTAAGAACAAAATTATAAATATAAAATTAATTATTCTGAATTATAAATATTGCGCCAGCAATGGAACCTCCCATTCAGCTTTCTGCTGCAGTACTGCATATGGGTGATTCTACAAAAGTTGGGCAACTTTTGAGGATATTTTGTTTACTATAATAATTAAATCAAATTATAACAAATTCGGGTGCATATGATGACAAATCTAATGATTATATTGTTCCAAATCGGGCCAGTCACTTTTTTAAGTAAATTATGAGATATTTAAAATTTTCTGAATTTGACTGCCAGGGGACTGACGAGGCTAACATAGTACTGATAAAGTACACAATTTTCTAAGAATTATAATGAAATTTAATAAGAATTAGTACAAATCTCTTAGTTTTAATAATGGCACATGTCTTTTAAGTATTCAAATCACTTAGTAACAATTAAAAATAATTATAAAATTAAAATAAACGTAAATACCAATATCTTCGGCAGCTTTAACTGATTTTAGCGATTTCATTGTCATCGGAAAGAACATATTCCTTGTGGGACCAAATCTTCTTCATTGAAATGCCTATCAACACTAAAAATATACAAATAACTAAAATATTTTATCAAAAAATAAAAACCGACTTCAAAACAAAAACCACAAAAAATATTAAAATAATAAGTACCACTGCAAAGCAAAAAATAATATTTATTTCATTGTACTTGTGCATGTTGATTAATTTGCTTAATGACTTGACTAGCCAACAAATCAAAATATATGCGTAACTTAATATTTTATTATTTTTTGGTTTTTAGTGGTTTTTTGTTTTGAAGTAGGTTTTTATTAAAAATTTTAGTTATTTCCTTAAGTACTGAAGTTTTTGTTTTTCTTTGTATTCCGCTAATTTAATGGGGCACTTTTAATTCTGGCCAAGCGAGCCTTTTCGGCTTCTCTTTTTTTTCTAATCTTCTTCCCTGGTCAAATTGCTTTTAGTGTGCCGTATGATATTCTAAACTGAAATATAAAATAGAAATGCTTATACACGGTAGCAATTAAGATAAAAGTGCTCTAAAACAACAACAAAAAGCAGTACTATGGAGACAATTCAATCCTCTAGCGCGATACCTGACAAAGGACTGACGCCAGCGGATTGACGAAAAAGACATAATTTGAGGTTATAATCAGAACTAATGTTTTTTTTGATAATTTCGAATATCAACAAACTACATTTTAACAAATCATAGTTAATTATGTATAAATGATAATAAACCTCAGATTAACAAGAAAATAACGACCCACCACGGGACTGACATTTTGACTGGCTTTGCATGTGTATAGAAGACAAACACAACCCAAGAACTCGTACAGTTATGGCGGCCGTCAAATTGTGCTGTCCGCAACTAACTTCATTACCAACATTAATACATAAACAGGGATTTGACCTTGACTCGGTGATATATGGCGAGAATTTCAAATTTAAAGAACACACAACGGACTGACGGATGAAAACAAACACAAAGTTTCTTATTTTTTTTAAAATAAATTGGAGAACATTGCATTATGAAAGTTGTAGTATATAATACTATGTTCATCACAGATTGTAGTAAATTAGTAAGTTTTCTTAAATCAATGATAATGTTTAATAGATAGTCACTTGATTGTTGGTTTTCGGAATTGTGACATGCCAAAGGACTGACATTTTAAGTATTAATTTTGTTTTTTTATTAACTTGTATTTAAAATGAATAAGTGAAATTGGGTGACCATATAAAGGACTTTTCATTGTTTTAAAATAAGTTGTTATTTCAATAAAATATAATAAGACTTTGTATATATTGGCTGATGACAGCGAGTTGCCCAACTTTTGTAGAATCACCCATATGCAATACTACAACGCTGATTTTCAATGGGAGGCCCAAGAGACGTGCGGACGATCAGTCGGAGTTACTTATTTAATAGACAGAAACTTTAATAGTAAAAAATACAATAAACAAACAACATGACAATTCAAAATAAACCTAAAACAAGCAAAAAATATTTAAAAAAGAAACAAATAACTATTCTATTACATCACAGCTTCGTTGTATGCGTGGTTGTGTGCGTGGGTATGTGGTTGTATACCTATGTAAGTATGGCTCGCCATATCGAGCAAAACAGGAAAATAAAAATAAAAATATACATTTATTTAAATTCCATAGTGCTTTGTACAGTATCTCGGTCAGAGGCGCGACGCGACGCACGCACCTGCCATCATTTATGTGTACCGAGCTGTTCTACAAGATATTGTACCTACCCATGAAATAAAAAACAAATTAACAATATTTTGAACCACATTACAAATGGTGGTGTTATGGGTACGTAACTGGAATGTAGGTGAGGTGAGAAAAGGATGTAAAACTGTGTCCCTCGCCAATCTAAAATAATATTATGTGGAAATACTGGCTATAAGTTTGTCATAGGCGGTGTTATTAATCATGGTTTGTATGGAAACTAATTAACCATGCCAACCCTCTCCGTTTCATCACAGTATCGGGTCGAAAACGTTTTGGTAAGTATCTTATCTTAGTAATGTTGCTTTTGGAGTAGTAACAAATGTTGTTTAAAATTATATTTAAAACTAAACACTGTGTTTTTAGACCGACATGGCGGTGGAATGTTGTTCCAACAATGGGTGGCAGCATACCTGAAGGATCCCCTGAAGGCAGTGGTTCTGTGGTGGGGTATCGACAGAGGATTTGTGATGGTACGAGTGCCGTGTGCGAGGTTGTCTTGTCTCCATATTAGTTTGTTGTACAGGTACTGAGGTTTTTTTGTTTTAAAAATGCCAAAAAGTAAAGTGCCCATATGAAGTTGCCGCCGAGCTGCCATTTTAAGAATATTGGCATCATTTAAAAATGGTGTAATATGGCTACGACTGGGGACATCGAAACAAAACCTAGCACAAGCGTTCTGCATACGCTGGATCAATTTGTCCGTTCGAGCCAATAAACAAGGGCCGTACACTGTGTCACAATAATTTAGTGGAGATAAAATCAAGCAGTCTACGAGCCTCTTCCGTATCTCAATACTAAAATATTGTCTAAAACGATATAACATTTTGAGCCTGTAAAAGCAGTTCTTGACTACATTACTTATATGTGTTTCAAAGTTGAGCTCTGGATCCATGATGAGTCCCAGGTTACGCGCTATTTCTACCCTATCAATAACTTTCCCTTCTATCACTATTTGTGGATTGGCTGATAAAATTTTTCCAATCTGCGATTTACTCCCTAATACCATGAATTTGCTTTTTGCAGGGTTCAAAACCAGGGTGTTACGATCTGACCAGGAGACTACATTAGCAAGCACTTTGTTGAGTTTACGGACGGATGAAACCAGATCATCGGGCTTAAAAGATATGTACAGCTGAATATCATCCGCGTACATATGATATTTACAGTCAAGTAAACATTGGGCAATGTCAGCACTGTATATGATGTATAATAGAGGACCCAGAATTGAACCTTGAGGTATTCCCCTGGTCACGGGTCGAGGAGAGGAAAGTGTTAAGGACCCGTCGGTATTTTTTATTTCTACATATTGTGAGCGACCGATGAGGTAACTCTGAAACCAACGAATTGTGCCGTGATCAAACCCATAATAGCGGAGTTTACATAGAAGTAGATGAATATTTATCGTATCAAATGCGCGCGAGAAGTCAAGTAATGTTAAAATGGTCGCCTCTCCTCGATCCCGCGCCTCAAGGATATTACCCACAACATCCAGCAGCGCTGTATTAGTTCCTCGTTCCTGCCTAAAACCTGACTGAAGCTCTGGGAGAATGTTATTGGTTTCGAGATACTTTATAACTTGATAATATACCACTCGCTCCAGTACCTTCGACAGACAGGGAAGAATGCTGATAGGACGCAATTCATTAAAGGTTTGAGGGTTGTTGTTCTTAGGTATAGGTCGAACTATTGCACAACGCCAAAGACTAGGAAACATATTTGTCGTAATTGAGGTGTTAACAATCGATGTTATAGTTGATACGGTATGAGGAAGTGTAAGCCGTATCATATCTCTTGTTATGCCGTCAATTCCCTGAGCATTAGTGGGGATGTTTTTAATGATATTTAAGACTGTGTTATCATCAATACGTTGGAGAGAAAATTTCGCTGGGCCATACCTATTAAATTCAAAAAATGTAAGTTGTGACATAGGTACGTCCTGATTTCCTGGAACATTTAAGAAGCTATTGTTAATGTTTTCGGGGTCGCAGAGGTTAACGGGCAGCTCAGTAATTTTGTTTGACGGATATATTTGAGACTTTAAATTATTTCAACTACTTCTGTTGTGGCACTGTTCATTTAATGGAAATTACCGATGATTAATAAACGTGCTTACTATGACCATTCATTTCATGTATTCATTTTTTCATCTGAACACCAGGTACCTAACTTAGAGCAATTAATACCAATATATATTAGTTTGATACTATATTTTTTTTGGTCCTATGAATTAATACTTACTAAAATAAGTACTAATATTTGAGTTATCAACATATTAATTATATACTTATGAGCGTGAGCTCATATAATAAAGTGAAGTTAAAAAAAACATAACTGTAATAATTTGCAAGTAATCCCAGCCAAATTTCATACAAACAGCCAATCAGAAAATAAGGAGGTTATATTTCATCATTATACAGAATTCATCGAAATCCTTACTCAACACAATAAGGCAAATTATATTACAAGACCTTCGTAGATCGTGCAAAAATGGAAATAAAGTTATTATATTCTAGTTAAGTTAAATCGAGTTCCGTCGTTATTCACATAAGACCGTTGACCTGTGAATAAGTGAATACTAATCAATGACCATCCTGTGTACAAAAGATTCATAGTTTCTTTGTACAGTGTGCTCTGACCCCTGTGCGAGTTTGATAGATTGGTTGGCACCGCAACTCAGAGGATGCAAATAGATTTTCAGATTGGATATTTCCTATTTGCCGTTTCCTATCGCATTGCATGTAAATGAACACTTAGTAGTTTTTATGTGAATTGCGTGATTCATTACTAATATCGCTTATTAAGTATTCTACAACGCCTGTCTGGCAAGAGGACAATGAATGCGCCCACATAACGTCAAGGGTATTTCCGTCCCATGATAAGGCAAGAGACTTTCCCCACATCAATTATTTCAAATAAAATTACTCAATTGTATTGAAAAAAGGTTAAAAATCAAGGGCTTCATGATTTTGTTTTTAGAGATTTTTCGAGATTGTGTTTTTCGAGTGGCTATGACGCATGAAATTCGTTTTCCCAAAGTTACCAACTATTGCAAGGTATTATTCCTCTAATTATGTTCTTGTCCACTCATTATCATTTTCTAATTTCCAAAGATAATTACATACCTGACTTGTATGAATTCATAATTTGATTTACGGAAAAAATATTTATGACTTTATTTTGCTAGCCTTAGGCTTCTCTAATCGTAAATGAATAACAGGAAAGAAAAAATATATATTTCTGTTATTTACTTAAACATCAATAAATAACTACCAATTCTATCGAGGTACTGAAAAATATAATATTAAATTTTACAAAAACAATCCTCCACTTGTCCTGCTCCTATTAGTAATGAGTAATTAATGGAAATGTCACAATTGAAACTTTTATTCCTGTACACACGCTGGTGCACTACGCGTTAACTGTGAGGGAAAATAAGTAGGAAATCCGCATGTCATTGGCGGTACGGTGATTTCTAATGAGTGTGATTTTTGTCGACACATCGAGATTTTCATTAATACGAACGAATGTGATTTTCAACTATTCTATGTCTTATAAGACACAACTTTAATTTAATCATATAAAACAAAATATGTACTATAATGGAACAATGCAATTATAATCCGGCAAAAGCTTTTTTTTTACTGAATTGATAGGCGAGACGAACCTGTCGTTCTCCTGAAGGTAAGCTATACGACCGCTCATGGACAGTACCAAAACCAAAAACACCATGAATAACAAAGCAATGCTCGGCATTCCACTGCGATCGCCATCGTGAGGCATAAGATGTTAAGTCTCAATATATGTATGCAGTAGTTATCCTTGCTACAATGTCCTTCATGCAAACTGCAGTTTGGCGGGAGAAATAGACATTGCGGTAGTACCTATCCAGCAGAGCTGTGGTTCCCTCACATATGAGAGACCTACCACCACGCTTTTATTTTATTACAATATCATATGTTGGTTAGACACCGGCTGTGAAACGCGAGGCCGCAGGTTCGATCGGATCGAAGATCGAGACAAATAATTAGAATCGATCGAGACAAATAATTAAAAAGACAAATAATTGTGATTCACAAGTATTTGTTCCGGGTCTGGGTGTTTGCGAGACCAAAAAGTTCCTCTTAGTTTCTGATACCCACGACACAAGACTCGATCTTAGCGTGAGGTCAAGATTGTGTATATGACTGTTCATCGTATTTACAATTTGATTCAATTTTATAAATTTTGATGCAGACGTTTTTGTAGTATTGAGAAAATATTTAGTAAATTTACATAATAAATACATTATTACACATATCATCGCATGGCCGACTTCGTTATGTTAATATATTCAAAAGATTCTAAATAATTTGACAACGGTCATAAGTTGTTTATGGCGTGTTAAATCACAACCAAGTAAAATATTGACAATGTTTATGTTTATCTGTCACATTATACATATAAATATAAAATAATACATAATAAACATTATTTCCAACAAACATCAGCAAGAGGTTTTGTTTGGCAATAGTTTGTGTGTAGCGATTGTAGATACAGTACATTGTACAGTACCGAGAAGTAGGTAGGAATGGCATCTGATTTATGATGACTCAGTATTTCGGAACAGGTTTTTCGCGATGTAATGTCGAACGCTACCCACGCGGTAGGCGTTGTGCAAAAGTAGGACAAAATTGATTGATCTGAATGTTCATAAAAAGGCGAAAATAGGCGGGGGTGAGGAGAGTTCAAATCGGAATCAAATTTTATTTTTAATAGTATTTAGAGTTCTAAGAAATTAAGTAATACTATTAAAACATATTACGTTAACCACAATGCAATTTAATCAGCAGTTGGTTGATAGGCTTGGGAAGCCAAGAGATGCTTATAAAATTCCAAGGTTTTAAATTAAATAGTATGACAATATAAGGTTGTTTCAATTCCCGGATTTAAATTTCATGCCTAGTTTCTAGAAGTATTATCTCGTCCTTACTTTGTAACTACACGATGCTAGCAATGATTCATACAAATCAAATCTAGAAAGCTCGATACATAAGTAAATGCCCTAAACGAAATGTCATGCAACTGTCATGCAGTTCGATGAAATATCATAATTTATTAAGTTGAGATTGTAATAAAATCTCGCAAAACGCGTAATTTCGTTTTTATGGCAGTGATTCACTAAAGAGTTAAAATGATACCATGTTTGTCGAATTTCACAACTTTGTGTAATAGGTCTACTTTTGGTAAAAATATCAAAATCATCATCAGCCTTTTGGCCTCCATGGACTTAGACCACCTCCAAATTGCACCATTTCACTATGTCTTCGGTTTGTCGCATCCAACATCTGTCAGCGATCTTTCGTAAATCGTCACTGCATCTAGATTCTAGCAAGAAGGCGTCTTACACTGCGCATGCTAAGACAGAATATCACGTACTATCAATAAACCAAGTTTATATTATATACAAGTCCTGTTTACAAGCACAATATTAATTATTATGCTTGTAAAACAGGAGCAGGAAATAAGGATATCATAAGCATAAAATAAACACCCATCACTGTGCAAACAGAGATATTGAATAGTTGTAAATTACATAAACCATTCAAGTGATTATCTAGAGTTATATCTATACTAACTAATATAATGAAGAGGAAAGATTAAATTGTTTGTTTGCACTGAAAAAGCTCTGAAAGTACTGGACCCATTTGAAAAATTATTTTACAATTAGAATCCTACAATACCCCTTAACATAGGAATATTTTCAAAATAATAATGTATCTGCATCCAGGCGAGAGCCGGGCCACACAGATTATTTTTATATGTTTTCTTTAAAGAGTTACCACATTGCACCACATTGTGAATTCATTGCAATCCAAATAAAAAGTCCAATTGCGACAAATTATTCTTTACTGGTCAGCATAATGAACAGTCTACTTCTATGTGAAACTTCCACAAAATTGCTTAAATGACTATGATGGGATATCAACCCTCATGGTCTCTATGCAGGAATGAATAATTATTTTTTTAAGTTTAATGTAAAAAATAGCCTTTAATACAGAGGGTTATAAAAATAAAACAATAATTAGAAACACTTAAATGCTACCAAATATCGCACATCACAGCCTCCTCTAACTCTTTCCACTGAGTCCTGTCTTTTGTGACTCTCTCGTTTTTATTTAATGTTTAATAAAAATATAAAAGTTTTAGTACAATAATTTAAGAATAAATAATAAGAATAAATTTATTGCGGAAAACCTCCAAGAATATACAAGGTACACATTTTAAAATTATTTAAGTATCCAAAATGTGGGTCCCAAAGTAAGCAAGCCCGTATCTTGGGTGTGTGTGTGTGTGTGTGTGTGTGTGTGTGTGTGTGTGTGTGTGTGTGTGTGTGTGTGTGTGTGTGTGTGTGTGTGTGTGTGTGTGTGTGTGTGTGTGTGTGTGTGTGTGTGTGTGTGTGTGTGTGTGTGTGTGTGTGTGTGTGTGTGTGTGTGTGTGTGTGTGTGTGTGTGTGTGTGTGTGTGTGTGTGTGTGTGTGTGTGTGTGTGTGTGTGTGTGTGTGTGTGTGTGTGTGTGTGTGTGTGTGTGTGTGTGTGTGTGTGTGTGTGTGTGCGCGTGCGTGTGTGCGTGCGCGCGTGCGTGCGCGCGTGCGTGCGTGCGTGCGTGCGTGCGTGTGTGTGTGTGTGTGTGAGCGCGTGTGTGTATGTGTTAAATATTTGTCAATTTTAAGCATGCTCTCTACTTGGTCATAAGATAATTTTATCTTCATCTTCACCGCTGCACAGATGAACATCATGTTCTTTTTAACTATGCAATGGATTTGCTGGTTTAAGAGGAAGGTTTTTTTAATATAAATATATCTTTTTTTATAGCTTTTATTATTGTGTGATGTGGAGCCAAGTAATATCTACAACAGCTGCTAATTAAATAATACACTCACAGACACAATTAACCACCCACCTATATTTTTCGTCAAGTGTTGTTTTTTGTTAAGTGGGTCCTTTAGCAATACTCTAAACACTTACACCCTCCTTTCAATCCATAAACTATTATCACCGAAGCGTTTTTGGTATTTAGTCGCTGTTGGATATTTTTGCAGTTACGTTACCTTGTTTACACATCTTGTTTTTTTCCGGCTATCGTATGCGAATATGGTTTAATTGGAGTTTTTAGTGTCTCATTATTCTTTGTGACTGAAAAAAAAAACGCCACTCGATGCAATTAGTGCTGCTAGGGCAGTGGCTTTAGCTGAAGCAGGTTATAGCCAACGTTGCATCAGTTTTACACTATGTATACCTCGTACTACGGTACGGGATGCCATTAGACGCTTTTGGGAGACTGGCGCATACACGGGGAGGCCAGGTCATGGCCGACATCAGTGCACTTCGGCTCGCGATGACCGCTTTGTTGTCACTAACGTGCTAAGAAATCGCTTTTGCACCGCTGTTGAAGCGCGTAGACGTCTGTTTGACGTGAGAAATGTCAATGTGAGTGAACGTAGCATTAGAAGAAGACTCGCTGAAAAGAATCTGAGGGCTTTTCTTCCAGCTCGCGCTCCACAACTGCTTCCACAGCATCGCATAGTTAGACTTGCTTTTGCGCGAAAATATGCTGACTGGACTATGGAGCAATGGAAGAACGTACTGTTCTCAGATGAGAGTAGAATAGCCTTAAGAGGTCCAGATGGACGTCAGCGTGTTTACAGGCGCCAAAATGAACGATTTGCTCCATGCGCAATAATGGAAACCGTTGATTATCAGGGAGGGTCCATAATGGTTTGGGGAGATATCTCTTACGATGCTCGTACCGATCTTGTGATGTTTGATAGAGGCAGTGTGACCGCTCAAAGATACGTGGAGGAAGTCTTACAAGACCACGTCATTACTTTCGTACCATTTATTGGTGAGAACTTTGGAATAATGCACAACAATGCTCGATGCCATGCCACAAAATCGGTCACTCAATATTTTGATGAGGTCGGGATTCAAGTTTTGCCATGGCTGGCGCGCAGTCCCGATCCTTACCCTATTGAGCACATTTGGGGCAACCTAAAAAGACGTGTCCAAGCAAGAGTACCCGGCCCTACGACCTTAGAAGAGCCCAAGACGGCTGCGATAGAGGAGTGGCACAATATCCCTCAGTCGGATATTCAAGACATCATGGATGAATTTCCAAACCACCTACAAAAAGTAATTAGGGACCGAGGTAGTAACACCCATCATTAAAATTTAAATAAATAATAATGCGGAAGATTTTTCTTCAAAATGAAACTCATACAATTTTACCGCAAATTTTTAGCTTAATCGATTTTTGGGATATTCTTTTTTAATAAACGGGATTTTCCAAGATTTGCGTGATTTTATTTATCCTAAGTGTTTGCTTTTAACATAACTTCCATCAAATGTGATCAAAATTTGACAATTACTGTAAACTGAAAGAAATACAAGGTGGGCGGTTAATTGTGCCTGTGAGTGTATTAATGTAAACAATTTTTTTGTTACAATTTTACTAATATTTCCCATTAAATTACATAATTGTTAAGGTTATGACTCTGATATTTTATAGTAATTTAGTTTTTATTACCAATATTGGTTTTGATTAATTAATTTAATTATGTATAATTCCTATTTTATCTATTAACTATTATAGGATTCATTCAAATCTTGTTCATAACAAAATTATGATTGTGGTATTTAAAAATAAACTTTTTACCCAGACACATCTATCATTGTCTGGACACTATGTAAAAACGAATATAAAAAATAGTTCATGATTTATTTAATCCACTAATTAATACATGACAGAATAATTGTTTATTAATCCCAAACAGGAAAATATTCACAGTTCTAACTATCCTGTTAAATGGCTACCATATCCATTATCCCTGCACTTGGTGTTATTACATTACTCATACAATAACTTCCTGTTCATTCAACTTTAATTTAAAAAGTGATACATTTGTACCACTTTACAAGTTCTTTTGTTAACAGCAATGTTGAAGTATTGTATTGAGAATTTGGAGTAAGTACAGAACATAAATACATAATGTGACCCCACAGAGGTAGGCAGAAATGACACTTGTACCACCTACTGTTTACTGAGCTTATTTACATTCCTAATCAGATGCTGGAAACAAGTTTCAGTCACAGGTTACTCAAATGAGATTTTTTAGGAGAACAAAACATTCAATAATGGAAATTGTTAATAGTAGTTCAAAGAATAAATTACTATAAATACATAAAAATAACTTTATGTGAACTTGCTTTTCTTACTTCACATATCATTGTTGATACTAAATTGGGGGTAGATTACACTATTAAATTATTTTAGTAAAACTACTTCTTGTACATATATAAATCAATAGATTAAAGTAAAAATAATGTATTACTTTTATACTTTTAAAAAGGCAGTTGATATTATGTATGCTGGAATTTGATGTAACAGGAAAAATAACTTAAAAACCTATGAATTCAGGAAAATAATAATTATATTAATTATACTATAGGTATATGCAGAAAAATGTATTATTAATAGAATGGGTTATTTTTTTTAAATATTTTAATGAATACTAAAACTAAAACTGAGTGTTTATAATAATTATAAGTTTCTGGTTAACATTCTTATTAATAACACTGAGTGCACTTTTAGAGAAAATGAAACAAGTTTTGTTCTTAGAGGTACTAGTTATGTTGTAATTATATTTTATTTTTATTGTAAATCACAATACTTTATACTTGTGTTACTTTCAAATGACAGTATGTAAAACACAGTGCAGGATATTAAGTGTGGACTTATTCTGCAGTATGAGTAATAGATTTCTAAGAAAACAGAAGTGTTTAACAAAGGTATAATGAATGCTAAGTAATATTATTTGGAAATAGCAAAAATGACACAATTTTTCAAGTCATAGGGGAAATCTAATGACTCATCCTGGGGATTTCTTAATTTGTTTTTATTTTTTCGTTTTTTTTTTTCTGTTGTATGCCAAAAACTACACGCAAGTCATTGTTGAATAGACGAGTTCGGAGTTACCACATAAATCACAATTAGTGTCTATTGTTGTCATATTATTTGTATACCTACATTGTCGTGAGCACAGTTTATTTCGGGGGTATGGCAACCGACACAGATGAAATGCAAGATGTTTGTATGTATATCCAAATAGTTGGTACTAGGTAGCACGTTCGAACATGTACCCTGATCAACTGAGTTGGCAATGTAATTCTATTATTGTAAGTGGGTTGTATTGTAATGCAACCATTGTACTCACCACTCTCGATATATGGCAGAGCGAGAAGTAGAAATGCTATGTATCCAATTTCACTGAACATTGTAACTTCCGAACACTTTTTGTATCACTAAGTCATCTCACTTATAATACAGCTGATTTTCAAACCACACAAAACCTTTGTCTGTTTTCGAGGCGAACGCATGCGCGTACAAACAATATTTTTTATTTACATTACAATAAAATAGTAATACACTTAACACGAACGCTCATGCAGTTATCGTCGATATCATTTACGCGATTGTTGAGACACAACCCGACTCGAAACAATAAATAACAACACGAAACTGTACCCGTTTTGTGAATCACCAAATCAAAATCGACAATATGAGATTACTAAACAAACTAACAGATAACAATTCCACCAATTTAAGTTATTGTTCCATTATATTTTCTATTCAAAGCGACCTATTCTTATCCTAAAAAAATTAAAAGTAAATTCTGAACTTCCCTGCTACCTGACATATTGGAATTGAATAAAACATTTCAGCGACTTACAAGTTACATGTTAGTATTTTGAAATACTAGGCATCAGCTATGATGCTATCTCTTTCGCTGGTCGCAATAAAAAGAGACAGATACGTGCTAAATATTCAAATAAAAGTACACGCAACGCTATATATTTAAAAGAGCGTTCGGATAGGTAGTTGCAAAATCACTGTATAGTGAACTTGGATACAAAATGGAAAGTAAACTATTAAACGGGGTGAGTTGGAACATTTTTCAACCACATGCACCAATTGAATTTATGCATTATGCGTATTTTAGGCCGTTTTCTGGTATTGAAACTCTAGCCTCTTATGCCAAATACTCATAGAAATATATACAATTTTAAATAACAATAGACTCCGTTTTCCATTCACTAAAATATACACCGTTCCGACTTAAATTGCTAGAGGGGACAGAAGGAACGATGATGCACCTGGATACACCCAATCGGAAATATCTGCTAGGGTTCTCGCTATTTTAAATAATTGTTTTTGTTTAATCGACCATATATTATTAATATAATACTTAGTAGGTCTCCGAGATGCCATCTGGGTAGGTACCACCGCAATGTCTATTCCTCCCGCCAAACAGCAATGTAAATGCACTGTTGTGTTTCGGTTTGAAGGTCATTGTAGCCAGAGTAACTACTGGACATATGGAGACTTAACATCTTATGTCTCAGGATGGCGAGCGCAGTGGAATACCTTTTTTTTTTTCATGGGGTATATCCTCTTGGATTCCCGCACTAGGAGGGAATGCCGGATTTTTACCGACTAAAAACCCCATCTTGCTCCATCAGCACTTTGGAGAAACTCCGGGACCTCACAAAGAACACGCCGAAGTTCCTCCAGTGCGTAGCTTCTAGAAGCACTACTCAAAAAAGTTGTTCTTGTCTTACTCCCCTTAGCTTTAATCTTTAGCCAGGGCGAAGCCTGGCACTACCTCGGCGAATTCGTCTCCGAGCAGGATCGGCTCTCTCCCGATCCCGCTCTGCTGCCTCCTTCTTCGCCATTACGGTTTCACAGAAGGAGGCTACGGCATTCCACTGCCGTTCTCCCCTCAGCATTGCCACAATGACAGCTGGCAGAGAGAGGTTTTGGCCAATCGCATTTGTTAGGACTCGCCTCTCCACCTCCCAGGCAGAACACTGCATAAGAGTGTGCGATGCGGAATCTTGGTCTGGCCTGGTACTGCAATGGTGATAAATCGCCGTTGCCTCCCGTCCTATCTTATTCAGATAATCACCGAAGCACCCATGCCCGGTGATTATCTGAGTAATTCTATATGTGAGTCGTCCGCTCTTGCGTCTCATCCAGCTTTCGAAGACCGGCAAGATTGCCTCGACAACGTGTTTGTGCACGTGGGGCTCCTCGCAGATTCTCGAGTGCCATGTCGCGAAGGCAATCAGTCGTTCCTGCTGTCTGATTGACACTTCAATCGCCGTAGTCGACTGACCTGCGTATTCTTGCCGGACGATGCGTATTCGGCTGTAAGCCTTTGCATCCATATCCGCCAGTATATCCAAGGGAGGAAATCTTGCTAGAGTTGTTGCCGCCTCGAAGGATATCGTACGGTATCCTCGTACGATCCTGATGGCCATCTTACGTTGGAGTCGATACAATTTTACTTTGCATCGACGGACACTTAGTCTGTTTGACCATATAGGCGCCCCGTAGAGTGCCATGGATCGCACGACCCCCGCATATAGACGGCGAACTTCCTCCCTTGGTCCGCCAAGATTGGGTAATATCCTGTGCAAAGCACCCGCTAGTCGCTACCCTCTCAATACGCAAAATTAGGCGATCAAAGTGTTCCTCGAAGCCCCAACGACTATTAAGAATGAGCCCTAAGTATTTTAGAACACGACCCACTTGGACTTCTGACTCACCTATATGGATTGGCGAGTTGGGTGGTTCCCTACCTCGCCGTTGTTTATGAAACCATAATGCTTCGGTTTTGTGAGGTGCTATTTGGAGACCCAGCTCGTGAATCTTTGCAACGACGTTTGCCACCCCACGCTCAGCGAGCTCTATGGTCCTCTCAAAGCAGTGGAATACCTAGCATTGCTTTGTAATTCAAGGTGTTGTTTGGTTTTGCCCTTGTCCATGCAAGGGCGGATCCAGCTTTTACGCCAGGGGGGTCACATTATAGTTCATGTCAGATTTTACGCCAGTGGGGGGGGGGGGGGGGTTCATATAGTTCATGTCAGAACACTGGGTCCGATTTCAATACTCCAATTCGTAATAATGACTTTTTAAAGATTGTTAGAGGCGTGATTTGTGAACATACACATACTTTTTTTACTTTATTTATCGACATACAAAGAATTAAATGTGCTTATAAATTTTATCAACAAGATAATTAATAAATTTTGTCAATCTGGGGCAAGCCCAGGGGGGGGTCATGACCTCCATGACCTCCCGCCTGGATCCGCCCTTGTGTCCATGAGCTGTCGTTTCTCTTTCCATCAGGCGAACGGCATGCTCGTCTGGCCATTAATTGACATTCAAAAAAGAACGAATGACGATTACTACAATTGATGATTACTTGAATGATTTATTACTACACTATTTATTCATTCTTTTTAACGTAGTAAGGAAACCATATTTATCAAAATTATTGACTTGTAAAGTTAAAGATCTAGAATCTTCTTAGTCAAAAAAAGAATGCTCACGTTGGTCTTACGATATAAATTTTTAAGCACGTTATACAACGCCAAACACAGGCACTATATAATCTTAATAGGCCCGTTAACTAATAAAACAATACAATTGGTTACACATTATTTATCTATACATCATCATACATCTCTTTTAACATTATAACTTGAGCAAAAATTAATCATAAGGATAGGCATAGGCACTGCGGATATTCATTTTATTTATAGCTTCTATATGGCGATGTTTATTCTGTACTTATAACATCTTTGAGTTTCTGTGGAGCGAATACTCCTTTTTCAGTAATTATTCCAGTTATTAAGTTTCCAGGTGTGACATCAAAAGACGGATTCCAGCAATTGATGCCTAAAAATAAATAAACATTACAGTAAATTAAACATCTCAATTACGGCACAAAATAAAAGAATTAATAAAGATAGCCATAAATTATAAAACGTCAAAAAATGTGCTGAAATAATTATCGGTAGTATGATTTCAGGACATTACACCTCTGATTATCTAGATTGTTGTGTATGCGTTATCGCTTGCTTTGACAATGAACGGAAGCCCTTCAAGACAATCTGCGTCCATGATCGTTCTCCACGAGAGAACTAACCATAACTCTATTACCGGTTTTTATGAACCGCTGCAAGAGCAAACGAAAAACTATTTTGAAGAATCGCGGGTATAGAGGGTCGCCCCACTAACATCTTTGCGTTGACTATACATATTTTTATCCGTTCAAGGACCTCGCAACAAGCGAGATCTACGCTAAACCCACTAAAAGTCGGAACTCGCATCGGAATTTACCAAAAAACGAGACCGTCTTTACGGATCGCTTGGATTGACCACACCCAGAAGGCTCACGCCTAGGTATTGATTTCACAACGTGGGACATCTTTTATCTCGGAGGACCGGGTGTTTGTGAGGGTCAATGTATAAGCACTTAAATAACCACTAGGTTTAAAAATTTAATTAATGCTGATGCAGGCTGCTTCCAACAGATGCTTGGGGGAGGCATATTTTCAGCAGTGGACTTCCTGTGGCTGAGATGATGTTGAATTGGTGTATGAAGTTTTAGTTAAATTAAAATTAATTTAAAAAATATTCACCTGGGGCCGCAATCCTGTGTTCTCCAATGTGCGTCATTTCTCTATCAGGTCTCTCTTCAATCTTTATTCTCTCTCCGGAGGCTAACGACATGTCGATTGACGTCAACGGTGCGGCTACGTAAAAAGGCACTTCGTGGTATTTCGCCACTATCGCTATTTGATATGTTCCTATTTTATTGGCAGTATCGCCGTTTGCAGCTACCTGAAGTGTCAAATATTATGATAAATGTTTAGAAGCAGTAAACAGTAGGTATTTTTTATATTAAAATTAGCTTTTATCTAGTGTATGACTTACTCGGGGAATTTTGTTTGTATAAGTATTAAAAAAACGAATTTCTCAGAAATCAAAGGAGAATGCCCATTTTACTATGAATCTTAGTATCGGTGTACTTTACTTTCGGGGTACTTTTGTCCCTCGATGCTATTTTTTGTGAAGAGAAAATATATATTTGTCACGAATATAAACATAATTGCGCACCCA
Source organism: Hyles euphorbiae (assembly GCA_023078785.2). Taxonomy (NCBI): domain Eukaryota; kingdom Metazoa; phylum Arthropoda; class Insecta; order Lepidoptera; family Sphingidae; genus Hyles; species Hyles euphorbiae. The sequence goes on from CM041037.1 coordinate 8,798,427, forward strand.
GACTCGAAGTTCTTGGAGAAATTACCTTGAAAACCAATAAAAATATGTTTTTTTGTCTTTGGCCTTATGAATACATGAAAAATGAGGTGATCATTACTTTATTTTATAAAAAAAATTCGCCCGGGATAAAATGAGACATCATTTAAGGACAAACCATAAAAACACTATAATGAATTGTATATTATTATCAGCATCAGTAATATTTTTGACCGAAACTATGAATGGGCATCGTCCTTTATATTTTTAGAAAAGAGTTGAGAGACAAATTAAGGGACTGCTCTTAATTTTTATTAAAGATGTCTCAGTAGAAATACTGAAAAACAACTTATTAATTTGGCTACACTTAAATTAATGGCACAAATGAGTTGAACTTACTCTATCGGCACCAACTACAACAGCATCTATTTTCCTGGCATGCATGAGGGCTGATGCCATACTATCTACAATAAGCGTAGAAGGTATTTTTTCATGCACTAATTCATAGGCCGTTAATCTCGCTCCCTGGTTGTAAGGTCGTGTTTCGGTACAGTAAACATGTTCTGGAAAATATATAAATTATTTGGAATTTAAGCATGCAAATTCATTTCCAATTCCCAATTTATTGGAGAGTGAAGGTCCTTTCCATACAATTCTTCTTGTTTTTTATAAGTTACTCCACATGTCTGTCTCATTCTCAGAAGTAAATTTGAACAGTCCTGTGGTTGAGGTACCTCCCAAGAAGGCAAAAAAGAAGACCAAGATTTTCATATCTTATTGTGTCGAAAAGAAGTCTATTTGTACGAAAAAAGATAAAGCGGATGTCGATCTCCAAAGTAGATACCTACTGATACTACTTTATAGCTACCACAAGATTTCCGCCTATAATCGGCTTCCAATAGGCCTCATTAACGACACAGGGCTTCCTGATTGACTAGAGATGACGATAATAAGTTTCTCTAAATGAAACGAATCATTATTTTCCTTATATTTATATACTGACAAGTGATTTGGCTTCACTACACTTGTTGGTAATAAAAATGGCATCCTAAATAAAGTTTGACGGGTGACAGACAATTATTTCTCGCCATTCAACACTATTATGCCAAAATCTGTCACGCCACACAGGTCATTGAGTTGTTCACATTCACAATCTCGAAACTAGATTTACCCACACTGAACACGCGCCGCGAGATATTTACGTGGGTTGTGACAAACTTTCCATCATGATGTATTAATTACTTAAATAAAATATATACTACGTACGCATACTTGATTTACCTAATCTTTTCGCTGCATGCAAAGATCTGATAACTCCTAGGGCAGTACCATATCCAGCTGTTGCTAAAGAACCAGTGTTGCAATGTGTAAGTATTCTAACAGAACTATCTGCACCCACATTGTTTAATATAGCTTCACAACCATACTTTCCTATGGCTTTATTATCTTCTATATCTTTCATTAACATACCCTCTATACTGCAAATAAACCTGGAAATTATAATATACAACTCAAAAAAATAGTTACAATTAAAATTAACTAAGATGTTTCTCATGACATGAAACAATGGTGCAAAATAATTAATTACATTATAACTATTTACTAATCAATTAGGCGACATTATTAGATGTATCAGTTTATTAATAGGCATACCTGTCTTTGAAATCATCTACAGATACAGTCTCATCGGCGCATAGCGTATTTGCTAAATTTATCAGTTCCTCCGCTGCCAATTTTATATTTACAGCTGTTGGCCTGGCAGACACCAAGTAGTTAAGTTTACCTTCAATCTGTAATTACATATGATGCCAATTTTAGATACATGTCAATATACTGTATGCAATACTTGCAATAAGGAATGTATGGAAAGTATTTATCAGATTATTTTCAAATGTTTAGTGATACAGGGTTGTTGCTTGGTTATGTTGCTCATTTTATTTAAGAAAGCAAAAAGAATGGTTTGCAATCAAGGCTTTTGTTGATATTGGAACATAAATGTTACAAGGTGATGCTAACATTAATTTTTTTAAGTATAAAACCATTGTGATTTTTTGAAATTTACGATTGAAAATCTAGATAATATATGAACAAAAAATAGGATGTACGAAAGTTATCATTATTCAAAGATTATCAAACCTCATTCTATAGTAAGCTATAAATTCTATGCATGAATGTATGTTTGTCTATTTTTGGTGCGGTTTTTTCAAAACTTATATTCTTCTCATTCTTTCTCTCTCACCCATACACACACACACACATATACTTTTTTAAAGATTAAAATAATATATTTTAAGTACTGTATCAGCCTATAGCCGTACCACTACAGGGTACAGGTCTTCTTTATAAATCGAGAGTACTTTTGAGAGTGGTTAGGCCATATAGTTCACCATGCTGGCCTAGTCCAGGTTGCCGGACTTTGCATACCATAGCAATTCTTACAAATTTGCTATAGTATGCAGTTTTCTTAGCCAAGTTTACCTTCACCGTTAAAGTGCGTGGTGATTATCAATACACATAAGACTCCAAAAAGTCAGAGATGTATAACTTTAAATTTTAAAAAGTGTATAATGAATGTATCATAATAAGAAATATGTAAAAAAATAAATGTATAACATGTTGGTGTACTTTGAATATGCAAATATAACTAAAATTTAATTGCCACTAAAAATTATAACGCAATATCTACAATGAGATAATTTTCTTTTTATATATTACAGTGTGTTTGTTAAATCATGTTTTGGTGTCCATTCAAATGAGTGATATGATGAAATTTGAATTACATAACCGATTGTGTGTAAACAAATGAGTTTATACAAATGTGTAAAGGGAAGATTATATTAAAGTCAATGTGGTTCCTCATGTAACAATAGGCATGTTATATAATATTTTTTAGACATAATGATATCATATTGTAAACAACTATGTGTTACTATGTTGTGTGTTTAGTGTTAGCAACATTTTATCAGTATGTCAGTGTTATCTGACCTCTTGCCTCATATGCTTTTTGTCTGACGCATTGTCCTTCAATAACTCAACTGCTAGAGATAAACATCCCACTATGGCTATAGCAGGTGCTCCACGGACCTGAAAACAAATAATGATCAATATCAATCATCATCATCCTCAACCTATACTTTGATAGATAAATTTGCTAGAAGAGTCCCCAATTAAAGTGGTTGGTATGGAATAACAAAAAATAAGGTGGCCGGAAACTGATGAAAACTAAAAATGGAAACCACTTTAAATAGGTACTTGTTCAAATTCTGAATTAAGCCTAATTTTCAGCAGTGAGCTTTCTGTGTGTGCGTTCCTTGCTAAAGATTATGATGAATAAATTATGGCAGTAATGATTGAAATTGTTATTATTATATTATAAAAGAGTTGATACTGAACTAGCTTATTGTATATAGGGTGAATTTTGCAAGTGGATATGGATGACCAAATCTGTAATAAAAATAGCACCAAATACTGAAAGGAGTCACAAGCCCCAACTAAAATTGTATACTTCAATATTTGATAAATCAATATTTCTAGAGAGTAATTGAACCCGAAGATATAGAAAAAAAAAACATGTGCTGCATTATTACACCATTTGGTAATGTTGCTAATAAGGATCAAATCTGGGAAGTAATCACATATGGGAAATTAAAAGAAAGAGGTCATTTTAAGTATATTAAATTGTTTCTTCAGTTTACAGTTTCAGTTTTTCACTCCATATAATAAATATCTAAAATAATACTTTTAAATAGATATCAATTAATTTTCCTGGACTTTACATACCAGTGTGTGCAGTGTGGCTTGTAAATACAATATTACCCTTTTTTCAAGAACAAATAATATGCAATACTTTTTCCTTTACCTACAGTTACAAATAACACACAGATATTAAATTTATTAGAACTATATTTTTCCAGTATGACTTTTTATTAATCCACATATTAACTAGCTTTAAGGATATTTTTATATCACAAAAAATAGCTTTAATACTTTAGATAACGATAAAAACTCGCTGTTATCGTTCATAAATGAATAATGATTACCAGTTTAAAAAATATATTACTTATTTCATTCAAAATAATAAGGTAAGTGCAGCAAAACTGGTCAATTTAAAAGATGATGTTTAAATATCTCGTAACTGATGAATGAATTATTTGCTGTTTAATTCTTATAAAAATTATATAAATGAAATAAGTCAGATGAAGTTACCTGCATTTTATTTATAACTTTCCACCCATCTTCTACACCTTGAACCTTTACATATCTAGTTTGCAAAGGCAGTAACAGTTGGTCTAAGATCTCTAACTTCCCTCGTTGATATTTTATAGATTCTAAACTCATTTTGAGAAGAAAGGTTATATTCGCTAGTTAATGTGGCTTTTATCCAAAAGCTGAAATGATATAATTACATATAACAACAATATAACACTGCACTTATTTAATAAATTGGATTTTTAGAGCTTACATAAAACAAACCAAAACAAAAATCAAACTCGAATGACATTGTGCGCATTTCGACGTACCAACCTTAGTTTTTTTTATATAAATAAAGGCTAAGAAACCGTACAGCCTTGCTATGAACTGATTAAAAATATATGCCTTTTTATATTGATTGGCCTTCTGATATCAAAATTATAAAAATAATAAGTTTATTATAAATAGAGCACTTTGATTACAAAAAAAAATTATTGTTATTTGTTTTACCAGAAAAAAACCTCCAAAAATAATATTTTTTATTGCTTTTCGTTTAATATCAACCAGCACTGTGGTATTGTGCTAAGAAATGTATTTATATTATTTTGTTTCTGATATACTTTTTGTATCAATACTTATTCTTACATTGTATTATGGCGTATTGTTTCGGTTGGCTACTTTTGTTCCTGGCGATTGTAAAAAAGTCATGACTACCTGAGTGCGATTATGGCTGCAATCCAGGCCATAATGGCACATAATATCCAAAAGCAAGTGTTTGGACATATAAAAGTTATTCCTATTTTAAGGCAGGTTGTGCTAAGGTTTCTTTATATAACACGAATAAAATAAAACCGTACATATAAATTGTCTATGCCTCATGCAAACAATTAAATTGTGAATTAAATGTGGAATGAAAATTATATTGAAATATTTTTTGCCCCAATAAATATATTTTCTAAACGCGTAGTTAATTAATTTATTTTAAGATTGATAATTTCCAAATATTATTATAGTATGTCGATAAACATGTGGATGTGGCGGACTGCCTCGTTTTTTTGAACGTACCATAGGAAATAACGTACTTAACGGTTGTCTATAGTTTTTTCCATTTCCGCCCGGCATCGACGAGAGACGCATCGTCATTGTGGTGGTTTTGAAGTGATTTATTTTCGCGGTCCTTGAAGACGAAACATAATGTCTCTTCCACGAGTTTTCTTCGACGTGACTGCCGATGGTTCGACATTAGGAAGAATCGTAGTAGAGGTATTTACTGCATTAATTTTCGGCTTGAATTCATGTCAACCCGGTCGTTCCGGCCGGCGTGATAGGCGGTGACCACGCTACTCTCGACGCCCATAATAGTTTAAAGTTTAGAATATCTTGGTCATTTCACTTTACATTTGTGTTTTTGGTGTAAATTTTACTATAATGATAACAAATTATTTTACGTGTATACCATGTGGTACCTTTATACAGTAATATGTAGTTATAATTAATTCTCGCCAAAGATTACTTGTTAAGTGAAGGTCACCCGTCCGAGAAGGCTGTAGATATGTAATTGCGAGTGGAATTTGCCGTCATCGACGTTGTTTATATTCCTCTGTTGTTTGCTGACGTTTATTATGAAAATCTGTTTCTATGCGCCGGAGATCATACTTTTATCAGTTTGTGATAATTTATAAGTTAACCATTCTAATAGGAAAATGTAGAAAGCAGTGGGGGCGACACACCCACTCGATTCACATGCAGATTTTAACATGGCTATTTTATAAATAGATTTGGTTTCAACGGAATTTTACTGCCGATCCTAACATGGTTTTATGAAAGTTTTCCTCTAAGAGTATTTTATATCATTCATGTTTTAAAAGGGAATGCGCATTTAATGGAGATTTTTCATCTTTTCCATGGCAGCTGCGAATGGACGTGACTCCTAAGACATGCGAAAACTTCCGCGCTCTGTGCACCGGTGAGAAGGGCTTCGGCTACAAGGGCTCCACCTTCCACCGCGTCATCCCCAACTTCATGCTCCAGGGCGGTGACTTCACAAACCACAATGGCACTGGTGGCAAGTCCATCTACGGTGAGAAGTTCGCGGACGAGAACTTCGTCCTGAAGCACACCGGCCCCGGTGTACTCTCCATGGCCAATGCTGGGCCCAATACCAACGGCTCTCAATTCTTTATTACCACTGTGAAGACTTCGTGGTTGGATGGCAGGCATGTCGTATTCGGCAATGTTGTGGAGGGCATGGATGTTGTAAAGCAAGTGGAAGCCCTCGGTAGTCAAGCTGGCAAGACATCAAAGAAAATCGTTATTGCTGACTGTGGACAGCTTTCCTAATTTATATCTTTAATATCTTAAAAGTATAATGCAATATTTTAAGTTTAACACTAAGTCCTCCCAAGTAATACCTTCCCAGTAAAGAGAAATACATTTAAACTTAACTGTGGGTCATTCCAATTATGTTAATTTTATTGCTATTTTTAGATCACAAACTAGGAATTGCATTTATTTCTGTGCATTGCTGTTCATAATAAATAAATAACTTATATAAAAAGTTGTGTATTTTTGTCTGCTTATTTTACTCCAAGTAGATAACTCATACTAGTTTGCTAGAATTCATATTAGACCCCACAGCCAGTACTAAATGTAGACCTACATATTTATATAAACTATTTGATGTACTACTGCTTCGATTTGGTACATAAATTATGTTTATGGCAAATGTATTTTATTGCTATCCTAACTTTCCCTCAAACTAAAAGTGATGCCTTCTGTGGATTTTCCTTTGTGAATAATATTTTATGTAGTTATACAACTTTGTTGACATATGAAGTCAAATAAATCAAATCCAATTATCATTTACCAAATCAGCGTTTCCTACGTAATGCCGCTAATTTTCGGTGTGGTTGTGGTCAATCAAAGGTCGAGTTTGATGACCTTGGTGTTAGTACTTTGGTCAGTTAGAACCTACGTTGGCAGTCAGTACATCTATAAATCAATACGAAACGCACTAAGTCGATTAACATAGAACATATAATTTCAATTTCTGTATTACATCAGGAAAAAAATGAAATTCGATTGCATAATATTATTTTTATTTACAAACAATACATGAGTTCAGAGCTTATACTCGTAATCTAATAGTATTACCATGTCCAATGTAATAAAATATTAAGAGAGAAAAAAATTTGGACAACAGCGCTTTAGGCGACAGATGATCGTAAACGAACGGTGTATGTAATAAATGACGTAATCTCAGATAATATATAGTTGAGTGAGATCATGTTCCTAATCATACAAATTCTTACTACCTATTTTGTCGAAGGATTTGTCGTTACGTTACGCGTAAACTATAACAAAAAATAGTAGGTACTTATATGTCCTCACAGTATGTCTTCAATATAATTTTATAGGTAAATGAATTGCAGATTGTAACATATTAAATGTATGTATTTAAATTGATAATTACACTAATAAAATTATTGTAAGCAGATCTTTTTAACTATACTATAAATTATATTACTTAACTATGTTTGTTCCGCATTTAAAATTCGTATTTACATCAATCTCGTACACCATACATTTTATAAAAGACAGTCTACAGTCTAAATGTTGTCCACAAGAGATGGTGCTGTCTGATAAATCACTGATCAGATGGAAGAATCTTTTCTTTCTGTACTTTTCACCCAAGACGGATACAAACGTTCATTTATTTTTACTTCAATCTATCTGAAAAATCACAAGATATGCAAATATTTTTTAGGATTAAATATGTACATGATAGTTTCTATTGTCATAAATATAATTAAATAGGTATTAGGGCATGTCGATAGTTTAAATTTACAAACCATATGAAAAGAAGAATACAAATCATAACTTTATAAATGCAAGAGCTAACATTAGAACAATGAAACTGTTAAATACTTTGTCAGCGCCAGATCCGTAATTGCAAAGGGAAGTGGTACAACACGATGTGCAGGCGTACAACTTGGTGCGTTCTCCGATTACAATGCAACCGGGTTCGCAGTGTTTGGTGCAGTTGCGTTCAAGAGCCCACATTTTTAATGCAGTAGTTGAATTTTCCGTCGATGTCGTATAGGAAAAACGTTTCACCTGGAAACAGAAACGTTTCTTTTGAACTATCACAGAAAATAATTATGGACACTATACGGAGTAGTAAGTTGTGAAATTGTAAATGAAATGTATGTAACGCACTCACAACAGAGATTACAGATTATTGCTTTATTAACAATGCAGGATTACACTATTTGTATTGTAAACTTATAATAGTTTTTTCATCATATCATCATCCATCCATCAGCCAAAGGAAGTCCACTGCTGAACATAGGCCTCCCCCAATGATTTCCACAGAGACCTGTTGGAGGCAGCCTGCATCCAGCGACGTCCCGCGACCTTTACCAGGTCGTCTGACCACCTTGTGGGTGGACGTCCCACGCTGCGCTTTCCGCTACGTGGCCTCCATTCGAGCACTTTCCGACCCCATCGGTCATCAGTTCTCCGCACTATGTGCCCTGCCAATCGCCGCTTCAACTTGCTAATCCGGTGGGCTATGTCGGTTATTTTAGTTCTCCTACGGATCTCCTCATTTCTGATTCGATCTCGTAGGGAAACCCCGAACATAGCCCTCTCCATAGCTCGTTGATGAGCTTCCTAATAAGGCCCATAGTGAGAGGCCACGTCTCGGTGCCATAAGTCATCACTGGCAACACACAACTATCGAAGACTTTCGATTTAAGGCACTGAGGTATTTTGGACGAGAAGACGTCGCGTAGTTCATCATATACATTGTATAAAGTTGTTTATAGGCTTTCCCCAAGATTTTTTTACAGTGTAGCGGTCTCTTGGTAATTTTTATTTTATATTAGCATTGAAGTATGCTTAAAACTTATATGTACACAAGTAGATACATCTATACTGAAAACTGAATAATGGAATTCTAACCATACACATTCGTCGATCGTTGTGGCATTTGTGTATAAGTGTGGAGTTGTTCTGACGCAAATCGGCACATTTATCTTCGGGTACATCGGCCAGGCACTTATAACACCAGAGTTCATTATTAGGTCTGGCTGCAGCTGATGTGACGTGGACACTGTCCCGCAAAAGATCTCCATCGCCATCTGAAAACATATGAACAACATGATTAGCTCAATTAAATTTAATTGACATTTGACGTTAAAAGTGTACCTAAACTATGATACTCGTAGTTCATAAAACTTAAAGAGCACTGGTAATGAAATACATTGTAATTTATTCATCTATTGATCTAATATTTACTAACTATATTTTTATCGGTTTGTGGCTAATGTATCACCACTTCCGCGACAAAAATGGTATTTGGTGAATAATTTATTATATGTGACTAGATAAGTGTTAGGTATACGTTTGATGGTTAATTTAATGCAAAATATTTTCGTAGCGGTGCAAGGGTATCTTAAGATAATAAGTAAAAAAAAAAACATGTCTAGGTATGTATCGGATTACAAATGTCAGGACATTTGAGGCAAGAGCTTGCTTCACTGACACAAAGACATGACAGTGTGTAATCCAAATGATGTGATGCACGTAACGTAATTTTGCTCATGATATGACTATAGCGAAGGGGAGGGGTTCTATGATAGCTACAAACACAAGTTCTATTGTCACATGCACGATTGTGACGATCTAGGAAAGCTATAATGAGTAAATAATGTTATTTTCACTTACCGGGAACGAAAAATGGCAACAAGAGCAGGACTAGAGGTGTCATGATGTCTAACGTTTGATTTGCGCATGTGCCAGCCTCCGAATTATCGATCTCGTCTGGACCACAACTGCCTGTTGCTGGTCCAGGGATGCTCCGCCCACAGGGTCTCCCCACCCCTAGGCTCAACTGGAACACTTTGATCGAGGGAAACAATCTCAACTTTCCGAGTTCTTTTGAAATTAAAACTCGCTCCGTTATAGCGACTAGTACGGCGATTTTAACCTTCAGCAGACGAGCGGTTGTTTATTGTACACACTGAAGTACACAGTAGCGTCTATCCTAAAACCAATGAGATATTTCAGTGTATCAAAATACTATTTAATTGACTATTATTGTTGTTTCAGTATTTAAACATATTATCATTTGATTAGAACATAATTTGTCGAATACTGGACATATTGAGACTTAACATCTTATGTCTCAGGATGGCGAGCGCAGTGGAATGTTGCTACTGTTTATGAGCGGTCGTATCCCTTACCATCAGGCGAACGGCTTGCTCGTCTCGTCATTCATTGCAATAAAAAAAATATATAAACTAGGAAAAATACATTGTTTTATAATTAAACAAAATGTTAACTAATTTAGAAATCTTGTTGTAGAATGATATTTCGCAAAACGATGCTATTGAATAATTTTGTACTATTAGTAAATCTCAATCTAAATAACTTTGAACTAGGTACCTAGGTGATTATCACCCTAGGTGTTATGTTCTTCAGAGTCAGTTTCTCCTCTAGTTGCTACGGTAACATTAATTTGAAATTAATCTAGAGTGGGTCATATAATCATTCCTTACGAAAGTACCTCACTAAAATTCTATAAGAAATAACGATATTAGCTATGTTGGAAAATGTATCGAGTACGGTCTATTTGACACCGAGCGAACGCTTGAATTAGAAAAATTATGACAAGGCTAATGAGAATAATATTACAAGTTTAATTTTATTTATTTATTTATTTATTTAATTATATTTTGCACTGTACAGAAATACTATGAAGATATTATACAATAAGAATAATAGTACAAGTGGCGGCCTTATCACACTAGGTAATCTCTTACAGGCAACCATGGGATGGATATACTAACAGGAGATAGAAAGGACAGTCTAAGGCGTAAAAGAAATAATAATAATCTACAATTAATAACTACAAATAAAAATATAACATAAACACACAAAATATATATAAATATCCATATACATACATATATAAAAACATACCTATAATACATACATATACATAAACATATTATATACCTATCCTAAAATATACCAAGAAGAGAATGGACAAATTAATTTCAGCTACACTCTTGTGAGAGGATGTGTTCTTTCACCTTTCTTTTAAATGACGACAGTGTTTCAGCCCGGCCCAACTCAGCTGGTAGAGAGTTCCACAGTCGGACAGCTTGGACAGTAAATGATTTGTCCACGAATACTGTGGAGTGCAAGGGCATTCTTAGTTTCAAGTTCTCCGACGACTTCAAGGATCTTGAAAGCGAATCATGGAGAAAGACGAAACGATCTTTAAGATACGAAGACGTTAGACGATTAAACAAAATTTTGTATAGAAGTGAAAAAATATGAGTATTCCGACGAAACCGGATGGGTAACCACTTGAGCCTAGTACGAAATTCTGAAACATGGTCATATTTGCGAAGCCCAAATGTGAATCTGATAGAGAGATTTTGGAGACGCTCAAGCTTATTAAGTTGGTCCTCGGTGAGATCTAGATAGCTGACATCAGCATAATCAAGGATATGGAGAAGGAGAGTTTGCGCAAATGAAATCTTCGTGGTAATGGGTAGAAGATTGCTCAACCTTCGCAAGGACCTTGCCGAGGCAAACAGCTTTCGACTAACCTCACGAAGCTGCGGACCCCAAGCGAGAGACCTATCAATAAATAAACCTAAATTCTGGACGGTTTCACTATATGGGATGATAGTGCCATTACAGGTGATGGATGGTAGTAGATCCCAATTAATTTTAGAAACCAATTTAGGGTTACCGACCACAATCACCTGGGTTTTGGATGGATTAACCATCAATCCATGGGTCCGGCTCCAGTCACAAATATGTTTGATATCAGTGTTTATAATAGAAATAGCGTCAGCCAAGTTGTTCAAGGGCGCCCGGGAGTCAATTTGGAGATCATCTGCGTAGAGGTGGTAGGAGGAGCAAATGTGGTCAGTGATGGAATTTATAAAAACTGCGAAAAGTAAAGGAGATAGCATGCCGCCCTGTGGAACGCCAGCAGATACGGGGCACCAAGAGGAGAAACTATTCTCAACACAGATGCGTTGCCGGCGTCCAAACAGGTAACTACGAAACCAATCAATTGCCCTTGGAGATATGTTAAGAGAACCAAGTACGCTGAGTAACACATCAAAATCGACAGTGTTGAAGGCGTTGCTGAAGTCTAGCAGTGCTAAGACTGTCAGCTCGCCATGATCCATGCCCGATCTGATGCCATCCGCAATATGAGTCAGGGTCGCAGTGGTACTATGCCCAGGATGAAATCCAGACTGGAGAGGATTCAGGAGGTTATTACTGGAAAGGAAAGTATTAAGTTGGATATAGATCAGGCGTTCGAGGACTTAAGAAAGGAATGGTAAAATAGAAATAGGACGGAATTCAGACAGGACTGAGGCCTCAGGTTTTTTTGGAATGGGGATGATATGGGCTTCTTTCCATGCAGTAGGAAATATCCCGGTGGAAACGGAGTGGTTGAGGATGTGACAAATGACAGGAAGGATTTCGTCTAGGATAGGAAGAATCATATTACAGCTGACACAGTCGCTTCCTATTTGATGAAATAAGCGTAATGGTTTTCCCAACATCACAAGCAGCAAATTGTTTAAGAACGAAAGCAGAACATTCAGGAGTCTTAATGGTAGAAAGATGTTTACTAGTTTTATCTTTGATCGTCATGTCAAAATAGAATGGACAAGAAAAGTGATTATTCAGAGAATTTTGATCAATGGTTTTTGGAATTGAGTCTTGTGTAGTTTTACCCACTCCTAATGTCTTGAGAAATCTCCAGACTTTAGCTGGATCTCCGTTTTCAACAGAATCATGGATATGTCGGCGTTGAGCATTCCTACACACCTTACTACAGTGATTCCGAATGGCTACGTACTTCAACCAGTTCGACTCGTTGGGACGGCGTTTATACTTAGACTTGGCTGACGCTTTTTTATACAGTAACTCTTTAATTTCGGTGGTAAGCCATGGCGATGGTAGGTGTTTAAGTTTTATTTTTCGAAAAGGTGCATGCTTATCAAATAGTTAACATATCAATAAACATAATTTTTGAGATTGAGTAAGCAGAGGCAGTGTGGAGTCAGAATAATTTACTATAGGTATTTTTTCTTATAGTTCAAGGCTAAGAGCAATAGTAATAGATTAGTAACATCGCATACAATACACGATATTGTATAAGTTTATATATATTTTTTTATATTCTATTATTGACAGCCTTTGTGACATAGTTATTTATACACCGACTATGGTCTATGAACCATGAGGTGGCGGGTTCGATCCCCGCACCCGAATAATCATATTTGTGTGATTCGCAGGTATTTGTTTCGGGTCTGCGTTTGTGAGACAGAAAGTCTCTAGTAGTTTCTAATAACCACGACGCAGGATTCGAATTTTATTAATTTAAATTTTAAGTCGTTTAGTGGCTGTAAGCAAAGTAATTATTTTGTTACTGCAAGTAAGTTAATCGGATAAATTAATTGACATTTAATTCGGTTGTTTATAATGGAATAATATAACCAAATTGTATTTAAATAGGTTGTCCTTGTTTACACTCAAGGAGCTACCTACATACACACAAAGGTAGGTAGATATATATATTTAGATGTTATCAGACTATCTCGACCGACAATGGGTGGCATAATTATTAATTACGTACCTAGTTATCAACTGTCTTTACATAATCTGTCTGGTTGTATGTTATAAATTACATTTATATAGTCTTGATACCAACACATCTACGTATAGTTTTGGTGGAGGCTCCATGACCATTGGTATTGTATTCACATGAATTAGTTCTTATAAGTTATTATAAATTTTGTATTTTCAAATGTGTATGAAAAATGTAGATTGTAACCACTAAGAAACTTCTCTTGGAAGAAAAAGCTTTTAAAACTATACTCAAGTCCGTTTTACCACTATTCGAAAACGTCCTAATTTATTTAAAACGCCTATGTATAATAATAATTATGGTTGTACTTTTGTTATCAACTAAATATACTTTCTCCTATTTAAGAAAATGAAGTTTCTCAGGTAACAATAAATAGTGTGTTTGATTACCTATAAGGTATAAAAGAAATATATTTTGTTAAAATTGTACATTTACGGCCTTGGTAGACTTGTTCCTTCGAACGACTTTGAAATCAGTTTGAGCGAAGATGAATGAAGATTAAACATTTGATAGCTAAAATAGTAAAACGACGAATAAGTCCGTTATTCTCTTAGGTTATTCTATAATTTTTCAATTTTCAAAATGTTACAATTTGGCACGTGATTTAAAATCACGGATTCCGGTAGATGTCGCTACGCTATGCTTTGCACGAATTGCACTCCTTTAATATAATAAGGGATGGTTTTATTCCTGTCTTATTATTATAAACACGCCCTATTACTTATTATATAATAAAAATGACATCTTCTTTGAATGTAAATATGCCGGAATATTTTGTAGAAATTTTCTTTCATGCCATGAAAATAAAGAATAATGGCTTGAATATACAATGAAATTTAAACCTTATTGTGTTTGATTTTTATTGATTACTCTATAAATCCATACGTATTGATTAATATTAGAAGAAATTTGCGGGATCGATATTTGCACTGAGATAATTAGGTAGCTATAACTGTAATCCGCAGGTACGTTTTTTGGGGTCTAGTGTTTCTACGACCGAAAAATATCTCAGCTCTGATAGCCTTGACACAAGACTCAATCTTAGTGTGTGGTTAGGATAATATGTGACTATTAGGTGTATTTATGACTTATTATAAATGATAATTCAGATAATGTATCTATCCGCCGAGGAGCATTTCCATTTGGATGGAATAGCTAATCTACTCATTGAACTAGATATTGATTTACGACTGCGGTTGCTCAGTAATCATTGTAATTTTAAGCGAAGTGCAAACTTATCTTCATTGGTAGTTTCATGAGTTTATCCATTTATGGTTATTGCTTTTCTTCATAGTCATAATCTAATGCAGTGAATGAAAAAACATGATAATACGAAGTCCGATTTTATTCTACATTTTTATTAATTTAATAAAGAATTAAAAAGAACACTGAGCTCTTGTTGTGCATGTTGTTTGAAGATTTTTACAGAGTTGAATATGAAAAGTCAACTGATCGCCAATATACCTTTATGTAGCGACAGTATAGCGCAAGAGAACATAATTATTTCGATGAAATTTGTTTCGGCATTTCTTGCTTATAAATAATTTGATAATATGGAAAATACATTTAAATATATTGTTAAAAGAAATGCTTATAAACATTATAACTTAAAATAATATTTTTTATTGGAACAGCGAAACGAGCAAACAGGTCTCCTGATGGTAAGTGATTTTGTTGCCTGACCATCAAAACTCAACGGGAGTGGGAAGCGAAAAGGATGGGAAGGGGTATTGGGCATTAGACAATTACAAACACCGAACGAAACGAGACAGCAACAAAAATAGCATAAAGATAAAGATACCGACACCAATGTATCCTGTTTCCAATCGCCCAGTGGCCGATGTCTTGTAGGTGTGTTTGATTCTGATGGACAAGGCGACAGATTATATCTTACCGCCCGTAGAGTTTATCTGACACTACTCTTATTATCAGGTGCTTTGTTGTCATTTACCTATGAATTATGCGAATAGTTACCTACTTACTACTTATATAAATAAAAAACAAAGTTAGAGATATTATATTGCTAATAACTTAATCTTTTAACATTTCTAGTTATCAATTTCTGAGTATTTTCAAGTTGAAAATCATTCTAATGGCTGCATAATCCGACTCATGTTGACGCATACATTTTGTGGCGAGCTAGGATTGCGAGCGCATAATTAATTAACCACATGCACATTAATGATAATGTTTGTCAGCTCGTATACTACGCTAATACACTGCACGGTGCGCGGTGTTAATGCGATAATGTCCCAACATAAAATGCAAAAACAAACTTGGCTTACTGCAGATTAATGAGTAAGGTTGAAAGTCTTTGTTTGAATTAATATGGAATTATGGCCAGTGACAGACTAGTCTAGTGGTCAGCATTTCTTAGTAATCTATTGGAATGAGGCACATAGAGAGTGTCTCTACATGTAGCTTTATCTATTACCTAACGATAAAATGTTTGATATTTCACTTGTCATAATGAGTCACAATGATATCTTTAGATAAGCATTAGACAATCACTAATACAAGATTATCGTCGCATGTGTACATTGATATAAAAAAACCCTTTTTATTTTGTATATCAATGCATGTGTACATAATTTTAGAATATTTTTCTTTTAAATACTTGTTGAGTTCTTAAAAATACAGTTATCGGAATGAAATGAAAATAATTAATTGAATCTATTAAAATGTTCAACATCATTTAGATTCAGTCATTTTTTATCTACCACCCGGTTCGGAAAGCGGTTTTCACTAGAGAAGAACGGGCAAGAAACTCTAGTGTTGCTCTTTTCAAAACCAGTTTACAATGTCGGGATTATTACAAAATTTACAAGTTGGTTTAATCAGAGCAATTAATTAATAATTTGTTGTAAATTAATAATAAATAATTTTATATGAATATGTTTATGTTATAATTACTATGGCTGAAAGTAGCGAAGTCGCCCAGAACGAAGAATCAGTATACTCTTTTTCGCCAGAGCAGTGAATAATTGCGAAAGCCTTATGTAATCCATCAATTAATCCGTTACAATGTAAGCAAATCGGATAGACCAGTCTACGCAAGCAGCACCCGTTCACGAGTATGACGCATGTGCCAGCCATCGGCCTCCTCAACCATGCTACAGGGAAGTGACCGACTCGGCACACGACGCCACCGCAAGCACAGACTTTTTAGCGAGCATGACATATCCAATCACTTACACAGCAAAACAACGGCAAATGTGCTAAGTTACTTAATTTAAATGATATTATACAGAGCACACCAAGACTTCCGCTCCGAGATACTGCACATTTATTTAATTTTATTCTATTCCCAAGCCTTGTTATCATCTAGATATTCAGAAATTTTATAATATGATTTAATGCATAATTTTTGCTTGATAGTAGCTTTGAATTTTGTAATCGTTAAGGCTTTAATATGACTGGGAACTTTGTTATAAAAATGTATACAGTAACCCTTAAAAGATTTCCTGATCTTGTGGAGTCTGGTCTTATGAGTAGCTAGCTATTCTTATTCCTAGTATTTTTGTTATGAATATCGCTAATCTTACGAAAACTTTCTTTATTTCTATGAACATAAATTAAATTTTCAAAAATATATTGTGATGCTACTGTCATTATATTTATCTCTTAAAATTTTTCTCTAAGAGAATATCTAGACCCTAGCGAATAAATTGATCTTATAGCTCGCTTTTGCTGAACAAAGATGGTATTAATGTCAGCAGCACCACCCCACAATAAAATTCCATAACTCATCAGACTATGAAAGTAGACAAAGTATACCAATCGAGCTGTATCAATCTCAGTCAATTGGCGAATCTTACCCACCGCAAAGACTGCGGTGCTCAGCTTTTTAGCTAGAGCGACTATGTGAGATCGCCATTGAAGTTTGGGATCTAATGTAATTCCCAAGAACTTAGTTGTATCCACAAGGCTCAACTCATCCCAATTCAAAATAATGTTAGCATTAACTTTTTTGACATTAGGTGTCACAAACCTTATTAGTTTTTTGGCTATTTAATAACAAATTGTTAATTCTAAACCAATGTACTATTTTTGAGAGGGTGTGGTTTACGTCGTCAATATCAGGATTATGTCGATTTACTTTAAATATTAGTGAAGTATCATTAGCAAACAACACTACCTCACAGTTATCCCTTATAAAAAAGGTAATTCATTAAATATTTATATCACAAGCAAGTTCCATTAATTTATAATTGTCGGTGTTGGGTGTAATATATCCTGTTATATTACAAGAAGTTATAGCATCATTAGTACAAATAGTCTCATTGTCTTGGTTGGTGGTATCATCTTAAAGTTAGCGCTTACAAAACAGATTTGCTAAAGGCATTACGCAAAGGCTTCGCATTTCGCCTTTATAAAGGCTCTGGCGCTAAGCAGGTGGCCTAAATTACAAGACTGGAAGGAATTGTCGGAAACTTTCTTATCTAACTAGGTTTCTCAGAAAATATTACGCTTTTGTCTCGTTGACAAGCATTTATGAAAGCATGGTTTGTGACTAGAAACAAGAAAACTGGCACCTCTGCCCACCCCTTCTGGGAAAAAGGATGTATGGTTTGTGACAGCACTTATTAGGGTATGTATGAAATGCCTTGGAAATAATAACCTTGGAAAATAATAAGGGGTTTTAAAATAGACGCATCCAAGCTGCATTGTGTCAACATAATGGAATAAGACCCGACCATTGTACGCATTTTGTACAAGGGATACGACCACAGTATAAGTAGGTTGACAAGGCCGGAATGGTACTAGGTTGTCGTGGCGCGTATTTATTGCCGACAGCGATCACTTTTCTCAGAAATCTGGATGCTCATTTGTCGCTTTGAGATACGTAAAACAAAACAACGTAGTTCAATTAAGGCCGTGGTTTGATTTAAAATGAACAGTTATAATTATATATTCCTACATAAATACTTATGTTCATATCGAAAACTTTGTAAAGACAGGTTACAAATACTTTATTGATTGACTCAGACTAGCTTTCTCATTTCTGTGAATTGAATATATATATGTTATGGGCCAAGTGATTAATCAGGCATTATTCATAGTGCCCGGGCAATATGACTAATGCCCAATAAGAGCGGGCAATGTGATTATAATCAATCAATTTATCACATTGCCCGGGCATTATGAATAATGCCAAGTGCCTATTGGGCAGAGTGATGTAAGGCGAATCAAAATCAAAACAATGAGCCGAAGTGGTAGAATTTAGAATAGGGCAGCACGAGGGTGTGGGTTGGGAGGAGTGTAGTGGGAGGGGGAGTGTCACACCTCCCCCGGTACCACTCCCATGAAAAGGTAACGCACTATTCCTGAGAAATATCTATTATAGCAACCTAACCCTTAAAACACTTGTTGTCAATTCAAATTAGCTTCTGCATCGTCTCCGGCGCTACGGGAAGTTCAGCCCCTTCGCCCTTGCGTAACAAAAGATAGGCACCCATGCTCACCTCCGCAGCTTCGGCTTGCTGGTCGCCTCAGGCGACCAGCCTCAGCCGCTACGGCTCGCACGGTTGCCTATTCTTCGTTACAGCGGGCGGGGGCTGCTCTCCCTCCGCGCCTCCGGCTTTTTATATACACTCTAGGGTCGGTAGCCAAAAGACTACGTGAAGTCGGGGTGTTCCGAGTCGGTTTTGGGGCACAGTCGACCTAACTGATCCATAAATTGGGTACACTAATTTTCTTCTGAAGATAATGTTTCGGACGTTAAAAAACAACTAAACATAAGCAGATCAATTCAACCTTTCTAATTTATGGGTCTATCGCAGATGCGACAATGCGGCAGCGCGACACCTAAAAAATCACCTATTAATCACATTGCCCGATCATCATGTAGCCATATTCATAATGCCCGGGCAATGTGATAAATAGGTGAGTTTAGATTGTAATTAATCACTTGGCCAGATATGGCTCGGCAATATTCATACTGCCCGGGCATTATGAATACTGCTTGCATTAATCACTTGGCCCATAACATATATATGTATATATAATTATAATATTGTTTTCTTGGTATATTTATTACTTTATGTAAAAGAAATAGAGTATTTAGATGACTAGACACTATTTATAAAATCCATCAGGTGCAGATACACTTTTTTGAAAATATTCTATCGCCTATCAGAGATACTGTGGGATTTTAATGATAAAATATTTTTTTTAAATTGGTCCTTTAGTTTCAGAGCCTATTCAATGCAAACAAACGATCAAATCTCCTTCCTCTTTATAATATTATTGTAATGAAATGAACACAAGTAAACACGGGGTTTTAAAAACATAGGGGTATTTATAAATCATTATTATTAAATCAGCCGGTGCAGCGGTAATATCCGTGGTCTAGGTTATGGCACAAAAGTATAAAAAAAGCTTGATAAATATGTTTTTAAAACCAATTTAAATGCGTGCTCAAATAGCCCTATTCATAGACCGTTCATAAACCTATATATTTTAATTATTATAAGAGGCAACTGTGGTTTTTTTAAGATAGTTACTTCTTCAAACCATATCGTATGGCACAATCGGGCACAATATAATAAACAATGTGAATAAATCAATTTAATAAAACAATTTGAATGGCTTACTGTATATTCATTTTTATACTGCTGTATCAGCCCATATACGTCCCACTGCAGGGCACGGGCCTCCTCCACAATCGACAGTGCGATTGAGAGTAGTTAGGCCATATAGTCCACCACGCTGGCCTAGTGCGGGTTGACGGACTTACATACCATAGAAATTCTTATAAATCGCTATGGTATGCACGTTTCCTCACGATGTTTTCCTTCACCGTTTTAGTGCGTGGTGATTGACTATCAGTACACACATGACTCCGAAAAGTCAGAGGTGTGCCCTGGGATTCGAACCCGCGACCACCGTGATTATGTGGGCAGCCGCGTCTAGTCCGTTTACCAACAGGCCACCACGCACTTTTATACAGTTTTATATAAAATATCTATGTCTGTTCGAAGATGCTATGAGAAGGACATCTCATTTATTATTTGAAGAATTGGTCGATACAAAGCTTCAATCACGTTATTTTTGTCATTCTCCATCATCGATTATTGGAAAGGGCAATCATTAAACAACACAGGGCGTAAACAAGAGAAATTTAATTTATAATTAAAACCACGGAGTCAAAGTATACGAGCGCAATGTCAACATGTCTGCTTTGAAATATAATTAATGTCCAGCGCTGGCGGCTTTCTTGTTTACAGAAGAATTCGTCAAACAAACTGCGGAACTTGTTGCTTCAACTTTGACGGGGCTTGATTATAATTAATTCAGAAGACCACTAAGCCCAGTTTTGTCGGGAACGAGCTCGTGCTGAACAATTTTAAGACATATTCACTGGTGTTTAGTTTAGCAATTTAAATTTAGTACGCAGTAGAGGTAAATTCCATGTGGCGGGACGAAGACAACGACTGTCCTGGATAGAACAACCTGGCGTGCATTACAAGAGGCTTACACTCAGCAATGGGTGGATATATAGGCTGAAGAAGAATCAGAAATGTTAATTCTTTGGATAATGAGAGAAGTTTTCAAACATAGGTTATTCATAAGGGGTATCTATATATTAATACGTGATGCAAAAACTTTGGATCCCTTTTTACGAAAATTGCGCGGACGCAGGAGCATAAAATTTGGCACACTTATAGTTTATGTGTAGGAGAAGTGGAGAATGCTAATATTTTTCAATAATAATGCTTATAAAGTACATTAAATCAAAAAATAAAACATTACACACACTGCCATGCATTTCACACACACATCCATACACAAGTATACATACTCTGGTGTCAAATTGTTTCTTTTCTTTTTCATTTTGTTCTTCTGACATAGACATATAAAAAAAAAGGTTTTATTTGCCTAATGAGGTAATAATATTAATATTAAAAGAGAATATTAATTATAAATGAGGCAATAATATTAATATTAGGCCTAATAATATTAAATGTAATATAAAAAAATAATAATAATAATGCATAAAAAGTACATTAAATCAATAAATAAACCAGCATGCATTTGACACACGCATACACAAGTATTTGTACACGTATACATACTCTTTGGTCAAATTGTTTCTTCGGTTTATTATAGACATCGTTGAATGTCAATCAGAAAAAAATGTTTACTGTGGTTTTGTTGAATGTCAAACAGAAAAGATTTATTTAACGAATACTACGTGAAATGCTGAGCGCTTATACAAATTGTGTAGCAGTAAGATACATTTAAATGTACACGGACTATTATATGCATAAAGAAAGTTCTGTAGCAGCAATCTGCAATAACAACATTCAGGTACAAAAAATGTGCACGAATTATCAGAATAACAACATCGTCATACAGGTAAAAACTTTTTCTCTTCTTGATTTGGTCGAATTTCGATCACTAGGCGACCACTAGTATAATTAAATCATCCTTTGTAGGACCCCTGCCTCTTTAAAGCTTATGCTATTGATTTGTTATCAAGAACTATTCGGTAATGTTGACACACGGTTGGCAGGCATGTTTTTAAAAAGAGTACTAGAGCCCTCTTCTAAATCCCGCCGCACATGCTTACACTCGCATTGGCCGTCACGAGCCGCGTGCGAGTGGCAGTCCGCAGTATTTAAAAACATATGGCGCAGTACCAAACTCCGCATTTGCTCTCACGTGTCGACGCAGGACGCAGGACTATAGGACGACATTATTCATTCATTAATTTTTGTATGAAATATTAAATATTAAAAATATTATTTTTATTATTACGGACAGCCTCCATGGCGCAGTTGGTAAGACGCCGCCTGTGAAACGAGAGGCTGCGGGTTCGATCCCCGCACCGAGAGAAATGTTTGTGCGGCCCACAAGTATTTCTTCCGGGTCTGGGTGTTTGTGAGACCGAAAAGTCTCTCGTAGTTCCTGATACCCACGACACAAGACTCGATCTTAGTGTGGGGTCAGGACTATGTATGTGACTGTTGGGTGTTATTAATATTAATATTAAACAAAAATATTATTTTAAGAAATCTCGTTTTGCGCACCCTACCTAAATTGTGCGATTTGACAGCTACAATGAACCAATATGGCGCCAGGTCAGTCCTATTCTTATTTGAATCGCATTATACGTGCCTGCGTCGACACGTGAGAGCAAATACGGAGTTTGGTACTGCGCCATAGGTTTTAAATAGTGCCATTCGCACACGGCTCGTGACGGCCAATGCGAGTGTGAGCATGTGCGGCAGGTGTTAGGCACTGTTTCTCATTATTTGATCTTATGTTTAAAATTATTTGATAAAAAGGTAAAACCTCCACAATCGAGACTGGCGTCAACCCTACTATCTCTCAAAATACAATATTGGAATTATATTCATACGTGTAAGAAATCTCTCTTCTTTTCCTTTTCTTTTATCCATCCAAAGGTTGTCTGTAAGAAATCGCCTAGAGCGATAAGACCGCCATTTGTACTTTTAGTTCATTTGTAATATATTTAAGTGGTTATCCTTTTTATGTGCAGTTAAAAATAAAATAAATAAATCTTGAAATCTGTTACTGAATAATAAACATACTGTTAAATGTAATTTAAAAAGAAGGAAAAATTGAAATAAGACACGATTGTGATTCAGCTATTTGCGTTTAACTAATGTTAAATGAATTTTAAAAAAGAAGGAAATTGAATTTACAGAATTCAATAAAACACGGTTGTGGTTCGGCTATTTGCATTTATTTACTCCAATGATAAACGAGTATGAAAATAAACCGACAGATACTAAATTGTTATGAACTTCGCCGAGACACGACCACAAGAGCATGTTTACACTGAAACTGGCATTTACTGACCACCCGTAAAAGTTTTACTTAAAATGAAATGACTGTAAAATCCTATTACGCTTTGAGGTACTCGCTTTTAGGTGGATTCTTTACTGCTATTAACTTTAAGGGATTAAACATTTTCTGCTATGCATTTTTATATTTACATCATCTACTTTTTTCTTAGTAGATTTTTTTCTTAATCCATCAATTAATTTTAGTATTACCTTTTCTTATAGATTTACTTTCTTCCTGCCATACGTTATTCCGGTCGCTATCAGAGTCCGGGTTGCCTCGGTAATCGGTGGCATAGCTGGGTTACGGAACAGTTATAAAGCTGAGGTCTCGTTCGAATCCTGGGTCGGGCAAAGTGATATTGGATTTTTCTATTCATTATAAGCCCGGAGTCAGGAATTTGTGCCCGATATGGCAATAGGCTCGTCTATCACATTGTGCGACGGAACGTACAACGCCAACATTTCGCTGGGGTGTGCACCTCTGCCTACCCTTTTTGGGAAAAAAGCGTGAGCTTATGTATGTTATTTTCACTAGAGTCTACATTTTCGCTCAACCTTTGCTCTTTCGTCCTATTTTGTAGTGCCATCGACTGTAAGAAAATTGGCTCTGTCATCTTGATTGTTGACATTAAACCAGAGCTTCTTTTTACCTTGGCGACTAGGTCCAGCTACAGTCGACTGTCGTTAATTCGAAACTCGAGGGACTCTTAAAATATTACGAATTATCGAGTGTTTGAAATATCAAATGGTTCGCAATTTACGAGAGACACTATAAAACTTCGAATTATTAATTGTTTATCAACTATTATTCAATCAATAGTAATCGTCAATCATTTATACATTCTCTTTCTCTCTCTGCAACTTTGAATTGTCGAGTGTTGGAAGCCGTTGAGTTCGAATTAACGCGTCGTTTTGTTATGTAGCGATGATTTTTTAGTTCGAATTACCAAGTGTATAAAAATTTATTGATTTAGTTCGAAATATAAAGAGATTTTGTAGGGAACTCGTGATAACTTTGAATTATAGAGAGGTTCGAATTATCGCAAGTTTGAATTAATGAGAGTCGACTGTATATCGATAACCAAGACAATATTTATCAAAAGATCTTGTATCTTTACTATAAGTACAAATTTTATATTTTTTTAAACGTCACTGCATAAAGACTTATCATTTTTAGTCTCGGCTTATCCACGCAGTAATTTGATTGCGAGAAGAAATTTGGGTCTGAAACGACGCGGCCGGCTAGAGCAACTATCGAATAACAAGATTTGGGCGGTCACAATCGTGCCATTACCAACGCTCCAGGGAATCCAATTCACTGTATTGTCTGCGCTTTTTCTTTCTGATTTACTTGCAATCACCACGGTTTAGTCTGTACAATTTGTCAGTGGTAAATCGTTGGAATACAATGGTTTCGCTTATGTGCGATTTACTTATCTATTTTGGTCTGAAGGTTGTGTTATTGATTGCACTCGTAACACGAGGCGTATGTAGCACGTCAGTAACTTATTAAATATTGGGCCTATGATTTAGCCATACTAAAACCACATGAATATAACGGTTAATGAATAAAACATATAAACGTTTATTTCTTTAATCATTTATTTCATTACACATAGAAAAAAATACACTAAAGATATTACATAATAAGAATAGCATAAGAGGCGGCCTTATCACACTAGGCAATTTCTTCCAGGCAACCTTTGGCACGTTATGTTCAGTTACTAGAAAACTGTATGATTTTTTTAATGAAGAAAAAAACAACTATTACCGAGTAAGAGATTTGTAAGGAGATTATTAAAATTTATCCGTCGACCTGTGGTGTTTTTAGGACCAATTTTAATGTTAGTAATAAAGTAATTAAGCAATTTTTTCCTTCGAAGCTAATTCACTGTCATGCTTACACTTTTAACGTTAGTTTTATAAACACAAAAGATTCAATTGAAGTTTTGAAACCATAAAAAACTTATCTGCAATTTGACTACATAACACAAGAAAGTCGGTAGAAGCCTTCACTCGGCTACAATATAACTTTGATGAGAACTTAATGGGCAATAAATGAAATCTCTGCGAACAAATTTCATTAGGGGTTATTCTTGGATGGAAGCCGCAGACGCGTCAAATTGGCTAACTCAGCGGCATTCGGCGGCATTCGGCGGCTTTCAGCGGTACTCAGAGCCACTCAGCGCTGACAGCGCGGTTGAGAAGCGCTATGCTACCTCGCCGGCTGCCCGTTCAATGAGCTAGTGCCATATAACTTGTTTCTTTAGCGTCATTTATCAAGAATCTGAGGAAAAGAAGTTCTATAAAAAAAAGGCAAATAAAGGATTTTACGTAGTATCTTTTCCAGTAGAACAATTTATATGGATAGCACTGTACATACCATCGAATTACATTTGAATCAGTTGGTCGTACCTGAATATAAATATTGCATTGACATACGTTATATCTGGGCTGTTGTGTATAATGTGCGTATAATTAAAAAAAGTAGATTTAACAGGGTTATTTATTGGTCTCGAAATATTTCGATCTTATCTGTTTTAGAATACAGAATTCCACAGCTACACAGATGTCGTGCTTCAATGTTATTTTAGTCTTAATTAGTCTGCTACCCTTGTCAACTCCCAACCAACCTCTATATTTAAACGTTTGATAAATTACAAAATTGTATTATACTTTATGATACACTCATAAAACATGTCCAACACATTAAACTAAGTCTGATATGAACAAGAAGGCGTCTATAGAGTTGTATACACCTTGTTATTCCCTACACAATATCGGTAAATTAGTAACTCAAGCAAGGTGACAATAACGAGCCCCACATATGTTAATTATAAGGAAAGGAATTTATACTACATATGAAATTCTAATACGTACATACGTAACGTAAAAGAGATTTTATTTGCAGCACATTTTTTTAGCTATATTTCTTAGTGGAAATGGGCATGTTTATAATGTTCAATCTAAATTATTATACATAAAGTGCGAAAAAATTTCAAAATGATGTACATATTATGTCTGTTAAACCCGATAAATCTAAATCTATCGATCAGGTATTCTCAAATTGTATGTCAATCATCAAAGTATGCTAACAATCGTACAAAACAGAACGAACGGTGTTCCTTTGTTATTGAATTAGTTACAGTCTTTTGTAAGCGCCGAGCGAAATTCACAGAAGAACGTCGCGAGATGTATTTGAAGAACGTAATTTTTTTTTTATTCGGAAACTTGGGATATTTTCTCGCTTTGTACGTTTACATAGGATGGATGTAGTTTGAATAGAAATAACGGTTTCTGCCGCAGTTTGATTGAGGTTCGAGTGTTGGTTTTTGGTTAGTTTCATGCGACGAATGTAGCCGCTAGAACGTAATTCATTTGTTCTGTTGAAAACGGTTGTAAGCTATGACGTGGCAATGTGCCAATTTTATTTTGGAATAAAAGTGGTGTATTAAGCACATCGTTTTCATCCCACGTTAAGAACAATTAAGTATAGTATCGTGGTTATCAGGAACTACGAGAGACTTTTCGATCTCGCAAATATCCCATACCCGAGACAAATATCTGTGGGCCTCACATAATATGTTTTGGATCGGGGAATAAACCCGCGGTCTCACGTTTCACAGCCGGCGTCTAACCAACTGCACCACAGAGGCTATAAAATAATAAATTATGTGCCCATATTGTTATAAAATTACCTCTTTTCATTATCAAGGCGTGGTATCGTATAATAACAGAGTGCACACGTCAAGTCGAAGCTAGAAACGACAACAGTTTATTCATGACATTTGTGAACCATTTCACAGCCGACGAAAGCAAGAGTCCGTCGAGGTACGCTTGGCACAAAAACTATATATGTATCTGTATCTGTATCCCAATGGGCACAGACCTCCTCTACAATCCAGAGTACAAATAATAGTGGTTAGGCCATATAGTCCACCACGCTGGACTAGGCGATTTGTATATTTTTATTTACATAGAATTGTTGTAGTAGCGTCGATAGTGTGCATAGTTTCCATTGCCTGTTCGTTAAAAGACAGTTACAAGTTTAAGATGTATCTACATTCTGACAATGTATATTTACGTAGCGAGAAAGAATGTTACTAGTTATTGTGACATTTCTTTCTTTATAGGGCAGAAAAACTTATAATAAAGTATTGTCGAACTACGAGTAAGAAACGAATTTACGTGTTCCTGGTTTTCAGGGCAGAAATGTTGGCAGCGTTTAATCCAATTATAATTGATGATACTAAATTATAGCGCTATTGGTACTTTTGGTTTATTCCAAACTTTTATAGAGCAGCAATGGTTCGGTTATTGAACTTGAATTAAACTACGCTTTAAATTATAAGTGTATTATTGCATCTTAAATAATGATTCAATTAATATTGGTAAATTTTGCATTCGCTAAATGGTTCGTAGCTCGAGGCAATAATGGCCGCTTGCGTTCAAAAATACTTGTGAGTCCAACAAACGTCAAGTATATTGCAATTTCGAATGTTAGCAGTAAAGTTTGACCTTTTTATATTGTTAAACATGTTTGTATAAATCGTACCGAGTGAAGTGTAGTGCAAATATATTGTTAGTTACTATTTACATTTTTCTTATCTAGATGAATTTGAATGGATGCAATGCCATGCATAAGAAATCTAAAAATGTGCGATGTCTATCGGAGTGAAATATTTAATGACTTCAAACACGAAATGTGATGTTTTTCAATACATTTATTTAAATAAATTAATATGAATAGTCCAGAAATATTTTCAATTCAAAAAGTTATTCCATGTGGGTACTTATCAGTTAATTTAAATATTTTAATATGTTAGTAGTTGTATTTTTATCACAAATATAATTTAACGGAGGGTAAGTAGTTAGTTGGCACATGGCTCGCCGCGCCGGGCAGGCAGTTTAAAGTTTCGTGTACGTTTCAGAATGCCTCGCGAAGTTTCGTTGTTGCTCTTTCTTATCTAGTTTCTGTATCACGTTGTGGACAATGTGGTGTAAAAAGTGGTCTTTGGTGTAAGTGGAGTTTGGTGCAAGTGGTGTTTGGTGTAAGTTTTGTTTGGTTGAAGTGGTGCTTAGTGCAAGTTTTGTTAGGTTAAATTGGTGTTTGGTGTAAGTGCTTGGTGATTGTCGTTACTAACTGTCCAGTTCGAGAGTGAAACTATTGTGAGTAACCTTGATGTAATTTATTAGATTATAATGCGTTGTTGCATGCGTTGCCCTATTGAGTGCATTTACACTGCTCTTTGGCGGGAGAAATATACATTGTGGTGTTACCTAACCATGCGGTCTTTCATGTTTGAGAAACCTACAATATGTGAATCTACCCTCTCTGTGTGAATGTCGCTTCGCAGACTGTGTTTAAATAATACCGGTATTTCAAATAATGTCAATTGCAAATACACTGCCGATGGCGAGCAATTTACTTAATTAAAAGTATAAGTTGGATTTACTAGCATAAAAATATTTGCAATAAAAAACTTATAAAAGTGATTATGTGATATGTACAATATTTAAATTAAATATTTAATTTAAGTAGATCATCACGGTGCCAAGAAATACGATGTTTTATAGAATATCGTAAATTCAATATACTGATTTTTGCATTGTTAAAAGTAGCCATCACTTACGACTTATTTACATAAAGTTTTGTGATTAGTAAACAATTTATAAATTAATCAGTTAATACGAATTCTTTCCATTGCTATACGTATGTATATGATACAAATGTATTCTCAGAAAATTATATTGCTTGGATGAATCGAGATCTCGCACAAAGGGAAAATAAATTAATAAACGGGCACAGGTGTTACGCTGTGGGCTTGGCGTTTCTATTAATTTTATTTTTTAAGATTATTGTTTAATGTAATTTATAAGTATTTCTATGATCAGCATTTACCGTGAAAAAAATGGAATGAATATTTAAAAAATATTTGAAATCAAAATTTTGTTTATGAAAGTTGATCTTTTAAAATATATCCTTTCAATTTTTGATTTAATAAACCACCGGTTCTGAACTTGTTAATACGAAATAAATTTCCTCAGCCACACAAACTGGACTCTTTTGATTCTCGCTGTATTTGTCTCTTAAAATC
Organism: Hyles euphorbiae; assembly: GCA_023078785.2. Taxonomy (NCBI): domain Eukaryota; kingdom Metazoa; phylum Arthropoda; class Insecta; order Lepidoptera; family Sphingidae; genus Hyles; species Hyles euphorbiae. The sequence continues at coordinate 8,828,204 of CM041037.1, forward strand.
TTTAAGTATCTTTAAATATTTTCTAAAATACCTGATATAAAAATCTACCTTCCTATATCACAGCGTGGTGCATACAGCCTCTGCCGGTCCCGTAACTGTGCCTAATAGCTGGAACACAGCATGAAATCCACCGAAATATAAGGTAGTAGAGCGGAGCCGAAAATAAATGGACATATAGGTCACAGCGGTTCGCTGACGTCATATTATTAATTGAGTCACTCACGGATGGGCTGGCTGTAATCTAGTTACATGCCCTTCGGCTACGTGCCGCTACGGAGATATGCTACGCTGCTACGTGCTCGACTACGCCACCAGATTAGATATTCGGAAAATGCTGTTGAATTTTGAATTTCGAAATACTTCGTGGTGTTCGGTGTATTAAGATTTCAGGTGAATTTTCTATAATGGTATTTGCTCTTATTTTATGTTTTAATATATTATAAGATATTTATAAGATACAGTTTTGTAAGTCATTTGTATCGGGTATAAATCAAGACTGGTACCGAAAACGAAGCCGGTGGTAGTTTTAGTGGCTACAAACAAACGAAACGAAACGCGACATTTTTTTTAAATAATAATTTAAACTCTTTTATACCTTAGAGTATTTATAAATAAAAGGGTACACACTGTTATTTTAGGAAAAAATGGTTTTATCAGCCAAATACGACCATAAGAAAAAAATACAAAAAAAAAATCGCTTGTTTTGCAACATTTTTTATTGAATTGTGTCTGAAGTCGCTTAAACTACGACCCGGCTTCGTTTGCGGTAGCAGTCTTGATATACCCTGGGTATGTACATATTTTAATCTTTAATATTTATGATAATAATGAAATACAGCTGATTGATTAATGATTATCTGAACGAATTCCGAAAAGTCTCAGTTCCTTTGACTACTTTGGATAAAAATTATAACCTATTATTCCCTAATAGTGGGATCTAGTATGTATAACCAAGTGTAATAGTTATATGTGTTTGGGTTACATTTTAAACACACCTCAGTCACTTACTTGCGCTAATTTGATGACATAAAAGTTAAACCAATATATAGTATATAATTTAATTGATCCACAGAGAGCTGTGGATCTGTCACACTGTTTTATGTAAAGTTAGAAATAGTTACGGTTCGCGGCGGGTTTACCGAGCTAACAATGGATACTCTCCAGTTCTTGTCGAGTTATCTTATCTTATTAGACCTCATTATTGGAGATATTCCGAGTTTCTTTTTGAATAATAGACTTCGGTTTCGCAGAATTTTGTGTTAAGCAAAAACTAATAAATTGAGGAAAATGGAGAAAAAACATTTTTTTATTGCGATTATTAGCGAGACGAGTATGCCCTAGGTAAGTAATGCGACCGCTCATAGATAATAGCAAAACCAAAGAATAACTTGATTTAAAAAGTAATGCTTGGCATGCCATTGCATTCGCCATCCAGAGACATAGGATTTTAAGTCTTATTTTGTACAATAGTTACTCTGAAACGTCTTTCAAAGCGGAACACAATACTCCATTTGCACTATATTTGACGACAGAAATAATGATTGCGGTACAAAATGTTTTGACTTTAGTATTGTTTATTCAACTTAGGTCTATGGTAACTAGACTTTCGAGCCCATGTGGCCTAAAATTTCCTAAGCCAATTATAGAGGGACAGGGGGAGATCTTTGCCCAGCAGTGGGATGATTTAGGTTAAAAAACTGGACAAATTTATTTAACATTTATTTAAATGAAGGAGTGTTTTTATAACAAACCCTTGGAAAGAAGAAACTGTACAGTAAATTTTAATGTAATGTAAAAAATAATATATTATGGTTCGTTTTTTTGTATACAAATTCTATTGGGGCGCCATCAGAAATAGCAGACATTAAAGCATGCTAAGGACTCAAAAATAAAAAGGTAGTAATGTTAATTAGAAATAGCAATAATTTCCATTCTTAACATGTAAGCAGTATCAAGTTTCGGTTTGAATGGCGTCACTGGCGTGTGATTATTGTGCATTAAGATATTAACACTTCGTGTCTCAGACGACGCGATGGACGCTTAGTGGAATTCAGTGCTTAGGTCCAAGTTTGTGACATTAGAGATATTAATTATTAGGAATTGCTCGAAACTTAACACTTAAAAATATAAATTAAAATATTACATTATGATGATTTGACTAATTTAATTGCAATAAGGTTAAAATGTAAAAAATAAATACATTGGTGGTAGGTCTCTCATATGTGACGCAGCCCGTCTGGGTGAGTATCACCGCAATTTAATTTCTCCCGCTAAACAGCAGTATAAAACCTGTAGTGTTCCGGTATATTGAGACTTAACATTGTATGTCTCAGAATGGCTAACGTAGTGGAAAACCAAGCATTGATTAGTAATTCATGTTTTTGTTTAGTTTTGTTGTGGCATGCTCGTCCCGAGATTCATGACAATAAAAATCCCTTATGTTTCTCTAAGAAAAAAATTGTTACAAGGTAAGAATAAAGAAATATATATATATATATATATATATTTTTTTTATACAGGTTGTATTATCCAAGTATTAGTCGGGTTTGTGGACCAATGTGTACAGACATTTCAAAGTTCTCAAACAGCCTTTGACACGCAAGAGTTGAATTCTGGCGGCAGCTGGCCGGGATAAATTAATCCTACCTCGAAGCCACAAAGGATTCTACATATGTTTCTGCTACTCGTCTATGCTTTTATCTATTTCGAGTATTTTTAAAACGTAAACTATATATGTTCAAATAAAACAATTTTGTACAGATTTTTTAACTTTTCAAACTCTGATTATTTTACAGCGTTCGTCTCAGAATGTAATTTTTTTACTTAATCCGCAATAAAAGCCGTAAAAATTATTTCACTATGCAACATTCGAGTAAATCGAACAAACCGTAATGTGCAAAATATAAATGGAGCTAAGTTAATTCAAAAACTGTTTAGGATAATTCTAAGAACATGTTTATATGTTATGTAACATTATACTCAAATTTTTACTTATATTATTACTTAGATATTCAGACATTTTTATTAAGCAAAGTATGTTTTAGAAATTATTAGAAGTATATTGAGACTAAAATAATAAACCGATCTTATAATTTTACACTCATAAAATAGTAAGTTTTATCTATATTTATGGCATATTTTGGTGACCAGCTATAGCGTGTCCAGATGCTATTCAATTCTAAACTTCGTGTTGTTCTGATATAATATTAACGTTGACAATATTTTGCATTTCCATAAACTGGGTAACATTCAGCAGCTCATAGTCATAAAAGGTGATCGTAAAGTTTTTATTTCTATTACGACAGGTCTTTTTCCATTACATCAATAGGTGTCTATCTAAAATGTCGAAACGTTTTATGTTTTTTCGCGTTCAAAACGAAATTTTTGAGAGTACAACATAAAAACGCCGTAAAAACCGGCACTGGCAGATAAACTGACGTTCATTACGTTTGAAATCGGTTCTCTAGAAAAAAGTACGATCTGTTGAAGTTAATTAGTCCGCATTTTATTTCATCGTTTAGTTCTACACCGTCGGAACTTCTGCAAGATAAAGGAATTTAGTGCTGAAATCCAAACAGAAAAGGAATTTAACTTGATTAACTGAGTTAGTTGACGTATTTCAAATAGATTTTTTAAACGATTTAGTTTTTTTTATTTATTATAAAAGAATAGTCATCCAAAGAGCCAACTCTTGTTAGTAATAATTACTAAAAATATTTTAATATAACTGGATTCTCTATTAACTAGGTTCTTCAGCCTCAACTGGGTCCAAACGGATACTTTTAATTAAGTTTATTTATTGTTGTTTTGTCTTTCTTTCGTTAATCTGAAAATAGTACAATAGGTGTGAATATTTTAACTGTTTATTAGCGTAATTTAAAGTAGTATCTTTTTAAATATATTTCGGATTCACATCTAGTTGATGTCAATCAGATTTATTATTCTACACTTTTAACCTGCTAAATTTTACATCAGTTTTGTAAACTAAATAAAATAATAAATCTCCTATATTATCATAAAATATGACGCTATGCTGGAACTCATCCGTGTTGAGCAGATCCAATGCCTGCAGTGAACGCTTGATACCGCTTGATAACTTACCAACACTTGATGTAAAACGCCGAGTAGGAATACGTTAAGTTCCAGTTATTCAATCTTTACCAGTCGTGAATCAAAAGTTAACCTGACATTAATCTACCAAAACTATCTCTAAAAAATATGATTCGCAGAAAATTTTGTTCGACAAAAATTGGTGTGTGTGAAACGAAAATAGAGCTTCAATTTGTATATTTAGTATTTACCAAGATAGTTTATCAGTGTAAATATCTAGTCTAGTTTTATATAATAATAGTAATACTATTGATGAGAATGCGTAAAGTTCAATAATGCCTTTTCTTTGTCTCCCGCACTTTTTTCATTAAAAGTTGGTAATGCTCGTAACACTCAGCAAGTCGGTTTCTCGTTTACCAATACTATAATGTTGTCTACGTCACTAATAATATGAATTTTGTTGGTAAAAAAATAATCTACCAATTATGTCTAAAATAGCTTGCTTAATGTAAAATAAGCCAATCATTTCTAAACTCATGTGAAAAAATGACTATAATTCATAAGAAGACTTAAGACGTTGTATTATAAAGGGTATTTTTATTAAACAGAATTATCTTGCCTCTTCCAAATATTTCAACTAATTATTTAGTTATCTCAAATTATATAACAAGGGACTTGTAATTTTCAATGGCATTCGTGATATCTGGCCGAGTTGTCTGCCGTAGCTTACAGTTTGATTTGTGAATTTAGACGTCGCTCTGGTTCGGCGCTCCGAGATTATACATTAGACCCAAAACTTTGTCGGAAGGTGCGAACATCGTCTGTTCAACCTTAATTTATAATGTACATATTATAATTTTATTGTGAAACCGCTAGTTAAATGTAAAATTAATGAGGCATTGTAGGGGTTTTTAGTGCTACATAATAAAAAGATAATTGTTAAATATAGGTTATGATAATTATATGAATTTACCTACATATTTAGCTTTAACATTATTGGTTTGTGTCTGGTTAGATAATAGACTAGTGAACACTTACGTATCTTCAAAAATGGCTTGCAAAAATAAAAATAATGATATATAAATCTTTGGAAGTGGCAGATTCACGCTCCTGTCAGTCATGAATCACGTCATGAGCAGGCTCGTCCGGGGTCGTATCACTGTCTCATAGGAAATTGACGTGAAGCATCAGCTTTGCTGCCACGTTTCATTCAGTGATCAAAGGGGTTGTTTAACCGGTTTTTTTATTGCAATCAATGGCGAGATGAGCAAGTCGTTCGCCTGATGGTAAGCGATATGACTGCTCATGAACAGTAGCAACATTCCACTGCGCTCGCCATTCTGAGACATAAGATGTTAAGTCTCAATATGTCCAGTAGTTACTTTGGCTACAATGTCCTTCAATTCGAAACACAATAGTGCAATTACGCAGTGTTGTTTCACGGGAGAAATATTGCAGTGGTACCTACCCAGATGGCATCTCACATATGAGAGACCTACCATCAGTGACACAGTGCTACACCAATCCTGTTTCCTCTTTCCATCATTTTTCCTTCCCGTTTTCCTTCGGATCTCATTTGCTAGCAACAAATCCATGATCCAAGCTTTGCGGATGTTCATAGGCGGCAGTGATCATTTACCATCAGGTGATCTATTTGCTGTGCAACGAATATGAAATGTTCTAAAAGTGAGCGCATACCGAATTGGAATTTGTGTCTGTACTGAAATTAAAACAATTCAGGACAAAAATAAACTCGGTGAGCTGTGAGTGAAATTAAGGGTTTCTCCTGCCCCTTTGAGAGTGTAGACTTGAAGGAATCAGGCAGAAACCTGGTTGTGCTGGACTTCTGGCACTCCGAAGGTCCATGAGCGGTAATCAGCGCTTACCACCAGGCGTAGCAAAATAATAATGTATGTGTGTACTGTGTATATATTGCATACATAATATTATTGGTTTAAGTCTAGAGTGTGAATCTTAGTACCAGGATAAATTAATAAACCTCGGCTAACTCAGTCATTCCTAATTGGTTTACCATAACTCGTTAGGTATAAGTAATATTAGTTTGATCTGAAATTGAGTTTTGTTGACATGTATAGAGTGGAGGTTTACAAAATTGTTCATACTTACAAAATGTGCATTTGGAAAAAATACTGTACATAATTTAAACACAAGTTTAGCTACATTATTGCTTTTTTTCGGTAAGTGGTGTTGACGAATTCCAGTAAGTATTATTTTTTTGCTTCACAGTGGCATTACTATTGTTCATTTAAAAGTGTTTTTTTTTTTGTTTTGGAGTCAGTTAGGAAAACATGCTGTTTATAAAATTAATTTTTAAATTACGCATGATTTAAGGCTTATCAAACTCTCACTACATGTCAAGTTTCATTTTAGATATGATCTCACTAATCACTCCTCCATATTTAGGTATCGAGAACATCAGTAAATATGTTACGTCTCCTAATAAGTAATGAAACCCTACTGTATCCATTAATACCATTTGCAACAATACCAGGTATTCAACCCGATCACTAGTTGCAAATTCTTGTTGGAATTGATAATAAATCCATTCGTATTTCAATGTCCGCGAATTTCCCAATTCGCAGTACAGTGAAATTCAGCCATGTCGGTAGGTTTCAGTGACATCGTACAGCCGATGTTTCGATGCGGATTTGGTACCATTTGGAAGTGACGAGCCGTATTCAGCTTCGCGCAGTAATCCATCCAAGTCAGCAATTTGTTTGCTGTAAACTAGTTCTCGTACGGTTACTATGGACTATGGAGCAATAAAGTAGGATGTAGGATCTGCTTTTTTAACAGTAATACATTTACATAAAGTCTTGAAAAATAAAATAGACAATCCACTGCAATTAAAAAAAATATTTCGAAGACTATTTACATTTAATTACAATATACACCTATGTAACATTTTTTCGATGACTATCTGCCATCTTATTGGTAATGCCATGAATCCGTAGCTTTAGAAATTTTCGGAATACTTAACAAAATAACGCGACAAGTAGTTTTGGCAGTCCTCTTTCGATGTTAGACATTTCGACTCTGCCTAATGAAATCTCAAGGACCCTAAATAGGTGAAAATTTAATGTTGCAAGGTGCTATATGGCGGTTGCATTTATAACGTATAGGCAAATTCTTAATTTTTGCTGAATGGCTAAAGATGTATGTGGCCTAGTATTGACATAATGAACGACACTCATTCTTGCTTTGTAATTCAAAGTGTTGTTTGGTTTTGCTGATGATAAAAAATGTTTTTTTATCACAAAATATTTTTTTCAAACGCTATTTTTATAATATAACAACTTGTCTTGTATTTTTTCCTACAAACCTAATTACTTTTATTTAAATATCTCTTAGAAATTCTCTAAATGCTATTGTTATTACGCACTCGCAGTAATATTTAAACTTGGTTGTACCTTACAGCAAGTAAGAGACCTATTATTGGATATCGAGTCAACCAAGTGAGAGGGTAGGGTCTTCAAAGAGCTCAGGTATTTATAACGCGACAACAATTTTCTGTACGGCAGTATAAATAACACTTGTATTGAATTTATGGTAATTTACGAGAATACTGGTGGTAGGTCTTTCATATGTGAGGGCCCGCCTGGGTAGGTACCACCGCATTATTTATTTCTTCCGCCAAACAGTAAATGCACTGTTGTGTTTCGGATTGAAAGACATTGTAGCCAGAGTAATTACTGGACATATTGAGACTTAACATCTTATGTCTCAGGATGGTGAGCGCAGTGGAATGCAAAGCATTGCTTTATAATTCAAGGTGTTATTTGGTTTTGTTATTGTTCATGAGCGGTCATTTATAAGTCATTAGAACGTGAATAGAATGATCGTCTTGCCATTCATTACTATAAAAAAATAATACTGATACATACATACAATCACGCTTTTTTCGTAGAAGGGTAACAGAGACGCTACCAGCACACCCAGGTTTCTCTTTGTATGTTCTATCTCACGATGTGATAGGGGCCGAGCTTACCTGTCTGATACTTAGGTAATGAATTGATAAATCCAATAACACTTTCTCCGACCCGGGATTCGAACCCGAGACCTCAGCTCTGTAATCGTATCGTAGTACAACTGCATCTCCGAGGCAGTCAGTGATGTATTAAATATACATATTTCATTTTCATGTTTCGCATTACGTCTTTTTGAGTTCTAAATCGATAACACTAAGTTGTATTGCCTTATTGTGGAAATGGTGGTCATATTTTATATTCAGTTTTTTTGTAAATATTTTGATGTTTGTCCTTAATATAACGTTGTTATTTTTCGCAATATAACGGCTAAAGGGTTATGACTACTGCACAAAATCGACAGAAGTTCAGATGTATATAGAATCTATGCTATATTTCGATAAAGCTTCCAAATTGCAGTTGTTTAAAAAATACTGTTATAATGTTGTTGAAAACTCATTATATTTCGCTAGTTTAAAAGTTATGAAGTGGCAATAACGACGGACGCTATGTTATCGTGTATCTAACTTAGATCTAAGTTAAAATCTTCGAAATAGAAACTCACCTGCAGGCATCCGGGTAATTGGAAAAGTTGTTCAGTAAAAGTTCAACGAAATTGATTTTGATGTCACTTATAACTTTATCCGGCTTCTTTGTTTGCCACGCTTCCGATACAACGCCGGCCCAAAATGATTTCATTCGTCACTTTAACTTAGCTGTTACCCTCTTGACCAAGTTCACTGATTGTTTTAGGTAAGTGTGTTTTCATATATTCTTAGGTTTATCTATTTATTCGTCAACAGAATCCTTCAGACGGATATAATATTTTAAAAAGCGTTAGTAAACCCAATTTTAGAGAAAACAGGATAACGACCCTCATTATAGACGTTCCCTGAAATAAATTGGCAAAGAAGACATTTGATCCAATAATTATAAATGGTTTGTGGTAAATAAAACGCGACGTAACATCGATAAAAACTTTATTGATTAAAGACGACAGAATGTCGCCTTCGTTTATTAAGCGTACGTTTCTCCCGACGTCTCCTCCGTAATCGTCTGCTATATGATAAAGATTTAATTGTTTAATGGTAACACTGGATTACAAGACACAAATTGTTGAACGAGACGGGCGGGGTAGGAGCGCGCGCGGGAAGGGGGACCGCTCTAGGCGTGGAAAAGCACGCGCCCGTTCATCACGAATATAATTCACTATCTATCTAACAATAAGTCAATATTCTGATCGCTAATATCAAAAAATTTACAATGAAAATAGAATTTATTCTAAAAATACTTGGCGCAGCGCGGGCGTCGGTCGTGAGTCGACTCGGGACGACCGGCGCCGGCGCGCAATCTATCACATTGAAAGATTCATAAAGTACAACGGGTGCAGAACACCGCGAACCTCTCACTCTCCCTTTCAGAAACTAATCTTCACGCGACAACTAAAGGTAGTAATTTACAAGATTTTAAATACACCGCCGGCGTTTACACGAATAGGTCTTTGAGCGAGGAGCAGAGGGACGCGTCGCACCCTTCCGCCGGCTCCTCCTCTACAGGCCTGTCGGTGTACCAGCGCTCGCCCTCGTTCCTGCCGGCCGGGCGGCTCGGACCTGGAATGTCTCGTGGCTTGGTAGACGTTTCGGTAGTTTTAGATACAGTGTCTTTGGCGGCAGCTCCAGACGTCGAGGGTCCAGGATCTATTGCGCTACTTTTTCTAAGAAATACCTCGATAGCGCTGCCGAGAGCGCTAGCATCGACGACGGATCCTGTCGGTTTATCCCAAACCACTTTGGCAACGTCACCCGGTGCTTGCTTTGAATCGGCTGCAAATGTTACTTTGCTTTTCTTCGGTTCGCTCTCTTTCTTTTTGGTGGCTAGGGTTTGGTGTCTGCGAGTAAACCATGTGGTTCCCGAATCTGTTGGTTTGTCTCGGAGTGTGGATGCGTCAAAGCTGCTTGACCGCATGTCAGCGAGGCGACGGGGTGTACGCTCGGGTTTTCCGCAACGGTCTATTTCTGTTGCTGATGAGGTGAGGGCATTGAGCATGTGTTGCAAGTCAGTGTCCGTGCAGACCACCCCGGCGCCACTGCGTGGTGGAATCGGTGGAGGTGGGGGCATTTCAGAAGCGCGTCGTCTAGCTGGTATGGGCGGGAGGGGAGCCCCGACAAAATCTGAGTGTCTACGCCCACGGTTTGTGTACCTTACAGACCCGCTCATTGGAGAACGTTCATCTAGAGGTTGCACTTCACACACTCGCTCGTTAGATGTATTCCAAAGACGCATACGGACTTTGCGCGCTTGAACAATGTCGTCCATTATGTCTAGCTGCAAGTTGTGGGTGCTGCCGAGTGTATCGGTTGCTGGTGGACCTATAACAAATTATTTTTGTAAAATTTAGAAAATTTTAACAATTTATTTATTATTTAACCCATTACTATATGTGTATTACCCGGACCTACTTAAAATCTAGTAACTAACATTTTGAACCTGAATCTCTACGACGTCCGAGTGCTGGAAAGGCTGCAATGGACTCGCGTCGGCCTCGGCCAAACAGCGCTTGTGGTACTCGGGATATTGTTACTACGGAATGTCTGTAAAGAATAATGACGTGAAAATATGTCACAGAGGAAGTATGGGAATTAGGATTTGTATTTTGAAATACAACCTTCTACCGCCAGGCTGTGGTGGGGCCTGGCTCAGAGTGGCCAGGAAGGCTGCTTCGCGCGCCTCCCGCGCAGCGCTCTCCCCTCTTTCTGACAGTCGTCGTACCTTAGTAAATGATTTGATTTTAGGTGTGGTAGATTAAATTATATCCATGTTGATTAAGTGAATTGAGGATTAGAATATTTTTCCAACATAATTTTGCAATTGAATAATTTATCTATGCATAACGTCGAAAGCACTCCGTTTTCTTCGTATTCTTTTTCACCTTCTATTCTGTTATAAGATCGGTAGCTTATAGGTGTTGTAAATTTTATGCACCATAGAATTTGAAGTTACCTGGCTAGCAGTAGGCCCGGAGGTGCACGAGGGCGTGGGCAGGGAGTGCTTGCGGTTGTCACGCCAGGGCGACAGGTGGTAGGGGTCTGGCGGCGACTCTTGGTCTATGGACAGGCCGCGCACGGGCGCTGACGATCTGGGCGAGGACTCTGCATCCTCCGCGCCGCTCTCTTCCACTACGATCAGGGGTTCGCCGCCACCGGCGAGGGCCATCGAACCACGCCGCATCATAGCTGTATAGTGAGACTTCCATTAGTATAGTATGAGTCCATATATGCCCAATGCTAAGCCAGCGACATTTCTGTCGTCTTCGACGTCAGCAAACGAGACTTGGTTTGAAAGGGTAGGTCGTCCACCACGCTGGCTTGTTACATTTTAGCATATTTAAAATATCATAGAAATGATCGCAAACATCTATTGTTACGTATATTTGGTATTTTCTATGAATAAATATTATTATTAACGTTTAGAGGATATAAAAAAAAGATGGAGACTACTGCTACTCGATGGATTGTGAACGGAAATAACGTGTGGTCACAACTTGCTAAAAATAAAAGAGAAGATACAACAAGAGCCATAAAAATATAGTTTTAAATGAATTCCAAAGTCTTACACAAATTTTAATGATGAGTTTATGTTCATATGATGGGCCTTATTCTTACGATTTATATGATATTATTTGATAGTGTAGTTAAAAGTTATATTTATTTAAGAGTAGTATTAACATATAAATAAATAATGTTCTGACAATGTTATATATTATTTGAAAATTTTGTGTAATTTCAGTAGTCTATGTTGTTATAGGAATTGTTGGTTCTGATCGCGATGATCGTTAAACAGGAGCGTAGTTACGTTTACTGAAATTGATGTTAGGAATAGTAAACTAATTTCACTTCGCACAAATTTTGAGCGATCTCAACATTTCAATAGTAAATCCTTAAAATTGTTTTGCAACATCGCACCACCCTCTCGAATATAACAATGTTAAGAGCATCTCTAGATTTAAATTAAACTCAAATGAAGGTTAATGAATATTCATCTTTCAAGTAAAGCATTAAAGTCCAGTGATTTATTTTAGAAGTAATTAAAAGTCAGACTATATAAATTTGCTTTCGTTTTATTTGAAACAAGTTAATGGTGGGCTTAAATCTATTTATTTTATTAAACTACCGAGCTCCTACAAAGCGTGATAATTGCCGTTTGAAAGTAAATGGAAATTGTTCGCTCAATTTGTTTATTGATTTCGTCTATCAATTTTAAGCCTCATAAAACTACGCCGTTTAGGCGAGGTTTTAAATCTCCTCATAAAATAGTTCTTAGTAGTTGCACGTCGGGGCAAAGAGAATTTCGATAGTATTTTCTATTAAAAGCAAGTAATTTCCGAGCCAGCATCGCTTACAAAACTTTCGCCTACACATTCCAAAATACTTTTGTATCAACTTTATTTCGCAAAGCTTTGGTATTTTCACTAAAAATAACGTTTTCAGCTAAGCTTTCAGCAGTTTATTGCTGAAGTTGCTGAGTCGATAAAAAGGATATGACTAATAGAAATACAACTAAGTAAATTATTCAGAAAAGTTTCCAAAAGAATCACAACATTTGATTATATTAAGTCAACATAGAATGTATACAACGTGTACAATCTCAATATTGAATTGTGGTTATAAAAATACACGTTTGAAATGAAATATAAATGCTAATCTTAATATATATAATTCACGTGTCACGTTGTTTGTCCGCGATGGACTCCTAAACCACTCAACTGATTATAATGAAATTTTGTAGATATGTTTTATTTGTTCCAACTTACAGGTGGGATAGTTTTTGTCTCGATTGAATTGACGTAAGTATAAAAAAAAGGAAAAAACATTTTGCCATACAAAATGTTCATGGGTTTGTAACTGTCAAACATATAATGTTCATACCGTCGATACGGTAAACTCTTCCTTAAAATTATATAACGTATTTAAATAAAGGTTTCGAATCGAAAACATATATCCACAATATTCGATTAATGGCGTATTTTAGATTTTAAAGATGTAAATTAATGAAAGTAATGAAAAGTTTAAATTGGTTGTCAAATATTTATGCATAAGTTCAGAAATTTATTTTGCGTAAACTAAAGAGTATATTATGAAGCTAAATACATAAATATAGGATAACAAATAAATAATATTCACACTTACTTCTTTTCAAGATAGAATGTCACTTAAAAATGAAAAATCTTTAATAAAATAACACATAAAAATAAAAACTGAACTGAACTGAATAAAACAACAGTTTTATATAACTATGGAAAATATTGCAGGGATTCTCAAATTAGGCGTTGCCTGTGTCTTGAGAAACCAGTTAAATATAATTGTTACTGCATTAATTGTGTGTGTGAGTGTGAGTGTATTTCTATGAAAATTTATATTTCATCTCTTTATTATTAACAAAAGGTAATGGCTTAATATTTTTGGAAAACAGCATAGTGGGGGTGAAATAAGGGATGGAATATTGCATGGATAATCAAAATCGCTAAAGTGTTTAATGTCAAAAATTTATAAGGCACACTATTTGGATATGGAGAAACGGGATATGATAGAGTGGGAGGTAGGGGAGAGGACTGGGATAGCTGACAGATTTGCATAGCAAAATAATGATTTGAATCAGGAGGTGGAATATAAGGTGGATAAAATGGGACATAAGAATAGGTACAGGATGGGATTGGAATTGCATAAGCAGTTTAGACAACGGCTGTCATATTGATTTTAAATAAAATATGGACTGGAATCTGTATTTGCACCCAGGCGAAGCCGGGCCGGGCCGCTAGTAGAAATGTATAATAACTCTAGTATATGCTTGGAGTAATTGGCTTAAACTCAGTACCAGTGATGGGAATTATTGCTATTTCAAATTAACTTCACCGCCTTGTTATTTTGGAAGCCTTAGCATAATCTATATTTCTGCTATTGCTTATGGACCCCGTAGAGTTTGTAAGCAAAAAAAAAATATATATTAAAACCATTTTTTACATCTGAAATGACACACGCAAAATTGACTCTTCAGTTTCTTATTCAAATGGGTTCGGAAATCCTTCATACTCTACTCCTTCTTAGATCCCACTCGATCGTATAAGAATATTAGCTAGTCAGCTTTGTGAATCACAATCGCAAGTCGCAAAATGTAGCTTATTTATATAACTAGTGAAATGTTATTATCGCTTGCACATGCTATTTGTGATTGCTATTGCTATCTATTTATTTCAAAACTACTCCGTACATATCATATATTTTTAAACAGCGATATAGTATCATTCGTATTTCGCGCTTGCCGGTTTTCTGAATTACCGCAAATGAAATATTCTCTAAAATCTTTCATAACTCTTTATTTTATACAGAAAAAATAACAATGGTTTATATATTTTTTGTTTATTCATATTTTAATACACATTATGTACAGGTTTAAAAGCCTTAGCCACTTTAGGCAATCTCTATTAGTTGTGCCTAGGGTATTGCAAACATATGGTGTAGGTGTGTAATTACCAAAATAAATAGCATAATAAATTGAAGGATATTAAATATATACAATAATAAACATAGTTCTAAATACATAATTTGCGTTCCGATTTTAAATAGTCTAAAGTTCCGATGTATACCTAGTCGATAAGTGGGTGATGCTAATAATAGGCACATGTATCGGTCGTTAACCCCGTATAGGCAGACATGAAAAAGTGTTTACAATGGATTTTATGGCAGTTAATATGGCTAATGGACCCAGTGGAGCGGGCTGTGTGCTGCCGCAGACACCGTGCACCAACTGACTCTATAAACAAATGCTATTTGCATTTTTTTATTCAGGTTTTAGTAATTTTAGCATCATGAAAATCCCGTGAAAATCTAACTTACACTTCTTTGCAATCAAGACAACAATTGACAATAATCTTAATCTAAAAATACTAATGGTACAAAATACAAATATATGTCTCCAAAATAACATATAAATATTGTTATGACATAAATCGAAATGTTGGAAACGTAATAAAGTCAAATAAGTTAAGAAGATGTAAACGGAAAATTAAGCCGCCATTTAAAATTCTTACTGTAACTTGATAATTCATCAAAGCTGAAATTCAAAAAGGAATATTATATTACCGCAAACTTATATTCATATTTGATGTCTACTTAAAAAGATGGGACGAGGTTCCTGGAAAGAGGAAAACGTTGTTCCCGGGGGATATAATAGAAATGTCACGGAATATCTTAGCGTCAATAAATATTACGAAATGCTAACGACAAGATTTAAACATTCCAAGAAGATATTGCCTCGTGACGATAAATTATTTAAATTACAATTAACCAATGAGATTATTTATGCTGTTAGTTAGGTACTTTTCACTTTTTAAAAGCTTACAATAGTATTTTCATTATCACGGCAACATCCCAAAAAGTTATTAATTTAGAATAAAAATAGCATATAATAAACGATGACAAAGATAAAGTAAAGATTGAATTATGGTTACCAAGCGTCATAAAGTTAAGAAATCAAAGTTGGTAATGACAAGTTTAGTAACCAGTCAAGGGAAAGCTATTAATGCATGCTAAAAACATAATAAAGAAAATTAAGATGTTATATGTACCATCGCATTCTTTGAAAATATACCTACATAATTCCATTGTTCAAATATTCTACACTATTTAGTCAGTCACTCGTGGCAAATATTTACAATCTGAAATAATTCAAAAATAACAAAATCAAACCATTACAACGATAATTAAAAACACGCGCAAGTGGCATTTCATTACCTGAATTGAAGCGACGGGAAGTGATTAATTCCACGTAACTTATAAACAAATATAAGGTGAATTCGGTAGGAGTATCAACAGGTACGCGGGAGCCAGGCCAAGGCTCCTCTGGCACTGACCTGGTTGCGTGACCTCCCTCCCCCACGCGCCCCCACCCCGCGTCCCGGGAGGACCAAAGCTTCCCTAGGAAAGAGATACGTCATGTAGCACTCTTCATATTATCTGATGGGTTTCTGTCTTGTCAATTAACATTTTGATACATAAATATTGAGATATAATGCAAATTGCGTCTTTTCGCAAAGTATTTTTATAATTGAATTTTATTTAGTTTTCTGTATCAGCCCATATATGTCCTACTGCAAAGTATGGGCCTCCTCTACAATCGAGAATACGATTGACAGTGTGTTAGGTTGGATAGCGGGTTGCTTGATTTCATAATTTGTAAACAAATCATATATTTAGCTGTTTGGAAGAATAAAATATTTGCAAAGTAGCATTATTAGTATCTACTAACCTACGTCGTCGTCTTACTATAGAGATACAAACACTGTAAAAGTAATATAAAGAAGTTCTTAGTCGGGGAAGACAATATTTATAAGACTGATCCGAATTTAGCTTTTTATGTATGTATATTGTTTTCTATTTGGGTAGAAATCACTTGAGACTTTTTAATTTAATGCTTAGTCCGAAGGAGCGCAAATAACTTCTTCTTTAAATAACACGGCACTCTACTTAGAAATATAGTTGTATGCCTGAAATACTCTTAACATAAGCACCGATTAATATTGATGTTTCCTTATATGATTTTTTTTATTGTTTTATTTTGGTCACTTTTACTTTATTTATATTATTTTTATTTAAAAAACAAAACATTGATAATAATATTGACAATAAGACTTATAATTTGAGATTAGCCTATTACATAGAATACATGTTTTCGCAAGTATGCTAATGCAATGTTTTGATAAACAGACTGTTGTTTTTGTACAGAAAAGGAAAAAAAAACTGGATGAACTCTATCGGCTACTGTTTTGCAAAATAAATCTATTTGTAGGCTAATGTAGATTATATCGCCACCCCTTATGCATGAGGCAAAACCTTCAGCTAGCTCAAGCAGATTGTTTCAGTCTTGACGTATCTAGGTCATGCTCATTACACAGACCTTTTTATAAAAAGCTTTATGCTGCACTAAAAAAAGTATTTTAGTCTAAGAGTTTTGTTCACTTAATGATTAAAGAAAATACCACCAGTAAGCCTGCATATCTGAGAGACTGAATGACAAGACGAGTTTTCTTTTCGCCTGATGGTAAGCGATACGACTGCTCATGAACAGTTAAACCAAACAACACCTTGAATTACAAAGCAATGCTTGGCATTCCACTGCGCTCGCCGTATTAATATAATCAGTTACTCTGGCTACAATATCCTTCAAACCAAAAACCTTCTAAAGAAATAGAGATTTCAGTAATACCTGCCCAGGCAGCCACTCACATAACTATGAGAGACCAATTAAATATTTACAGTATTTTTTTTTAAGGTATTCATCTCGTATTAGGCCAAAATGACGGCGTCTAACACCTCTTAATAGTACGGAGTACTCATCAATAGTACGTAGCTATAAAGGTTGATATTATTATTAAAAGACATATAGCTGATCTAGTCAGTCATAAGACGATGCTCTACAAAATTAGCAAATCTTTTAAGGGTTATATACATTTCTATAATAAAGTTCCCACTCACATAAAAGCCTTAACTATAAATAAATTAATTAACTTAATAATATCTATTATTAAGCGACAGTTGTGTAATAAGGCATACTATAAAATTTCAGAATACTTAGAAGATAGTAAGGCTTGGGAATGAAACATAACACTCAGCCTTACAATATATTTATCAATTAATTATTATCATAAATTATTTATGAACTACTCTCAATTGCAAATCCTGTATAATCACTGTATTGTAAACTTATTTTGAAAAGAGCAACGCTAGAGTTTCTAGCCCGTTCTTCTCTGGCGAAAACAGCCTTGTGAACCGGGTGGTAGTGGAAAAAAAGTGACTGAATCTAAATAATGTATGACATTTTATGGATTCAATAAATATTTTCATTTCATTTCATTTCATTTCAGCTTTTGTTTCCTATTTGGCACAACATTTCGTTATAAATAACGTAGAATCCTTTCATTCACAAGTCGTGAAAGCCTATTGAAAATGGATTATTCTTACATGAAAATTTACTCACGGGAATGGAGCCGGCGTCGTAAAGTTTATTTACAACGTATTCGTTTCAAGTATGGAGGTGGTTTAAACCGTTCGCTTGGAAATATGGAAAAGAAATTCTAAACTTCAAATAGAAACAAGTCAACTTTATATAAAATACTCTAAATATTAATAATAATTTATGTGTGACAGTGTATCGATTATAATTCACGGCACACGGAGATGAACCGAGTAGAGGTTTCGACTGCAGCTTTTTCAGATATTTAATTGTTTATCCACTCCGAATATCCTATTTTTCGTTCAACATTTTAGAATTAAGAAAAAAAAGTAATATTTTATGACATGTGTATGCAAATGTTAAAATATAATCAACTCTTTATATTTTAATATGTAAAATATTTTATTAATATGTTAATCGATTTCAGCGTAATACGTCTGTAGCTAATTCGATAATCAACATATTCACTGAGCCAACAGCAACACGATACCAAATTGTGATAACCCTAACATTTCATTACAATATATTGCTCCATGGCAACATCGTAATATCAGAGTAATAACTTCGTAGCAAGCCAGATTTACCTAGAACCGTTTTATTAAACTTCATTTTCATTGTAAGCCGTTGTAAAATACTCCAATGCCTGGATAAACAGCCGTCGGTATGATTTATAAAGCAATTTTTCATGCCAATAACGAATGAGATTTGTCTTTGTTAGAAATACAAATGATGAAAAGAATATTAAATGAAAGGCGTCACATCATAAAAGAATAATGTTTGCAGGAGCGTTAAATATCACTTTGGAGTAGCGGTGAGCCGTCGCCGGAGGTTCCAGTTTAATTACGTTATTAAGGCAACCCGAATATCTGAACACTGCCTTTTACTTGTACCCTTAGCTTTTACGACTCTAAACACGTTTAATTGCTCAAAGTGTTCTTAAAAGTTACTAGAATTTTCCTTTTTTGTGACAAATAGTTATTTCGTGTATGAGCAAATAAATTTAGTGGTAGGTGTGTTCTAATCCAAGGTTTATATTCCAATGTACTATATTATATTTAATCTATGTATGATATGGTGGAAAATGTTGTTCCTCGTAAAATGTACATTCTGAACATAAAGAACTAAAAGAGAAACATCAGACAAAAATGTGTTTTGCTAGCCTGTATTATTCTCGGCGCACAATGAACACGCGTCACTCCACTGAATGGGGCAGCGCTGGTGAAAGAGTTAAAACTAAATTAATGCACGTCTCTGAAATATTACACAAATAAAGCGAAAAGGTATTTTTCTTCACAAAAATATTAAACCGGGTCCCATTCTAAATTATCACTTATAGACCTAGAGCCCGTCAGAGCCAGACCTACGTCATTTTATAGAAGCTGAAATGTTGTATGTATTCCCCTAAAATAGGCATCACACGATCACCTATTATGAAGTTAGATCGCAGTTATTTTGGAAGATATCAAGCATCAAAGCGTCTGACAAGATGTAATACCATCAAAAATGTCCGGCTGTCAAGGACACAGTTTTTGACTGTACCCTTTCAAACATACATATATAAAATACATCTTATATACTATAATGCTATTAAAATTACATACTATTATTAAACCTGGAAGATATCCTAATATTTGATTTTAAAAGAAATTTGAATTTTTTTATGTTCCTTCGGAAAATTAAATATCAAACTGTGTTTCTCCGACAGCCGGAAACTTTTGATTGTTTTTTAAACTTGTCAGACAGATTGCAGATAAATTATTTCAAAGTGACTAAGATCTAAACTTCATAACAGGTCATTATACGCACTAAAACGGTGAAGGAAAACATCGTGAGGAAACCTGCATACCATAGCGATTCATAAGAATTTCTATGGTATGTAAGTCCGCCAACCCGCACTAGGCCAGCGTGGTGGACTATATGGCCTAACCACTCTCAATCGTATTCTCGATTGTAGAGTAGGCCCGTGCCCTGCAGTGGGAGGTATTTGGGCTGATACAAAAAAAAAAACAGGTCATTGTGTGATGCCTATAGGAGCACAGTCAAACTTTTAGTTTTAATTAAGTGACGTACTACTGGTAATGTCGGGCTCTATGTCTATTAGTTTAATTATGAAAATTACCAGTTACTCTGAGATAAATTGAATATTATAAAGAAAGAAAAAAGCGTTACAAAAATCTTAAATTACATGGAACAATGCGAACGATTTAATCTAAGGAAGCGGCAAACGTAAAACATCAAGTTTAAAGTCTGTGACATAAAGTTAAGTGGTTCGAGTAAAAAGGTAGAGCCATGGGAATACAGAGGTTTACGGGGTTGAGAAAATACATCGCCTCGTATTAATTTGTTTTACTTTAAATTGTTTTATTATATCTGCAAGACTTTATTATATATTTATGCAATGTTACTAGTTACGTAATAATGTTACCTACTTTTTCTGGCGTATTTGTATTGTAGTATAAAAACATACACACATATAATCCCCACGCCTGTATCCCATAGAGGTAGGCAGAGATTATGGATCTCCACTTTGCTCGATCCTGACATGCTACTTTCGCTACGCCCACTTTCATTAATCTCTTCATTCATTCATGTCACTTCAGGTTACTTATAACTTGACCTTTGCTGATGGTGCCGTTGATTCGGTTAAAGTAGGTCCGATGGGGTCGACCCGTACCGACTCTTCCATTCACACTCGCCTCAAGAATCATTTTTCTAAAACGGATGGACAAAAGGTGTCTATCCTCTCTACATGCGCAATATTAAAAAGATACAATATAATCTATAATAATATAACAAACCTGGAGCAAATTACTCGTTAAATTTATTAGAATTGACCTGAATGTGGAAAGTAGGTGAAAATGTCCATTAATACACCTCTAGTTTGAATCTATAAGCTGTTTTAGATCACTTTTGATCGATTATGATGTGTTTTTCCTCGGTTTTAAGAGAACCAAATGCGAAATTGCGTTAATATTTCATTAATGTATTTAATGCTTGTTGTATTTTTATAAGATCTCATATCTATACCGATTTGATTGGACCGCAATGATTTTTATGTACATAGTATGCAAACTAAGATACAAAATATAGAGTGATATTTGAAAATAATACCTGTAACAACTAAAATGTATTTAAACACTTAACATTGTGTTCTCATTTGAGAATTTTAATTAATATGACACAAAAATGGCCACAGTAGTATCAGTGTAAATTCTCCGAAAAATTGGTTAACGTTGTCCAAAGTTGGTATTATCATTCATCAATCTTATACAACGACGCATGCTGATTTACTGAACCAAAAAAATTGTCAACTCTATTTTGTCACGCCATTAAACTGTGAAATAGTTTGTCGACTTACATGTTTCCTTGATCTCCAAACCCTGGATTCTTTAAAGGGAGCATGATGAAAAAATTGGGATGGTGACTCGATTTTAATTATTATGTTTATCTAAAGGTAACATTATGCAAAATAGTAAACAGAAATATTTGTAAAAACCGGTTTTTTAATATAAAAGTTAATAAATTTTAAATTTGGTGGTAGTATTAACAGAAAATTATCTTCCACGAGGTGTCTGTGTGCGAAAGCGACATATTTTTAGTAGTGCAGTCACTCACTACTAAAAATATTTATATCTCAGTCACTTTTGGACGTATTTTGATGCTGTTTTAAATGTATGTTTATTATAAAATATAATTTGCATTGATTAAATATTTTCTTAAATTAAACATTGGAATCATCGCTATATTATCCAGATTGGCCAGATAAATAAACTATATAAACTGTCACATATAGTCCTGGCTCCACAGTATGTTACGAGTTTTATGGGGCTGGACAAAAAAATAAATAATGACACTCAACCGTCACATACAGTCCTGACTCCAGAGTAAGGTACGAGTTTTGTGGCGAGGATATAAGAAAGTACGACGTATTCAGGTTTTAATAATTTAGACCTATAGGCTTACAGTGAAGTAAAATAGAAATACTAGTATCACAAATATTTTGTAAATAGAGCTTAAGTACTGTGTGTATGGACTTCAATATAAACACTATAATAGGTATTAATTTGCCTACCCGACCTACAAACAAATTTCGTTTCATAGTTGTTCCTTTAATAATAGTGATCCATGTTTCAGTAAGGGTCATATTAATCATAAACCTTTCGTATAAGTTACATAAGAAACCTCTAGGTCGTTAATATCTATGATGTACCCACAGGCCCTCAAAATTAAACGGCAGGGAATAATTTTTGATAGGCTCTGGGAATTTCCATATTTGCGCCTTTAGGGTTGAATAAATTGAAGTCGTTAATGTAACGGTATTAAGATTTGGTTTCAGGCTTTGAATTAATTGCTGTCATACATATAAATGGTTTGTTACCGAAAGTTACATTTTCAACTTACATACTTATACATCGATAGGTGTAAGATAGCGTTAGAGTACGGAAGCATAACGAGATAAAATAAGACTATAGAAAGAATAGGTATATTTTTAAACACAGCCTCGCCGAGGTCTTGGGTTCGAATCCCGGATCGGCTAAAGTGATATTAATTTAGATTTTTTCAAAAATCTTCATAGAAATCATTAGTCATCGTTTTAAAAGTAATTTCTCCTTTTACAAATCGTAATGTCTATCCTTATAATTACGATTATCAATTAAATCTATATATTGACGGAATTATTAATAGACAGTAATAAAACTAAAAAAAAGGTATTCGTTCTCGTATGTTTGTCTTTTTGTTTGAAAACATTTGATAACTAAATGAGGTTTTATACTATTTATGAATAAGGCTATAAAGCAATAATCCTAATTCCTCCGTGGATAGCTGAAACCGCCGAACCACATTTACTATTACAGTATCGGAAATTCCGAAATTAAGTCCAACGTATAAAGTTATAATGTGCACGCGGTCTAGTTAATTAACACTCGCTGGGAACAACGGATGCAGTCAGGAAACGATGGGAATGCATCACCAGCCTATTTCCCCGGGGCTTCAATCAGTAATGCTTCGGAAGAAATGTTTATTCCTTCGTATTGGTTCGCCTGGGAAATATTACTGACTGCTCCGTATATCGGGACAGCTGTTATAGGATATATTGAGTAAGTAATATTCGTGATTGATATGATAGGTTTCTTATTTACCGAAATGAGGTTATTTGGACAACTGATTTTCTACTTGAATAGTTTTTCAATTTAGTATTTGTTTTTAGAGTGGTTAGGCCATATAGTCCACCACGCTGGCCTAGTGCGGGTTGGCGGACTTACATACCATAGAAATTCTTATAAATCGCTATGGTATGCAGGTTTCCTCACGATGTTTTCCTTCACCGTTTTAGTGCGTGGTGATTGACTGTCAATACACACATGACTCCGAAAAGTCAGAACTTTCGATTGTAAAGTAGGCCCGTGCCCTGCAGTGGGACGTATATGGGCTGATACAGTACAATAAAGTACATTTTTTTTAAATATTGCGTAATGAGTATTATGTGTCGTGGTAGGTTTAATGAAATTAAATGTAAGTTGCTAATACATCCATGTCTGACACAAGTATTCCATACATAGGCATACGGCTCAAGTTTTACAGTAACAATAACGTGGTCTATTACAAAATAAAATGGCATTATTTAAAGAGAGTTTTAAAACCTATGCTAGCCAAAATATTCGGTTTTGTCTTCTGCGCTAAAACTGAACTCAATAGTCGTTCGAAAAGGACCAAACATTCAATAACTAAAATAGGTTTATTAATTATTTATTTATGAATACGGCTGTTATTGCTTATCTAAGTTAATATGATAAAATGTATATTACATAGGTCACGTCGTCAAAGTAAGAATTTGTATAACGAGACTTCTATACAAAAAGTAGAATATATTTGAACACTTGTCACAATTACTTACCAGGTTTTTATAATTAAGTAGCTTTTGAAACTGACATGACACTTTGCAAAAGGTCCGTTCTTATAAAATTTATTTTGCCATGACCCATTCTTTAAAAATACTTTATTTTGTAAATAAATTCATTAGCTACCGGTCTACCTTAATTAGCCTCACTCTTGGACAATTTAAAGGATTAAATTTAGTAAAGAGTTATAAGTAAAGTTATTAAGAAAGTAATATTATATTATGGAATCTAAGTTTGGCAAAAGGCGGCTAATAAAACTTTATTGGTGGTATAAATTATCGGATTTATGACCACAATTTCCGACCCTTGAGGGAATCTAACGGCTATAACCAACTTTAACAATGAAAAAATATTTTAACGCGGCCAAAATTTATAACTCCAAAATTTCACTAATTTGCCATGAAGGAGGTAAAAAAAATGTAATTATGTAATGGTTTATAGTTAGAAGGTAGTGGTGAGTGATAACCTAGTTGGAAGTGGGCCAGACTGATGAATATGAGGTCGGAGGTTCTATTCTGGGGCGGAAAACGCTTGCTTTTTGGAGTGATTAATGAATTTTTATTTATTTACTGTTCACTATACAAACTTTTATTGGCCCGGGGTATGTAGCCAAGCCACAAGACCTATAAATTAACTAATACTATTCATTAATATTGGTAATGAGAAAACATATTTTTCACATTAAATACACCATAAAAGAAATAGAAAAAAATCGTAGAACCTTGGGCCTAGTCTTACAGAGTTAGTTTATGCATTAGTTTATAGGGATAAAATAATTATATCAAAAATAGATAAATAAAATGTCTGCTCAATGGGAGAAGAAATAATAAAGAAATAATCATTAATCAATAAAGTGGTAACAATTATAGTTTTTGCATAACATGTTAAAGTTTCATGGCTGTACAGCGTAAATATGTATGTAGATATTGCTTCGCTACTATTTGAAAGGAAAAATCAGAAAAAAAAAGTGACGTATGTGGTTTATTTTTTTAAACATAAAGTTTTTTGATTCAAATATCTGCACGATGTAGTTTTATAACTGAACTAATGATAAAATATATATAGTAAGCAACACTGCACCCGGTGCGAAAAAAACACAAAATGAATACTACTTTACTAGTTCTAATTTAGGGTATTAACTATGTATCTTCGTTGAAAAAGATGGGTTTAATGTTACCGTCAAATGAGTAACGAGTACATTAAACTACTGATTTTATTTCCCACTGTCAATCCTATTATTATTCAATAAAAATCAGTATAACAGGAAAATGATTTTGATAAAGATTTCATAAGTGTGACGTCAGGCCCAATTTCACCCGTCTCCTTTCAGTATCCCAAAGTAACCTTTCAGGAAAGTGAAAAAGGGAACTTTCGAAACATGTTACATATTGTTGGGTAATTTAGAACAACAATGTTGATTCTCTTTTGTTCAGGCGTCGGGCGAGCTTCCGCCCAAATCACTTTTCAATACACTCGTTTGGAACAAATTTTACCTTTGTCTGGTGCCTCTTTGTTATTTTCATTGAAAGTTAGGGGCACTCCTATTTCACAGTAATGACTAATGAATGATTTTTAACATAAAGACGAAAAAGTCGGCCGTTCTTTTATTATCTTTCTTTGTGTTGTCTTTTACAAAATATGTCAGTGATTCTAAAATGCTTTGAATTTCAACTTATATCATTATTGTTAGCCAATTCACCATATTAAATTCGTCATTGACAGTTTATTGACTTCCAAACATTTAAACAAAATAAAAGATGGCAAAGTAGCATGTTGATAAAAGAAAACCAAAAGAAGTTATACCACAAAAAAAGTCAATGAAAGTATGTCACATTTACACCTCGTTATCAAATCTCGTTTTTCAGATTCATTCTAATTTTATTTTCATTCTCATGTATTCATGGCAATGTAGTATAAATATCCATCAATTTACCAAGCCCTTAGGTCGATTCCTTTATAGCGTAAATATAAACATGTCATTTAAGAAGCTTGTAAAAGAACACAAAGATCTTTATTATTATCTACATACCTACGTAACCTATCTGTTCAAACAAAATTAGGCTCATATATGTATATATTTATTTATATATAAATGTATTTATCTGATATGTTACTTTTGTCTTTATATTTTTTGTGTATTTATATGTATAAATAGAATTATTTATTTGAGCTTTTATACTTTTTATTTTACCCCATCCCGTCTCTTTCATTCGCTTATATTAATCTCACGGTCGTATGGTAGAAGTGCCTTTGTGCGATAACACCGCTTTTTTACTTTTTCTATAAGTAGTCGGCGTCGTTCTCTATAAACTGTTATCTTTATTGTGCACAATAAAGAATATAAATAAATATCTTCGAGAAATTACCGAAAAATGCTTAAAAATTAGATAGCTACTACAAGTCCAACATCAATAACGTCACCATATATTAAATGAAGCATCATTACAAAGGCGAATATGACGTCAATACATTTGGTCAATTCCATTAAATTGATCACATTTAGATTGGCAATACTATTGAGGGCTTTTGGACATATTATTACTTTCAAAATGTGTAATCGGATTTCAATAAACATATTGCGTAACGTCAAATAAAATCCCAACACGTCTATTAAACAAAATACTGTCTGTTTAATATTATTGCATTTAACACGCTCCGTAGCATTGAAACCGCTCTAATGTTAATACATAATGCTATTTACTAAGACATGAATATTATAAACATAATGTACACACGCTTGGCAAACGTTTTCGATAGTTACATATTGGAGTACATGATGATCTTAAACACGAATACACGAAGTGCTCGCAGTTATCTGAGATTACAGTACTGCGGTGACCATCAATTTGAATTATGATTTATGAAGATCAAATCTTTGGCTTAAGAGGTTCGGAACTAACTTAGTAAATTTTATTTTATTCTCATGACAAAACTGGTGTACCGAAATTCTTGACACATGACACATACGATGACAGCCACCGTGGCACAGTTGGTTAGAGGCCGCCTATGTAACGAGAGGCCGCGGGTTCGATCCCCGCACCGAGAGAAATGTTTGTGCGGCCCACAAATATTTCTTCCGGGTCTGGGTGTTTGTGCGATCGAAAAGTCTCTCGTAGTTCCTGATACCCACGACACAAGACTCGATCTTAGTGTGGGGTCAGGACTATGTATGTGACTGTTTGGTGATATTTATTATTATTTACTTGGTGGTTAATGCACAGCTGTCAACATTAAGGGAAAAAGTTTCCGTTTGACAGTCGAAATAATTTTGGAAGTGGAACCAAATGTGCCATGTGCCATGGCTGGCATTGTATCTGTATCTGTATCAGCCCATATAGGTCCCACTGCAGGGCACGGGCCTACTCTACAATCGACAGTACGATTGAGAGTGGTTAGGCCATATAGTCCTCCACGCTGGCCTAGTGCGGGTTGGCGGACTTACATACCATAGAATTTTTTATAAATCACTATGGTATGCAGGTCTCCTCACGATGTTTTCCTTCACCGTTTTAGTGCGTGGTGATTGACTATCAATACACACATGACTATGAAAAGTCAGAGGTGTGCCCTGGGATTCGAACCCGTGACCACATGTTGGCAGTCGCGTCAAGTCCGTTTACCAATAGGCCACCACTTCTGGCTGGCATTGAAACAAAGAAATTTGGATTGATATCATTTCTTTATCGCGTGGTAACATTATTTAGCTAGTTATTAGATTGTGTGTAATTTTAAATTGCGATAAAACATAAATAAAAAGTATAAGCATCCATCACATGACCACAAAAAAAAAACATTAGATTTGTGACTAAGTCCTAACTCAATTTTTTTATTACACTTCACGCTATTGATTTTTTTTTATTAAAATATGATTTTATTAAGTTATTTTAAAACAAACTGTATAATTTATTCTATATTAGTACTCAAAAAAATTACATCAGATATGGGCACATACAAAAACGGTGGCTCTGGTTTAATTAGTGAAAAAGCAATGGAAGTCGTAAAATAAAATACCGTTCATGATGAATGACAATGCTTAATTAAGAGACCTGATTGTCATTAACAGGCAAACATGTTTATGTAAAGCGAAAGTAGGCTTTTATCATTAAAATCATAATACTCACTGTTGAATACTTTTCACGGTTTACACAATACTTGCAGCACATTATCGGTTGATTAAGAAATTAATGAACAATTCACATTGATGATCCGTATTTTCGGTTTCAATTGTATAGCATCTGCATCTGTATCAGCCCAAATCAGTCTCACTGCAGGGCACAGTCCTCCTCTACAATTGCGAATACAATTGATAGTGGTTAGGACTTATAGTCCACCTCGCTGGCTTAATGCGGTTTATTTTTTAAATAAGACTACCCAATTCAGTAAAGAATATAGTAACAATACAATCTAAGTTTCATTAGTCACTGAGTGAGGCCTCTTTAGATCGTTTAATATATGATTCTATTAAAATATAACTACATTGTTTAATCGCGGATTTAGTTAGATTTTAAATGTTGAACTTAAAATAGGTATATCGATTGTGATTGTGGCCAGTCCTACATAGGATAAACTCAAAGAAGTATAAGGACCCGCAATAATGAAAACTTAGCTGAAGTAAAACACCGATGCTCAACTAAATCTGTAGATGTTGATCATACAGAAGAGGCTCCAAATATGATCTTAAATTTGACAAGTCAAGACTCTTGCAAAATGACTGATTCATGAGGCCATTGAAATAAAAAAAAAACCTAGTTTAAATATTGGACGCTCACACAAGAACATGTGCACAACATAAAAGTGGCTCAACGTGCCATGGAGCGATCCATGTTAGGTATATCGCTCAGAGATAGAGTCCGCAACGAGAAGATCAGACAGCAAACAGGAGTGTTTGACGTCGGTCAACGCATTGCTGGACTCAAGTGGAGGTGGGCAGGCCACTTGGCCAGACGAAGCGATAGTCGGTGGACTAAGGCAGTAACGGAGTGGTGGCCTAGAGGGGCCAAGAGAAAGGTAGGCAGACCACCCGCCAGATGGATGGATGACATCGTTAGGTTTCAAGGGAAACGGTGGATGAGACAAGCACAGGACCGGAAGAAGTGGTGTAATGAAGAAGAGGCCTATGTCCAGCAGTGGATTAATGTGGGCTGATATGATGATGATGATGATGAAATATAGAAGATAGTGGAAAGCTTGCACAAGGGTGGGACCCAGTTATTATCTAAGTAAGTTTGAACCCAAAAGATCAAATCCAAATCAAGAGTTTCTTCTGCGAAGATGGGATCAAAAATAACAACTTTTTAAATTATATTTTTCATTTTAATAATTGTAAACGTAAGTATCTTTCTTAATATTCACTGAGCGGATAACTGATACATTATTCCACTCCGTGACCAAAAAGTGTGAACTAATCGAAATGTAGGGAGCATAACATTTAAAATTAAACGAATCCAGCCAAAACTTCTTGGGCATGTATAGGCTACCTTAAGTTGGAATGCACAGAAAAATCTAGCTAGGGGTTGAATAATAAACATTTTACAATGTCAAGTGTATTAAATATCAATAAGAAAATCTAATCCGCAAGTAAGAGCACAGTTGTGAGTGTATAACATAACACCATAGTGAAAGAAAATTTAGATAAGGTATAACAAAACACACCACCCATCTAAATTACAGTATTTTGCGCTCCTATCAAAACATTGAACGAAGACTATCCTGCAATAACTAAGCGCGTAGTCACACGAAAATAAAATGACACGAGTCCGAGTGTCCATGGCGGGATCTCTACAAGTAACTAAAGCTGAAATTGCTTTTACAATCCGACGTGTATTCACACATCGTGTTTATTCTGGGAAATTTACTTTTACGTCAAAGCTTTGAGAATTTTAAACTGCAGCTACATAAAGGAGGTTTAATATTGTTTCGGTTTTAGTTGTGGGAGAACTGTATATTGATGGAAAGTCTGTACTTAGTGTCTATATTTTCTATTTATAATGCACTTAAAATTGTGGCGCGTTAAAATTCTTTTTTTGTTTATTGATATTGTATTTAAGTCTATAGCAGTGAGTGAAACGGTCAAAAGATTCTCTGACACTTTGTTTTTTGGAAGGTTACTTTTTTATTTGTTTAAATAACGAGAATCTAAAAATTCTAAGAACGAGAGTGATTTATAAGATATTTTTTTCTTTGGATCATATTTATTATCACGAGGTGATAATGGTGAAGATCTGCAGGTTGATTGATTAATTTATACCTAGAGTTTTTGATAATTGTGAGATTTTACATTTGCACACTATCATATTTTTTACTATTGTTTATGAAATATATAATTAGTAAATACAATATTATTTTAGCGAAAGTGATCGAATATCCTCTAAAATATAATACTTTTTTTATTGGTTGCACAATCCACTGTCCGTCGGGGCTATTTTGCATCAATCTTTAAATTTGTAAACAGTTAAGAACACGAATATCAAGCAATTATGTTAAATTATATTTGCTGTATATTAAATATGTATATACAAATCACCAAAGTGATCTGAGCCTTATTCCGACTATTAATATAATACAAAAGTTTTCGCATCCACGCGCAAAAGATAAAAGGAGCAGACTTATGTATAAACACTTTGATTTATTATATGAATACATTTTCAATAAAGTAAATTAACAGCGAAAAGGAAACGGATAAAACTTTTTATCTTAATGTCTTAGTACACATTAAGATAAAAATCAAATATTTTAACGGCCGGTTAATGATTACGGACAAACAATTCAAGTAAGATTGGCCGATAAATTTTGCGCGATCAATTCTACAGAGAATTTAAAGTAGATTAACTTCGCCGGTTTGATTAAAAAACTTTAGAGCCCGGCTCGCTAATTTTATTACGTTAGACAGCTGTTTTTCTCCGTCGTTAATATTAGGGTTTCAATAATTAATTAGTGTTGATTTATCCCCAAACAGCTTGCAATGCAATAATAAGTAGATTTGAAGTGAAATAGAATATCCACAGGCAGCGGTGGTTAACTCGGTCGCTCGAGACAATTGAATGCCTATTCGAAATCGGAAGGCAGTTGAATCCGGAACGCGACACTGTTGTGTATGATTCTTCACAGGATTTCTACTAGTCAGGGTCCAGGTAGTATAAATATAGATCACTATGTTTTTCAATTTCTTTGTCCGGTTGTCCGATTTCTCAAAAACTGATTTGATTAAGATGATTCTTTTTAGAATGAAGCTTTTTCGAAATAGTCAGTTTGTCAGTAAATTTTGGCTACCACAAGTTAATTAATTTATTCATAATAAAAGATTTCGAATGCGAAGCCCGTTTTCTTTAATGATCTTTCAGTATTTTCGAAACTTTTTCACCATTCTTGTAACGTTCCCGGATTTTATCAAAATATTATGACCATTTTGTATTATTATTTAATATTTTAATTATTTATTAACAACACAAGTCCACACTTTTGTTAAGTTATTTTATGGATGTTAAATGTGTGTTATAAGAAGGCGTCGTTAGTAAAAGGATATAAAGATAAGTTGGTACAAGAAGTAACGGTCTGTAAGAGTCTAAGTTATGCTGAAGACATTGTGTTGGAAGTATAACGAGGGAAGTTTAATAAGACCGATGTAATGTTTTCTAGAGGATGCTCATTCCACAGATGCGGTACTTTTACGTGAAATTATTAAGGAGTTGGAACTTATCGTTACGACAAAGTTATGGGTAGGTTTAGAGAAGATAAGCTAGAGTCTTACTTTAACTTACACTATTATATATATATATATATATAAGACATTTATCATTAAAGCAATAGTAAATTTGTATCGATAGTTTTAAAGGGGCTATTTTAATTGATGGCTTTTGCTGTGTTATTATTATTACATTGAAATGTTAATGTTTAAAAAAATAAATAGTACATCTCAAATAAATACGGCTGTTCAAATATTGTTATAAACATTTTTTATCAACAATGCGAAATAATAAAAAAAAACGAATTATTTGAAAAAGGAACGTAATTGTATTTCTTTATGAGTTTAAAAATTGATTGTTAATTTAAAAAATGAGTAATGTCATATAATTCTAACCAACGATCAATGAAACATAATAGAAAAAACTTCAACCTTTCCAATTACATGAAATGTTGCCAACAGCGTTAATTTTGGGTTTATATTGAATCCACGCGTGGTTGTAGGAACGGAAAAGCGCAAGATCGGGGAAAAACTAACATCTCATTATTAATCGCAATGTAAACAAAAGACGAACATCAAATACGCAAGATCAATTCAAATGAACACTGAAATAGACTATACCAAAGCTATTAGCAGGTGTAAGAGCTTCTTGGAATTTCTGACTCATTTTACAAGTACGTCTGGTGAAATATATTAAACAATCTAATGCCTTAAGTGTTTACTGTACGCTCACTTTAATTTATCTAAATAAATGCCTTAATAATCAATGCCTTTTGAAACTCAACGACATATTAAAATCATTAGCGAGTAAACTGATTGAATCACAAGTGTTGCCAGTAACGAAAAAAAAAAACAAACAGTAACGCTACTATGAACCAGGGATCTAAATACAAACACAGACCATGCAGACTACTGAATATTGTGGGAAATTTTGGTGATCAACTTTTGCGCCGCGCAAAAAGTAACCACCAGGTAGGGCGCAGGTTAGAGTTGGAGGGGGGGTGAGAGGGGTAGGTGTAGGAGGGGTGCGGGGTGGGGGGTGTAAACGGTAGGGTTGCATGCGTGTAGTAGTGTCGCGTACCGGCGGGTGCGTGTGGTTGCGCGGCGCGGCGTGCGCTCGGAGCGACGGTCGGGCGAGCACTGGGCGGCGGCGGCGCGACGCAGCCTCTCCAGCCGCGGCGCCGGCCCAGCGACTATCTCCGCCGTACAAACTTTCTGATGCATTCTCTTCAGCGTGCCCGATGGGGACGCTTTAATACTACTCGCCTCACACTCGGAACGCCATTACCTTTCTATTAACAAAGGCTTTGAAACAATCATAAAATCGTAATGATTGTCAATTAATTAATTAGTGCAAAATAAATTTGGTATCTTAAGTTTTCTCGGCTCATAAATATAAAGCCATGTAAATATATTATTTTGTAAATTTCTGTATCGTTAATATTAATAATGTTGATTATTATGATATGTATACTCATAGAACCGCGAGCATGATTTATTTTCTTAGAAACTTATTTATTAAATTGATTACCACATTGAAGCTCCTTGTGGGTCAAATAATACGTTTGTTACTTTTATATTGCTAAAGCTATGATTATTCAAATATAATATTCATCCTTAAAATATTTATTTTAAAGTCATATGCCGGGAAGCGGTAAATTTCGAAAATCTTAAAGTTTCCTTTTATTTCTTTTTTCAGCCACAAAATCAGATATTAAATATCTGATTTTTTAAATTATTAGGGGATATGATTTATTTAACTATTTACGCTAGTTAATAAAGCGTAGAATCGAGAGCAGTTTAGTTATATATTTGAGATGTGAGATAATTGTTAAAACTATGGAGTAATGTAAATGTTTCCTTTCATTATTAAAATTTATTATTTTTTTAACTAGAGGTTTCCCGCCAAACAGCAGTGTAAATGTATCGTGGTGGTGGTGGTTTAGTTTGAACGAAATTGTAGCCAGAGGAACTACTAGACATATTGAAGCTTAACATCTTATGTGATAAAAAGATAATATACGGATATATTCGTATTTCAGTGCATTCTTTGAAAGGGTGGCAGTGTGAACGGACTCCGTAGTTTTGGCCTTATGTCGAATATCATATAAATAATATATTTTTGAAGTCTCGTATTAAGATACAATATAATAACTCCTTTTTTAATTAAAAAAAAAAAAACTACTACTCGTAATTTAGCTGAAATATTGGTGTTATGAAAAGATTTCTGAATATTTTTATTTACTGATCGAAAATATTGTTTTAATAAAGTGAAATAGTTGGAACACGTATTTTTAAATATTTTGAGACGCAATACTGGTGTTTTGAAGTTGGTTAATTTTATTGCGGGTTAAAAACAATTTGTTTTTTGAGATCCACGGATAGTGACGTTATTTTTAGTGTATTTTTCATTTGTTTTCTCGAAGTTAGAGCAGTTAGAAGTTAGAGCCGAATCATTCAACCAGAAGATAACATTTGTTACGTTGTTCTCTCATAATTTTATTTACTACTGAATAGATTCGATTCCAAAATATGTAAAATACGTATTATGTTTTATTTTTAAAACGATGAAAACCCTCAATAGAATTTTTCGACAATATAAGGTAGACGATGTAAGAGTTTGAGAATATATCGAATTGTAAAGGAATTTCGCTCGTAATCGAATACCGTACATTTGCATACGATTTCATCGCACTTCGCCCGAAACGGTTGTCATAAATTGAGTTATTTATTCGTCAGCTAGTTGTATCTCTTTAAATGGAAATCAACGGTATTGAGTTTATATATTTTGAGAGTGCTAAAAGGTCTATCCTAAGCAATGGGTTATTATGGCTGATTATAAAGGCAATGAAGGATTATAGATTGGGTTGATATTGAACATATTTTGTTCTTTAGTGTAATAAAAATTAAAGTTCAATTGACTTAAGCCATTTTCATTCGGGATTCTTATTATTTGCTATGACGATGAAAAGAACACATCGTTAGGAAATATTCCAATTTATTGATATATATGTGAACCGATATATTTTGTAAGTCTAATTACTGTACCTTTTTTTTATCTTTATTTATTGAAATATAAAATTAGACATAGGTGATATATTGTGTGAGGCATTGATTTTCCAAATAAACAAAGCAAAAAAAAATATTAAGCGTTCTAATTTTTGGTTGCAGATAAAGTTCAGTAAACGGCACGTGAGAGAAGTGGCATCTTTGCCTGCCCTAAATTTATCTCTATATAATAATTGTATTAGAAGCTCTTGGATCTTAATATATGACTGTCACTCCAATAACACGAGTCGTCCGGTGACAATTTATAAAATAAAGTGAAGAAACTAGACCACATTAATTTCAGCGAGATTAGCGGCTTCACACATTCTCTCATTCACCCTGATGAATTTAGGGAGGCTAAAAGCACAATTTGGAGGGCGTGATATACCGTGACCTCCGGATGATACGTGATATGAAAACGTATCGTCATTACACACAGACGACGCTTTGACTGAAATTTATGGACAGACGACTCAGAGGCAATGGGCGCCGGCTCCATTTTTATCGCGATATTATATTGTCCTGACGCTTTAAGTCGGGTTCACACGGCGCTTATAAAAAGGATTTTTATTGAATAAAAAGGATTTGGGGATCGATTTGAGGATCTTAAAAGTAACATGATTCACTGGTAAATAGGTCTCTCATATCTGACAGGTCACCTGGGTAGGTAACACCTCAATGTCTATTTATTCTGCCAACCATCAGTTTAAATGCACTGTTGTGTTTCGGATGGAAAGATATTGTAGCCAAAATAACTACTGGACATATGGAGACTTAACATCTTATGTCTCAAGATGGCGAGCGCTGTGGAATGCCAAGCATTGCTTTGTATTTCAATATTAATTGGTTTTGCATTGGTTCATGAGCGGTCGTATGGCTTACCATCAGGCGAACGGCATGTTCGTCTCGCCATTTAATGTAATAAAAAAAATGTTGTGGAAGATTTTGGTCTCGCCCTGAGGTACCCAGTGTTATCCATAATGCACGTGATGGGCATCGAGTGGTTTTAGTTGGTATGATGGTGTAGGATTTGTTAGGGACCTGGCTCAGCTTCATTACACGCGTGCCGGGCTGGATAACTAGTGACACTAGCATACCTCCTCCGAGGTAGCTGGGACAGCTTTCTCCTAGACACAAAAAAGCTCACTAAGCCGATATCGTGGACCACTAACCTTTCAATCAGACAATCCTCTGTAGAGTAGTCCCGTAAAAGACAGTGATATATACTAGGGCAGTTGAAAAATATTAAAGTTAAAAATTCGTGAAGATTAATACAAGTGGTCTATTTATTCAGTTAATTAATTATATTCCAAGTGAACTGTTAAATATTCGTGATGTTTTGTTTTTGGCAAATTGGAAACCTTAGCGGATTAAGTTCAATGGAGCGTTTGCGTCCATTAATTCAAAAAAATTAATTAAACTGTTAGCCGATTAGAGCAATGTTTTTCTTAATTACCGTAATGCTTTTATGGGCGTGAATTGTTCTCCTGTTAACTAGGATCAAAATTAACATGGGTATTGAAGCTTAGCGACTCTTGCTGACACTAGCTTGCAATGATAAATACTATAATATTAAATAAATAAATATAGCCAACAGCCACATACATAGTCCTAACCCCACACTAAAAACGAGTCTTGTGTCTTGTGGGTATCAAAAACTACGAGAAAGTTTTCGGTCTCATAACAAACAGACCCGAAACAAATATCCACACAAATATTTGTCCCTGAGACTTTCAAATTGATTATGACCAGCTCAAAATCGAACACTGCAGAACACACCAACTGGACATGAATAGCCTTTGTAAATGAAATAATCCTTCATATAATCAAATGCACTCAGTAAGCCATTTATAAGCAGCAATGACGTCAACACCTATTATTATAATAGTTGGTAATGCAATAGAACAAGTTCCGTGTGAGGCGTTCGTTCTATTGTGTACTGTAATCTCACGGTAGCCCGACCCTGCTTTCCACCTCATAATGGAATACGAGTCTGCGTCTTTATGAACGCGTACTTTGATGGTGAAGTTAAGCCGCGGATATTTCTATTGAGGTTTTATGGTTGTTTTATTTTTCAATGTCGTGTGGGTTTTATAAGGATTAGCTAGGCATATGTGCCGTGTGTGTATGTGATTATATCAGAAGGCTTACTCTATGATTTCATACGAAGTTGGAATGTTGGAAAGTCGTACATAAAACTGTACAAACGTGCCTGGACACTTCACAAAATGTCTGAATCCACTGTCGTAAGGAGTAACCAAAGAATAAGTTCAGAAAAAGTAATACGTATCATCGAGAATAGTATTGATTTTTAAAAGTGGAAAATTTACTTTGGACGTTGAACATCCAAGCATTCAAAATTCTTGTTGGATTATAGAGTAACACCCCTGAATAAGATAGAAACTATCTCGCCCACTCACCACTGTTAGTGATGGGAATTACAATCATTAATGAGTTATCTACCTAGCTCGAACGCAATATTCGCTAATGTCCTCGTTTGGAAGCTGTGACATTGAAACTCCTTTTAGCTTTTCTCGGGATCCTATGGGAGGTATTAGCAGATTTCCTTTCGTCAAAAATAAGGACCCAAATTGACACTTACTAAATTAAGCTAGCGTTCTTTAGCGTACTTTAAGTTGTCTACTTTTGGCGGAATCAACTAAAAATAAAATGCCATTGGAAGACCGACTTTATCTGATTAATAGCAGTTCTCTTCGATTCGTAAAAGTTTAAAGTGTTTTTTTCAGACATCGACTAATGCAATTCATACGAACAATAAATGACTTTGAAGTATATCACCGAAGACTAGAAATGTAATAAAGCTTATCTTTACTTTCAACGGATTAAATTAGAAGTCATCTGAAAATAGCCAGTGAATAAATAAATTTTATTAGATTAGTAGTCAGTTTCGTTTGAGCCTTAAAAGGAATTCTTAATCAATCCTTACGTAAATAATCTCAGGTCTTTTTTCCCAGAAGGGGTAGGCAAAGGTGCTATCAGGACACCCTCATTTCGCCTTGTATGTTCCACCCCACGATGTGATAGGGAGCGAGCCTATCGCCATATGGGGCAAAAAAAGCCAATACCACTTTTGCCCAATCCGGGAAATCGAATCCGAGACCTCAGCTTTGTAATCTTACCGTATTATCAACGCTCTCGAGGCAATCATTAATACTGAGTAACAGTATAATTCTAAAATATTATCAACTTGCAAAATATTATAATGGAAAAATGCCTGAACGGGGTAATTTACTGCGCCATACTACCTGAAACTGTGGAATTTCAACAAGTAGTTCTAGTGTTATAAAGTGGCACATGCACAAGGCAGAGGCGGTTATATATCAGCTTCATAAATTCACTTGAGAGTAAGTATGCTAATTTAGCTTTTCAAGATAAATAACATTGTAATATATTTTATAGATTATTTGCCGTTAACAGCTTACGTTATCTAGTGCTTTTGATAATGATAGTACCTAATTGATTTTTCAGGTATAACATTGGTTGTTGTCTAACTTTGTTAATCGAACACTTTACTTCTAATGGTTTTAAATTAGTTTGTTTGTTGTTCGGCGCATTTTAATCTGCAAGGGTTTCTAAATTGAAATAAATATGTTTAATAAAATTAATTGACTACAACATACTGCGGCTGTTGGAAAATATTGGAATTGTAATTATAGGAAACTCTTGTTGCACTACTTGGAAACTGTATAATAGTAAATTGAATTGAACTGTAAATAAGCCTAAAGTCCTGGAATTACGGTTTTGGCCCAACAAACATTGATTGATAACATTTTTCTGGTTACGGAAACCAAGTCATTCATAAATAAGTGAATATCTCTTCATAAATAAGTGAAGCTCTTATGCATGCAAAAATTCTGTATTCGAAAGAGTGACATAAGTTAGAACTGAACATTTATTACGGAGAAGTGACTGTGAAATGGGAAAGCCTGGTGAACCGTGTTTCTAGTCTGCTAGTAATACGAAATGCGGTCCTGAATAATAAAAATCTGCTTTATAATAATATAAAAAATGTGCTGTTCAAAAGGGCTCATATTATAATAGTATTTAAAGTTTTATACATAGATAAACATCTTTAATTTTGCTTTAGACACCTGTGTACCTTAGTAATTTGCGACTCGCCTAGAGTTCCTTTGCATACATTAATATTTACCTAGTCAAATACTAATTATCTCTTTCATTGAGTCTCTTCACTGTAGAAGAGTACCGTGCCCAGTAGTGGGACTTAATTAGGTTGATACAGACAGACAATTAATCAATTAATTAGTGTGTATTAAAACAGTTAGATATTATTTTTTGTGTCATGAATAATTGTTCCATATCAATCGAATAAGATCTAAATTCGATGGATATAGAACTAGCATGGAATCTATTTCTAGAATTGAAATTTCACTGTAGCCTATTTCAATTCCACGGCGTTCGATTTCCATTCGCAGAACTATTTCACACCTAATTTTGCAGCTTTAATCGCACGGCGTGTCGCAACGTTTTCTTAGAAATACGTCACACATTTCAATCAATTTAAACCGTAGATATGAACGGTAGATATATGGTATAGCAAGAAAAACCCAGTCCGATACAAATCTCAATTATAGTATAAAAAATTATAGTAAAAACTCGTAACTTAATGAGTCCATATGATAAAAGGCACTTGCTAAAACCGTATCATATATTTTTTTCCGATCAAAATTCATTCAGGAAATTGGTCTACAATTTCCTAATACTCTTGATTTTAGATGATCGTCACTTGCAACGTTAATTTTATAAAAAATACGGACAGACTGTTGCCATTTTGGTAGATAATTCCATAAGAAGAAATGGCTCAAAACTTATCAAATATTTGTTAATTTACGAACATTTTTGACCAAAATTCATTGGAGCAAGTTTCCTAAGACTGTTGGAACCTCCAGAAAGTTGTCCATAGTTTATGCCTTGCAAGTTACAAGGCACAGGTACCCGGAATTTGGAACTGCTATAGATTTAGGACGGAGTATTTGGAGCAAGGTGAAATACAGCAGCTTGGAGTTACACGTGGAGTTTCGACTACATTATTTCACTGGCATTCGGTATTTCTATTTTAAATGTTGTAGAAGCTATGAATGATCACGACATTTTTTGCACAGTGTAGTTAGTAGAATTTTTGAAGACAGTAATTGGTAACGATATCAGGTTGAGGATAGGTACAAGTTATTCCTCATTCCATACTGGTTGGTCTCTCATACCCCGAAAGTGTGTGTGTGAGAGAGCGAGAGCCCGCCTAGGTAGGTACCACCGCAATGTCTATTTCTACTGGTCATTAATATGTCCAGTAGTTACTCTTAATGGACTTAAAATCTTATGTCTCAGGATGGAGAGCTCAATGGATTGCCAACCTTTGCTTTGTAATTCACTGTGTTGTTTAATTTTACTACTTATAAAGCGGTCGTATAGCTTATAATCAGGCAATGTCATGCTCGTCTCGCCAGTAATAGCAATAAAAAAAGCGTAGGTTTGGAACTTAATCCATTAGATATTAATTGTGGTGAAAAAATTAGTTATAGTAGTAGAAATTAGAATTATAGTCTTCAAATCCGAGCTAGGCCTTCCGTGCCACCTTATGACTTATCATTGTTGATTATTATATATACTATCTGGTATGGAACACTTAAAGTAGTTTTTTAGAAACCGACATACCTTATGTATGTTCCACGAAACTCAATTGGTTTCTGTCATTGAAGCCTTGTTCCCGCAAAACAATCAATCAAATCCATTTTATTTTAGACTAGCGGCCAGCCCGTCTTTACTTGGATGTAGATAGTTTTTCAGACTAGCCCACATCAAAAACATACTTTGTAGTGATAGTCGATGTTGTGACCGGATAAAGTGAAGAATTACCACGCCGTGCACGTCGGCAAACATGAGAAAACATTGGCAAACCTGTTGCGTGTTCCTATCGAAATTTAAGGTTTAAAATAATATATATTAGTAGCAGACGTAGAATATCTTTAAGCCAACCGAATGGCTTTTGTTTACTGGTGGTAGGTCTCTCATATGTGAGAGGCTGCCTGGGTGGGTACCACCGCAATGTCTATTTCTCCCGTCAAGCAGCAGTTTAAATGCACTGTTGTGTTTCGGATTGAAGGACATTGTAGCCAGAGTAACTGCTGGACATATTGAGACTTAACATCTTATGTCTCAGGATGGCGAGCGCAGTGGAATACCAAGCATTGCTTTGTAATTCAAGGTGCTGTTTAGCTTTGCTACTGTTCATGAGCGGTCGTATCGCTTACCATCAGGCGAACGGCTTGCTCGTCTCGCCATTCATTGCAATAAAAAAAATTAAAAAATCTAATCCGTATTGATATACTCCACTAGCACTGTATATGATCCGCGTAACTTAGTTTTCAAGGCCAGAAGAGACATACATGCTTAAACTCACGCCTTTTACCCAGAAAGCAAAGATGCTATCATGACACCCACGTTTAGCCTAGTGTGTTCCACTTCACGATGTAGTAGGGGGCGTTCCTTTCACCATTTCGAACACAAATTCCTGACTCCGGGTTTATATTGGATAGAAATACGGTAAATATGGCCCTCTCTTGACGGTAGGTTGGCTGTGCTGGATCTCTGACATTGCGAAGGTTTATGAGCGGCTGTGACAGCTTACCATCAGGCGAACTTCATGTTCATCAGATTGAGGCGAATAAAAAAATATCCAATATCACATTGTCGGCTTCGCGATTCGATCCTGAGACCTAAACGTTATAATCGTATCGTAATGCAACTACGCAGTACTATCGCGACAACCGCCCAAATAGAAGAAACTCTAATATAGTAATAATATATCTAATATTAAAAGCCACGTTTCGAATACTAAAACCCAAAATAACAAAGATCGAAAACGGCTATCTCAGTTGGTTGTTTCGAATCTCATACGATCAGTAAAAAACATATTCGTTGAAAGTGTGATAGTCGATGTTGCCGGGTAAACGAAGATTGTCAGGCGAGGCACGTCAAACACGAGAACCTGTTGCGTGTCTGCCAAGTCACGGAACGCTCATTTACTTCTAACAACGCGATGTTTACTCCCTTACCTTTTGTGCGTGATGTCATGATTTCTTAGATGTGCTTTAAAACGGTTTCTGTAATGGTTGTATTTGTAAGAGAATTGCTCCAATTCTCTTTAAAAGTCAACAATAAAGGCTAATGTTGGAAGATGTTACAGTTTTTCCATTTAAAGAATGTTCTTATAATGAATTAAATGATTTCATCAATTGGTCAAATGTCAGGCCCACCTCGGAGTCGCTATGAACGGAGATGGGCGATAGAGCACTTAGATTAGTCACTGTTGTGGACGCCCGTAAAATCAAACAGGCGTCCAAAAACAGTTGTAAGTGTGGGTAATTATGGGGATATAATGGAAGGACCAGCAATTGTTGCGTTGGACGGTTACGCTGAGGTAAATCGGGGCGGTCACAAAAAATGGGTGTACAACACGCTGTCATGCTAAGATACGATTTTTCTCTAAGAAATTATTATTTTGTATTAACAAATACAAAATAATAATTTCTCCTAAATTTGAATTAAAAGTAACAACTTTTAATTCAAATTTCATCTATAGGTACAGTCAGCGACATAAGTCGCTGAACACTTCACATTTTTTGATAACCATTTTATGAATTAAAATTTGTACGTACTACTCTGTAGTCATAAAATATAACCAAGTAAAGTCATCTATGCCGAGAAGTGCCATACGATATTGAAAATAATTATTATTTTGGATGATAAGACAATTCCAAACCTCGTGAATGTGTAGCGACTTATGTTGCTGACTGTACTTGTAAATGCTCATTTATGAATATGTAGCTTTATTATCTCGGCGCGATCTGATGTAAGTCTGGTAATATAATATGAACATTGTAACACAACCAATTAGCTTCTAATCTCACCATAATTATATTTAATTACTCCCTTCGCAATATTTGGAGTACAAAAGGAATACCTATTCCATTTCAATTTAACATTTCGCCTTTCGGAACAGAATTTATGATTATTGAGATGGCGTTACGATAATAATATAAAGGCTGAAAGGCTCCTATCAGGAACCGACGTTTGCCAAATTTTTGTTCGGTTCCTTTTTATTTATTTATGAACACATCCACATCATGCATATTATCACAATTTCTTATGAACTGACGTACATATGGTAAATAAATTAGATATACATGAGAGTTTTGGAAAATATGGAAGCTTATATAAAATGCATTAACGTGAAAATCAAACTCAAATAACTTATTTGATCGTCAATAATGAACTTAATATGTTACAGATTTTTTTTAATACATACTATAATCTGTACAAAAATTAAAATGGTTTGTCCTTAAAAAATAGTTGTGTGTGTTCATGTTAATCTATTTATTTATTAGATTTAGTATAGTTTAAAATTAAACATATGACTTTTAACTAAACATTAGCTAAGAACTTGCAGAATTTTCCGAGTTAAATACTCTATAACAAGAGCGTACGCAAGTTTCTGGTACATTAACTATTTAGCAGGCTCATTTACTCGGCTTAGGCTCGAAGTTGATTGTTTGCGCAGCAGGGTCGCGGCGACCGTCTCCGCTGCTTCAGCGAGGGTTGCCGATAAAGTTTTCCCACTTTCCCGTCTTCATAAGTACGGGTTAATACCCGAATCTGAGGGCAGCCGTTTGATCGCGCTAAGTGGTACAACAGGCCTAACCCTACTCTTAAGTGCCCTCATTCTTGAAGCCGTGTTATGAGTTCGGTGGAAGATGGTTATTAACATTCTCGACCCTTTTATACGACGCGTAATCTTTGATTTAATTGGGGATTTCGTGTGGAATACATTATTGCTTCACATTATGATATTAGATTTAACGGCGTACTAAATCGGGCGCTCCAAGTACAAATGAAGAATTACAGAAAATTAACACTACATTTAGATTATTATTTATTTGAACGAGCTGTAACAGCTAAATGGCGGTATATGCAAGATTTTTAATCTTTTGGTTTACGGAGTGACAAAACTGTATACAAAATATGTAGCTTTACATTTTATATTTGCAAAATATTCTCTAGTATTTTAGGGTTATTAGTTATTAATTAGCATATAATATGTTCTATACCTTTATTTTTATTGTTAAAAACATGGTGTTTGAAAATTAGGACAAAAACAGTTAGATAAATCAAACGCTAGGCGGCGGAGCAGCGCGCCGCGACGCCTGTTGACTACGATTATTTGCAGCTATTTGTAACGTTAAATTCTGCACAAATACTGGAACAATGAGGTCGTATACATTATCTCTGTATATTCACATGGACTGAGTATATTAAGTAAATGTATGTTTAATTTAAAAGGAATTCCTTTTGTATCAGTTTGTTTTCCTATTGTTAGGTTTGTTGTATTTATTTTGTAGCCTTGGCTGTGCGAGTCGATCGGAGGCTCCGAATCGAATCTGAGTATACGATTTTATTAGGCTCTCAGGGAAGTAAAATCTCGATATTTTTGTTATTGTTACTGAACTGGATGGTTCTTTGTTAAGGATTTGTACGATTGAAGTAGGTTCTATAAACTAAGCGAAGGACTCGTAAGTTTACCTTAATAATATTTTGTATATGAAGATTAAGTGCTGTGTGTATAGACTGGCTTTAATAGCAATTTTATTGTAACAATAAAATAATTTCATTTCATTTTATAATTATTTTGCTTTAATCTGCGTGGAAAGCTGCCGACTAAGCCTTGGTATGACCCATAGTTACTCATCATTACCTAATAACATCATTTCTTAATCCTAGCACTAAAGACAACACACACATAAAAATATAAGCTTACTAATAAACATAAGTAGGAATAATTTTGCGCAGAAAAATATACCAAATACTGCAAAAGGTCACAACTGTGCTATCTTCGTAATGACCTTTAACAATATGTCATGGAAGGAGTGGAAGTATGGAAATGTCAATTTATTAAATAAAATTGACGATTAATTAAGCCTCGGTCCTGTGAAAATTAATCTAAAATGGAATGGATCGTTGCAGTATCGGATGTAGGATTAACGCCACCCTGGGCGAAATTTGTACGGTAACCTATAAGTACTATCCAAATACAAACGAAAGACAGTAAATCTTAGATAGAACACTATAGGTAACATTAATTCCCGCGCCCTACCCTAACACCGCCTCTGGATCATTGTTTATGTAATGAGGAACATTC
Source organism: Hyles euphorbiae (assembly GCA_023078785.2). NCBI lineage: Eukaryota > Metazoa > Arthropoda > Insecta > Lepidoptera > Sphingidae > Hyles > Hyles euphorbiae. Next base: position 8,873,105 of record CM041037.1, read on the forward strand.
AGAACTAAGTTACGAACCTGTTGCTATGGGGATATCGACACAAATTAAACTCGTTACTCGGCGAGAATAGTGTACTCGTGTCGAGCTTATCCGATTCCCGAATCAGGAACTATTCGATTCATCCACAAATCCGAATTCAACTCTATTATTCGGATAATGCGGATAATGAGTGTGTGCGTAATACGCATGCGTGGATGCGGCAGTGCTCCGATTTCTCACACTAGATACTCGATAATATGAGCCTTATTAATTGAAACCGTCTTGCAAATGATATCTTCGTAGAAGCCGTTGTGTTCCTAAATGTATGCTAATACAATGCAACAATATATTGCAGTCAGGTTCGTAGCCTTCAGTTCTTTTGTTCTTGGTTTGTTATGTAATCAAAGCGACTTTTTAACCATGTAACTTAAAAGACAATAATTTAATTTGATATGTTTCATACGAGAACTTGCATTTTAGTTTTTTTTTTTGTTTTACAATAGGTACTTTATGTGAAAGGCAGGGAATTACAAAATCAGATTATTATCATGGAGAACTTATTTTCTTATATTATAACAAGATGCATACGAGTATATGGGTCGCCTGATGGTGAATGATTACCGCCGCCTATGAATATGCAACATAATAGGACATAAAGATGCGTGCCGGGCTTTTAAAAATAAGCTCTCTGTCTGAAAATCGGCAGGTCACATTTGTCCTAAAATAAGGCTGAAATACTTTATTTACCAGCTGAGTCTTGTAACTGCATTTCATATTATTTCTTTTTAATATAGATATTATACATTATGTCATCTAGACTGCCTCTATAGTGCAGTTGTATGACGACAAAGTTAAGGTCTCGGGCCGGGCAGTGATATTACGATAGGCTTGCACCGTATTACATCATGGGACGGAACAAAGCGAGACGTGGGTGTGGTGGTAGCACCTTTACTATCTGAGAAAAATGAGTAAGATTGTATGTGTTTATGTAAAGTTAAGCGTCCAGAATAAATCCAAATACAGATTCATTATACATATACATATATACTTTGCCATTCTGTTCGTATGTCGTAGCGTGCGGCAGAAACAGGATAACAAATCAAATAGGCTAAAGTTGTTTTCCGATACCGATGTCCACTGATTAAATGGATGATGGTGTTTGGCTTTTGTGGAGCAGATAATAGTTACCGTAGAGTGTAGACATTGTTTTTTTCGTGTCAATGAAAATCATATCATCAATATATAAATATAAATCATGATCATCTTCAGATACATTTATCAACTGCTGATCGCCTTTTGGAATGAACTGCCTGGAAATGAATAAAAATTCCGTTAAACAGCTGTGTAAATGCAATATAGTACTCCGGTTTGATCGACATTGTAGCCACTGGACATATTGAGACTTAACGACTTATGTCATAGGATGGCGAGCGTAGTGCATTGCTATGCTCGACTCCCCAAACGTTGCAATAAAAAAAATACAGAACTAAGTCAACTCCTATTTAGACTTTTATAAGCATTCTGGATCAATCAATCAAACTCATCAGCTTTTTAATATATTTTACTGAATAATAGTATGTTCTTTGTATATACTTTGTAATGACTTAAAACAATGTATAGTTTACGAATTTCGACTAACAAGTTTAATTAGTTACAAAACTCGCATCCACGGACAACTGAAAACAACTGAAATGGGGCACGACTGAAATGGGAAATAGTAAGTTTATTTTGAACATCGATATAACGTAGGCTGTAGGGGCGGGTTCGCTGGAGAGTAATTATTAATTTAAAAACGAACTTTTCATTTTTGCTCTTTGTTTCATTTCCATTTCGTAAAGAAAATAAACAAGCGCTTCGAAATCGTCTCGCAATGGATGTTCGATATATAAAAAAAACTACGCATGTTATGTTGTTAATAAAAAATTTAAGGTATGAAAACTTTGTTTCGTTTGAGAGCATTTGAATAAAATATATAATAATAGAAATACATTTGTGCTTATTGAAATCAATTGTTATTATACTTTAACCTTTATATGTATTTTAATATCAAAATAAGATAAGCGTAATTCTAAAAACTTCCTTCGTTATAATATTTACATTTATTCTACTTGTGACCCAAAAAAGCTTCATTTGTTATTCATTAAATTTCTTCGTAACACTCTTGTTTAATCTAGTGAATATATTTTTACAAATTAAAGTTTCCACGTTTAAAATTCATAGTTAACGACTTAAATTTTACTTAGTAAAATGCTTTGCATTTTATTTGAATCCACAATTTTGTACGCCGGAGCTGTCAAGGATTTTTAAAGGAAAGCGCTTTGAAATTTAGCTGACTTTTTCTGGTACCTACGATCTTCTATCGCCAAAGCGCTGTTGTCAAAATAGTAAGAATAGTTTTTCTCTCTTCAAATTTTATTACATTGCACTATGAACATGTTGATATTATAAGATTGCGATTTACGAATATAAATGCTTGGTGTTTGTATGACAAGAACATATCTCAAAGAATGCGCCTAAATATTGTTTGAAATTTTATTTGTAGTTGTAATATGCCATTGTTATGTTGTTGCAATTGTTTGCTGTTGCATTGGCTAAAGCCAATTGATAGATGTTATACATTACATACAAAATAATACATTAAATAGATTTATACATTGCCTTTCTTAGGTTACCAGCATACGCAATGTTACAAACGGGTAGGGTGTTTATTGCAATGCAATTGTATTTTTAATTCTTGGATGCTATTATAGCTGCAAATGAAAATGTTGATGATAATACATTATACCTTCAGCTTAATGCTATAAGCTAATGTTTTTATTAGCTACATAAACTGCTTAATTGCTTCGTGATAATCTATTTAAACTGATATCCTATAACTGAGGAAACAAGCTAATTATTTTATTGTGATATTGTTACAAAATGTTGTGTATTCCTGGTGGGAAAACCTTTTAATAAATAAATGAAGAATCCTTTATCCTTAATCATACAACTAGTTGTACAAGTAAAATTATTGACTAAAAAGAAATCTTTGTGCAATGGCAAGAAGTTTGGAAGTTTTTTCATTTGATGCAGTAGCTGTACTCATAGCTCATGCTGTCGTAAATGTTGGAATAAAACTTACTATTGAGAAATCGTCTGGAACGTTCACATCAATTTCTGCTTTATTGGATTTTAGATTTTAATTTTATTTGCGTTGTAGATATTCTGATTAATTTTTCATCGAATTCTTTACTTGGTTCTCCTTTTGGATCTTCAGAGTTAAAAAAATGGTTTGGGTGGAATATTAGGTAGTTTTAAACTGCTATTTTTGTATTATACCTTATTCGGTACACCGAGATGGTGGTTGTGAAACTATGACGCTACGTGTTTACTTTCTTCATTTCTATGTTTTGTTTTGTGATAGAAATGGTCGGAGAACACCGCGGCAATAAATTTGTTCCATAGCTTTCACGTGGGTTGTTGATACTCGATAGATGGAAGTGTGATTGTTACGTATGAAATCCGAGATAGGTAAGTGCAATTGTTACGTATGAAATCCGATTGACCCCATTTTTTAGGAATGACAAGTACTACGAGGGCAAAAAAAAATTGTAGTCAACAAATAATATTTTTATTTTTAGGTCTTGGAATTTTATTGTTTCCAAGATGTTTTTTGTTGTAACCACGATGCAAGATATTTGTCTTATTGTGACGCATGACTTCATTGAGACAAGAAATATACTATACCATTGGTAGGTACTAATCTATCGTAATAAGCTCATTTGGACTACTATATTGAATTGAACGAAAGACATAAATCCAGAAGAAGTCATAAGATCAATCATGAACAAAAAATCCCTTCCATATAGTCCCGGGATTAAATCTAAGCATTAGTACGAGCGAATCAAACATACTGTGAAAAGCCGACATACACTTATATATATATACTACAGATCTAAAATGTCTTGGTCATTTGAACCGTATTAATCCGCTTATGGCTCCACCGTACTCATTGATCAAGACCTTACTATTAGAACTTTACTAGCAAAGGTGAGATTGGACCGACATATTACGAACAATTACTTTATCGAATGTTTTTTCGAATACCCGTTCGTGGTAGGGGATGTTCCAGGCATCGATTTTGGACGGAAATAGAATGGGCCAGTTTCGTGCTTAGCTACTCTTTATTTTCAGTTTGCTTAATGTTCTGGTTGCTATAATCGTTTAAATAAACACTTTGATATTTAATTCAATACGGGTTAGCGAATATCATGAATGGGATTCGTTTCGTGTGAGGAACTATATTCGTAACGATGAAGGAAGACATCGTGAGGTGACTTGCATACCACAGCGATTTGTATAAAAATATATGGCATGTTAAATCTGCCCACCGGCACTAACTAGGATATATACTGGGTATATTAAGACTGCTATCGAAAACTAGGCCGGATGGTAGTTTTAGTGCATACAAACACAATGCAACTAAAAATTTCGGAGAGAAACGCGACAATTTTTATAATCATTTTTTAAATATCGTCATTTTTGGGTGATGAATCCATAGTTTTTGCTAAAATAATAATTTTAAATTCTTTTATACCTTAGAGTCTTTATAAATAAAAGGGTGTACACCATTATTTTCAAAACCGATCATATGAAAAAAATAACAAAATAAGTCGTCGCTTTTTTCGAAACATTTTCTATTGTATTGTGTTTGTAGACACTAAAATTACCACTCGGCTTCGTTTTCGGTAGCAGTCTTGATATACCCTGTAGAATTATAAATATCGAAATAAATAAATACTGAAAATTCTTATTAGATGTACCTATAAGAGTTATAAAGTTTTTAAAGGCAACAATAGTCAATGTCACTGACAAAGTTATAATTTAAATTATTATAGTCCTTCAACTATCTAAAGAGCCGAGACTTGAACTTGACAACACAGACAATTTACGAAAAACACTTCTAAAAAAAATAAAAATTACAAGACTTTTTGTTGCAAGACTAAAGTCACCCAATTTTATGGGACATCTCGAAATAATACCATTTAAAAAATCGTTTACTTTTTACAAGAGCACAAAAGACTAGTAGTAGGTTTAGTTAGTTAGTAATCGTTTATTTACGGCTCCACCAATTCTTGAAACAACTAGTTGACTATGATTTCTAGGTATTAGTTTTTCGTCAATTTTCAATTCCAGAATGTCTGTAATGAAGTTCTAGGAACATACGAATGAAATGGAAGTCCTGTAATCTTTTGCTCCCTGGCGTTTTTACAGTCCATAACGGTACATTAAACTGTTGTTTATCGGTTTTATACACTTTATGTTAGTCTATGTACCTCTTAATACGAAAATATAAAATTGGTTATTATTCTATAGCAAACGTTAGATTGGTATACAATGTATATAAAATATTTCGATAAAGATATTTTGCTTAATCCTTTCTATAAAATGTACCTGTGTAATATCGACTAAAACTTCTTGTTAGCCAAAGTTGCCCAGAATACCATTTCTCACCAGGTGTGTGCTTTGAAATTGAGTCTAACTTCTCTCGAGAGTTACGTAAGTCCGTGATAACAATGCTTTGTCGTTGGATGTGTTATTAGCAGCTGAGAGAGGTATGGGACCGAATTTATTATTTCTCTACTCAGAATTTAATAATTTTATCCTTGTACCCATACATAAAGTTTCTCAATTATGGCATACATTTGCATTTTTGAAGTGGTGTGTATTGTCAGTCATAACTTAGCAAGAATGGACAGGGTCGTTCGGGGCGGTAGCACTGTCTTGAAATAAACCGATGTGAAGCGCCAGCTTGTTGCGTGTCATTCGGTGAGTGTATTGCCGGATGCAGATACCTTTCATTTCATTCTTTTTCCTTCCTTTCTCCTCTAGATTTGAGAGCTCGGAAACACATTCATGATCCAAGCGCTGTGTATGTTCATGGGCGGCAGTGATCACTTACCATCAGATGACCTGCTCGATCATTTGCCGGACCTATGCAATAAAAAAACATTTTATAAGTGCTTCCCATCGCTTATGTACATCTGCAAAACAAAAAAACACCTAAATTATATGGATTACTTCAATATATATTTTTTTATAGCCTATACTGTGTCTATACTGTGTGCTGGGCAAAGGCCTCCTTTGCCTCCGGCCTTTACTCCACTTGACCCTGTTCTCGGCGAGCTCATGTCATTTTGACTCGAATGCATCAAACTCGTCCTTCCAACGCATCTTCGGTCTTCCGCGTTTTCTCCGGCCATTCGCGGGAATCCTGTTTGTTGTCAGCCTGACCCAATGGTGCATTCGACCACATGTTCCGCCCAATTCCATTTCAATGAGGGGGCCTTGCGACCTACATCTACAATGCGAGTTTTCGAGCGCAGTTCAGTGTTTCGGATCATATAAATCACACCTAAATAATCAACCCTTTAAAATGCAGTAAAAAGAAGAAGGAAATGGTTATAAAAAGACGGGAGGAGAAAAATAAAATAAAAGTGAAAAACCAAGTATCGGCAAGGCCAGTTTACCGCTCCATTAGTGCGACGGAGACTGCTCAATTAACAAGCTGCCAGTACGCGTCGCTTCATCTTCCAACTGATCTGGTTGACGACACTCGTACCACTTCATCGGATCTCGATTCTGCTTGGCTAGCCTCATATTAGCTGTGGGAACTGGTGTTTATGCTATCGAGTATGGACTGATAGTTCATGTATGGCTGTGAGTTGTGATGTCTGTGTTCTGGAGCATGCCAAGTAAATTTTAAGAGCCGGAAAATCAATCCAAAGGATTGGTGTCACACAGGCGACTTTCCGTGCAGTTTTCAGCCATTTGTATGCATATACATAGAATAAGTTATATACACGCATGATAACATACTTATGCACACATAATAAAATAATCAAATATTAATAAACTTGGTCCTATCTTGTCTATTATTTTGATGTTTATATTATTTCTAAAATTGAAATATTTTATGGTTGTTTTTCCTTAATGTATAGCATAGGTATAGCAATGAAACCTTAAAATATTACATGTATAAATAGAAGGATGCTGGTGCTTAATAATCAGGATTACTTTTTTAAAGACCAGTGCTCAATGTTAATATATTTTGCTCTTTCTGGTGTTGCATATGTTCATAGGCGGCGGTGATCACTTACCTTCATGTTAACCGTATGCTCGTTTGCATTATTAATATGAAAAATCTCTTGCTAAAAAATAATCAACCACTCCACTCACACCACACCCACACATCACCACCAAGATTTAAATAAATCAGATAAAATATAAACCACAGATTTGTCCCATTTTCGTCGTTAAATTTTTAATAAAGAGTAACCCATGTAGTTGTCCATTCTCTAAGCTAGCCCTTCGTCAAATCTCGTTATGTTTGGCTTAGAGGTTTAATCGCAAAATGGTAACAAACTGCGTTTGTTTACAACGGATGTATTGTAGAATGATAATTTTCCTGACCTCCATTTTTTATTGCAGTTAATGAGTAGACGAACATGCCGTTTGCCTAATGGTAAGCGATACGACCACTCATGAACAATAGCAAAACCAAACAATACCTTGAATTACTTGAATGGTTAACATTCCACTGCACTCGCCATCCAGAGATATAAGATTTTAAGTCTCAATATGTCCAGTAGTTAATCTGGCTACAATCTCCTTTAAATCGCAACACAACAGTGCATTTACACTGCTGTTTGGGGGGGGGAAATAGATATTACGGTGGTACCTACTCAGGCGGCCTCGCATATGAGAGAACTACCACCAGTAAACAATGTCACATAATTTATCTAAAATACAATATTTGGTAGATTGTAGAAAGTTATGAAATAAATTTAGATTCACATCACATGGAATTCCGAGCATTGCTTTGTAATTCATGATGTTGTTTGGTTTTGCTACTGTCTATGAACGGTCGCATTGCTTACTCTCAGGTGAATGGTATGTTATTCTCGCCATTCATTGCAATTCTTAGACTATGCAGTACTAATTGGACAGTTAAACTGTAAGATAAGCGGCGCCCCTAAATGGAGGCCTCTGGTACTGGTCACCAAACCATTATCGTGTGTCAGTATGGGCAAGTCTTTATTATTTAATACACATTCGCGTAATATCGAAAAGGCCTAGGTATACTCTGCTGTAGACGAATAAGATCGATAATATTAACCTACAGACGTATAGAAGACATTTGCAAACGGCATCGAAACTCCGTAAATTGGAAACTAAACAAACAATCTCACACGATTCCTCAATAATGTTGGTACGTGTCCCGACCATGATTACGTTTGCTTGCGATAAAAATCAGAGACTCACCATTGAGTTTCGAAACAATGTTATTTTTTTATATTAGTATGGTAAATTTGCCCACTGAGCTGCGACGTACGCAAACATGTTTTGTGGCTCAATATTTTTGTACGAATCAATTTGAATACTGTTTTAAATACTGTTTTACTTTTTTGTTATATTTGAAAACTGTATATCTTGAAATGTTACGAAATAAAATATATAATACTACCCATATTTGCACGTTTAGAAATTTTGGTAAGCAAAAGTCTTTTGGGTAATTTTCGAGTCGATTAAGGTCGATAAAGCGTCAGTAAAGATAGTAAAAAACTTTATATTTATTATTTAACATGGTATCCAATCTGAAGATATCTTAAGTTATTAGTATTTTTAAATAAGTACACATAAACATACCATTATCGCTTTCTGTACCTTTGCAAACCTAGAATATAAGTGAACATTTTTATAGTTTATCAATAACAAAGGATCGCAAGTAAATCAGTCTTCATTATGGTTTTATAGACTTATGCGAATGTTTGTTTTTTTTTTTAACTTCTCGACGTTGCGGTTACTTCACAGCTTTCGTTGTCATGGGGCAGACTAAGGTATAGGTTTAAGTCATCCGCTCAGTTAAATGTAAGATGATATGTAAAAATTAAACCAAATCCGTAAATAATAGTTTTATTTCAAAATCGATCTTCACTTTACCAACACTAAATAAAAATTATTATAAACTCAAGCAATTAGATCCTTTATTTTAAGAATGACATTATTCAAGTAGTCTAGGATTTTACGTAACAAATATTATTCGCTTAGCTACTTTGACCGTAACTTGAGATAGAATTTCAAATACGAATGCGGTTGAATTAATTCTGTTTTGTGGCTTGTTGCAGACTGCAGATTTGTAAATTTCCGAGTATTGTTAAGTGACACAAACAGCACAATGATTAATAACTTTGACACGTACTCAGTCGTACATTGTGTTATTAAAACAATGTTATTATCCATATAAATTAGTTTGGCCTGATCATCCAAACTGCTAATCTGGACTGGGCTCAAATCCTCTGCTGATGTAATTACTCTCAGAAACATGAAAAGTTACTAAATGCCCTTCATTACAGAAACACAACACTTTATTGAATACCAAAAATAACAAAAAAGTAAGACGTACAAACCTTACAAATAAGTGAAGACAACCAAAACCACAACAATAAGACAACCAAAAATCAGAGGATCACACATCAATCAATCACGTGAACACGCGAACTCGTGTCTTTGCAGATGGACAAGAACTAATTTATTTTCTTTCTATTAGGATGTGCTCCAGAGAGCTCTTGATTTCAGACCACAGTAGAGACGATCTTTCTATAGCTCCGAGGAAGATTTTGCTAGCTGATGTATCGATCTTCACTCGTGCTATCATCTGCATAACAAAGCACGCTATCGGCAGTCAGGATGTAATCCATATGCAAGATGCAGATTGTCGACAATCACACTAAGCATTGTGAAATGGCAGCATTCGACTTCTATTCCGGCAATTATACGGTAGATACCTAGTAAATATCCATGCCTTCATTAAAATAATATATTCGTGTACTTTTGTATGTACTTTGTGAATCCATTATACAGGGTACCTATATCAAGACTGCTACCGAAAACGAAGCTGAGTGGTAGTTTTAGTGACTTCAGACATAATGCAACTAAATTTTGTGCAAAAATTTGTGACGAAAACCGTAGAGTATTTATAATAAAAATGGTGGTGCCGAGCCATCTTTTTCTGCCCTCCTATTGGCTGATATTTGACACGCTGTCCAACATGCACGTATAATTTGAAAAATAAAAATAAATAGTTTAGGGCTATTTAATTCCATTCAAACTCGTTTAAAAAATATGTTAGCTAAATATACTTTCGGTTATCAAAGAAATTCATAGCAATTTAAAGTTAAAAATTTGTTTAATTTTTATTAATATTGTAGGGCTACCAATATTAGGAACAAGAAAATATCTACATTTTTGAAGATGCAAATGTATGACAGCGTTCCCTCTATATTATAAATACTGTAACTTCTAAGACCAAGATATTAATTATACACTTTTTGACGGTTATTATGAGGGCCTTAAATCGCGTGTAATTGTCTTAAATACAATGTAACTGATACGTGCGGAGAACAGAATTGAGGTCTTAGACAAGGGCGTTGCCAAGGGGGAGCAGGTAGGGGCAGCTGCCCCCCCCTAGAGATTTAAAAAAATTGCCAAATGTAAAGCAACTAAAATCTTTGACTTGGCTTGCCTACTGTACGGTATTTTTTTTACATATACCATACTATTGTACAATAATATTGACAGTCTGGGGGCCGCCGTCAAAATTGTGTAGGTTGCAATCACATTTTTCTTATTTTCCATAATCTTTGCCCGTCCCTAGGCCATCGGCTGGCGACGCCCCTGGTCTTAGAATTAAGGATTAATTACTTTAATAGTGATTAATGACATTTTTAATAGATTGTTTAAATACCACTACTTCTGCTATATTAATAACAGTACTACTGTTAGAAATAGAGAATAGGATCGAAAGTGGCGGCACTTGTATTGACCTCTTGTTCGCAAACTATCGCTATTTATACTCACACTCGCCATTAAAGTCAACAGAAATAAGCATGTTTTAGGGGCGTAAATTCTAGCTAAGTTCAATATTTAAGCAGTGACAACTGGCGTACATTATTTACTTAATTTTTCAGTTAAAGCAATGAATAAAAGACTAAACTTATTTACTGGTTTGAGCTGACACCCTATTCCCTAATAGGGTTTTAAACGCCTCGGTGTAAGACAAAGATTTTAATTTGGTTTTAATATATAATCTACCTCATTTATGAACAGTAATTTTGATTACGAATATTACGAATAAATGGTATAAGAATTGTCTAAAAGCTAGGGCAAACTTTGTCTTGAAGAGACTTGTCTAGCAACATTGACAATGGGACACAAGAGTTCCATTGTCTCCCTGTACAATGTAGTGAAGTCTCAAAAATAGGTGCGACCTTTCAACCAATTTTTAGCCTGAATGTTTTAGGTATTCATATTTGACGGTATCAATAGTATGAAGTAGGCATCATTGATTGTTTTCAATTTGTAATGCCTACGCTGAAACATATATTTCAGCTATCTCTTCTTTTTTTAGTGCTGTGAATGGCGAAATGTGCATGCCATTTGCCTGATAGTAAGCTATACGGCTGCTCATGAACCGTAGCAAAACTAAACAGCACGTTGAAATACAAAGCAATGCTTGGTATTCCACTGCGCTCGTCATTTAGAGATATAAGATGTTAAGTGTCAATTTGTCCAGTATTTATTTATTTTTATTTATTTATTTTATTTATTTATTTTATTTATTTATTTTATTTATTATAAATGCAGAGTTAGAAACAAATAATAACTATTGTTTCCACGAAACCGGACTTCGGTTTGACCCTCTGACTACCGTTTTATTTTCATCTTTTTTAATGGAACATAGCTAATAAAATCGTTACAAATGCAAATTCTGTGATGGAGAACTAGATTTATCACAAGCTAAAGTGCAAACTGTTGTCTAAGCTGTCGTGTAAAGCCGGTTATATGACCACATAATTACGGTAGTGGCCAAATGGACGGCCGTTAGCTGCAATCCAATTACTCGCTGGACTGGAAATCGGTGATATCCTACAAATGTGCAGTCACCATCGCCTTAACGATGCTGCCACACCCCTAACTGACGAGTCGTAATGTAAATCCGATGTTGTGGTTTACTAGTTTCTAATATCCTTAGGATCGATACACTTTATAACTTTGCTATCAGTGTTTCAAAGATTACAATTATTAATGTTGTAATAGGTATGTTAAGTAAAATTCAGTTGCAAATTGATTTTAATATATTGTTTACAAAGGTGGTCTTGTTGTCTGTGATACAGTATATAATTTAATTTATTGAATTTTATAAACAGGGCAAATGACTAGCCTTACCATGCTTTTCAATTTATTTTTGGTGCAGATTCTTGTACCGGGATTCTAATCATAAAAGCAGAATAATGAAACGTATCGAATTTGCATTTTATGTGAAGAGATATGAGCATAAAAAGTGTGTGCTCCAGCAAGAGTGTAATTAGAGGGAGCCTTTTTCCATAAGGGATTTATCCAGAGAGCAGACGACCGCAACCATTCTCAGCGCCTGAAGAGTTTCATAATTCGCAATTTTCCTTTCCAACTCAAAGGACTTAATATGGTTCTTATAATGCGCTACTGCACATCATGTATCATCTGATATTTGTAAGAATTCGTTAACTAATTAGGTTGTCATTTGTATTGTGAAATATCTGGTGGTAGGTCTTTCATATGTGAGAGCTCACCTAGGTGGGTACTACCGCAATACCTATTTCTCCCGCCAACTAACTACTGGACGTCATGAAATTTAACATCTTATATCTCAGGATGGCGAGCGCAGTGCAATGCCAAGTATTGCTTTATTTTTCATGGTGGTGGTCTGTGTTGCTACAGTCCCTGGGATGTTGTATCGCTTGCCATCAGGCGAATGAAAATGAATGAATCAATGAAAAAAGGTATATTAAAATTTACTTTTTAAATAAAATCTGACATCAACTGTACTGTGCACTGGTGTACACCCATACAGTTATCTAAGCGCAGCTTTAATTAACTATTTCAGGTCCAGTATTCGTTTTACAAATCAGGTTTCTCGGTTACAGTAGTATTTATCTGATTACCCCCACTAAATGTTCTGATACCAGTTGCATATTGATTTATGGTAGTAAAATTTGTTCAGAGAATTAACCTTGTTATAGTTAAATCGAGCAGCAATAAGGGCAGATGTCAATATCCATTGTAATAACGACGCAGTGCAGCGACAGCCGAGTACACAGTAATTAATGATGTTAGTGTGATTTGATTGCGGATGTTCTGTTGCTAATGATGTTTCACGGAATCAATTAATTACTATACATGGGTGGTTAAATATGCAAACGTTGAAACAGGAGTGAAAGAGACACAAATTCAATCTGCAAGTCATTTGTCATATCAGTTCTGATGAAGTAGGACTGAAACTAGGGTGCGAAATACGGCAGGTTTCAAATATCTCCGTATTTTCCGTCAATAACGCGAGCGATAACACAAGGGAACAAAATTAAACTTTTTTTTGTTGCATGGAAATTTATGCTTGTTGTTTACTAATGTGACGTCGCTTGTTTCAAATCTATCCTCATTTTTTTTCTAACAGCTTTAGTTTTTAGAGATATAGCTGTCAGACATATTTTTGTACTGCTCACATTTAAACTGCAATCTATTCCAACTGTTTACGAAAAAAATCGTTTTTTTAACAATGTCCACGTCGAGATATATTTGTAAAAACGATCCCAACTGCTTTTGTAATATCTGTGGTGAATATACATTTAAAACTTGTAGACTAAGTGTGTCGGAGTTCATAAAACAGGTATATTTTGATTACTTTGGATTCGGTTTGGACACCCGTGACAAGTACTGGGTCCCTCATATGGCATGTACAACATGTGTGGAGTCTCTAAGATTATGGAGGAATAAGAAAAGATCCCATTTTAAATTCAAACACCAATGATTTGGCCGGAACCTTCAAATCATCAAAATGATTGTTATTTTTGTTTGGTTGATTTGAGTATTGGTTTAGAGAAGATTGGCCTTCTAGGCAAGCTATGGTTCCGGGGACACTAAATGTGATAAGAGAACCCCTTGTGCCCAGGGATCGCATAATACTGCCGCCTTTGCATATCAAACTAGGGCTCATTAAACAATTTGTCAATGCTCTGAACAAAGATGGTGATTGTTTCAAATACATCTCTAAAAAGTTCCATAATTTGAGCACAGAAAAGCTTAAAGGCGGAATTTTTGATGGTCCACAGATAAGACGGTTGATAAAGGATAAAAATTTTAGTAGTCATATGACTGAACCTGAAAACAATGCCTGGAAAGAATTCGTTTGGGTTGTACAAAATTTTCTTGGAAACAAAAAGGATGAAAGTTATGTGGAGCACATAAAACTAATGTTGTCACACTTTCAACAGCTTGGTTGTAACATGAGTATCAAGGCACACTTCCTCCACAGCCATTTGGACCGTTTTCCGGAAAATCTTGGTGATCTGAGTGAAGAACAAGGGGAGCGGTTCCATCAAGACATTCGAACTATGGAGGAACGGTACCAGGGTCACTGGAATGCTCACATGATGGCGGACTATTGTTGGAGTATTAAAAACAGCCCTTGTGAACCAAGTCAAGCAAGAAAATCTTATAAAAGAAAGTTTTTTGACAAGTAGTGGTTGTTTTTCTTATGGTTTTCTTAATAAAAAGTGGATTTTTCTTTAATAACGCATTTTACTATTTCTCAAAAACTAAAGCTAATACAAAAAATCTGACTTCGGATTTGAAATCAGCACCCCAAAAATGTATAATATTAGTCAAAATTTTTCATGCAACAAAAATGCTGTTCCCTTGTGTAATTAACTACGAATACTGGTAGCTCCGAAACCCAGAGGTACGCTGCTATCGACTTGAATTCATTCCGCTTCCAACCACAATATTGCGGAATTGCACATCCTAACAAAATATGTTATATTCCTCATTTATAGAAATGTATCGCCAATAAGATTCTCGAAGCCGGTCACTGCGGTGCAAAAGTAGGTCGCAAACTCGTGTCAAATGTTATTTTATTGACTGTAGTCCGAGAGATCGCCTAACAACGTTAAGACCCTCGTCACGATTTACCCGTCGACTCAGTCGTCCGGTTGATCAGTGCCCTTTCTGTCTTATTACGTTACTGACTGAAATAATAGAGGTTATTCCGCGTCAATCCTCCGGATTCCCGCTTTACGGCTAAGTGGAAAATTGAATGGTATTTTACGAGAAAAAGTCGTGGAGTAGCATGGAGTGGTTTCGAGACGTCTGCTGTTGACTGTGAGACGAGATCGATAGCTTCACATCAAATATTTATGAAATTAGGAAGGACGAAAATATTTTTACTATTGTTAGATGGATAAAAATATTATGTCATAGACATTAGATGTTTAGTCTTTCAGGTGTTGATTTTAAGATTAGGATAATCCTGTTTTTTACTGTTTTGTTACGTCTTAAAATGTAAGTTTGGATTTGGTGTTCTAGACACTTCATTATTATCCGCACATAAATTAATATTTAATGGGGTTGGAAAGCTATCTGTGTTAATGAATTTTGACAATATTTGAATATAAAGTAGACATGAAAGTGGTAGGGAGGGATTTAGCTCGCGCTCCAAATGTTCAACGCTAATCACATTAAATGCTCAGTAACCATGAAGAAATCTTCACTAATATCTAATAAATTTCGAAGTAGCTGAATCGCAATTTTTATGCGTTGAAAAATAACTGATGATACTTTTATTTTCAAAAGTACAGAAAGGCTACAACTGAATAAAATAATGAACCGAAAATAGTTTAGCATTATCATAAAGCTCGACATTTGCTACATTGTTTTACACCAGCGCAACAAAGTTACCAGAGTGCATGTGTTCTAACTGCAGTGCACTCCGCATTGCTATCCACCGACGACAAAAGGCTATTTCTCCTAAATCAATACATGTTATGTTGGCCTTATTGTATTCAGAAACACACAGCATGAGCTCAAAGCATGATATATTTATGCTTGTATCATATTTTAGGTTCGTAAAATGTACTAACTAGCCTATTAATTTAGTTAAGCACAGACGTTTGTTCGTGGTATTTTTATTATTGCAATGAATGGCGAGATGATCATGCCATTGGCCCGGTACGCTATGTGACCGCTCATGGACAATAGCATAACCAAACAAAACCGTGAATTACCTAGCAATGCTTGGCATTCCACTGCGCTCGCCATCCTGAGACATACGATGTTATTTTATTTTATTTTAATCTTCATTAACATAGTTTTCCGTGGTTTTGGAACAAACCTCAGAGTAAAAATGTGATGTAAATTTTATATGTCCACTTGGTTCAATCGAAGTCGAGTTGATCCGACGTCTGGCGCAGATATTAGACAATTCGCAATACTCAGCCACGTCTGGATTGAATTGCAAACTCGGCCCAGATTCACTTCGCGGCCGCTTTTTATATTGTCAGGGCTAGGACGGCTTTATTGATTTGTAATGCTACTATAGGTAGTCCTCTAACTGTTATCACAGGCTTGTTCTATGAAAGAGTAATAAACATTTGATTGAAAGTTTTGTAGATGCATTTGAGAAGCGGTTGTATTAAATATTTATGGGCATGGAAAATGTTTGAATTGACTTCATATAATAATAATGAAGTAGTAGCATAATCATCTGTTTCTATTATCTCTCTTTTCAGCCACAGGAAATCCACTGCTCTACATAGACCTCCCCAATGATCGCCACATTGACTTGTTAGAAGTAGCCTGTACCAGCGACTTCCTGTGTCCTTAGCCAGGTCGTCATCGCCGCTATATTGTTGAGTTTTACACTAAGTTACTCTTTACACTGTAAAAATACATATTAATAATTTCATAATAATAGTGTCATACATGAACACGAGAATACGATTCGTTATTGAAGAACTTTCCTTTGTAAAACATTAATAAAAAAGATTAAAGCTCTTACTTAACGACTAAAGTATTTTGAAGTGCTTTATTTTGTTTAAGGACTCCTTTCAACGAGCATTCAGCGAAGGACGTTTCAAGTGTTGCATCAAAAGTAAGTGCCCTTGATTCTTGTATAATGTAGTGGAAAATTAATGCATTTTAATTAATTCTGATTTCTTATTGATTATAGGAATTTATGTTCTTCTATTTCTAAATTTTTCTACGAGTTTGATAAATTATATTCGTTAAAAAGTATTAAAATCCTCAAAACTATTGTTGTTAATTCATTTGACAAAATTTTGAACTACCCATTGACCCTCAGTTTGTGGACTGGTTTGGTTGTATGTTAATACAGAACAGAAATATAAATTATCTATAAATATAATGTGAATAAAATTATTTTAAGGCTGACCTTAGGATGGATCTGCATCATCATATTTTTGTGTGTGCTAAATTTGGTTAGTTATGGTATGTTCACTGACAAATTTTACAATAGATACGAGATCCATCGTTAAATGGCGGGTGTCTAAAGACAATGCTAATAAAATGTTATGAGTTAGATAAAGAAGACTCTTAAAGACACTAACTACAAGAAAGAACCATATAGTAGTACAATACCGGGTATATCAAGAGTGCTACCGAAAACGAAGCCGAGTGGTAGTTTTAGTGAGTACAAACACAATGCAACTAAAAATTTCGCAAAGAAACGCGACATTAATTTTTTATGACTTTTTAAATATCGTAATTTTTGGGTGCTCAATCCATAGTTTTTGCTAAAATAATAATTTTAGAGTATTTATAAATAAAACGGTATACACTATTACTATAGGGAAAAAAAGTATTTACCACCCAAATATGGCCATAGGAAAAAAAATACAAAAAAAAATGGTCGCTTTTTTTTGCAAAATGTTCTATTACATTGTGTCTGAAGTCGCTTAAACAAGCACCCGGCTTCGTTTTCGGTAGCAGTCTTGATATACCCGGTATAACACTGCCTATTAACCTCATTAGCGACACAAAAGTTTCCCCGTACATCATTAATGTCAAAGCCATAAGAAAGCCTTCTTTACGGTTGGATAAAAATCACAAAATATTCTTCGTACTTTGTAGCATAACTGGGGCGATTTTTCTGAGCAAGTAATGGAATAGCTATTCCCTTATTGATCCTAGCTATTTTGCAGTCTATGCAATTCAGGTCACGTCTGACAACTGGTTCCGCCTAGATAGCTTTCAGTGTATCTAGATATTATCTAGATTAGCCTACATTCGGATGTGAAATGATATCTAGTGTTTTATGATGGTTATTTTAATTTTGAAAAGCTGAATGATGATGTTTGAGATGATTTTCATAGTTTGTAGAGCAAATATTTAGTATAGATAAATCCGTGAGTACTGTCTACTAAGCTGATTTTGAAGAACAACATTTTATAATAATCTGAAAGTATTAAGTGTAAAATTGAGTCTTTGATTTCGTTATGATTATTTTGAACGAATCCGATTTACATACATTCATACCTACATTTTAATATGAGGCACGAAATAATAGGTTTGGCCTAGCAATAGCAAAGGATCTACAGTGGTAAATGATATTGTGCGTATACAGCATGGCGAAGTTCCCGTGTTTTCATCGACTGTGACGAATGGAGCCTGCCCGCGGAATCTCTACAATTCACCATTTTTTATTCACTTTTTCTGGCGCAACTGTGGTATTGTGTGACATTTTTCATTTTTCCATGGAAGTAATAATAATAATCTATTTCCGACTAGCGGGTCAGCCTGTTGGATATTTTAAATTATGTGCATTAAACATGATCTCTTTTCCACGACCACTGTCTAATTTTTGCATTCAATTTATTTTGCTCTATGTTATCAACTATTTTTTCTTACTTGAAGTAAAGTGCTAAGGTCAGTGCTAAGGCTCTATGTTAGTTATTGTACTAAATATTATTCAATATTATCCATTACCAGTTGGCCGTTCTACCGTTTTAAAAACAAAAAAGTATAAATACGAGCACTCATAATTGCTTTTGAAGTGTTGTTTAAAATATTATACATTAAGAGAAGAGAGCCTTAAACAACATTCGTAATAAATTTTAAATAATCCAACACAATGAGCTTATGGACTAAGCAGGCAAGATTATATCTGAGCGGAATAGAAATGATTCGTCGGGGAATTATCCCAACAATATCCGAGGGATGTTTGGTGCCGGGGTTATCTCGCGAGCGCACTCCCGACGGAACTAATTATTTGCGAACCGTTATTGTGAGTAATAAGCTCATTTTTCTATTAGCTATATTGAGTATATTGCTCCATTGAACCAATATAATGCGGGATCGTTTGTTATTGTTTGTAAATTATTAATTTGACAGGAAATGTAATTTAGTTCTACTGTTTTTTTTGTAAATGTCTTTTTTGTTTATTTAAATAGATTAATTGAAGCTTTTGATATTTATTGGTATGTTAGATTTAGAGATTGAAATAAAAGTATTTTTTACGGATATAGTCGCGGAATTGGTTGAATTTTTATTATTTTGACTTCCTGACGGTTTGATTACTGTACAGCTTTCATAGTTATTAATTTTGAAATAATATTTTTAATGTAACTTCTTTAATGTACCTTCAAAGGAAGTCTATTGCGCAGCAACTTGAATAAGACGACTGACAGTCACCGACATCCTGCAACCTTTATTACGTCGTCTGACTACGTCGGGGGCGAAAGAAAGTAAATTAAGTTTATGCAATTTAATTCGATTAGATGGTTTTTTCTCGATGGGAGGAGGCAATTAAATAAGCGATCTATCTGCCATGTAGTAATCAATAACAAACATGCACAATACAATTTTTGTTACGAATAAATTAATCTCCATAGTTGTATGAAATATTGCCTTCGTTGTCCAAACAGATTGGACGAAAAAGTAAAAATATGTATTTATTATTGAAGATAAAACGTTGCAATATAAATTGGCAGCGGTTGTTCATTTCTCCTTTGTGCGCCGCCAATCATACGTTATTTCAATATTTTGCCGGATTTCTGTTAAAGTATTTTTATTCGATCACATACAATTACGCTGCTCTGGAAACGTTTAATTTAATTCAGAATTTCAAAATAATTTATTTATATCGCTGTGTTTTTTATTAAATCCACTTCTTTTTTTTCGTCAGTCTTTGTTTACAACAAAATTTATTTATCTTCGACAGACTCCGTGGCGAAACGAGAGGCCGCGGGTTCAATCCCCGCACCAGGAAAAATGCTTGTGCGATCCGCAGATATTTATTGCGGGTCTGGGTGTTTGTAAGACCGAAAAGTCTGTCGTAGGTTCTGACTTCTGATAACCATGACACAAGACTAAATGTATTTACTGTTGGGTGTATTCATTTATGATCAACCTTTCGCAAGTCTGCAAAATTAATGCAAAACATAAAACATTCAATAACATGGTAAAGGATTATCCTATATGGAAATCATATTCAAGTCCAGATTACTTGAGTATGATTTCCAGTTGAAATTTGCCTACTGCCTGTGCACTAAAACTGTTTATAAAACCATTGTTGTTGGGTCCAAAAACCGAAATATTATTACTATATGTTACCCATATACATCGGCAATTTGTATTATAACCGCTTAAAATCGAGTAACAGCTTATTACCGTGGCACCGTCAATATTCAGATATTATTAGGGCTATGATATCGGGTTTATATGGAAATACATTTTATTAAAATGTGTGAACCGCATTGCAAATAGTCGTGAAAATATTAATTTAACGGATGAATAAAAACACGCGACTGTTCTTTTTTATTTGTAAAATACATAAAATTTGTTAAAGTATATTTTTCTTAAATCATTAGATTTTTTTACAATATTTTGTTTTCCTTTTTATAGTTAGACGCCAATAGATAAAACACAGTACTTATCCAGGATTTACATACATAATCGTCACGCCCTGTGGTCACGCCTGTATCCCATATGGGTAGACAGAGACTATAGACGCCACTTTGCTCGATCCTGACATATTACTTACGCCATAGTATATAACAGACATGATATATGACACAGATACATACAGACAGTAGATACGTAGGCACATAGTTTCTGTAGCATCATACCACGTTTCCCTCAAAAATTGAGAATAGAGATTTGGGCTTTAAACTGAAACCTAAACATTTCAATAGATTCTTTTTATCCAGCGTGCCCCTAAGCTCGCCCTTTACGACATTTTGGAAAACTAAATTTAGAAGAAACAGGATGGAATGGGTGGTTTCTCAGTCTACCTGTTCGGCCACAGGCGTAATATGAATATATTTTATAAACCAGCCGAAGGGCGAATCTAGTTCGAGAACATAAAGAAACCTGAATACCTATAAACATTCGTTATCTAAAGCGGTTTTGCTAAAAAAGCCTCTCATTTCAGTTGATTTTGTAAATTAGTTTTCTGAGCCAATAACGTTACAGCGGCACAAAATACGCCTTAGCATTTTATGTGAAAAAATACTTTTTTTGCTCCTTTTGCCCTATCTAGCACTCTGAGCCAGTCGATCTAAGTTATAGCGCTTATTATATAGGGGAACTTTGACGCTCCTGCCAAACAATTTCGCGCAAAGTTGACTTCACCGTACTGATTGCTCGGGATAAATATAAGGAGAGGTTATTTGACTCGTTCTGTTTTAATATTGGCGCTCATAGTTTCGCTCGACTCCTAATAAATTGTTAATAGTTGTGAAATATTTGCAAATTATGATAGCTTTTTTGTGGTTAAAAAATGTTTTCTTTGAGTTAGTGTGGTGGAGTTTTATTTTTAAATCCTAATAGAATAATAATTAAATTAAGTAGCTGATATTGGTTTAATAAACAAATTGCGAGTTTGTAAATGAAATTATGTGTTACAGATTTATAAAATAATTCAACAATATAATTAACCTTTTGTCGTTTTCAAACATACAACATTCAATTTCGTCTACATCCAATTTTCCTTAATTTCTGTTCTAAAACAACACCAAATCACTCGAAAGATAAATGTACACCGATTTATAGCCTAATATAAAGCCTGTTAATAAGATTGTTGGTACGTGCTAGCACTGAAGATTTAGCTGATATTTCTTATCGTCCATCCATCCATCGTATTCATGAGTCCGTTGTGGCTCGCCGTCCATTACGATACCCATACGTTTACGTGCATACTCTAGTGAGGCTGGCACCGTCGCTCATTTCCTATGCGGTCGGTTTATGTATTCGTGTGTCTTGGTGTTTCTCACCTCTGTTCGGAGATCGATTTTACATAGGCTGGTGGTTCAATAAAATAAATTTTAAAAACCTCTATGCATTTCAAAACATCTGACAGTCTTGTTGTCGTAGTATTGGGTAAGTGAAAATATTTTATAGGGTGTTAATAATTTAAAATCTTTTGAAAGTTATTACTTATTACTACAGACCGGAAAAAATGTAACTCAAAAAGCTCAAAATATGGATGAAAAATGTTAAGTGCATGACATTTTTTAACTTGTAATATTCAGTTTTATGAAAGTAGAAGAGAAAAAACAGCAAAATCATTTCATTCAAAATGGAACAACAATTTAGCGTGTGAATTACAGTTTATTATAATGAGCAAGTGAGAGCGTTTCATAAAATGTGCGGTTTATGTAGGTAAAAGTGTATAATTGCCCGGCAATTACATTATTTATTTTAATATAAGCATACGGAGAAAGATGTAATAACAGTTAATTTTACATTTACTAAGATGGTTATTGCTCAAAAATTTAGTAAATATGTCGAATATATGCAATGATTGAAAGTTTTATTTCAAATGTGCTTATCTAAGTGAATTACCAATCATTCTGCCGGGCTAATAAGCTTCATCAATTCGCTTAGACTCATTCTTAGAACATGGATATTTGTTTGACTTTATTGTTAGCATCTTTGATGATTTTATTTATAACAGGTAGACTTAATGAAATATTAAAATTTCCTTTTGAAACACTCTATCTATTAATACAAACCTCATCAAAATTCGTTGCGTAGTTCTGAAGATCTAAACATATATAGAGACAGAGAGGCCAGAAGAGACTTTGTTTTATACTATGGTTGGTTGGTGGTTTTTCATAACAAAAACCAAAGGCATAATGTGGAGCCGTGATGATTGATGAAAGTAATATCTCTTCTATTTAAAATCATTCATCAAAACCCAGCTTTTATTGTGAGAGCAAATTGATAGCGAATGTTTATTACACTAATTTGAATTCAACTAACTCATTTAAATATTTTGTTGTGACATTAATTGTGATGCGGAAATATGCTAAATTAATTTCGTTGGTTTGGTCATAATTTATTGAAAACAAAAACTATTTGTAGTAATGTCGGGTTGGAGGTTTTTGAAACAAGTATAACTCTTCAACGAAGCCTATATTTAGGAGTTGAGTTATGGAAAGAGTCATCTACCAGTTCGCTATGCTCAGTGTAGATATCTAGAATACCTTTAGTATTGTAGGTGAGCTGTCTAGCTATTTGTTCGTTCTACCTAGTGCTATCCCGATCGGTGCCAAGATCCGCTTTCCTACTGAATTTGTTCTATTTGCCACAATCTTCAGCTTTCTCAGTTGAAAGTCCATTGACTCACATCCTTCTTGGTAACATCATACATTATTTGTTGAACTTCGATCCTACTGTTTAACGACAAATATTATTTATGTTTGTCGTATAGTAAACAATATATATTTCCCCAGAGACATTTCATTGTACCAGACCACGTACATATATCCATGTTTCGCATTTTGTGTCCTAACCAATCAGAACATTTACTTTATAATTTTATTTGAGAAAAGAAAGTATTTTCTGATATCAAATGTAATGTATATTTGGCAAATCGTCATCGAATCAAGTTACCGAAATTCGTGAACGCGAGGGATCCATTTTCCACCGGCGGATCACAGACACGTATTTATTCAAGGCTCGTTATTTTATGACGTTGCGTAATCTATATTCCTTCCAGCGTAATGTGTTTCATATACTTTTACGAACAGATATTGGGCGTGAGTGGAATATTTTTCAGGATGTACTGACAAAAGAGACATGACTTAAAATATTTGATTCTATACTTATTACTTGATATTCTGATACAAATCTGAATTTAAATTAGAATAATAACACACCTCCATATCATCACCACTATCAATGCCTCACAGAAGATCGACGTAAAGCGATAGCTGTGCCGTCGCTTTTCATTCAGTCAGTGAGATTGCTGAATACCGGATACTCTTTCCCTGTTTCAATCGTTTTTTCTTCCCGCTCTCCTACCGATTTGATGGTCCCGCGACACATCCATGATCTAAACGTTATGGATATTCATGGGCAGTAATGATCACTTACCATCCGGTTACTTGCTTCCTGGTTAGCCGGACTAACGCGGGTAACAATAAAACATACACGAAATAAATTTAATTCATAAGTGAATAACTCCTGTTCGGATTTTAAATTCAGATGTCTGGATGCAAGTCGCTTCCAACAGGTTAGCAACAACAAGCAGGATTGTTTTCGAGAGGCACATTTTAGCAGTAAAGGCATCATGTTTTATTATGACTACCTTACACATTAATCTAGCCATGAGCACATTTGTTACGATAAAAAGGTTAAATTGAGAGCACGGATGAAATGTTGTGGCCTTTTACAATCCCTTTGTATACAAATATAGAGGATCTTATACAAGGACAATTTATTAGCGCCTGCATAAACCGTGGCTGAAGTATGAATATCAACCAACGCGTACGTAAAATGGCGAAGCTCATTGTGCGGACCTTTCACACCCGGCACATTCATTTTCCGTCGAATAAACTTTGCTCGTACTTCACTTTTATCACGATCGGACTGGTCAATTACGTTTTTTTATTGCATAGGGTGCGGAACACGAGCAAAGAGATCACCTAACGGCAAGTGATCACTGCACTACTACTTACTAGCATTGTAGCTTCACGAGCTAGGTATGACTAGCACTTTTATAGCCTAATTAAAAATAGGGATGTCAATGGATAATTCTCCCACCAAACACCAATATCATTCACTGTTGTGTTTCGGTTTGAAGTATATTGTAGCCAGAGTGACTACTTGACATGTTGAGATTTAACATTTTATGTCTCAGGATGGCGAGCGCCGTGGAATGCTTAGCATTGCTTTGGAATTCAAGGTGTTGTTTGGTTTTGCTACTATTAACGAGCAGTCGTAACGGATACCATCTAAAAAACTAAAAAACTTGTGGGGGTCATAACGACAGAATTTCGGCTTTAATGTCTTCATCCTTCGTGGATTCATAGGGATCTATTGTTCCCTTTCTTCGTGAAGGAATAAAAGTCCACCGAACATGTTTTTGCCATACTAACTTAATTCGTTTAGAAAGTCGGGCACATATGTATGTAAAGGAAGTTACTCGTAATTTTGCGTGCTTTCCGGGATTTTTCTCACCCATAGAATTTCTTCTCGTGATTTATTACTGTGCTGTAGCTGGTTTAAAAGCAACTTTACAACCAGGAGGGCTACTAAGAAAAAACAATTTTAGATTTATTGTGCTCTTCCGTGTAATAAAACGTCTAGTGCCTTCGATTTACTCATACCAATTGTTGAGCGATTCAAGATTGTTTCCTCGTAGATACCTATTATTTATCACCATCATAGTAAATGAAAAGGAGGAGGAGTAGATTTCAATACGATGAATTGCACAATATATCGAATATCGTTTTACATAGTAGCCCTCCCGATTCGCGCAGCTGATTTAGCTTGAAAGCCAATTCAGAAGAAGCAGTGAAGCGCAGTTTTATGGATTCATTTTTATTTAACCTTTTGTTAGTAGAATACATACATAAAAAACTCACGCCTTTTATCCCAGAAGGCGTAAGCAGTGTTGCCATGACACCCACATTTCACCTTGTATGTTCCGTCCCACAGTGTTATAGGGGGCGAGCCTAGCGCCTCATCGGGCATAAATTTTTGATTCCGGGCTGATAATTAATATAAAAATTCAATATCTCTTTGCCCAACCTAGGATTCGAACCAGAGACCTCGGCTTTGTAACCGTACCGTAGTACAACAACACCACCGACACAGTCGAATTAATAGAATTATATTATTTATGTAGCTTTTATATTATTTAAGTATTTGTTATCGAATTTTAAGATACCCAGATGTATATTTACAGGAGACTGTCCCACCCTCACACCCGCCACTGTAACTCCTGTGAGCCAGGATCAACAGTGGCACGCAATGTAATGACACCGAGCATTGAAGCTCGGCGAGTCTCCGGGAATGTCTAACTTGTCTTTAACCCGCAACGAAATTAATCAGAAAGTGAAATTAATAGGAGGAGTTGGAAATAAATTATTGTCCACTTCCCTCCGTGCAAAGCGGGCGACAAAACAATGAACTAAACAGGTAAATAACCTCGTAAAAAGACTTTTACAGCCGGAGAAGCCAGCTGTAAAGCACCACGGATCATATCATTATTACATTTAAATGGGACCTATTTATGTGAGCTTTTAGACTTGATTCCAATAATAAGTATGGCAAAAACGCCGGAAAGCACGGAAGTTCTTCCTAGTCTCTACAAGGTCCATGTAGTATACGACTCCAGATGATATCTGCATACTATCCAGCATAGTTTTACGCTCATTCTGCCAAAGACTACACTCCCAAAGTATATGATGCGCGGACTGCTCATACTAGCAATTAGGTGTTGAACATGGGCACGCAGGCGATTCAACAAGCTTAAAAGAGTAAAGTTTAGACCTAAAGTTACCATGGCCCGTGAGAAACTGTGATACGCAATAATCGACATCCAACCAAGTCTTTGTCAAACGGTCACGAACGCAAGGAAAATATTGATATAGATGTCGTCCCTTCAAAGATACCTCCCATCTATTTTGCCATTCATCTAATAGTTCGCTATATACCACTGAAAGCGGTTTAAATAATCTATCAATTTTTAAAAGTTCACGTGCGGTTAAAAAACTTTTATCCATATTCTCCCTAGTAGAGTAATACATGGCGGCGCGACGTTGCACCTCCAGGTCGACTGGAAGTACACCCGCCAGGACAGGCAAAGCTTCGGTACTAACAGTTCTATATGTTCTATGTATATTTACAGGAATAAAACTTACAGGATTTTGTATTCCATTGCTTGTAAGAGACGCCATTTGTGTAGTTTAGATGTATTGGTTCTATTGTAGCAAAGCTAAATTTTTTTTATTATAAAATTTGCTCTTTTTAATATTTTCAGTTCTAAATATCCAATAATGTTTCAAAATTTTATTTACAATTGAAGATATTTTTTAAATTATCTCTTCAGATGCGAACCTCGTAATGATTGATCGTCATTTAGGTAATATCCTTTTAAGCTTACAAACACTAAAGTAAAAAGGAATTCGTGACGATTGATGATTGATTACTAAGTTGCAAGGTTGAATTGTTGTCTGATAAAGCAAATACCTAGACAAAAATGAAGAATGATATGTATTTTACATAAAAGTCAAATATATTCTTGCCTTCTCTGAAGAAAAAAGATTCAATTTAACAACCACAAAATAGAGGCAAATAAAAATACATAATTTTTAAGCATTGCTACTGGTTCGGGGTTCTGTTCGGAATACGAAATGAATAAGATTATATTGGTGTCCACTTAGGAAAGAATCCAATAAATGTTTAAGGTTTTGTTTTTCTTTCATTTTAGTGACATTACGTGACCAAAATAGAAACTGAGCTGAAATATTTTATTCAGGAGAAATCTGTTACATGACTTTTTGTCGTTACTTTTTCCAATAAAAACTTAAGAGATAGGCAGGCTCTACCAAATATTCAAATGGAAAAAATACCCAGAAAGTAAAAAATAAGGAAAATCGTATTCGAAAAGCTGTGTCTTTTTATTATGTTTCTTTAGAAAAATAATATTTAAAAGTATGCCTATGACTGCCAATACGATTAATATTAAATTATTAAAAGAACTTGCCAAAATATCTAAATAATAAGATTAATATTCTAAGTGATAAATAATGGCGTTTTATGTGAAGGCTCATGTACCCTACGCATATTAGAAATTCTGTATCAGTCTCAGTCAGTCAGTCAGTCTCAGAACCTTTACAATAGAGAGTACGATTCAGAGTGGTTAAGCCGTAAAGTCCACCACGCCGGGTTAGGGCATTTTGGTGGAATTTTACATACCATAGAAATTCTTCCGAGTTGCTGTGGTATGGAGGTTGCCTCATTATGTTTTCCTTTAGCATTATAGAGAGTGCTGAATGACTATCAATATACACATGACTCAGAAAAGTCAGAGGTGTGCCCTTGGATTCGAACCCGTATCAACCGTGAAAATGTTAGCAGCCGCATCTGGTCTGTTTACCAAAAGGCCACCACACACTATTAGAATTTAATCTCGCAGAACGTGTAGACTGTAGCTCTCTTTATCGAGTCTCAATAAACCACAGAATTGGAAATAGCCCGGGGCACTAAAAGCTTTGGCTTCCGTCAAAGTACGAGTATGTTGTTCAACCCACTCCTTCGTTTAGGCCACTGTACACAGATGCACCAAAATGGCTTGCACAAAGCCACTTCTTTCTATAGTGGGGCGTCATTTTGATTCGAATCGGAATAATGTATTTTAATTCAAGTAAGCATTTTTATTGGAAAATGCTTTCTTGAAATAAAATACATTATTCATACCTCTGTGGAAAAGTTTGTGTAATACATTTATAGACTATACTTCTAATAGTTATAGTTAATTAGTATTATATGTAGATAGTAGCACTGCATAATTTTAATTTAAGGCAATCTAGCCTCATATCGTTAGATGTGTTCTCAAAATTATAATTCTTTATTCAAATCGCAAATTCACTGGCTCTCTATCGTAATAATTTATAGGGCTACGTTTGGTTTTCTGGAATTTCCTGATGACAATAAAACACATGTTGTAAAAGAATACCACATTTATTATGTTGGAAGTAGTACAACACATTATGGCACTTAGTTCCGTATTTACTATCATGTTTTCTGTATAAACTTATACCTACTTATAAATATGAAAAAACAACAGACGTCTAAAATACTGATTACATTGACATGGAATTTCCTACACATAACTATATAACAAGAAACCCGTCAGTGTCTCATCTCAAATTCTTCGAATACATTAATAATTGGTAAGTCGAGAATACATTCTTCATAATGCCATAGATGTTCCGGCATTTACCTTGAATTTAAGAAAATATTGACGGAGATTCATTGTAGAGGTACAGAGTAAAGACTAAGTAGAGATGACTGTGAAAATAGGTATTGCAGAAAAATAATATTTTTTATTCTAGTCACAAGGTTTACATAGAGCAGAAAGGCATAAAAATGCAATATAAATGCAAAATAAATAATTATACATCAAAGAATAGATTCATACGACTCTAAGCTCCAGAGACCTGCAAGAAATAAAATTCAAAGTGTTCAATAAAAAGCATATTTAGATTAATATCTTTGTTTCGGTATGAGTATCAGTGAAAAATCTTCTTAAATGACGTTAAGTAACTAAAAAGCTTGCTTCATAATCTTATCATGCACCTTGGTAAGCAATATAATCTTGCATTTGTGTTTCCTTTATCTTTGGCTGTTCAATCACCTCTATCTATTCTTCACTAAAATCATCAGATCTGGCCGAGTCTTGTACGTATTCGTCGCGGCTTGCTAACTACTCCTGAAGGTTTCGCACGACTCCTTTCACACGTACATTTGAGCGGCCGCTAATGGCCAATTCAACATGATCTATCCAAACCTCCTTGTGTGTTCTGCTTGTCGACATGCGTTGCAACAATACTTCTTGAACGGCGGCACCATGCAGTTCCTGAGCAGCTGGTCGATAGGGAAGAGCTCGCAGTACTGGGTGGCGTCGGTGGCGGGGCACGCGGTGAGGGGCCGCGGGGCGGGGGGACACCTGCGCACGCGGCAGCGGCGCCGGCGCTCGTGCGGCTTCGGACCGCACAGCGACTCGTCTGATGCTGGACATATTAAAGGCCTCCGAGACACGCCACGGCCACATGTTGTTGAACACTGTGTATGGATAATGTATTTTTAGAAAATCCATACATACATGAACCCACGCCATTTTCCCAGAAGGGGTAGGCAGAGGTGCCAGGACACCCACATCGCCTTTTATGTTCCGTCCCACGATGTGATAGGTGGCGAACCTATCGCCATATCGGGCACAAATTTCTGACTCTGGGCTGATACTGAATAGAAAAGTCCAATATCACTTCACCCAACCCGGGATTCGAACCCGAGACCTCAGCTTTGTAATCGTACCCTAGTACTACTATGCCACCGAGGCAGTCCAAAAAAAACCAATAATACTAAATTTATGTATTAAACAGAATTTCAAGAAAAAGTAAGTAAAATAAAGAGAATTGTCAGTATTACCAGAGGTACATAAACTAGGCAAAGCCTGTATCTGTATCCTGTATCAATGTCATTACATTTAATAATAATAATAACACCCAAAATTTCAAGCTGGGCAGTATAAAAGTAAATAAAGCAATGTTCAAAGGATTAGGTAAAGACTTTAAAGAAGAAACAAGTTAATGTTATAAATAATTAATTGCCTGATGTGTACCTGAGTCCAAGGCAGTTCTCTCCAGTGGACTGGACAATGAACACGATTGCAAGGCTGCTGTGTATCAGGTTTCATGGAGTGACACAACGCGGGCGACACACTGTTCCTTATCAAATCCTTTCTTGATGAAATACTGTCAAAGAATATTAGCGTATGTTAAGTTATATAATAAAAAGTTGTTTCATTGTTCTCTTCGTATTGATAAATGACTAGTAGCTTCGCCCGTGTGCAGATAGCTTCTGAGCCAGGTTCACATCAAAAACATATTGGTTCGCGTACTACGTATATTAACCCAAGGTGACCGCCGTCGATTATATTGCTTGTCCAATCCCGTCCCGTCCCGTACCGTTATATCCTGTTCCATATCATCCATTCGAATTAGAAAGAGTAGCAAATATGTACATGTATTTGGATTCCTGTCTCATCCTATGGGAACATTACACTATGGGCTTACTTATGGGCTAAAAATTCTATGTGTTCATTCAGGATGCCCACTACTCCTCAAACAAATTCCTTCAACCCGGATGAGCCCTTTTGGCTGAAAGAGTAACAAACATCCATTCCATTTCCATACTTACAAAGTTAGTAAGGACTAAGGACAACACTGCTATCATCAAAAATATTTGTGAGGTGAAGGTTTCCAGATCTCAACATAATCTAAAACCTTGGATTACCCCGGGCCTAATTAGGTGCCAACGTAATCGGGACAAACTCCATCTAAAAGCAAAGAAATATCCTCGAAATATAATAATCCAAACTACCTATAAAAGATACCGAAATTTTTTAAATGACTTACAACGTAAAATCAAATCTCAATTTGAATCAGAACAAATTCTACAAAACCAAAACCATCCTAAGAAATTATGGGAGACAATAAGGAATATATGCGACATTTCAAAAACTAAAAATGATGTCTCATCGCTAACCTCTATCAAACCCAATCCTGTTGCCTCGCTAAATGTTGTGAATGAATATTTTGCCAGCGTGGGGAGAAACCTAGCTGACAAAAAATTAATAAATCTAAAAACAACTGAAACTGAGCTAGCAGATGCCTTTTTACCATATAAATCACCTAGAGATTCTTTTTTCATGTCCCCAACTGATGAGAAAGAAGTAGACACATTAATAACCGAGCTAAAAACTGATAGCGCTCCTTGCATTGACGGATGCACCCCAACCCTAATTAAATCAGTTAAACAAGTGTTAGTGAAACCCTTAACACACATATTTAATCTCAGTTTAGCAGATGGCACTTTTCCCAATATCTGGAAACTGGCATCTATCACTCCAATTTATAAAGGCGATGATAAAAGCATCCCCAGTAATTATAGACCGATATCCCTATTGAGCATTTTTTCCAAACTACTTGAAAAAATAGTAATCAAAAGGCTAGTCAAGTTCCTGGAGACAAATAATTTACTTTCTGAAAAGCAGTTTGGTTTTTGGAGAGGTATTGCAACTGACGATGCTGTGACTCTCTTGACTGATACTGTTGCTGAGGCTTTGGACCGAGGACAGTGCTGTTTAGGCATATTTATGGACCTTGCGAAGGCATTTGATACTGTGTCAATCCCGATTTTACTAAAAAAACTAGACAGCTTAGGTATTAGAGGAGTGTCAAACGATTGGTTTCGCAGCTATCTTAGCCAACGTTACCAATGTGTTAAAATTCATCCTTTTAAAAGCCAAATTCTCCCAGTGCACTTCGGTGTTCCTCAGGGTAGCATTCTCGGTCCTACACTCTTCTCTCTATACATTAACGATTTGTTACATCTATCTATAACTGGTGCTCAGATAATTTGCTACGCTGACGACACTGTAGTGCTCTTTAAAGATCTTACTTGGAAAAAGGTTTCGGAAATGGCAGAAAAAGGTCTTACTCAAATTAATACCTGGTTAAATAGTAATCTACTTACACTTAATACTAATAAAACTAAATTTATGGCCTTTCACAAAACAAAAGTTTCAAATCCGATTTCTTTAAAAAATCTCAAAATACATGCCTGCGATGTTAATAACACTACACAGCAATGTGACTGCTGCTCAATTAATCGCGTTGATAACCTAAAATACCTAGGTGTTTTATTAGACGAAAACCTCAATTTCAAGAAACATATATTGCAACTCGCTAGCAGGTCTCGGAAAATCATTTATATAATGAAAGCCCTAAGATCCGTTACCACAAGAGATATTCTAAAACTAGTTTATATAGCTCTTTGTCAATCAATCCTGTCTTACTGTATCTCCGTATGGGGTGGGGCAATAAAAACGTGTATATGAAAAACATCCGTGACCATGCATATCAAGACTCTCAATGCACCATACTATCAAGAATTACTTAAAAAGCGTGTTTACAAAGTTCCAACTCCCTACATCAGATCGTCCTTCGCAAAGCGCCTACCATTTTACCAACATCCTAGCATTTATAATAAAATAAGTGTTAAATGTGACATCATAAAACTTCCTCGTACTGCCGCCAAACATAAAATTAAAAAATGGTTATTAGGGCTAACTTATCAGGAAACAGAAAACTTGCTCACCAATTATTAAAATATTCTGTCACAAACACACACACACACACACACACACACGCTCACACACACACACACACACACACACACACACACGCTCACACACACACACACACACGCGCGCACACACGTGCACACACACACACACACACACACACACACACACACACACACACACACACACACACACACACACACGTGCAGACTATGCCAAAAAATTAAATAAATAAAAACAAACCCCAATTACTAGTCTCGATCAACGCTCGAAGATTTCCGCGATACAGGCTAATGCCTAGTGCGAAAATCGTTGGTAATCTCTCTTTTTGTACAAGAATTACAAAAAAAAATATTTAAGTTAAGTAAATTTTATATAATTTTAGTTACTTTCGATCTCAGATTTGTTTTAGTTAATTATAATTGATGTACAAATTTATTTGGCAATAAATACTTATTATTATTATTATTAAAAAAAAAATATTATCAGCTAGCAATGAATTAGTAATATCTTTAAATTGACCGTATTACTTATACACTCCGGTATATCCTTATATTTGGTAAATTGAAACCGTTTTCAATTTCAATAACTTGATTTACTATATTGATACAGCTGTTGGGAATTCATTCAATATATTCGATATTAAAACCAATATTCGATATTAAATTGTATAGCATATTATCGGACGAAGGCCCTGCAGAAAACATACATAAGTAATTTTTCGCGGGAACTCGAGCATTGTTTGATATTCTTCATAACTTCTTTTAAAAATACTTAATCTGCCGACGGTCAGAGGATAAACGAGTACTGCTTATTACGTGATTACTCATGCTATGAAATAAATGCTGCCTCCGGGCTTAGTTTAGTTCAGAAACCGATGTAACTGGCGGTTGCAGATTCGATCTCTGCCTGAGA
Organism: Hyles euphorbiae; assembly: GCA_023078785.2. Lineage (NCBI taxonomy): Eukaryota > Metazoa > Arthropoda > Insecta > Lepidoptera > Sphingidae > Hyles > Hyles euphorbiae. Next base: position 8,907,033 of record CM041037.1, read on the forward strand.
TAAATGTTTGTAATTCACGTGCACGATTATGTATGGGTGGATGTATGTGTGTGCTTGTTGGATGTATATAAGAATTTTAATTTGTTTACCTGACATTTGCCGGTACACAGAATAGTTGTCTTTCTTGAACTCCATCGTTTCCGCAGGTGGCGCTGCATTCCTCCCACTCTCCAGGTGACCAAACGAATTCGCAACTAGAGACAATGTATAGTTATTACTACAGTGACATACTAATTCAAACGGATCGGCTACGGATCTCCTCATTTTTGATCCGAATAAATCAGAAATGAGGAGAGAGAGAAAGGTTACCGACATAGCCCATAGGATTAGCAAGTTGAAGTGGCAGTAAGCCGGGCACATGGCGCGTAGAACCGATAGCTATTGGGGCCGAAAGGTTCTAAAGTGGAGGCCACGTACAGGCAAGCGAAATGTCGTACGCCCGCCTACTAGGTGCACGGATGACCATGGGCGTAGCCACGGTGGGGCAGAGTGGGGCGCTTGCCCCACCCTGGATTTGATCTGTAAGGTACTTAACCAACTCTAAAAAAATAAATGATCTAGGTAAAGTACTAGGCAGGTGAGCAATAAGAAAGTATTTAGGATAATTCCAATTATAAACACAGATACAGAGTGTGATAGAAGAATACCGTGGGTACAGTTTGCTAATTACACATGATTTAAGACTTCTGCCCCACCCTGATCCCACGGCTGGCTACGATCATGCGGATGACCTAGCTAAAGTTGCAGAATGCAGGCCGCTTCCAACAAGTCGATGTGGAGATCCTTGGGGAAGGCCTATGTTCAGCACTTCCGGTGGCTGAGATGATGATGATAATGTTATACTAATGTTGTTTATATTATCTTCCTAGGATTTTAAAAAGTTAAAAATTAAAAATCATGTTAGATACGCGTTTTGCTACTACGTTACTAACGTATACGTAATTTTGAGGAGTCGGCGGAATAATTGCGAAGTCGCTTTTGTTATTGTTTAATTAAGATGTAAAACAAGGGTTCTGGCTCCAATTCCTAGATAAAAATCCTTCAGTCTCTTTAATTATTATATGAAATATTTTTCCGCAATGTACGTTAAAATTTTTAAGAAAATAAAAGAGTTGGTAGTGAAATAATGCAGCTACAAAGTAGAAAAGAAACATAACATAAATATAGCGTGTAAATACTAGGATAGCTGTCTGAAAAAAAAATCTTCTCGAATTTAGCCCCGTAAATGGTTTTGACATCGAAAGTAAATACAAGATGTGTTTAATTGGCATATATAATAGATTTTTGTTACAAAACATCAAGTATGCTTGAAATATATGTAGATTTTGAATATTCAATTTTTAGATACCACCCTACGGTACGAGTACGAGCTCGAGTCACGTTACCATACAACCATTACTAACATTCCTAATCTCCCTCATAACTTCCAGGTCAGTCACCCGAAAACAAAAATTAATCCGAGAAATTGGTACGCGCAATGTTGAAAGGATATCCGTTAAATAAAAATAAATCAACTCGCATGTTGAGCAATTTTGATTCAGCCTTCAATCTCAATTTCACAGTGGGGACGCGCGGCGCGTGCGAAAACGCCGGTATCTCACTAATGGAGATGGCATTTCGTAGGGATTATGATCGCAGATTTTGCCGTAATGGAAATAAATTGCTATGCGAGTGTTTCGGCATGTGGTATGCAGGTGTAGGTACTCGAATAACGAACGCGTGTTATTATTATTTATTAACAAGCGAAGTTTTCATTTATATTTTGGGTAAAGCCAAGAATTGAAAAAAAAAAATAAGCCGGTCATAATGTTCTCCATTTTCATGAGTATTTATTATATATAAATATTTAATGGAACGAGATTGTAGTAAATATTAACTAAATAAGAATAACCTTCCCAGGAAAACAAACAAAAACTTTTCAATTTCAGTAAGGGTTAATACCGAAAATTCATTAAGAACGCAAAATAAAAGAAGTAAAACCCGAAAAACAAATTTTAATATCAAAGGGCAGTAGTCGTGACATTGATTTTCTTTAGTAATTTAAATAACAAATTGAAGTTGTCCTTTATAAAAGAGAGAGCCCTATCGGGATAATAAATAATGAGCACTCCACTTGATGAATTTTTAATCGAAATGCCTCTCATTGACGCTTATTGGAGGCGTTAAAACATTTGTTTTAATTTTGGGCGCGGTCAGTACCAACACCAACCTAATGATGCAAATCGAATTAGTACCTACGTGACACGAAGCTCATTTATAATTAAACATTAAGGATAGGGCGGGCAAGAGGGAAGGCTTAACTTTATGGTGCAAAATAAATTAGCAACACGGTAAAAATATTTTATTTCTATCAGTTTCTAAAGAGGTTACTATTAAGGTTAAGAGTTTTTTAAATAAATGGTATATTTTGAAGAAAATATCCGCCGTGATTGTATTATTTCCATAGGGTAAGCACTCGGAACGCAGTGTGCCGTATATATATATATATTTTGTAAACTCATTAACTACAGTTCTAAGTGTTATCGGTCTAGGTAATTTTTACAAACAATCATGAAATATATTTAAGAATATGAGAATGAGGGGACAGTCTAAAATATAGGATATATAAGTGTGGTATAAAAGCGCCAGTTTAAAGAGTTGTAATAAAATTATTATATCTCTCTATTTTAATATTTCGACAGAATATCAAAAATTGTTCAAGAATCCACATGGAAATACTGGCAAAGAAGAAAATGTGAAAAAATGTACGCAATAGAATAAATATAGATCATAACTTGTTTACGATTCCAATTATAGTGGGATTGTATAGGATCTATGGAATTGTTTTCGAGCACGTCAGTTGAGTTCTTACATGTATGGCTAAGTAAATATTGATTAGCTATGAGTTACGAGGCTTATTTAAAATTCGATTGTTTTGTTCGGGCTCAATGTTTCTATTATAGTTCTCATAGTGGCTGTTATTTGTCCTTAGTGCCAGATTTGAAATGTATATAGGTTTGATTAAAGTGCCGTTGTCTACTTGCCAGCGAATTGGTTCGCAGTTCAAACAGTTGATGCAGTAGTTTGAGTTCTGAGCACATATCTCTGCGAAGACTTTGCGAAGTTCCTTGCATATTTGTAATTAATTAAAATGTCTCTTACTGTACGCGACTTCTCCCTCATATAACTTTATTGATATGTGAACTTAACATGTTTAAATGGAATGCCAAGCACTGCTATTGTTCGGTTAACATCAGGCGAATCGCATGGACGTCTTGTTCAACGCAGTTCAGTGCTATGCAATGCTTAGTTGCTCCCAAGCGAGACGCTTATGATAGAGCAGTCGACCTGCTAGTCTCGTCAACTTAACTAATAAAGAGACCGGTATATGAAACTTATCTTAATTATAAAGGTTTTCAGAGCTATAAGCATTATAACTACATCAATATGTACGGTCTGATTTTTGTTACCTGTGCGTATTACAAGCTTCGAATCTAGCCGGTGGACATTTCTGGTCGCTCGGACACCGCGCTCGTACCACTCGCAGCCCTCCGCCGCACGACGCTGAACATGGACCCCTCTCAGTGGACCATCTAGCGGCAAACATTATAATAATATCGGTTTAATTATTTATTATATATCTGTTTAATTATTTATAAAACCTAGGTCCTAAGTAGATCCAGTATATACTTAATAATTTACATAAAGTGTTTTATCCCTATTTGTGCACCAATTCTATAGTTATAAGTATGAGTTTGCTAATTATTTTACTTTATAAACTACAAGTATGAAACTATATAGTAATAACATAACAGCTCGCGTCATGTTCTCTCTGATCGTAAGACAATAGAGAGTGCAATCACATCAATACTCTTTGCATGAATTTATATTCCGCGATCAATTCTTTGTTTCAGAAATTTGAATTTATTCGCATATAATATATTAATATAATTAATTATTTCGCAAAAATAGAAGAAGTATATATTACCTAAGAGCTATTTAATTGCCTTTATGATCAATAAACGAATTTAATTTAATTTCATATAAATCGCAATGTTTTTCGCCAAATTTCTAGTAGTAAAAATCAACTACGACAATACTTAGAAATCTGAAGCAGTCACCAACGATTTCTCAAGGCGCTATTCAGTTGAAAAATGCTCTTTGTACGGTGCAATAGAAAGTTCCACCAAGAGATTGTAGAGTGTAGTATTGATCTAACCAAGAATCATTTTGGTGGACATTTTACTTTGAGTTAGAATTTTGAATTCTTCTTTGTTGTTTCTAAATTCTAATTTACTCGTCGCCTGGACTGAAGTAATGGTTTGAGATCTATATTATCAAACAATAACTTATAAAAGTAAAAGTTCACTCATCAAAAACATTTTAAAACGAATATAATACAAAGAGTGTGAAACAAGATTGTGATAAAACATATTTTACAAAAGGGAGAAAAATATCAAAAGCAAAGCTGTGGAGTATAAGCGATGTTTATTTTACTGAAGCAGTGAAATACCCGAGTGCCTGTAAATGGTAAATACTAGCCTGGTGAACTGTTCCAAGATACATTAATGCGTTTCTCTGTACGGTTTAGCGAAATGTGTTTGCCGACTTTGCAGCCGATATATTGTAGTTTAACACAAATACACAGTTTTTATATTTGCCCCACAATGCGACTGCTATACACGTGGTGGCAAGTCACAAGTGCAATATACGAGTACACAGCGTCAGACGGTTATCTTTCGTCGATCAATACAGTTGTGATAGCTTGCTCGTAAACGGATGTACATAGATTGAACGTGAAATCCGACTGCCATAGGTCACAAGACGGGATTTTCATAGCGCACAGTGGTCAATATCAAGGGAATATGAATATCTGTCAACGGCTACGTTGCTGTATTAGTATAGGAGGTAGCAACGTTTTCGAGAAAGAATTTTAGGTCAGTTGATTTTGTGATATGTCGTCCTTCTTGCACTTTCGGTTAGAGTCTGGGCTATCTGGCTGGCGGTAGTGGTTGCGTTCATTAGTGCGCATCCTACCTGTCCAGGTAATAATCCTGGATTTTAAAAGCATTTTAGAAGGCGTAATTTTTGGTTTTTTGTTTTTAAATAAGTCTCTCTGACATACTTTTTTTATTGCCAGACATCATTGACATTGCTAACTATGTGCTATACGCGATTTTATATTTTTTTTTATTAAAATTTTTAAGTATTTTATAATGTCTGTAATTTTAATATTATGTTATTTAAAGATAAGAAAAACTTAAAATAAATTTGCCAGACATTAATTCGATTGTTAAGTCTGGAATTAAAATGAAAAAGTCATGAAAAGTATTGCAGTATGATGCTAGTATTTCGACAAAGACAGCTGAAATCATCCAGTTTGCCACCCTGTAAAGTGGAATTGCAACAGCATTTATTGAGGGTTCGTTACGTGACGAAAATTTGGAGAAATGCTCACTCAAAACATCCAACATCTTTATCTCCAATGGCTTTCGGTTGGACCATTAACGGTGACAAATATGATTTTGTCTGGTTTTTGGGAGATAAATACCATCCTCAGTTGCAGATATTATTATTGAAAGTAAGTGTAAAATGGAATATTTATCAATAATAACTAAAATGTTTTATAACGAACAAGAAGAATTACACTGTTTATTTTTTTTCTGTTACAGATGATAGAGTTTTAGAAGATAACGAAAGTTCCCAAGAAGATGATAAGAATGACACTGACAAAGACAGCGACGATGATGATGATGATTATGAAGATGCCTCTTTTTTTTGTGACGTCACTATGGGCTGAAACAACTTGAAAAACTTAATATTAATTATTTATAATTTACATTTAGTAATCAGAACAATTTAAATAAAAAGTGTTGTTTTTTAAATTTTATTCTAATTTTATATTCCTTTTTATGCTTAATTTTTTTTGGAAACTTGCTCTGACTAGAATGATTATTATTATTATTATTTATATGGTATTTAAAATAATTTCTACTATTTCTGGCGAAATAATCAGCTACGCAGGCTTGCGGCCAAAACGAAACTGATAATGAATAAATGATAGTTAAAACACGTAAGAAATAGAAAAATAATGGATGAGCTTATTAAAATGTTTCTATTGACAGGAATTTACGAACTATTCGGCAGGTATTTAAAATGACAGCTTTTTGCATGAGGGTATATGTTAGGGGATGTATTTGGAGTGTCTTCAAACTTTTATGAAGATACTTAGGAATTACACCCATAGTTGACACCACAATTGGTACGGTCCGCACGGAGTCAACTCGCCACTGTCTTTTTAATTCTATAGAAAGTTTATATTTTGCTATTTTTTCTATATATGTTGTTTGTAAGTTATGGGTATTTGGTATAGCTATATCAATTAGAAAAACTGCTTTGTTTCTTTTATCGTGTAGTGTAATATCCGGTCTATTGTGATGAATTGTCTTGTCTGTCATAATAGTCCTGTCCCAGTAAAGCTTGTAGTTGTTCGATTCTAGTATTATTTTGGGTGAATATTTATAATATGACGTTTTATTTGTTATTAACTCGTATTTGTATGCAAGATATTGGTGTACTATTGCAGCTACTTGGTCATGTCGATGTTTGTAATCCGTCTGGGTTATAGATTTACAGGCTCCGGTTATATGTTGAATTGTTTCAGGACTACTATGACGGTGCCGACAGAGATCATTTTGGACTGTAGGATCTTTGATTATGTGTTTCCTATAATTTTTTGTGTCGATTGTCTGGTCCTGGGTGGCAACCATGAATCCCTCCGTTTCGGGAAACATTTCGCCTCGCTTAAGCCACGCGTTTAAAGCTATTTTGTCAACGATAGGATTAGTTAAGTCGAGGCGGTGTCTCCCGTGGAGAGATTTTTGTGTCCAGGCATTCAGCTTTTGTGTGTTAGTGGTCGGGTTTAAGTCCATCATGGAATCTAACAGGTTAAGTGGTGTATATTTATGATCAGCTCGTACTACAGCTCTATGTAGTTCTGATTCATGGGATTTGGAATGGAAAAATAATCGTAGTGTTTGAATATTATTATTATTTTTTATTACATGTACAGTGACAAGTAATTTACTTTTGTAATGGTTCTCTGTATCATTCTCGACTTATTCTGCAACTGTCTCTCTCCGAATACTAGCATTATACTGCAATACTTTTCATGACTTTTTCATTTTAATTCCAGACTTAACAATCGAATTAATGTCTGGCAAATTTATTTTAAGTTTTTCTTATCTTTAAATAACATAATATTAAAATTACAGACATTATAAAATACTTAAAAATTTTAATATTTTTTTTTTATAAAATCGCGTATAGCACATAGTTAGCAATGTCAATGATGTCTGGCAATAAAAAAAGTATGTCAGAGAGACTTATTTAAAAACAAAAAATCAAAAATTACGCCTTCTAAAATGCTTCTAAAATCCAGGATTATTACCTGGACAGGTAGGATGCGCACTAATGAACGCAACCACTACCGCCAGCCAGATAGCCCAGACTCTAACCGAAAGTGCAAGAAGGACGACTTATCACAAAATCAGCTGACCTAAAATTCTTACTTTTCAAACGTTGCTAGCTCCCGTACCATATCGTTTCTTTTTTATTTACATATAGGCAGCTGGAATTGTAAATTTAGAAGATGGATCTATTCTCCAAATATTAATTAGTTTCGAATGTGGTTTCGAATTATTTCAAAACTCATTGTGATTATATTTGTATAATATCAAATGGGACGCAGAAAATTTTATGCACTCATGTGCTATCTGCTGATGAACAATTTCATTTTAAATTCAAATTGAAACACTGTCATTATCATGAGCTCAAATGTACATCTATTAAACGTGGAATAAAGCCCCGAATAGTATTATTGGTCACAAAATTATCCATTGTTTAATTTAACAGAGTTTTGATGGACACATTGCGTTGTTGGAAACTTCATTAAAATTCATTTAGCGACTCTCATGTTTCTAGTCTACATTTTTTATTGTTTGGGTAGTAAATTATTCACTGTTTTTCGACTCCGAAAAATGAAATTGTACAGTTTGTACACTTGAATGCTGATGTTCTGAGATAAATTTGCTCTGCGTAGTATTTAAGTTAAATACACGCTAAAAATCGGTGATTCCTCTTTTCTATCTATAAGTTAGTTGCAGTTGTACACACACGAGAGAAATATAGATGCAATGGTTTATATATTGGTATTTTCGTGTGCATTATATAATACGCCACGCCGCGTCAGGAAACCATGTACACTTGAAACTGTACAGAAATATTGTTTAGTTTAAATAAAAATGGTAACTTCACGTATCTTATATATATTCACGTATCTAGATTTTTTGTTCCCATTAATATATTTAGAAGTGCGAAACTACATTATGCAGTATACAATATAGCTTTTCTCAAAAGACTTTACGAAATATAGACCGTTTCAATTCTTTTTAAAATTATAAATCCCTTCGATAAAAAACTTACAGATTCTTTTGAGGGATAAATCTAGCGAATGAACAAAGGATTAAAATCTTTATCAGTTTATATTTTGTGGAACCACATTAAATAACACGCTCTCGTCTTTTCACTAGATTATATCTATAAATGATAATTTTTCCAGAACTCACCTTTACTGTAAGCGAACCATCACTTGACTTATTCACAAAAGCCGGCTATAATTTCACAGCCAAGATAAAAATAAAAATATTAAGGATCCTTAAGTGTCCAATGAATAATAAATTATTGCTGGAACAAATGAGGAATTACCAGCTTGTTAGGCGAAGGTTAACGACATTAAAAGTATACGAGGCGTAGAAATTAGCGTGATGAAAAAATTTTATAACGCGCGGTGATTGTACGAAAAAGATAGTAGCTTGTCATTTTATTAAAGATTTTATGCGATGACATGGCCTCAACGACTTTTTGCCTTTGTAATGACCGAATATAAGTATACTTACTTAAAATATACATATCATAATATATTTCATCGTATAATTTTTGCTCCCTCGTTGTTATTTTGAAGTGTCTTAGAAATATTTTTTGAGAGTTCATATTGTTTAATGAGAGTTTTGTTTCAAATCGGCTAAATATGTTTTTATTAGCCATGTTAGATTTTTACAATATTCCGCAATCTTTCATCATTAAATTATAAGCCTCAATGGTTGACTTATCAGGCAGTAAATTGCAAATCAATAAGATTTAAGACTGATCAACTTATAAATGACTAAAATATATTATTATTTTAATTGCCGGTTTTAAAAATGTCCAGTGGAAAGGTACGTAAATTATGGTTTCTAATGTCTCAATTTATGTCCACCGTGCCGACAGATTTATGTCCTTCCGCGTCTGATATGCATTGCTGAGATATTTGGGATGTTTCCTCGTTCCTATACCTTTAGCTATTATTATATTTAATAATATTGCTGATAAGATTTATTGGTTATAACTAAAATACTTTTGAGATGACCATTAGTCTTTTACTAATTATTATATATTTAAATATGAGTCCACAGCTATTTTGTTTTTCAAAATTTTTATGCAACTGTCGTATACATTAGACAACACTGTACTATATCAGCCCATACACGTCCTACTGCAGGGCACAGGCCTCCTCTACAATCGAAAGTACGATAGAGAATGATTAGGCCATATAGTCCATCAGGCTGGTCTAGTGCGGGTTGGCGGACTTAACTTACCATCGAAATTATTACAAATTTGCTACAAGACAACATATCAATCTCATAATAAGCAAGGAAGTTTAATATGAATGCTTATGGCATTAAATCCTTGGATAAACAAATGTTTATTATAAAGTTTAAATAAAATAAATAAAAGATGGTGTTGTTAGTCTAGTGCAAGAAAATTTTTAGTGCGAATTTTATAGTTTCATTATGCTATCAATAATCGAACGCGAATTTATTTACGTATAACAGAATTAACAAGAGGTTTCATTCTGTAGTTATAATAGAAAAGTAAATAGTTACCTGTACTCCAAAGGCCTTGATCGTCCCGCTGGCGTGCTGTAGTTGACAGCTATTTCCACTGATACTGGCTCATCGGACAGATTTGGATGAGCAGGAATTGCCTACAATAGAAAAAGTAATCTAGTAGTCGATAAGCGATTATGTATGTATGAAGTCGTATGGAATACATTTTTTTAGGTTAAATCCTCCTTTTAAATGCCCAATTAATGCACAAGACATTGTTGTACCAGAAATTGGCAAAAAAGAAAATATGTGATTAAAAACAACGTTTATGAATGTTGGCTGCGCAGTAACCGCACTTAACCATTACTGTTGGCTGATACCAAATAAGCTTTGAATAAAATACGATAAAGGGAAATGAGATATAAAGTAGAGTTTCCAATTAACTTGAGCAGTAGAGTTGAAAGCGTTTGTGAATAATTAAAGCTGCGCGGTCGGGTCCAACCTTTATCATCGGACGTTTCAGCTCGTTACACTTTTCATAGTTCGCTCACTTTTTTGGGGCAAGTTGTTGCGGTTATTCGGACATTCCATGTGGTAAAAGCAGAGATGGATTTAATTCTAAAATGTATTTTTTTCAGTTAAAAAATATTTAAAGATGCAGATTTTCATTTAGATATAATATTGAAGGTAAATGTGAATAAAAAAAAATAACATAATATTCGTACTCGTAATAAATTATAAGTAGATGGTGTTATGTTTTTTGCATCTGCCTGTAAAGCGACCTACATGCACAATCGTGGAGCACCTGCCACAGCTATGTATATTTCAAGAAAGCCGATATAATTATGTCTAGACATTCAATTTGGATCGCACAGCTTTATACTTTAGTGGCTTTATTCATAGACAGTTTAAAATTGCATTTTCAGTACCGAATGTTTTTCCCTTTCAAACGACTTTTAATTCAGTTTGAGCGAAAAAAGACAAAACATTCGACAGATAAAATACGTTTTAAAACCATTTATTAGTAAGGCCGTAGTATTTATTTTGTCAATATAAAAAGGAGAAGTATATTCCATATTATATGTGAAATATACTAACAAGAATTGGTTGAACTCTTCAACTTAAACTAGTCGCGGCAAAATATTGCTCCAAACATTAAGCATTATACAATCCTCTTAAGTATTTGAACAAGTTTAGATGTCATGACGTGTTCTCTTATAAACTTTATAAAGATATAATTGGAAAACAGATACACGGAAGAAGTTCCAAAGTATTTAATTCAATATCAAAAACTGGAGCGATGGCGTCAAATGAATTAGTGATGTGTTCGGAAGCATACATCAAAGTGAATAGATATTCACTTAACAATAACTCAAGAGCACATCACAAAATGGCAAATAGGGACGACATGAAAATTGGAGACGAATAACAAAGAAGTCCGTTTATGCAGAGCTTTCAAAAGGGAACTTATTGAAACAAGAAAAATAGAATGAGTGCTTTTTTGTTCGTTGACGCAAAGCTACTCGCTCGGAAAAACTGCGTTCCGTTATTTTTATAGCCAGTTCGCTTGAACAGTATCCTTTTTAGTTTAAATGAATAGTTGCGCGTAATAAGGTCGGCATCTGACAAGTTTATGCATTTAATTTAATGTTACTACTGGTAATGTTTTTTTTTCATATAAATCTTAATTATTTTTTTATGCATAACTGTTGAAGGTCATTTATTTGTTAGCCTTCAAAGAAAAATAAGAGAAATTCCTCTAAACTAAGTAAAAAAGGGATAAAATACTGCATCGATTTGTTATATTTGCGTATAAACTGAACATAATTATGAATATACTCGTAATGTCATATTAAGTAATTGGTTGCTTGAGAAAAAAATGGGCCATAAGCAAATAAATATTACGCGTTACATGGAAAAGGTACTTCATTATGAAAATTCCTACTTTTTACAGATTCAAAGCACACTAACTATTCAGCCTTTTAGTTTTAACGAGTTGAACTACTGTTCTGTAAATATCATAGTAAATATACACTTAAGGTGTTAAGGAATTTATTATTTAAAAGCGTAAGAAGAGTGCTAATAATTCTTCAGATAATCTTGTAACAAAAGCAACTTCATAAACAATTTTCACTTGACACTGGAAGCTTCTAACCATAAATAGTTACTTGTGAGTTTGCAAGGCACAAAACAAGCGCAGCATTAGGGAGCTAACGAAGTTGGAGACAATTGCTCGTTACAAGAACGTCGCTTACATCGCGCGGGCTTTTATAAAGAATTCAGTACATAATACAAAATATTACACCGTTCTGAAGAATTTTGTGGAATTTGTAAAGGTTCAGTAGGTTGAATAAGGAGCGTAGATTTTAGTGAAGGAATTGCAAATTAAATAAGAAAATTACGATTGCTATCTTTGCACAAAAAGTCTTCGTTATTAAGCATCTAAACCTACGTATTATTGTTATTTAACATTATTCTCTTTTTTTCTCTCTCTATCTCCCAAGCCTTAATTCAATATTCTTATAAAAAATAATATCTTAAGATTAGAAAAGAGTAAATCTGTACCACTATTATATCGCACTGAAATTACGATAACATCAATTGTCATGGTAACCCCTATGATAATTCAGTTAGAAACTTACCATTATCATCAAGTCGGTCTGTAGTCGTGAGTTGGACGATATGAACACATCTGTATCAGTTTGTTTCCACTTGAGCAGCGTGCCGGCGGCCACCGCTTCCCCCTCCCACTGATACCCCCCCTCCTTAATGTCTATGACGTGGCTGTCCACTTCTATTATCTGGAGGTTTTGCGGTACATTAGGATCGTACTTGAGATAGTTGTCCTGTTTGCTGTCTATTTCAATACGCTTGGAGTGTTTGCTCAGCTCGAGGATTGGCTTGTCCCTTTTCCGCTCCCTGATGGCTATTTGAAGGGCTATCGGCGTACTTATGTGGACGGATAGTTGGTTCGCTTCGTGCGGCACCATTGTCATGCGAGTCCAGCCTGAATGGAAACATGTGTTATTGCGTGTTTATTACGGTTTTAGGGGTTGTTTAGTATTTTATTAATGGTTGTTGAATTTTATGATAATGAGTACTGGATTGCTATTGTAATTAATGCTAAATTTTAAGATTCAATGCAGAATTCAAACGCTCTGAACTATGCAATTTTACTATTTCGCTAGGCAAATCCAAAAAAATATAAATAGTAACATGCATAAATAGGTAAGTATGTTTATATTTTAGTCCACTTTTTATTAATATCAAACGGATACGTAGATATGGACTCTACAACAGTCGGTTACCAAATGCGTCGCCTGTAAACTTATAGTACCTTTTATAGAAACACGAAATAGCCCATAAATACCCGCTAACATTAATAATTACCATCCACAACTATATATTTAACATCTATTTCATCCCCAAACAGGTGAACATTTCAAACACGCTATCAATTGCCTAAATAAATACGTTCCTGGTTAATGTTCGAACATGACGAAGTTCCATACAAAATTTCCTACCCTATATCAAACTCTTCAAGGGGTTTCGAAATAGAAAAAGCCTATGTCCTTCCCCAAAGTCTAATATCTGTCTCTACCGAATTTCATCAAAATCGGTTCAGTGGTTAAGGCGCGAAAGCGTAACAGAGTTACTTTCGCATTTATAATTTTAAGTAGGGATTGTAGAAATAAAACATTTCGGCGATGAATTTTAAGTCAAGCACGTTACAAATTATGCAAGCGGCATTCATTTTGAACAATTTTCCGAACTGTCTGTGTTCCAGCAAGTTATGAATTTAAATGCTTATCGCATCGTGAATACTGATTCACCTTTCGGATATTGGATTGAAATCATATTTATTTTGGATGAATGCTGGTCCACTTGCGTTCGATTTATTTAAAAAATGAATTCTTCTTGTCTTCATCGATAATCACTAGTAGATCATGCAATTTTTGGGAAATTTTTATGAGGTTTTCAGTCTGTAAAATATTTAATTAATTCGTTGATCAGGACTAGAATTCGATCTGAGTATGGTGGTATCTACTAAGGATGATATTGATGATGATAGTAAGTTCGCCCCTTATATTTGGGATGGAAAGAAGTTCAGCGATCTATTTAATGTAGTAGGCCGCTTTATTTATAGTAGCATCTCGATCTATCCTTTAGGGTATCATCATGATCATCATCATCATCATCATCAGCCTATTCGCGTCCACTGCTGGACATAGGCCTCTCCTATGGCACGTCACTGTATACTTTAGGGTATACGTGAGTACAATTCTGTATGTATGATTGTGTTCCATAAGAGATGCACAATGAATTTTCTATCAGGAAATTAAGTTCAGAGATGAAATTCCGTTAACTGTTATTTGTATTAACGTATTGACAAAAAGACTTTGCTTACATTACAATGTTAGTAATTCTAAATCTACTGATACCTTCCAAATAAGGCGTAAATTAAAATAATAGTGACAAGAAGCGTAATTTCCAAATATTATCACCCACCTTTCCCGAGTTGTCTGTTGTATATGTGGGTATTGTTATTACAGTAGCCATCTGGACACCAGTTACAGGCCGGATCCGTCGCGTTACACTGTCCCTTCACACATGTGCCCTGCGAACAAATACAAAAGGGTTCTGGTTTATTTAACCCCGGCTTAAAATAACCTTCTAAAATTGTGAAAACCTGGTACATACGTTTTAGATTATTCTATCTTTCATATTATTATTTTTATTCCAAAATTAGAAATATTTCGTATTGGCGTTACTGCACATGTATTGTTGAAATGTGTAGGTAATTGCCGAAGGCTACTTACTAACCTGCTTATACCATAAGGTGTATCGATTGTAGTGAAATTGTCGTGATATGATGAAAAGGAAAGAATGGAACATTCCTGTTACCAATATACGACTTATCAAAAATGAGTTCAGTAGCGTTCATTTACAATTTCTGTATTTGTTTCTATATCAGCCCATATACATACGTCTCACTGCAGGGCACGGGATCAGGGCACCTGCTCTACAATCGAGACTACGATTGAGAGAAGTTAGGCTACAGGTATAATCTACCATAGAATGCAGACAAATCGCAGTGGTAAGCATGTTACCTCCCGATGTTTTCCTTCACCATTTTTATAATATTATCTAGTTATCTCTCGTACAATCGTTTTTGTATATTTTATATTTTCACAAGTGGTTTGAAGTGGAATTTAGATTATACAGTAAAATTAACGTAGGCGCTATAATAATTTATGGATCATTTAAAATTCTCAGACTGGCAGTAATCGCCTAAAACATTGAACTTGGTGGGTCGATAGCAAGAATTGTTTACTAAGGCCAAGGCTGTTAGTAATGAACGCCTTGAACGGTACAAATAATATGTACACAGTACCATCACGCAATGTTCAACTTCATAATTATTTTGATCTTATTTATTTGTTCTTGGGCTTTTGGTAATGAACCACGCGCTGCTGTTAACATGCTGACGGTGGTCGCAGGTTCAAAGGGTACACCTTTGACTTTTCTGAGTCATGTGTGTAATCATAGTCAATCTTACTTTACTTACATCTTACTATAGCGGCGAAGAAAAAAATAGTGAGGAAACGATATCAAACCGTTTCGGGGGCATTTCTATGGCGTTTCAAATTCCGCGAGCCCACACAAGACCAGCACGGTGGGTTTTACGGCCTAACCCTTCTCAATTGTACTTTGCTCGTAGAGTAGGCACGTGCCCTGCAGTCCCACTGCACGTATGGGCTGATATAGATGATGTGTTAGTAATAAACATGGTGATGACTATTGTTTACACATATTTAGCTATTCATAGTTTGATTTTCAATTACATTATGTGGTGTGAAAATACTTCAGAAGAATTAAGGTATTGGTTTTTTATTAAATACAACGGACAATTGTATAATTTCGTAGTGGTTTTCCGGTAAGTTTTAAGGGCTGTCAAATAAATTTATAACTCATCAATAAAGTTAGAATATACAACATCACACGTAAAAATTAAAACCCAAAGAAAAACTAATATATTATTTATTTAAAAATTTAAAGCTAGTATATTCACAGTGTAGTTGTATAAATATTAACCGTCTTTAACTTTTGAAAAATGCTGTATAACATGCACACGAATCAGTTATTATTTTATTTTGTATATTTGTCAACTTGGACATGCCAACCCCATCATAGCTTTTTGCAATACATCTAACCAATAAATTATTTTAAAATTCTTCACTTCTTCCGGTAATAACGTCCCTTTCACCGTTAATATATATGTAGAAATCAGCGGTAACTAAAAAGTTCACAGTACGGAGCTCCATTCGTACGTGCATGACTTATCTCACATTTTGCGTTTTATGCGTTGTTTAGGTACCAAACAAGGTCAGTATTTTAACATATAAAGGCACTTTTATCTAATCCGAAACAAACGGCGGCGGCGATATCAAACAGCTCCGTTCTCGTACATTAACGTTTTATGGCGAGTGAAACGCACAAAGCAAGCAAACAGACACGGGGTGGCCGAATTTATGATGACGTTGTAAAAAAATACGTAAACATTTTATTAGCTTACTTTAAAGGCGTTTACAAATAGCAGGATTGGTTTTAATGTTTATGCCCTTGTAAAATACGTTTTAAATAAACTTTTGACGTGTCAGCTTGGAGAATGTGGGTTTTCTCACCTCGCTGATCCTTGATTTATGTTATTGTTGAGGAAAAATGCTTAAATCCTTTTGGTGCCGATTGGATCCGGGCATATTCAAAGTCATTGATTTCAATCACACCTTTTTTAATATAAGTATGGTTTACTTTATAATTTATGAAAAGCATGCAATTACCCAATTACTATAACCAATATGACTATAATGACATACAAAGGAATACACGAGCAATTTCAGTTCTAATTCTTTGTTTTTTCGCAAGCGCGCCCCCGCACTCAATAATGCACACCCGCGGGTTATCCATTATGCGACATATTAATTTAACACTTTCGCGGACGGTCTCAATTCAAGTTGTATTCTGATATGACACAATAAATTGCCATACAAATATATTTGGCGTGTAAATACGTTGTGTTCTATAATATTGAATGTTAAAAAGACAATATGACAAAAACGTTTTACCAGTTATCGTTTGCAAACGTCATGTCGTGTGATATGTATTATGATGAACACAACGTATAATAACGTATGGATACGTTGGACGTCATTATACGTTGTGTCGTATCAAAATCTCAAATCATGACGTACAATCACGTTGTCTCCGTGAAAGTGTTAATTTCCATACGTCCGTTTGCTTCAAAGCTTATTGGTTGTATAGTATTGCTATTATCTGTGTTTGCACGGTGCTGTGTGTTTATGTTGTGGTAGTCAATTATAAGAGGATAGCGATATTTTTGATTTGTGAAAATTTTAATTTATTTTAGTTGTTTATTTGTGAAATTCTAATAACTATCCTGATCTTATCATTTGGTATAGGTAACAGTTTGCTCCCCTACGTGTGCCGTGATGCTCCAGTATGTAATCATTGTTCCTTTTTCTGGAACGTAAATAAACAGTTACTTAGGCATAATTTTGTCAGCTCACAGCGGATAACTTGTGGTTGCTTATCCATCTAGACAACACTTATTAATGAGCGTAGGGAGGTACATTTTTATTTAAAAGGACTATAAATAAATAAAAGTTAGCTTTAGAGTCTCTAACTACAATATCGTTTACCGTTTCCATAGATATTTAAATTGTATAAAAGAAAAGTAGCTTCTCTCTGTCTGTATGAAAGACTCTGTATGAAAGTAATGTGTATCCTATTGCATAGGTCACTTTGTTTGCTAGTATGTTAAAATATGTATATATTGATATACCTGTGAGCACACGTCGAAGGGTCTCTCGTAGCTACAGGAGGTGCCGTCGGGCAGTGCGCCGTAGCTGCTCGCCTCGCCGCCCTCGTAGTCCACGCACCAGATCTCGCAGTGCTTTGTATCTATATACATGTACATGAAACATCATATCAAGGTTTCTTGAAATAATTGCTGCTGTTAGGATTTTACAACTTTTATTACAACATAATCAAAATATACTCATGAACAGTAGCAAAACTAAACATCACTGTGATTTGCAAAGCAATGCTTGGCATTTCACTGTGCTATCCTGAGATATGAGATATTAAGTCTCCATGTGGCCAAAAGTTACTCTGGTTACGATATCCTTGAAACCGAAACACAACAGTCCATTTACACTTCTATTTCGCGGGAGCAATATACATTGCGGTGGTACCTACCTACGCCTCTCAGATATGAGAGACCTACCATAAATATAATAAAGGTCTTACCATTAGGGTGTATGGTATCTACCCAGGCGTCACACATCTGAGAGACCTCCCACCCGTATAAAGTAGAACTTACCATTAGGATGCAGGTGCGGTATGAGTCGGTGGTGCAGGCGGTGGCAGTAGTCGGCGCGCACGTCGCGCGCGGCGGCGCACGCGGACCCCGCCCAGCACGTCGACACCTGCGAGCCCGCGCCCTCGCACGCGCTCTCTGATACCACCCTGACAATACAAGCAATACACTCCACATTAAGTACTGGGCTTACGCTTAAATATAAGCCTTGGGTTGTGGGTATCAGAAAATAGGAATACTTTTCTTGGCACGAACGCCAGAGTGAAACAAATATCTGCAGGTCGTACAAAAATTCAACAGGTCGATGTGGACATCCTTGGAGGAGGCCTATGTTGAGCACTGAATTTCCTGTGGCTGTAGAGAGAGAGAGAAAGAGAGAGAAAGAGAAGAGAGATAGTACAAAAAATGTCTTGGTGCAAGGATCGAACACGCAGTATCTTATTGCACAACCGGCGTATTTTTTAACAAACTCTGACTTTAGATTCTCAATGTCCTTATTTTAGGCACTTTGTTGTCATATCTTGACAATTTATTACACGCGCTGATGCACAAGACGTTTTATAATAAAACTACACTCCGACATTAAGACATAATGTTGTAAATCAATACCCATTTAACCACCAAATGACTTATTAACCATTCACTGAAGCACTTAATAAAATTGTCGTTTCTAAGAAGACCGCGTGTTTTATATTAACGTATTCCCTTGATGCAGGGCTGCCTCAGAAAATTCCATTTCACATTCAACAAACATAATACAAATGAATTGCACGTCACTCTTAACTTAGCCAAACACATTAAACAGACGCAATTGCTAATTAAACTATTCCCATTGGCTATAAAAGAAATTAAGTGAGTTAAATGTAGTAAAGTGGCAGCCCTGGTGTAAAGGCGAGGTCACTCACCCCCTGTATCGGCAGCGTCGGATGCGCGTGCGAAGCCCGTAGCCGCAATCAGCGCTGCAATCACTCCACGCCCCCCACTCGCCCCACTCCGGCTTATCACTCGCACCCCCCTCCACGCCCCTCACACCGTGGCCAGGCATCAGCTCGCAATTTCTATCTACACACCACTGAAAATTAGATTAATATGAGAGATTGTAGATCGAGCGTGTATGAAGATTAATGACAGTTGAAGAAGCGAAAGAGATATGTATGGACCGTAGCACTTGGCTCTCAATAGTCTCTGCCTACCCCAATGGGACATAGGCGTGAGTTTATGTATGTATATAGATTATGTGTTATCACTTCAAACTGAGTGTTGCAACTTAATTTTTTTTTCAGCCGCTACTAAACAGATAAACTAGAGTAAATATAATCAAAATATGTATGTAGATTATAAATTCGAAAATTTGATTTATTTTCGCCGTAATTTGAAGCTGAACAGTTTGTAGCGTTTCCTCCTCTATATATTTAACTCATGATTATAGGTAGGTTATCTGTAGTAGCGTCAAGAAGTAGTTTTGTAGGCCGATGATGTATGTGTATGCGAAGGCAGAAAATAACTTCCGTTCCAATTCGATATCCTATCTAAACAACATTGCGCTTACCATCAGGTGCAGTACATTGGCAGTTACTCTGTTTAGCCAGGATAATAAAACTAAAATATGCATTTAACTTCTTATCACATTTTTTATGTAGGTCATCTGCAATAATTAAAATTGTTGAATGTCAACTATCAATGGAGATGTACGACTACCACCATTAAAACGTGTAGCGTGTAACGCTTCAGCTAATAAGCTTCCCACTGTTGGACATGATGTTTTTCTATGATAGCGATAAGTTTAGGCTTTAGACCACCGCGCTGGTATTTTGCGGGTTGGTGGACTAATGGAACGTTATAGTACACAATATTCCCTTACAGCAGCAACCAATTATTTTACTAAATATTGGTATCTAGTTATAAATCATCATTTATTGATTCTAGTTTATTTGTTAATAAATATACATGTCATAAAATACAGGACTATATAGTGATGTAATCAACGTCAATAAATTAAATGGCGTGCATAACATACATGTATACAGAAACTCACATGGAGCTGGGTAGCAACCATTATATACCCATGTTTCGTCTTGAGTGCTTCGTCCCAAGATGTGATAGGGGGCCAGACCATC
Source organism: Hyles euphorbiae (assembly GCA_023078785.2). Taxonomy (NCBI): domain Eukaryota; kingdom Metazoa; phylum Arthropoda; class Insecta; order Lepidoptera; family Sphingidae; genus Hyles; species Hyles euphorbiae. The sequence goes on from CM041037.1 coordinate 8,927,456, forward strand.
GCTATATAGGGCACAAATTTTTGCCTCCAGCCAGATATTGAACCAAAAATCCAAATCCACTATCACTTCATAATTGTTTATGTCACTATGACTTCGCCTGACCCGTGATTCTAATAGGAGATCTCAGCTTTATAATCATACAATAGTAATAATTACGCCATCGAGGCAGTTAATTCAAATGGCAATACAATTAATAAAAACCTAACATGAAAATGTACTTTAGCCTTCTTGTTGACACTAAATCTTCCATACTTGAGCAATAAGTCAAGTCACAGCGTAAAGATCCCATTATGCCAATCACTGGTTAATTGTATTGGCAGAATGCCATTTTATTCTATTAATAGTATAGGATCGTAGTATACTAAAATTAAGACGTTGGTAGTTGGTAGTGGAGATCCATGCTGTTGTCGATCATGAACGGACAGGCTCGTCTGGGACGGTACTACTGTTTTACAGGAAATGAAAAGGGATTTCGATCGACAGGAAATCGTGTTTCGTTCGGTGAGGGAGATTGCTGGATACCCAAAACCTCTTTCATCTTCCTATCCTTCTTCCTTCCCAGTCTCCACCCGATCGAATAGGCAACACGGCAAAAAATGCAAATCGGCAACATATCTATGACGCAAGGAATGTGGGTGTTCATGAGTGGCAGTGATCATTTATCATCAGGCGACTCGTTTGCTCGTTTGCTGGGACTATTAAATACTTTAAAAAAATGCTGTGATACTGTGAAAGTTGGTGGAAAGATTTGTGTACCTGTGCTAACCCTCGAATTTCAATATCCTAAAATAATACATTTTAAGCTCCTTTCTATCTCGGTGCATTATCGGGAGTATGTGCCGGTTTCAAAAATAGTTTTGTAGTTTTCGTACACTTCAAGTTTCAACTAAATTACGATGCGCGGACTAGGTATCATGATTTTATAAACGTTATTCATTTAAATTAACAAATTAGTTATTAGATATCCTTTTTTTACCCGTATAAATTGAAAATCTGCGTGCGACACCGCGGACAAATGCTAGTATATTCTGTGGAAAAAATAGGCTACGAATTTCTTTATGCCGAGATCGGTCGGTAAGCGACGCCGAAAAATATCGAAATTATGTTTCGTTTTTCTGTAAAGCCTCTATAAGTAGATTAGACTTAACTTATTTACGCAATTTCACCAACTCTTTTTTTCCATTTTGTAATCCTTACTAATATTATAAAGGTGAAAGTTTGTATGTATGTATGTATGTATGGATGTTTGTTACTCTTTCATGAAAAAACGGCTCAACAGATTTTGATGAAATTTGGTATAGTGATAGCTGACACCCTGGATTAACACATAGGCTACTTTTTATCCCGAAAAATGTAGTGTTCCCGTGGGATGAGTCAGGAAACCAAATATACATATTTTCTACTCTTTCAAATTCAAATTGTTGGCACGGGATGTCCTCTCCTACGGAAGGGAAATATAGTCGACGGCACGCGGGAAATATAGTTAGTAGTATAAAATAAAGGAAAAAACATTTTGCCATACAAAATGTTCATGGGTTTGTAATTGTCAAACATTTAATGTTCATACCGTCGATACGGTAAACTCTTCCCTCAAATTAAATAACGTATTTAAATAAAGGTTTCGAATCGACAACATATATCCACAATATTCGATTAATGCCGTATTTTAGATTTTAAAGATGTAAATTAAATGACAGTAATGAAAAGTGTTTGACATTTAAATTGGTTGTCAAATATTTATGCATACGTTCAGAATTTTATTTTGTGTAAACTAAAGAGTATATTATGAAGCTAAATAAATATAGGACAATTAAATAAATAATATTCACACGTAAGAAGTTTTACTTCTTTTCAAGATAGAATGTCACTTGAAAATGAAAAATCTTTAATAAAATAACACATAAAAATAAAAACTGAACTGAACTGAATAACAATGGAGAATATTGCAGGGATTCTCAAATTAGGCGTTGCCTGTGTCTTGAGAAACCAGTTAAATATAATTGTTATTACATTAATTGTGTGTGTGAGTGTGAGTGTATTTCTATGAAAATTTATATTTCATCTCTTTATTACTAACAAAAAATAATGGCGTAATATTTTTGGAAAAACAGCATAGTGGGGGTGAAATAAGGATTGGAATATTGCATGGATAATCAAAATCGCTAAAGTATTTAATGTCAAAAATTTATAAGGCACACTATTTGGATATGGAGAAAGGGGATATAATAGAGTGGGAGGTAGGGAAGAGGACTGGGATAGCTGACAGATTTGATAGGACGAAATGTAAAAGCACGGTATAAGACGGGATGGTTAATGAAGAGAAAGGACGGGACGTATCGGGAAGTGACTGAACAGACGGGATGGGACGGAATTGAGCAGGACAGTAGGATAGCTAATTCATGTTTAGGTATACAAGAGCTTATACGAAAAATAACATGTATTTGGTGTGGAGTAAAATAAAAAATATCTGCATCCAGGCAAAGGTGGGTCGAGCTTTTTTGCTATGCTAAATAATTGAATATAAAATTAATCATATTATAATAACTAAGCCATAGCGAAGCGTGGTCGGGTTAGCTATGGTATCTTTTAATTGATTTCAATGAATGTTCTCGGAGTAGTAACAGTGTTATAATATCTCCGTAGCAAAATAATGATTTGAATCTGGAGAGATGGGATAGAATAGAATATAAGGTGGATAAAATGGGACAGAAGAATAGGTACAAGATGGGATTGAAATTGGATAAGCAGTTTTGTCATATTGATTTTAAATAAAATATGGACTGGAATCTGTATTTGCACCCAGGCGAAGCCGGGCCGGGCCGCTAGTTTATAATATTTATAAGGGCTTCAGTGGATTCTGAAAATTTATTTTAGTAATTTAATTATTTTTTGGAGCTTCTTGCTCGATTATTACATAACATAAGTTGTTTATAAATGAATGTTGCCTAGTTAGAATATATAGCTCTTAAGTTTTTTACTGCAGTACATATACTTACACCACCTTTGGAGAAATTGGGCTCATAAGAAAATAAACCGTGCACTTTTAGTGGGTTTAACTATAGTTATTTAAAATAAAACCACATAAGTACTACAGAGTAACTGTTGGTACTATTACTAACAATTTGGAGCGAGATGTGTGCAGACGAATGATTGTAGTAGGTTCTCTTTTTTTAAATATCATGAAATTTATAAGTGCTCCAAATGAGTATCAGAGTGAGGTTGATACCATTATCAAATTATATTCATATATAATAGGACAAGAAAAGCTCATCCGTGCTATTTGTACATTTCTTATTATGTATATCGTTCCGGCTAACTATTAAAGCTGACAAAGAATTTAATAATCATAATTAATCATAATCATAAAACAAATTTGTAAATCTAAGATCGCACGATTAATTTCAATTTGTAAGCTGCTATCACTACGTATAAATTAATTTGAAATAAATAAAGACCAATATATTCACTTTCATGATAATATTCGTGTATCACATTGTGGGATTCAGAAACATCGAAAACATTTCGGTTCCGGAATATCTGATAATCCAGCTAATGTATTTTGCCTATCGTAGACGCAGCTCATAGATAGTAGTATCAAATTTATGTCTTTTTTCGCAATTGGCGTGTAGATATCATATCAGATACATCTTCCACTCACTACTCCATCTTACATAACCTTGTTTATTTCCAGCACGCGTGAGTTCATGTCACATTTTCTAATTAGAACACAATTTCTTGAAATGAAACCTTTAGCCAGCGGGAAATAGGTCACAGGAAAATTCATTAAGCTCGTTCCTAATGTACTTATAACTCGCAAAAGTGCCGATGTTTGAAAGAGGACGTTTGCGTAGAAATGTCAAGGCGTGAAATTAAGGGTGGGCTCAGAGAAAAACAAACGGGGCTGGAGTGTGAAGCTAATTACTTTGCCGGTATTTTGGCGAAGATCCATCCCCGGGTAAAGCGGAGTCGGGCCATAACCATTCGTAATATGAAGTCGCTACTTTACAGTTCGAAATTGGTTTTACTATTGAATTTGAGCCTCCGCAAAGGCCTCCTAAGAGTATGTTATTTAACTCCTTTGTGCAGTGGTACGGTGTTCTACGCCAATATTTATCTTCGGGGCCCGGCTCAGCATTTGCATAGCTTGGAAAACATACTCACAAAGGATTTTGTCGAATTTATGCGCGCACACGTGCATCGCGTTTGTGAATGCTGATGGAATCCGAGGCAAGGTATGCAACAGCGTCAAGCGAACATGTATGCAATCATCGATTTTACTTTCCACATTGTTGCTGTACCTAACTAGGGCCGAATAGAATCATTATTAATGCTGCTGAAGCTAAGCATCGTTTAGAAACTTGCCTCCGCTTAGCATGACTACATATTCATATGTGCTCCCCTCAATTTCCCAACGGCACTTTAAATTCACTTGCGCAGTTCGTAAATTAATTGACTAGCTGACAATAGAAACTAGAAAGCATTTAACGCTATCAAACGTGTTAAGGAGTAGTCATAATTTGGGTTCACTGATTACAGTACTACATCTTAAATTACGGAAGAAATAGAGGCAATGATCGTCAATTGAATTATACGAAAGACTGCTCAAATGAAACTTAACTTGAGGAAGATAGAGATGTTTCTGTAGTCTTCTGTGTGTTGTTAACGAACAAATACATGAAATAATTTCGAAGTATGAGCTAGTCCTTTGTGTGAAGTTTCTTCGATGACTGCACTATGTGTTCATTAGGAAGTTTTCTAGTACACTAATGGTGTCCACGCGCTCTGATTAAATGGAAAATGGAGAGTAAACTTCATGTATGCACTTATCGCTAATATTTTCTGCCCTGTTCAGAACAATTCATTATCCAATGAGGACTGCGATTTGATAAGAATTGCTCTATTAAATCTCTAAAATGTAATGTAGGCTTAATATGCTGAAAGTCGTGAAGTAGTATAGTAATATGGTATGAAAACATAATGTTTGTGAAGTCCACTAACCCGCACCAGTCCAAGCTGAAGTGAGGCTTAAATGTTCTCTGCCTGTGGTGCCTGATGCCTGTGGTTATCATTGGGTCGAGTGTTGTCTGCTGGATACATACCTTGCCATGTCCACACGGCGTGCCTTCTAAAGGAGGTGCCGGCTTGGTGCGACACACGTGGGGCATCGCTTTGTGGGCACACCACAACTGCGAACACGCCGACCGCACCTTCATAGACTTGCATACTGAGTACCTGTTCAAAATCATTATTGGGATTAGCAAAGTGTGTATTGAGATTACGCTGATGACTACAACAATGTTAATAAGATCTCCTCGTTGATAGTGTTTATGTATTTGGGTTAAGGAACAAAAGTTTATATCACTTTTTTTCTTGCTGTATCGATAAAAATCAATATTTCTTCACACACATTTCAAATACATAAACAATAATATAATCATTACAAGACGTTAAAATATCAATACTCATTAAATAATTAATTACAAGAAATTCCTGTTAAATTTCATCACCCTGTGAAGATGGGCACAGGGTATTTTATCGGTTTAAAATAATGTAATCGCATGATCAAATATTAAACCCATTGTATAAAAACATATTTTTAAAACGAAAACAATCAGCTTTATACAGCTTGAGCGAAATTTTAACGGAGATTAATGTGTTAAACGAAAATCCCGCAGAAACAGTTCTAGATTAAGAGATTTTGTGATTTATGGCTCGTTTATCACGAACGAATTGTTTGATTGAAATTAATTTCGATGATTAAAGTCTTACTATAAGTTTTGTTATTTTAAACCATTACATCGGTTGTAGTTATTGAACAATTCCGGCGCAATAGTCTGATTAAGTTCGGTATTGAATTATACTCTCTTTTAAACGACTTTGATCAATTCAATTCAATTCATATGCCAAATTTGTATAATGTAACACTACTGAGGTCTAGTTCAGTCAGTCTAGCATGGTCATATAATTGCAACGGTTGCGACAGACATTCTATTTATTACCGAAATGTCTTGGCTTCTATTTATTTTTTAGGTTCGGTTTGGAGATAACCTTTCAAAACTTGTAATCAATCTCAGAAGATCTATAAAATTGCTTTTCATACTTGGAAAAATAAGCGATAAAGTGAATAATATAAATATATCATGCAAAAAGCTTGTAATAAAATATTTAATATACGCGACAAATAAACGGGAAACGTTAGTAGGCCACAAGTTTAGTAATCATATCTGAAATTGTATCACTACTATTTGTAAATAATGATTTCATACTTAACCAAAGGAAACGTTGAACTCAATGTTAACTGATATAATAAACTAACCGTCCTTTGTTCTCAATAATTAGGGGTCAAGTCGGTAGCAAATGAAAGCCGACCTAAATTCCAATGATTCATCTCGTAAAGCAATCAAGCCACTCGGGATACACGTGAAATTGAAAATATATATCGATGATATTAGTCGAGGGCGGGCTCGTATCGAACGGCTCTTGGGTAACAAAGGAAAACATTTTTGCTCGGATAATCTTGATAAAAGGATCGGAGTAGCTTCCATAATATTATTATTATGGGTTCATGTAAACTAATTTGATCGTGGATATTTTATATACAAATCATCAGTACGCTCATAACGCTTTAACTGTGATCTTATCTGCTTACCAGCTTTTGTCATCTGGAAAGGAGAATGCCCCTTTTACTATGAAAACAGTTGTTGTGCCTCCATAAAACCCACGAATTTTTTTATCCAAAACAGACCAAATAGGAGGAATAACAGAAGTGAAGAAAAATAACGGCATGAAAATATGGTATTAATTTTTATACATCCGGCTACCCCATTACCTAGTCGAAACAACACAGAAAATCTGTTAGACTTCTAAGATACTTTGGTCTTACTAGTGGATACTTTGGTAGGATAATTCAAGGAATCTATGTTGGAATACTAAACATCAAATAATTTATACTAAATAGTTTCTATATGAGTATTGACTAGTGCATTCGTGCCAATTGTGGCACTTGCGTTTTTTACTTGTCATGTCAGCTTTTTTACTGTTTATTTTTATATCTTAACCGGCGAATAAACGTTGTTAAACTTATAATCTTGAGTTCCTTGTTTTCTAATAATCTATTTCCTAAAAACCCTAAAAACGAGAAACAAAATTAAAAAAAAAGTTTAGATATCCCTCATTCCGTAAAAATTATAGATAGTTCGAGTCCATGACAACAACTATTCGTAAGAAAGTGTAATTGTAAGCGTACTCGTATTGTTTTAGTTACGATTTTGGGTGCTTACCGCACGCGCAAGGAAAATACTGTTTCACCCCGTGTACCGTACAAACGTTGCCCGTAGCCTCGAGGTAAAGGTTCTCAGAGTTTTCTCCCACAAAGGACTAGCCAACATTTCGAACAACCAATTTTTACATGACCGTATTTTTATAAACGTAAATTATTTTTTAGCAGACATTGTATAAAATTGTGGGATTAGGGATTTTATTGGTAGAATAAAAATATTATTTAGGCTTGCTTGAACTACAGTTTCGGCACTGTACAATAATTATAATTAATTAAGGATCAAAGAGTGAAAGATGGATAAATTACATTTGGTGAGCATTAACAGAAAAAAATAATATTTAAAAGTGGCAGTGCCACGTCCGTTTTGTTAGTTAGTAAAAATTGTTCCACCCTTATCCTCAATTAAACGCGTAGTCGGTGTATTATGATTTTAATGTTTGTAGCAGCATGAGTAATTGTAGACTGAATCACGTCATATACGTCCCACTGCAGGCCACGGGTCTCCTCTACAATCGATAATACGATTGAAGTAGGTAAGGCCATATAGTCCACCACGCTGGCCTTGTACCGGTTTGCCGATTTTACATACCTTAAAAATTCTTGCAAATTGTTACGGTATGCAGGTTTCCTCACGATATTTTCCCTAACTGTTATGGTATAATTGCCGACTGCATGTCATCACAGCACTGCTGAGGGTTAGACTTCATATACTAACTATACTTACACTTCATATGTTGTAAAAAAATCTTTGAATAAATCTACGTGCTATTCTTCTTGAATTGTATTGTTACAAAAACATACTAAAAGTAATTTGAAATGCAGCTGCCACCGTAGGTTGAATGTCATCCGTCCACCGAGCCATCGCAATTCAAGTGCATTGCGAATTCATCGGATTACAGTTTTCATATAGGATTGAATTTAAACTATTGTTGGAAAAATATCAATAACGGTACCTCACTTCCTTACGTTAGTCGAGTTTTAAAATAGATTCTTAGGACATAGTTATTTTTGTCGTCGCAGTAATGTTTGTAATCAATGTCTCAGAACATGTGTTTCGTAAAGACCGCATGAAAAATGGTGATAAAAACCTCGACATATAGCGTTAATGACTAATGATATTCCATAATTAGGTGTAGACATGTGACATTAAATGGTATTAGTTCAACTGCTGCGGTCGCGCCTGTCTTTGACAGCGTCGAAATGTAATATACACATTTGTATTTAATTAATATATCATTGCCTTGTATATTTGGAGCTCGATTGCAAAGTCCAGCAATCCACTCTCTGTGACTTTTGCGAGTCAAAAAGATTAGATAATTAAATAATATTTTGAACGCGTGGAGGTTCCACTAGGCCGTATATTACTAAAAGTTGTAGACTTCATAGTATCAGGATACATACAGATAGAAAAAGATACTCATTAAAATTTATTAAACGTAGCACAATGCCTAGTAGTAACTAGACAAAGATTATAGATTTATACTTGATCATAAATAAACACAAATACATAGTATTTTCTCTTTTAACGGCAGTTCTCTGTTGCATACGTGTTATTACGTACACATATGAAATGATTTGCATTTAAAGCTGGTGCTTGAGAGCGAGTAGCGTATGTAACCGCAACAACTCTGTGGTCCCGCGTCCGACGTAATCCCAACTAAGCTTTGTATTTGTTCACCATTAACTTTTGTTCTTCACTCCCTTTGTGCAAAATTTGAATGGTACAGAGATAAAATTATTTGTAGGACATTTATTTGTTTCTTAATATCACCATATTTTCATTTGGCTTTACGTCCCAACCGCTTGAAATATGAAAATATACAGTTGTAACAAATTACGAGTTCTAAGAAATATATTTGAAAAATCTCTTTCCTACCTACTTTGCTCAATTAGATGAGGTCGGCACGACATCCGTAGATGTACGAGAATGTGGAATTATTTTTTAAATAACAGTTATGGAAATTCATATTCTAGAATGATCGCAGGAAATTTTGAAGTGTAAACTTGTCTTAATAAATGAGGAAACAAAGGCTATTGCAGAACATAACAGTAAATGTATAGAAGTTTAACGTACCTAAAGCTGTCATCCGCTTTGCTATGAAATAAGGTCAGGCGTTAGCACGTAGATTGTTCAAGTAATTGTAGTAGGTATTATGTTTGCTTTGGCATTAACTATGATTTTATAAAATCAGGGTTATACATTACTTCTGAATTATCTTAAACACTTTTACTTCCGGTACATCTGTCTTCGGGTATTCGGTATTTAAAAAATATTTTTTAATCATTTGTAGCCAAAATCCATTTGTTAATTTTATAGTTTATTCTTTGATGGTCTGACTGTGAAGTACACCCTACCCAGTCTGTTCAAGGGTTTGATTCCCAAGTAAAAAATCCGTTAACCAATATTTTTAATTATTGAAATAACCACACTCTCCTTTAGATTTAAATTAAGTATTAAAAATATATCCATGTTAATTTTTATCCTTATCAATTTCTTTGCGATGCAAATTCTTTAAAGCTAAAGCTTGAGGAGATTGGGTGGTCAGCAGTGGATATCATTCGGTACATGGCACTATCGATCCTGGTTATTAGAAGAAAGGTGACACACTGTCTGTCCGTCGTAGTAAACATTTACGACATGCCCACGCGTTTATGCCATAGAGGCTAAGAGGGGTTAATACTTGTTAAATGTTTTGATATGTACGATGCAAACTTCACTTTTGATATAAATAATGCTTACGTAGTTGTTGTGACAGCATGTCCTTGTGTTTATCAGATTTGAGATGATATCGCGTAGTGTTTATCTTTATTTTGACATTCGCGTTTCGTATTTCGCTGATGATATACAATACTGGAACGTGTACCTTACCTTCGTATGTGATTTAAGTTAATTTATAAAATTGTGAAATATGAACTTAGCTTTACATAAAATTGTAGGTCTAATGACAGAGCAGCTGCGTTTTGAAGCGTAATATCATGAGTTGTCTTTCCAGGTTAGGCAATAGTCAATCATTTTATGGTATTATAAAAGTAACTTTAAAAAAATGATATCGAATTGTTTTCCAAAGAAATTCAGAAAGAGGATTTTTTTTCTACAGACATTATAAAGTAAACATCGAGAAAACAACATTAGTTTTATAACTTTTACATTTAAAACCCAGAATTGTAACGTAAAAAGGAAATAAAAATATATACGTGCAGAAATTGCTATTGGGTAGCGCAAAGCCATTCAACCGATTATTACTGGCAGTGTACAAAGATGCTTTTGTTAAAAAATAACTAAATACTTTTCTGAATTAACATTATGGATTGTAATTCAAGTTGCAGTTCAAATGAAAATTGATAGTTATGAACTTGTTGGTTTCTTTATTATTTTATTTCTACTTATTGTACAATTTATTGATTTCTAAAGTTGCGTGTGGTATTGTTGTTGGTAATAGTGTCCCAGAATACCATAATACCATTTGTGTACCATGAATACCATTTGTGCAGTAAAGGAATGTCAGCAGATTAGGCTTAGTGAAAATATACCGTTAAACGATAGAACGTGACTTCATTGTTTAAAATTTATTCTAAAAATAATTAAAATTTGGCGGCAGTAGTTCGAAATAAATTGAAAGCATGTAACATTGATCTTCTAAATACAATCCATTCAAATTTCCTAATCCTAATCTAGGAAAATCAATTCAGCGTTTTGGACAGGAATTGCAAACAAGAAGCTCTGTTCAGCGCATACTCACTCGACATCTGGGTCCCCATGCTTACAAAAAATTGCTGAAGTCTAATTACCATATACAGCTTAAAAGGACCCCTAGATGAGACATGAAAATTATTGATTTTTTTATGGAGTTATCAAAGTAAAAGGTGAAAAAGCCGACACTCACCCGTGCAATAAAAGGCGAAATTCACAGCTGCAAGAACAAAATTCCACAACTTTTATGCAAAATGGATAATATCGAAAAAATAATGTGTATGTGCCAGCCATACATACCATTATGTCTTATGCAATAACTAACCATATGCTTAGTCCTTTATAATTCAATAACAATAAAATAATAAAAATAATAAAAACTGTGTTTTCTATTTAATTCAAATATTGATTATTTTTTGGGACTGCCTATATAAGTATTTGTTACAATTTAAATTGAATACGTAAAATATAAAGCAACACTTCAGTTTTATATTTCGGGTTTGATAGTTACGTAAGATTTATAAACGTACAAAGAAAACATGAATTCCATTAGTCCGTAAATGTTATATACATTTATAAAGTTACGTTGAGAACGCGTTAAATATGTAAAGTAATTTTTGGTATTTATGTAATAGGCTTAAAAATCTTTGAATGTTCAGCCACTTACCAGGGTGTATTTGGCTTTGTGATGATTTTGTGAATTTGCGCAACTCTTATCTACGGTAAGTGTAACGAGAGGAACAAACAGCAAGTATGATTATCTAGGAGATTAGCACCTACTTAGCACGACATTGTAGAATACATGCCCGAGGTTAACGTGTTTGAATTAAGATAATTTATAAAATTTGAATATAACTGTATTTTTTCTGATATTAAAATGTTTATGTACAGGTGTAGACATGCTTAAGTTGGAGTAATATTTGAAACAGAATTATCTCGGATGAAAGCATTTAAAATTCAGACTGATGCAAGGGTTAAATTATTATTTTAGCAAAAACATAGGATTTACCACCCAAGCACATATTTCAAAAATAACGAAACGCCCACCACAATCCAATTCTGGAAGAATCCGTGAGGCTCATAGATTAGTCCTTATTAAATTAAAAACTGTATAATACATTATCTGCTCTAAGTTCAAAATTAGTACTTCAAATAAACAGCTGACAGCCTCCGTGGCGCCGACGGTTAGACACCGTCTGTGAAACGAGAGGTCGCGGGTTCGATCCCCGCACCGAGACAAATGTTTGTGCGACCCACAAATATTTCTTCCGGGTCTGGGTGTTTGTGAGACCGAAAAGTCTCTCGTAGTTCCTGATACCCACGACACAAGACTCGATCTTAGTGTGGGGTCAGGACTATGTATGTGACTGTTGGGTGTTATTTATTATTTATATAAAGCTACTGTTAGATTTGAAAATTCGAGGACGCATTTTTAGGATTTTTTTGCATTTCGTAAACGCTATATACCTACGTAAATTACAGACTATTTTTAATAACAAGAATTGAACGTAAACACAATTGTGCAGATTTAAATTGCTTGCGTCCTACACCAATATGCAGTGAGAAAATACAAATCCAGAAAAAATGGACTTAATTCGGATTTTATGTTTACATTGCACCTAAGCTGTAAACGAGAAAGTAGTGTCGAGAATTTTGATTCTGTTTTCCTTGCAGTAACAGTAGATAGCGTTGGCAAAGGATAGACATATCGTTATCATCCCTCAACACTAAAATGTAAAAAAAATATATTTTTTCGGTTCCTAAATATTATCTGAATTGAAGAGATTTGGACTTCAGAAAATAAGATTCGGATTTAGTAAGCAGCGTTCATAAATATACGACTACACCAGCTCGTATTTTCTCGGATTCGGATCGAAAACACTACCAAGCATCGAAACTGCATGACACATGCTCATCGTCATAAAAAAATCTAGAAAAAAACACAGAAAGGAAAAATAGCAAGAAACATGCATTGTCCTAGCGTAATGGCCATATAAATTGAGAAGCAAGTAAGTGGTGCTTAAATGGATCCTGGTAATTAACATTGCAAACACCTGCTCTTTTTAGGAGTTGGCACGCTGCCGTGTTTACTACTGCAAACATATGATGTGAAATACGGAGAATTGCATACAATATTTCAACCACAATGTCTTTTATTTAATCTGTATCTGTATCAGCCCATATACGTCCCACTGCAGGGCACGGGCCTACTCTACAATCGAGAATACGATTGAGAGTGGTTAGGCCATATAGTCCACCACGCTGGCCTAGTGCGGGTTGGCGGACTTACATACCATAGAAATTCTTATGAATCGCCATGGCATGCAGGTTTCCTCACGATGTTTTCCTTCACCGTTTTAGTGCGTGGTGATTGAATATCAATACACACATGACTTCGAAAAGTCAGAGGTGTGCCCTGGGATTCAAACCCGCGACCACCGTGAACATGTTGGCAGTCGCGTCTAGTCCGTTTACCAACAGGCCACCACGCACTTCTTTTATTTAATAGTTTATTTTAATTAATGCTTGAACCTGCATACACGGGAACTCTACATGATAATTCCAATGTTTTTTGAAATCTATTAATCCCATTAAGCCAGAACAATACAAAACGACTTACCAAAAGGACTGATTGACGCAAGCAAACGATCGCAAAATGATAATCAAAATTATTATAAAAATACCTTATAGTAGAAAAATAAAGATGGGAAGATAAAGAAAGTTTAAGCTTTGATAATAACGAAAGTATCTTAGTCCGATAGACATGTTTCTTATCCGCTCACAGAAACTTTCATTCAGATCAGTTCTTATCGATCGGCCTCAGATCGAAAATGTGCAGTGAAAAGGTGATTCAATCAAACGCAAATATAAGCAAAATGGAGCTTTAAGCAACAAAAATTTTTTTGAACATTAATATCACATATGACAATAAAGTTGAATAGTTTTTTAATTAAATTTTATTGGATATTTTCTAAATATATTAAATGTTATAACATTGCATAAGAAAAGGGGTTTAGAATAAAGCTATGTATATTATTTATTATCCTTCCAAATGTATCAAATAGGCTTATAAAAAGAACTGGAACATATTACGTGAGATGCCACCTGGGTAGCTACCACCAACAATGTCTATTTCTCCCGCCAAACAGTAATATAAATGCACTGTTGTGTTTCAGTTTGAACGACATTGTAGCCGGAGTAACTACTGGACACATTGAAACATCTTATTTCTCAGGATGGCGAACGCAGTGCAATGGCAAGCATTGCTTTGTAATTCGAGGTGTTGTTTGGTTGTGCTGCCCTTCATAAGAGGTCGCATAGATTACCATCAGGCGAACGGCAGGCTAGTCTCGTCATTCATTTCAATAAAAAAAATGTAATTATTTTCGACTCTCAACGTGCAACATCGGCGCAAAAGGTCTATGCAACATATATGCACTGTACCCGTATACAATTTGTTACTTGGTACTACGTTATAAATTGCTCATCTAAGGATTCCGTATTTCATAACGGAACTCTAAAAATAGATTTTCAGGGAACGAACAGGTCTTTGCAATCGGAATTTTCCGTGACAACGTTCAAAGGCAAAGCTAGAAAAGCCGCTGTTCGATTCGCAATAAGAACATGTTTCCTACAAAGGGTGAAATAGATGTGATCGCACACGCGTTTGTAAATTTTATATGAGTAAGAATGGGGAATGCTGTGAAAGCATTCCTTTTTGTATGTGTGAATGTAAGGCGGAGTCTCGTGGATAATATCCTTAGGATTTTATACAGTAAATTATAAAGTAGAATAAGAACGTGTCCTTGTTTATTTTGGCTGTATTACGTTATAATTTTCGGAGTTGCTTTCATAAATATACAATTTTTTTGCTAATTTGCCATAATTTTCTGTTTTAGCGTTTATGTCTGGTTCGGTTCAATCGAATATTTTTTCATGTAGCTGAAACTTGCTAAAAACTTAATGAACCATCCAACATTTTGTACATTGATAAACTCATAAGTAGACGAAAGACTTGCCTGGTATATTAACACCCGATATACTAATTACTACACTAAATAAATAATGAAGGCTTAAAGATTATGTTTATTTTATTTTAACTCTATCCAATTTTATCCAAATAATCATGAGAGTATTTATTCTGAACAAAATATAGCTCTAATGTCAATACAGCATACGGCATTTTATACTTTGAAACAACCCAATTATTTTTTTACATGCATTATACCATTAGCGCAAACCATAGTGCAAACGGACGAATAAAATCTACCATTAATTACAGGACATTCTATAAAAAGCACTGGTGTCTCGTAATAACAGATGAGAAGCAAATAATTACAAGAACTGCAAACATTTATACTGATTTAGAAAATAAACAACTCCTCGTTGCAAAGTAAGCACTAACTCATTTATTTAGTTTAATGAATCTGCACCCGCAAGGATAATTTATTCAAACTTTATTTTACTGCGGGGTTAATATCTATGAAATTCTCCAATAATGTTGAGTCCTACAACCAGATCTTTATGTCATGTTCGGATTATTTATTTGTTATTTTACTTAAATTCACCAACATAGTTTTATAATAAAAGTAATTTAAAATAAATCTAATTTAAATCCATTTTTCATATTACCTAAAATCTGACAGCGTCAGACGAATTCATTTGAAGTGGACTATTCAAAAAGCTTTATAAAATAATACGTATAAAAAATATCTCAAGGACACTCGAATCACTCGACAAATATGAAAAAGCGTATAATACTCACCCTTCTCCAAACTCCGTTCGGCACTGCTCATCCATGGTGAAGACATAATTAGATATCTCCTTGGCGCCTCCCAGTTCGACCCCCTCGTCTTGACTGCGCTCGTGGAGGCACCACCATTTTCTGAAAGTATTCGCCTTGAGTACCATGACATGTCTTATTGAACGCGCCCGACTGATCGCAAATCCGGCTTATTAGATTCTCGTAAGACGGTAAGCAGTATTGGTTTTTGCTTACATGTCTTCTCAACGCGGGGTTAGTTAAGTATTAGTTGCTTGTATTTATTACGTGAGTGATATTTTGCTTTTATGATTCTATAACTATAAAGGTCGGTGGTTCTTAACTAGAGCCTACTCTGTTATAATTACGTCAATACATACATATAACTTTAAATCTGAAGGGGGATTAACTCATCCAATGTATACATGAAAAGTTCATCAATTCGCCTTATACCACCAGAGGAGCCTCGTGTTATAGGATGTGTATGAGATGGTGTACCAACTTATAGTATGTTTTCAATACTATTGTCACAAATAAAAAAAGACACTCTGCCCATATGGAGACTATACTTAGTATAAACAATTGGACAAAAAGGCGACCACTTTTCCCTTCATACAGTTTTGGTGGTAGGTCTCTCATATGTGAGAGGCTGCCTGGGTGGGTACCACCGCAATGTCTATTTCTCCCGTCAAACAGCAGTTTAAATGCACTGTTGTGTTTCGGATTGAAGGACATTGTAGGCAGAGTAACTACTAGACATATTGAGACTAAACATCTATATGTCTCAGGATGGCGAGCGCAGTGGAATGCCAAGCATTGCTTTGTAATTCAAGGTGTTGTTTGGTTTTGCTACTGTTCATGAACGGTCGCATCACTTACCATCAGGCGAACGGCATGCTCGTCTCGTCATTAACAGCAATAAAAAAAAAAAACAAATATTTGTCATGACCGGAAGTCGAAAGTATCACCACTTGTTTAAAGACATCTCTATTTGACAACACTTCGGTTCATTTTAGTTTTATCATTGTCTATGTCCCAAAAATACCAGAGAACTTTGAACAGAAGTACTAATTAAAAAGACTATTTATCAACTAGTATAACATTTTAACATCAGCTGCAACCCACGCACGTTATCAACTTCCTAATTACTTGTTCCATACATGTCAAGAACTGACGGTACTATACGTCGTTAATGGCTCACCGATTCAATAAATATTTGCCTTACCATAGCCGTTCGAACGGCAATTAGCAACAACCCAATACTAATATTTATTTCAATTCCTGACCTGCTGTAAACATTTTTGCTACGGAGTATCGCTCATCGAACATTTCGAGTTTTAAATTCAACTGTAAGCCGGTGTCAAAAAGCTTATTATTGACTAATAAATGATTACACTAATTTATTAATTGAACTCTGAAGAACACTGCTCATTACAATGTAGCATAAAGTAACTTTATACCATGAGCGTATCAGGCGAAAAGGAATTACCTGTATGAATTAATAATTATAATTGATTACTATATAACCCTTTGCAGGGAATCATTCCGTCGGTAGCCATTGACCATTATTTTCATTTATTTTATTAAACGTTATTGTACTACACAAACTAAAAAAATACACAACAAAAAAATCTTAACCTAACTTAAACATAGAATAAGTAGAATTGGCGATGTTATATCTTCAATTGTTATCTAATGTTTAAGTAAAAGTGAGACTCACATATACAAGTGATTCCACGGTCAAACCGAAATACGGTTTCGTGGAACCTATGCCTAAATTTGTAATTTTTAATAAATAAATAAAAAAAAATCCATACTACTACACAATGACTTATTTTTATAACTATACCTATGACACGTAATAGGCAGCGCCTGATCTAGGGTTCTGACCGCCCTAGGCTAATTCTGAGCACGCGCCCAGGAACGTTACAATGAGCCTAAAAAGTGGTATTTAGTTTTGTTTTGTTTACAAGTGTGAAAATTTTTGCATCATTCATACAACCTATAAAAGTTGTCAGATTGATCTGCAAGCGAAACTAACGTTTTCCTTTAATCTGAACGATATTCAACCTTAGGGTGGCAAATCATTTTTTAGTTGACCGAACATAAGGGTAAAGGCTACTCACGTATTATACGACCAAAACCGATATACAGGGTGGGATTTTCAAGTGGGCGTGGATGGTCAAATCCGAAACTATGAGGAATAGCGAAAAATGCTCAAAGGACTTACGAGCCCGATTCTGATGCAAACTAAAACTGCATACTTAGATTTTTGATAAATCAATATGCCTAGCTAGGAATCGAACCTAATGATTTTGAAAAAAAAAAAACACACCTGTATAATAATAATAAATAAAAATAGGGATCAAATTTTGCGAAGTAATGACACACATCAAATTAAAGGGAAGATGTAATTTTAGGCAAAATTCAATTTTTTTTTTTCAGTTTCTTGGCACCTCACCACCTGCGTTGGTAGAGGAATGTTAGAATTTTTCATATTTTGTTGAATAATTTATAAAATATTTAATACTATGATTTCGATATGGTTTTGATGAATTATGACAGATTTCGTCTTAAGAAATACGAAAAATTATAAAATTCCTCTACCAACGTAGGGCGACCAGGTGTTAAAAAAAGTGAAGAAAAAATTGAATTAAGCTCAAAATGACATCCTTTCTTTTATTTGACGTATGTCATTATTACCCAGAATTTGATCTTTATAAGCAACAATATCGAATTGTGTAATAATACAGCCTGTGTTTTTTTTTTCTAAATGATTGGGTTCGATTCCTAGCTAAGTATATTTATTTATGAAAAATCTAAGTAAGCAGTTTTAGTTTTCATCAAAATCGGGCTCGTAAGTCCTTTGAGCATTTTTCACTATTCCTCATAGTTTAGGATTTGGCCATCCAAGCCCACTTGAAAAACTCGCCTTGTATATTGATATACGATCAGGATTACGGATTACTAAGACATCTAAGAAGGCAAGAGAGTTATCATGTTCTAACTTCATGATAAATTGAATTTTATTGTTGAGGAGTTGAGGTGATTTAAAAATGCAGTCACTTGGTCACACTTCTGTTAAGATATTTAAAAAAGACGGGAGGCATCATACTAGTGAAACACATTTTAAATTTCGTTTATTGTTATAATCTCAGGGACTCGTAAGTTTTTTCAGTTCCCAGTTTAGGTTAAGTGTTTTGTCTGAATCTAGTTAAAATATGTAGGGTAGATGCAATGACGCTAGATTAATAGTGCATGCGAAGATAAGATTTCAGTTAAGCGCGCCCCCCCGATCCTCGCGCCCTAGGCTGCAGCCTAATTAGCCTAAGGGTTAATCAGGCCCTGGTAATAGGATACAAGAAATATTGATAATAGATCTAAACAAAGACTTAAGATTAGTCATAAATCAATGCTAGCTGTACAAATACGGACAATCCATGTTTCCCAAATCACAAAAGAACGTTCATCAATTTGCAGTAGTCAGCGCTCGTTGCTAATGAGCTGCCAAATTGCGGGTATTTGGTGAGCTTTCATCCGGGCCGGGTGGCTCGTGTGGGCACAAAGGGCGATAATTGCGTGAGTCAACTAGCCACCGCGGTTTCATATACATTGACCGCTTTTGTTTGGATATGCCGCTGAGCGTGCAGTGTACACGCACCACGCTGTGGTTATTACACTAGCTTGTGGAAAATGAATCGCGTTTCGTGGGTCTACTGTTTTTGCAAATTATACGACATTGTGACTGTAAATAAAATATTGGTAAAACAGATACCATATATAAAGAGTAATGAGCGACGTAATCATGAGTTTGATGTTGAGGTTAGGGGATTACCTTATGCGTTTCTTAAAGTTAAACAAATTGTGTGTTATCAAATTTTTGACCTATGTTATGTACGCATTAAAAAGTAAAGAAGTAAAGAAAAAGTTTAAATATTTGTGCCTAATCAATTTTTTGCCATATGTATTATACCTATGTTTAAAGGTACACACAAAAACTTTGCTCTTAAGTTTAATAATTCTATCAGGAAATTACTGAGTAGTGGTCACGTATTCGAAATAATCGTTGCTAATATAGACGAATCATAATAAATTGAGCAATGATAGCACAAACATTTATTTAAAGAAGTAATGCCTTGAAACTTTTAGACTAAATGAAATACGAAGATCTGGAGCGCAAAACACTGGCCAATAAACAATTTAGTGATATTGCGCTCTTGCGATTCCACTTAACGTAAGCGATATGCGTTCCCTTCTTACTGAATACCACTTCACATTTTATGCTTTAATGAAATAGCTGGCACAATGGCAAGTATGTAGGATATTGGGTTCGAGCCTCGGTTAGTCACCCTTGTTGGACTCTATTTGTGTCTGCAATATAGTATAAAAAAGTAGATTTACGCCTCAGAAATACTGTGACTTGACAATTCTGACTAATTGACCACTCGTCTATAGAATCTATACGTGCTTTTCATGGAATAGGCTAACTCGATGGACTAAGTCCTACGACTCCTCACAAAATTAAAAAGATGTGATATACGGCACATCATCCCACCACCCGGTGCCATCATATGGTCATCTGAAGTTATCAACTAATTGACTATGGCAATTTACTCGATATTTCATTAACAAATAATTATTTTGTTCCAGGTGACTTATTTAATCTAGTCATCCACGTATTGACTGATATAAATAAAGATAGATTCACGCCTAGGAAATAATTTGAAACGTTGTTAAGTACCATAAATACTATAAAATATTGCGACAGATCTTGCATTTCCTACTTCGCCTTATTAGTAAGTGTATCAGCTATTTCATTTATTACAAACTAAGTGTCTATTCGTTCTTATATGGTATCAATAATTTTAATTTACAACATAATTTATTGACAATGAGTATGAAGTAATGCAATTTGCCTAATTTCTAGTAGCAGAAAGCTACTAGAAATTAGGCAAATTGCTAGAACTAAAAGCGAGGCTATCTTAAATGCTTGCGTCTGTTAATTATTGCTAAAATGTGCTTTTAATTGACCACTATCTGTGGGATGATTCCTAAGAGGCGTGACGTCAACCAAATATTCCTTGGAGCACGAACATATAAACGAAGTAGCTGCTGTTAGAATATTCGTATCTGTTCTGATAACGTACACAAAGTGCATATCCCAGCATACGTAATACAGCTGCGTCACGTACTACTGAATAAAATTTATCTGACTGGCACTCGGATAGCGGTCGAAAATATAATATTTTTTTTGTTTAGTTATTTGTAAAACTACGAGTATACAGACATATATGTACAATAGACAATGGATCATATAGTTTCAATATACTCCTCACGCTTGATATTTGGGTTTTAGTTCTAGCACCTTCTCACTTTTCACCATCTCGCTTTTTGTGCCGGTATGAAAAATATTATATGAGTAGTCGTCAAATAATATAGCAATATAAAAGGTTGTGTTGTCGAAAAAGTTGGAATAAAGGCACGTAGAGTCAACTGAGCAGTGGCGGACAGGAATAGTTGTATAGTATACTTACTTAGACTTTTGATGGAACTGTTCTTTAGAGCAACTTGACCAGGCGAAGTTGTGAAGCGTCGCGAGCACTGTAGGAGCCATCACCGAGCCACGAAGTGCAGCTGTCTGACACTGATCTTCGCCGTCGTGTGTCAACCCTAGCCTAAGAAATAAAAAAAGCGATTATTAAAGCACTTTACAAATGGTATTTTTTGCAGAAGGAAATAAATATTCGAATATGATGCTAATCGAATTACAATTATTCGAAAAGACATAAATATCTAAATCTTACAATGAAACATAAATTCGTGAAGTTCGTTAAGATTAATTGGCACTAAATATTCGTAAACATCTGGACTCAATGAGGCAAACATTGAATTCTCCATTCGAAATAAATGAACAAAACAAATGAATTCCCAAGTGGGTGCTTTACGTATTATAAAATGCGAGACAAAAGATTCTTTACAATCAGTTAAACTGGCACTCAGCCTTTGATTTTGGACAAAACGTCGGTGTTTATATTATTGGATTTTCTTTCGTCTTTATGGAGGCAGTGGCGCCTAATAATCGTAAAAGCGGCGATATTTTTGTGAGGCAGCATTTTGTTTTTGCATTTCAATTGTGGCAAATGACTTGCGCTTTCACAGACTCGTTGGTGTACATAATTTGTCCAATTTGTCGTTGCACGAGCGAAGCGGCTGGCGCGCGCTGCCGCTCGCACTAGCGTGATTACGGATGATGTATAGTGTCTCGTGTTCGCTCAAGAGCACTCCGCTTACTAGGCCGGGGGCTTTGAAGTCTCCTTCTAACGTGACACCCGACATGATGGCAATTAAACCGCTTCTGTCGCGTCACGCCTTAAGAATCCCCAAATGTATCGCACACAGTCGGTTACATTAACTAATGAGCTCAATGTGTACGCGTTTTTATAACGTTTCTTATTAGACGGGTGCAGCTGTTATCGTGATCATCACAATTTCACACAGACGTGGGATGTATCCACGTGCAGAGATATTTCTTCTCATTCATGCATGACCTAGTGGTGCAGATTTTTATTTACGTACATTTGTTTAAGTATTTTTATCTTATGTTGAAACGATAGGTACGTGATAGTGATACATTATTCATTAACACTAGTCATGTGTCATTTACGAGTAAGGGATCTTTGTAATTCGTATTAATTATTATCTGGATACCTACGGATGCACTATAAAAATAATTAAAAAGATACCAATAATTTGATATTTTTTTTGCTGTCAAGTCAATAAATACTTTAATACATATTTTAAATATCAATGTACTGAGATTGCGGATGAGTGTTATTTATTATTTGTACCATGTTTACCCAAGTATTCTGTTTAAACGAATTAATTAATCCTAGTAAACGAAGCTAATTGCGCGTGAGAACGGAACTGGCGCGCCGCGGAGTGCGGCTTGTAGTCGGGGACGCGACTTGATAGATTAATCATTCGCCTGACATGGGAAATTGGCCTCTATTTACTTTTCTACATCAACTGCGAAAGATATTATCAAAGTATTTGTTGTTTGTTTAAATATGCTGGGAATATAGAGAAAGAAAGAAGCATATAGATAGAAGAATATAAAGATAACTAAAATAGGTTTTAAAACTGTCTATGAATAAAGCCGTTCGTATAAATTTTGTATCATAAAGATGCTATGCTGTTTGCGAAGTCTTATAAAAGCATGAACGTACTATTATTGGCGATAAGTTTACAAACGGGGGCTCTTTAAAAACAATTTCAGCATCTTATCTTGTGTATTTTATTTAAATACTTAAGTTGCGCTCAAGGTTCTTTGTCCTAACATCAGATAACATCCGAAAATTGTTTAATCCGTTGAGTATATTTCGGAGAAATCTGCCAGTGTTAATTACTGGAGTCTGTCTACTCATATTGTGTTTGAAAACAAAAAGGTTTGTTTTTAACAGTCTGAAAGCTTTGTGAACGTTGTTGGTTCAAAAGTACCACCTTAGTTAAACTGTTAATTACTTTAATGTACTTTCATGCATAATTTACTTTTGTAACTTTATTTTTGGACAAATGGAATATAAAATAAAAAATTGATTACGGTGCGTGGCAGCAGCTTCTTTTCCGCAGTTAATTAAAACTGTAATTACATATTTCTGTACCTGTGTGAATTTAATTATTTTATGAATCTGTTTAATATTATTTTATGTAATCTTCCGACGCATTTTACCTAGCATTACTGCCGGTAAGACGACTATCAAAGGCAGAGGAAAAAGCCCATTATTTTTTCTTTGATATGTTCATTATTTCTTAAAAGATTTGCTTTTCTTATGCTTGATTAAAGAGCTTTTCTAGTCCATTTATTCTCTATAATAATTTAGCAGCTGTTTGGCATTCAATAATTCGGTCAAAATTATATTTACTTTAGAAATACAATTTCATTTTAAATAAATATATTTCTGGCGAAGCTTGGGGCAAATACAGGTGGAGTAATTATGTTGAATGGAATACAATTAAATTTTCCGTGATTACATTAAGTTTTTATTAAGTCTGCTATTAGTCACTATATTGAATTGAGCAAATTGGTTATTCCAATACCAGTGAAATAATCAATATTTATTTGCTTGACGATTAATAGGAAATTGATTTTTGAAACAATTTAAGCTCATGTGATATCTAAATGAATTCAAAACGCTCTATCAATTTGAGTTCATAACAGTCTTTATACAAATATTCTGTATCTGTATTCTGTATCAGCCCATATACGTCCCACTGCAGGGCACGGGCCTACTCTACAATCGAGAATACGATTGAGAGTGGTTAGGCCATATAGTCCACCACGCTGGCCTAGTGCGGGTTGGCGGACTTACATACCATAGAAATTGTTATGAACCGCTATGGTATGCAGGTTTCCTCACGATGTTTTCCTTCACCGTTTTAGTGCGTGGTGATTGACTATGAATACACACATGACTCCGAAAAGTCAGAGGTGTGCCCTGGGATTTGAACCCGCGACCATCGTGAACATGTTGGCAGCCGCGTCTTGTCCGTTTACCAACAGGCTACCACGCACTTCAACAAACTTATACAAATATTATATTTGACTTAATATTTATCTTCTGTCTAGCAGAAGAAAATAGGCTTAAAGGTTTTAGCTTGTTTGTTTACCTTATTCCCTTGTTACTTTTGTTTCTTTATTGATAATTTCTTTACTTTTCTCCTATGAGCTTAATTCAAACAACTTATGTACTTATTATCTTGGCGTTAAGAATTAGTACGGTATTATTTAAATATCTCGAACAAATAATTTTTTAGGTAGTAAAAATATGTATATCTTTAAATATGCCATGTTTTATTTCGATTTATTGAACACAAGACCTTTAAAATTATTTCGTAAACATTCTACATTTATTTTACGGTTATCTGTTTGGATATATGAGACGGTTTGAGAAACACTCATATCAAATCTGATATCATCTATTCCTTTGTCACTTCGGAATAAGCTATCACAAACAATGCGTTTCAAGTTTACGACAAAGTCTCAACAATTAGGTTGACAAGATAAGGTTTCTATATAAGTCATAAATCATTCCATACGCGCCCTCTATACTTAAAGTGTGCGGTACAACGCCGTACGACGGAGACATATTTATCACATGTGCACACGTCTGTATTTAGCAAGCTATTATGCCTAAATTATTCACGTTCCAAGTTGAATACAAATAACCAATTGGTAATAGGTGTGAATTGTCATGCGGTTTGGAGGCAAGCGTTATTTTGTACGTAAAACGGCTGAGGTTCGTGCGCCGATTTGTGTTTTTTTTTGTTAAATAAGAATAAGAATAATTCATTTGTGTAACATAGGTAGGTACATTGATGATCTTAAATAAATATTATGAGCTCTATGTTTTGCCATAAAGGCGTACAAATATTAATATTTCAAATTTTACAGCTAAGAATTACATTGATAATAGTTAATTATTATCAACATATATGTGTAAATATTTGAAGAAAAGAATAATTAAACGTTGTCTTTTTCTAATTATGAATATAACACGTCAGTTAGTCAGTATCTGTGATGTATCTGTGATGTATCTGTATCTGTAATACTGAATAAATATTGCACTTTGTTATAACTGTATACTTTTAAAAATGTCGTACATGAAAATCATCACGCTGTTTTTTGCCATGTTCCAATTTAGTATTAGTGCGTGATGAAAAAATAATTATATGTGTCAAAAAGTTTGCCGGACTCCACACAGCAGGTTTCGTAGCACGCCTTGGCTCACCGCGCTAAGATTGACAGACGGAACAAATATCATTAAAAGACACTCACGTCTCGTTTGTGCTTCATGGAAATTGCTCAAATATTAATGTAATATTAAAATTTGTGAATATTATTTCAAAATAATATTCCGCCAAATAACAAGCTGCGTGGTTCACTAAAACTTTTTAAATTCTGAAGTAAAAGTAATTTATATTCTGCATTATTTTATTATATTGTTCTCACGTGTACGGCATTACATTACAGAAACGAAATGTTGACATAAAGCTCATATGTGAAAATCATCATGCATAGGTACATCTGTCAAATTCAAAGTATCAATATTAGTTATTATTAAGCAACTCTAAATAAATAATTTTCTTGGTAAGCCTAGCAACAGAAATTGCTCAGTACCTATACTATAGATTTCTATATAACACTTTCGAAATTTAATATTTTCTTGTATCTGGATCTGGATCAGCCCATATACGTCCCACTGCAGGGCACGGGCCTACTCTATAATCGTAAGTACGATTGAGAGTGGTTAGGCCATATAGTCCACCACGCTGGCCTAGTGCGGGTTGGCGGACTTACTGGATCTGGATCAGCCCATATACGTCCCACTGCAGGGCACGGGCCTACTCTACAATCGAGACTACGATTGAGAGTGGTTAGGCCATATAGTCCACCACGCTGGCCTAGTGCGGGTTGGCGGACTTACATACTATATAAATTCTTATGAATCGCTATGGTATGCAGGTTTCCTCACGATGTTTTCCTTCACCGTTTTAGTGCGTGGTGATTGACTATCAATACACACATGACTCCGAAAAGTCAGAGGTGTGCCCTGGGATTTGAACCCGCGACCACCGTGAACATGTTGGCAGCCGCGTTTTCTTGTATAATCCCGAAAATACTCCACACACATTTACAAAAAAAAGACGGGTTGCACTCCGGGAGTGCCGGCAGAAGTGAAAACTTGATTATTAACGTTGAGCATGTATGATATTTTGGAATGGTTAGGGAATAATTTTGCACCAATTGCTTTATCAGTATAAAAGTACTATCATTTATGTGGTAGAATACAATATTCATTTATTGCGCTATCGTACACAAACATGACAATTTATATTACATTAAAAATTTAACACTTTAAAACTATTACAATTATTTTACATTAAAAAGTTTATCTCTCCGAAAAATCAACTTTCATCCATAATTTCAACGACTTTTTCACCATCATCATTACCAGAACTATCATCGCCAATCTCTAAAACTGATACGATAGGTTTATGGTAGCTGAAGTAAGAAACGAACAGTTTTGATTCGAACCTATTTAAATGTCTAATAAAGACCGCATCAATAGTAGTTTTGTATTTCGTTGTGCTAAGATTGCGATCATTCGACATAGTTAAACCAAATTCATTATTTAAAAATTCAATTAATAGTTGATTTTTATCGTCTGCGAAGTTTATGTTGAAATCTCCACTCAAAATCATTGGCAATTCATCAAAGCTTTATAAACTGATAGCTAACTGACAGCTGTCTACTCTCCATCCGTCTTACGCTTTTCGTCTTACGATCAGGTCACGTGTCCTGACGCGAGTTTAAGATTTTATACCCATTACAGAAAAAGTGCTCAACGCCGCTAAAGAAGTTTTCACTTCAAAAATACCGGGGGAAGACCGTGGGTACAGATTGCAAATTACATATAATTTTAGACTGCTGCCCCAGCCTGATCCCATAGTAAAAATAAGAAAAATCGTATTTTGCCTGCTCTCGATTGTCGAGCTCGTCAAGACGATTCCTCTGACTCTAAACACGGGGGGTTTACTTTAAGAAATGACGGAGTTATGCCTGGACAAATATTTTAGGGGAGAGAGGGAGGAATTTGGGGATTTGGTTGGGGCCAATCTGTAGAGCTCACCAAGACGGTTCCGAGGATACCAAACTCGGTGGGTCTACGACCTATGTTGGCCGAGATAGGATTGGGGGGGGGGGGGTGAGGTAAATTTTCGGGGTGGGGGTAGGGGAGGGGGGGGGGTAGGTTTCGGGGCGAGGCTAATAGGCACTATTTCGAAATAAGGGTGGGGGAAGGCAGGGGGGGCTATGGGACAATTTTGGAAAAAGTGGGTGAAACTGAAAAAAAAACGAAACAGTAGGCCCAGGCATACATTTTCGCCGCGCTGTAGAGAGGGGATAGCTGTCTACTCTCCATCCGTCCTACTACCGTCCTACGCTTTTTCGATCAGGTCACGTGTCCTGACGCGAGTTTGAGATTTTATACCCATTACAGAAAAGTGCTCAACGCCGCTAAAGAAGTTTTCACTTCAAAAAAACAAAGAAAATGAAATATCCTTTGAGCTTAAATAAGACATCCTGATTAGGTTAAGACCCGACGTGCATTTGACCTGCATGCACAAAATACGAAATGAAATGCAGATATCAGTTCGGAAATGAATCTAGAGCAAGGCTAAGAGTACAATAAGAACAAAATAAAAACGTCATAACTTTCTTTGCGAGACCTTGGAGCCGGACTAAATATAAATCGTCTGTAGGAGAAATGCTCATAAAATGTACTTAGCGACGGCTGCCCTCGGAAACCCTTGTTTAAAACAACGACAGATGACCACAACGGAAATACATTTGTTAAACATGCGTTGTACATCAAAAGGCCTGACCTTTTGATGCATATGAGAAAACATTCGGTATATTTAGAACGCGGAGCAGTGAATTCGCTCAGAATAATTCGTTATCCACTGCATAATGCAGATCGTGTGAATGTTCAGACGTCTAAATTAAACGTAGACACGAGAACTGACTTGCCCAATATCAACACGGATGATATGATTTCGCCTTTATTAGGTGAACCAACATTGAAGTAGTAAGCTGACGTTAATCTAATGGGTCCATTTAGCGTCGGAATTAAGCTTTAGGACGTAAGATCTGTTTCAATGTTTGCTTCAAATTGCACGTCATAAAGAAAATTGGTATTTTGTTTTATTATATCAAGATATCCTCTTTTAGAATAAAGCTAGATAAAAACATCAAAAGGGTTCAGTAGTGTAATTAAACAAAGTTATAGCGAAGCGCGTAATGAGCGATTCCACTAATGACACAAAAAAGGAACAAAGACACACATTGGAGCATTAATGAGAGTGTCATCGACCAGATGATTAAAAGCGTGTTCTGCTACTTTATGCACGTGAAGTGTAAAGATAACACGAGATAAAAAGAAAACACACATGGATTAAGTACATCACACGTAACTAAGGAAAGTACTCCAATCTGGCATATTTAGAAATCTTGCTCGGCTTAAACGAAATTTTGCCACTTACATACAGGTAATTGTGACGAAACCCGAAATTAAACCCGAAACAAAAATAACAATACAGTTGATATTACACTTTAAAATTGGATTAAAATTACTGGCTTTCTTACGAGTATAAACGCCATAGATGCATATTGTTTGGCCCACAAATTGTCAACTATGTTGGTGCATTTCATTGAATTGTGTTATGTTAAAAATGTAGAATCATTTATTGTTTATTGTATTAATAACAGAACCTCTTTGTTGATTGGAAAAAGTTATTTTATTAGGTTCTTTGTTATCCCTATGGGTAAACATACCAAATGACACCGAACATAAAATGTTTTAAAAACAACGAAACAACAGAATCTTTTGAACATAAGTACTAAACCTGAAACTTGAATTAATATTTGTTTATTTAAAGACGCATAAAACATTTAACGATACTGTTTTAAAGCCAGTATTTTGTACAATAATTGATTCTTGCAATAACCAAACAGAATATAATATTGTGCTGGTAAAACCATGGAATCCCAGGGCACACCTCTGACTTTTCGGAGTCATGTGTGTATTGATAATCAATCACCACGCACTAAAACGGTGAAGGAAAACATCGTGAGGAAACCTGCATACCATAGCGATTTATAAAAATTTCTATGGTATGTAAGTCCACCAACCCGCACTAGGCCAGCGTGGTGGACTATATGGCCTAACCACTCTCAATCGTACTCTCGATTGTAGAGTAGGCCTGTGCCCTGCAGTGGGACGTATATGGGCTGATACAGAAAACCATGTCGAAATCCAAACATCACTTTTTGAAAAGGATTCTAAAAGCTAATGTAACTAGCAACTACATAGAATCGGGACCTCATTAGCTTGTTTGCATTATTGGTATAAAAAAGCTAACAAATGTTTGTGTTTATAATTTTTTTTATTGGATAATTGAATGTATTCCATGCATTTACGTGTGATAGATATTGAATAGGATAAGATAAAATACAAAATGATGATGAAAGTTGAAAACATTAAACTAGTTGGGCTCATCCCACCTATTCTTAAGTTTGACGCCACACTCAAGGTTCCATGTAAAATTTAATTAAAATACCACTACGAAGAGTTAATTTATGTGTTACCTAGTTTCTTACCCGACAGTTGACAACGGTGACCGTATTCTGTCTTTCAAGTATTTTATATTTACAACCTCAGTATAGCTGTCGATAAATCAGCAAAGCAACTAGAGTGTGCAAGTGTGGTAATTCCTGGGATAGTTATTTCAAATTTTACTATTTGTTTACGCAACGTTTCGTGGAAAATATAAAATGTACAGAGCAATTATGGAACGATTATACGGGCAGTAAATTTTAGGGATATAAACTAGTATCTTATCGATATCGAAATATAAATTTCAACGCGGATTTTGTATTCCTTTATTATTAACACGTGATTTTTTCCTAAATTTGATGCCATGTGTCATTTTTGTGTATTCATTTGTGGTAAAATAACATAATATTAAACATGTCACTTAATGGATTTTTATTATAATTTGTTTAATTCACTTCGCGGTTGCCACACACGATTCGCTTGTTTTCGAAGAATATACGGAAAATGTTGGTTTTGCCGGATTCACAAAGGCTTACGAATTAATTAATTATAGCGCGATGGAGTGTTTGGAATTGCCTTTTTGCAAAACAAATTTGACTTCGGTTGCTATAACGACATCAAAATTAATATGACTCTTATACCATGTCAGCACATTGTGATTATATGATGCGGTGTTAGCTTGCGTAACTCAATAACCTCAATACAGTTTGAGCATACATACTTATACAAATAACATTTATATTCGAAACATATTGATTTATGTTCTGTAAGGTAGAAACTGAATTTAACCTTGCGCATCCCATCAATTAGAGTAAATCAATCGGAACCAAAATAGATGAAAGTTCCAGATCTGCTAATTGAGAGGTGCCGGGTCACCTACTATGCTATATTAAATCGATATATATGTTGTTTGAGGAACTTATTGCATGAAATGTATGTTTTTTTTATAGTCGAACATGCCATTCGCTTGATGGTAAGAGATACGACCGCTCATGGGCAGTAGGAAAACCATATGATGTGATATGGGAGATGGCTTTTGACCATGGATGATATGTGGGCGAAGTATGTTGACCCATCACTTCTAAAATGGATATCTTCATTCCTCTTAAGTGCGAATCGGCTTTAGTAAAATTTAGTTTGGATTTATGCTAAAGATAACACATTTCGTAATTTTAGGTCCATCAAACAGAGCGTGTCAGGAATACGCAAGGGGTCTTATCCAGTATGGTGATGTATAATTGTGAAAAACCAGCTTGGTCATAATTAAAGCAGGCGTGCATAGCTGTAAGTTTTGTGACATTATAATACCCTTTCTGCCTCCTCCAAATACAAGAAGAACTCAACTGCTATAATCATAATATTAACAGCCTCCGTTGCGCAGTTGGTTAAAAGCTGGCTGTGCAACGTGAGGCTGCGGGTTCGATGCTCGCTACGAGAAAAATATTTGCTTGATCCACAGGTATTTTTTTCAGGTCTGGATGTTTGTGTGACCGAAAAGTGTCTTGTAGTTCCTGATACCCACGACACAATACTCAATCTTAGGTGTTGGGTTAGGACTATGTACATATGAGACTGTTGGGTGTATTTATTTATTTATCTTGTAGAAAAACTTTCAGACTGCAGTGCAATTATATACCCATTTGCGAGGAGAATGTAACAGGACTACTTAGCATGCGCATTATACAATGTTTTATCGGTTCCTTTTAGTGTTAATGCGTCGTATACCATTGTACTTAAAAGTCAATTGTCAACTATGACCTACTAGCATGCGCCAAGAATGCTACTTTAATTAATGCTCAATTGATTTTTATTCAGAACATTGATTTAAATCCTGCCAGAGAGCTATTTATAGGGACCTATTCATTCTGACTAACAATAAGACTTTTTGACATTTATAATAGAACTTATGTAGACAAAGTAAAGACTTGGAATTATACTTCTATTGATTTTTTCACAGATAAAAATCAAAAGTATACCATAAATTACGATAGTTCTTACCGATAAATGTTCTAATAAAATATGTACTTGTGTTAATCAACGTTGCTTTTGAAGTGTATCATAATAATATTCACAAACAACTGTATCACAGACGATGGAACTGTGTGTGACATTCAGTCTCTTAAATCTAATTAGCATAGTGCATGTTTCATTACATGAAGTGGTTACGAAACACGTGTCCAGACTAAATAATATGTCCTATGCATTCACAGCTTTGGGTGCGTGGAATATAAATTGACATGTAATACGGACCAAGGAGGTCGACACTCGACAGCTAATAAATAACGCTTCCGCAAATTCACTTTTGAATACAAGCTGTGTCCAATATGATATATATTTACATAATAATACTTATATAAATATATTTCTGTAAGCGGATAAAAAAGGCAAATATGTGCAAAGTGTAGACGGTGACCTATTCTAAATCAGATATGATTTATGCTTCACACGCCTACTTTTGTTAGTTACATTTTCAGGCTTAGATAATTCGATGATAAAGTTTATTGCTGTTAGTCTGCGCCAAATAATATTGTTTTATTGCCTTCAATTATAAAAGGCTGAAGGACCAAAAATATCAAATAAACGGTTCGTTTGAGTGTAATCGCTTAGCAAACGAACAAATCGAGTGTTAATTAAAAGAGCGTAAAAGGGTTCTTTGTTGAGTTCAGTACACTTTGAACCCGGGCCGTCCTGATTCATTTCTTTATCGACTACTACCGGCTTAGGATGCCGCACAAGATATTTTATGACGCTGAAGTCGTTTAGTTCATGCGGTCGGCAACCGTCCAATATTAAAGTACATTTTTATATAAGATGCGTCTCGTTTCTTATTAAGATTAAAAGTAGTCAGAAGCCGCTTGAGACTTGAGACCACCCATTAGGATGTTAGCGTGCATATTTATTGCACTACACTTTATATAATGAATTGGAGATTTCACTATACTTTCGGCCTAAGGCGTTATAGCTGGTTTCCAATCAAAACAATAAAAGTAAATATATTCGTATTGTGTATGTATAACCGGTGTACATCTTGGTACATGTCTTTAAGAACCCATAGGAATTTTTCTATTCTACAGAACTACTATCGTTTTTTTATGCCACACTTGGGTAATACATGAATTGAATTGCGATAAAAGCATAGTCAAAAGGTTCTTTAGGATGTACGTGTGTTTGTAAGAAAATGAATAAACATAAATCTATGATGTTTGTTGGTGTTATGATTTAAATAACAAATTTTGACACGGTTTTCGCTGTTTATTTAAATTCATCGTATTTAAGGAATAACCTTCATGTAAATTAAGACTGGCGACGTAAACAGATTCAACCACAACCGTAACATGTTTGTATTATCAATTAATGTGTATTTTATTATTTGTTCATGTATTCAATGTGTTTTTTTGCCTTTTTGGAATTGAGGTAGTAAATTGGATGCCTAAGTGTATTTCCAAGATCGAGTGAAGTTGGTAAGAACTCTTTAATAAAACGAACGTGTAGTTATCCAGACTAAATTATTATCCTAAACAGGAGATAGACAGCACAATACAAAATGAATTGGCTAATGCTTAATTCTTGTTAACATGATCAAATACA
This sequence comes from Hyles euphorbiae, assembly GCA_023078785.2. Taxonomy (NCBI): domain Eukaryota; kingdom Metazoa; phylum Arthropoda; class Insecta; order Lepidoptera; family Sphingidae; genus Hyles; species Hyles euphorbiae. The sequence goes on from CM041037.1 coordinate 8,960,950, forward strand.
AATGAGAGTGAAAGTAAATAAATAAATAACATCCAACAGTCACATACATAGTCCTGACCCCACATTAAGATCGACTCTTGTGTCGTGGGTATCAGGAACTACGAGAGACTTTTCGGTCTCACAAACACCCAGACCCGACAGAAATATTTGTGGGCCGCACAAACATTTATCTCGGTGCGGGGATCGAACCCGCGGCCACTCGTTTCACAGGCGGCGTCTAGCCGACTGCCACGAAGGATGTCGAAAGTAAGAAACATGAGAAAATTTACATTTTACGAAATAGATAATTACGAATTAATTTAACATTGAATAATCTTTGAAGCCAGCATCAAAGTATCATTAAAATTGATGCTAAATTTGTTTTCAGCAGTAAATTAGAAATTTGCGGTAAAGGCTGGTGGGACAAAGAGACTGGAGAATTTCGTATCAACTCTGCGAGTCATCGTTTGTGCTATAAGCTGGGATACAAAGCGTTTCGTCGCCAAATGCAATTAAACTTCCGCGTATTTTCATCATAATTAACGTTTGACTCGGCACGCTTTCAAAACGTTTTCCAAATAAAGAGAATATGCATTAGACGTATTTTGAAAGAGTTTTTCTGTTATAAATGAAAAAGGTTTAATAAAGCCGTAGTGAATGCAGAATGCAGATTATGAATGCAGATTTTTATTTCTTTGCGTAACCGTGTAATTACATAAACCTAACCCAGTTAGCACCGGCATCCATGGAAAGATTTAACTTGTGTTATGGACACCAGAGCCACCTTACAAACGTAAAATTGTTACAACAAAGACAGTTACTAAATTATAAAGTGAAAACAAGAAAAGAAAAAAGTGTGTGAGAGTGTGAATGTGTGTGTGTGTGCGTGCGTGTGTGTGTGTTTGTGTGTGTGTGTGTTTGTATGTGTGTGTGTGCATGTGGTTGCGCGTGGGCGCATGTGTTAGAGGGAATATGGTAACATAATAAGAATTATGGAATCAGTCTTAGGACATTTTTATTAGATTTTCGGTTTGATTATAATCAAGTTGAAGTAGGAAATCAATAACTTTATGTTTGCATTTATACTTAGAAATAGAGTAAATGTCACATGTTTTATTAATTTTGTTATACAAGTAGTTGCTGAGTACTCGAAAATTTCGTTGAGCTGCAGTGGTTCTGTGAGGTATTGTCTTACAGATTCTGTATTGGTTTCGTCTACATGGATTGCCAGTTTCAAATCGTAGATTATTATGTTTCCTAAGGATGGTAAGGAGTACAAAGAGTTGACGAACTGATAATAACTTGCATTCACCGAATAATGTTTGAGTTGGGAATCGAAAAGGTTTAAAAGTCATTACTTTTAGGACAGCCCTTACTGCACGCTCCAATGGGAGCAGAGTTGTTTTGGATGCACCACCCCACACCGTAATGCAGTAAGATAGAACTGACTGACATAAAGCAAAATACACAGTCTTTAAGGTTTTTTTGTCCGCAGAATGTCTGAGCTTCTTGAATGTATAAATTAATTTACGGACCCTAGCAGTTGTTTGTAGTATATGTTGCTTCCATGTCAGCCGATCGTCTATGTATACTCCTAGATATTTTATAACAGTAGATTGGGTAAGTTTAGGACAGGCACAGTTTGGAGTGTTGACATTGCAAGAGTGGGCTTTGATTACAAAATTTTGGGACGAGAGAGTGGGAGTTTTGAGGGAGAAGGTTAAAAAAGTAGTTTTCTTGAGATTGAGAGTCAAGAGGTTAGAAGAAAGCCAATTCATAACTGATCTAAAAGCCTCTTCAGCGTAGCTTAGTGTTTCAGCTTGGTTACGGCCATGTATCAATAGTGCGGTGTTGTCCGCATATGAAAATACTAAGCAATTAGGAGACTTTAAGTTGCATAGTGGATTTATATAGACCAGGAATAGCGTGGGGCCCAGAATAGAACCCTGAGGAACTCCGAAACATATTGGGGTCTCAGTGCTAACGATTGAGTTGATTTTTACACATTGCTATCGTTCATTTAGATAGCTATTAAATAATTTTAGTACAAGTCCACGAACTCCCATTTTTTCCAATTTTGCAAGCAGCAGTGGAATGGACACAGTGTCAAAGGCCTTTATCAAGTCCAGAAAAATCCCTATACAAGACATTTTAGCATCTAATTTATTAATTGTATTGTCGACTAGGGCAGCAACTGCGTCTTCAGTAGATCTGCCAGTTCTAAAACCATACTGATTAGGGGCTAATAGATTGTGCGTTTCAAGGAAGTTAACAAGTCTTTGGTTGATTATTTTTTCTAGCACTTTTGATAAAGCTGGTAAGACTGATATGGGCCTGTAGTTATTGACGTCGGTTTTATTACCACTTTTAAATATTGGGTGGATTAGGGCTTTTTTATAAACTTTGGGAAAAACCCCTGTGGCTATGCTCGTGTTACAAATATGTGTTAGTACAGGTGATAAAACGGTGGCACAAGATTTTATAAGATGAGTAGAGATACCATCCCAGCCAGCCGTATTGGAATTTCGAAGACGCATAATGACATTATAAATTTCATTTTTGTCCGTGGGCAAAAGAACGAGTGAAGTCAGCGGTGCATTGAACTGTCGTGATGCGTGTAAGGGATTGGGTTTGAGATTGGCAGCTAAACGGGCACCGATACTTGAAAGAAAGTCATTGACTGTATTTACGGATTGTTTAGGATTGGGAGCGATTTTTAATAGTTCTAAGGGCATAGACTGAGTGGGTTTAATATTTGCTACTGTATTGATAATTCTCCAGGTTTTTTTAGGATCAGTTTTAGCATTATGAAATTCAGTTTGTTCGTAAGAAGTTTTGATTTTTTTTAATAATTTATTACAGAAATTGCGATATCGCACAAAAATTGTTTTGAGGGTTTCGTTATTAGGGTTTCGTTTTAGTTGACATAGAAGATTATCTCTGTGGCGGATACAGCGAAGTAGACCCGGGGTTATCCAAGGTTTCAGGATTCTATATCTTGATGGAACTGAGATAGTTCTGGTATACTTCAACATAATAGAGGTAATGATGGATGTAAGACAACTGGCGGCAACGTTCGCATCAGTAAAAGAAAAGATCAAGCCAAAGTCAAAATTGTTAATTTCAGCTATAACTTTAGGATAGTTTACAACTATGCGTGTGTTTGTTTGTTTAATTTGTATATTTTGTGGAGTTTTGAGATTTAGTATTATGTAGTGAACGTCATAGCTCAATGGCTTATGAGTGTTTCGTGGTTATTTTACTGCATTTATGATAAATTAGGTTAAAAACCCAATAATAGGTATATCTAAAAATATGATAGATTTGCCAAAAATTTAAAAAAGTCCAATGGAACCTTAAAAGTATTTTTACACCGTCGTAGTCGTCTAAGGCCAAAATCCTGCGATATTTAGAAGTAATATTTTGTAATTCGTTTTTATTGATATTGTTCAAAATAAATCAGTAATTTTAACCAGAGAAAAGAAATTACAACTAGTGTTTGTTGTAGTTATATTCTATCAACTATGGTTATTTTACGATTAAATGGCGAAATGAAATGCCTAAGGTGTGTAAAGAAATTAAAGTTTAAACCTAAATGGCTTTATTCATAGATAGTTTATTAACCGTTTTTATATATCGAATGTTTTGTCCCGTTTAGAACGACTTTGGAATTCTGATTGAACAAAGAAGACAAATTACTCTCAATCGTACTCTCAATTGTAGAGGAGGCCTGTGCCCTGCAGTAGGACGTATATGGGCTGATTCAGAAAGAAGACTAAATATTCGGTAACTGAAATAGGTTTATCGCCTGTCTATGATCCACTATACAATATAGAAATTAAGTCTAAATAAAGCTAAACTTTCGTTGAACATGAAAAGGAAAATGAAGAGAAATAAAATACTTACAGATGTCCGAGCTCGTGTGCTATGACGAATGCGCTAGTGAGTCCCTCATCTTTGTCGATAGCTGCAGATCTGTGCTTGGAGCACACGCCCCCGACCGGGGCGAAGCCCGACGGCCCGCCCAGCTGCGCACGAGTTAACCAGACCGTGGCGTCCCATCCTGTGCTGCCTGATCGAAATTTATTAGGGTCGGCTCTCGAAATTTTATTTTAAGTTGTTGGCGAGAGTCTTAATCTTTGCACACTAAGCTAGCTATCACAAGACACGGTGGATGACGCAAACAAATAATCATTTCGGGGAGACAATACATTTATTTATTCTTAACTGCACATGAAAAGGAAAAACACCTAAAGATATTACAAATTTTAAAAAATACAGATGGCGATCTTATCGCTATAGGCGATTTCTTACAGACAACCGTTGAATGGATATGAGAAAAGGAGAAGAAGAAAAGGCAGTCTAGAAAACAAAGACTACATGGTAATTTATGAGTCAACACGATAAATATTACTTAATCTAAACATTGGTAAGATAAAACAATTGTATAGATACACAAAATGAATGCACAAAACATCAAAGGATTGTTTCATTAAAAAATCTAATTCGCATCAATATAAAAAACAAGATTTTACGATACAGTGATGACGATATTATTTCAATAGCGAGGCATCATGTTTTTGTTGATTCTGCTGTTGGCAAGTTCGCACCTCTTAAGAGGCTTCTCGCGATGATTTATCGTCAATACGAAATAACGTTCAATGACTCGACGCATCATTCATTCATCATCGTGCCCTCTTCGCAGGCATATCATCCGTTGCGAATGTCAAAATCGAAATTGGCAATATTTTTATCGCTACAAGTAGCGAAATTATAATACATGCGTTCATCACTTTCAGATGTTGCAATAACGTCATATTGACAAATTAATCATTAAGTACTTGATTGCTGAATCGACACATTATAAATTACATGCCTTAAATTGTATTCTGTTATTTTCGATAAACATTATGTCGTTGCAAAGTTCGATAAAAAATATTCTTTAAACATTGCAAGTTGCGAAGAAAACTAATAGAAATTTGTACTGTGTTCAATGTAAAAGAAAAACAGTTTATAATGTGTTGGCGTGTGTCTGATGTCAGAGCAAATCTGGTGGCTTGTACCGGAACTAGTAATAAAACTAATAAAAACAAACCACGCAACGCAAAACAGACTTATGTTCTATTAGAATCTGAATTAGTGGTTAAATCCTTGGAACAATTTAAAATGGTACCTACGCGGAATACCGAAAGTCGAAACAGTAAATTAGTTGGACATAAATTAACAGTGTACCTGCAGGGAGTTTCCTTAGATGTCGGTCATTCCATTTGTTCACACCTTCCAACGATTTTCTAACGTTTCCATATTTTATAATAGAATCTTTCTCCTCAATCAGGAACAGCTTGTTGATCACGAGCGTCATGTTCGAATTCAACGAGGGATCATTAAATATGGCACTGACCTATAACGTATTACATAAATATTGAATGAGTCGAACCATGCACACCAACAGATCTATCGTTCGAAAATAAACCAAACCACTTATTGCATCGCATCATGTTTAGATATACTCACAATATTCATTAAAGCTAGGATATAATGCTTCACTCGCTCTCGCCCGTGAAACTTCAGCATAGTGTGGTCGGCTACGATTGCCATTTCGAGCCACAGTCCCTTCACACCTGGAACATCAATTGCGACATTGCATTTCCGCTCGTTCTACATTACGCGCTGCAGACTGCCGACTGCAGTGCACATGCAGCGCGCATACACACTCGCCATTCAATGCACGCACCTGACACCGGTCTAGTGACGACTTGCGCGTTACTAAAATACTCTATCTCCGGGCGGTCGCTGTGCCGCGGCTGCACGTGCGGCTTCAGTGACAAGACATCATCTTCGTCGAAGTCAAGATCAAGGTCGGTGACCGTATCGCCAGTGAGATTGTACGCGAACGGATGTTCGGCCAACATCACATCCCGTCGCCGCAACACATGGGCGCCTTCCGCCTGCGTGGGCTGCAACACGAACTCCTCGCCGCCGACCTGCAGCAGCCCGTACAGCTGATCTCCACATTCCGTCACGGTCGCCGAGGAGCCCGCTTCGTGGAGCACTCGACCCTTGTAGAAGAGGCACTCGTTGTAGAAGGGCGAGCGTATCGCCCTGTTCTCGTGCAGCTGAAGATGCCAGCCGAGTAAATGCAGATGCCTGGTGTCGGCGTCGCCGGCGTGCCTGCGCGAGCGCGGCGTGAGCAGCAGCGAGTGCGCCGGCGGCCTCCAGGCGCCAGCGCCGGCGCCGGCCGACGCGAGTAGCATCGCCGCCCAGAGCCAGCGCGGCATCGTCCGCACGCCGCCGCGAGCTACGCCTCTCTGGCCGAGCTGCTCGCCATACGCCATGCGCCATGCGGTGCGCTCACGCATGTACGCACATAGCGGCCGTCTCGTCGCTCGGAAGGTAAACGACTCCGCGACTTATGGATTGCATGTGCTCCGACCGCCGCCGTCCGCGTCATATGCGTCATTTGTAAACAAAGGGTCGGCGGCTGTTTTTGTTTTATTATCGTCTAGCGTGTTACAAATATATACAAATGTAAAAACTTGCGCACGTGCTGATGCACAATAAACATTATTTTAAATAATATTTGACCATTTTCTAATGATTCGTCTCCCGGTAATGTAGTATGTAAACAAGCTGTGCGTACCTACTGATAATAAATAAGCGATAAATGTCAAGTGCATGAACTTTGCAACATTAATTGAGTTGATAGTGTGCACTCTGCAGGATAACGTTGGACTCGTTTGCAAACCGGGAAAAGCTCTCCAACGTTTGATATAACTTCATAGTTTCATTAAAGCTATGTTGTCGGGAAATAGCTATTTCGAGATGACACACTTACATAGAGAAACACTAATCGCAAACACCAACGGTGACATCCTGTTAACAAAAATAACTATCTAACGTTGAACAGTATTCATAATTCAAAACTACTGAGGAATTTTATTAGTACGACTTACGTTATATTTATAATAATTAAAATTAATGAGATACCTTTTCATTATTATTACTTCTGTCCTTTAATTTTTCTTAAAAACTGATATGAACTTTGATAGACACAACTGATAAGTGTATTCCGGTAATTTTTCTAATACACACGAATTTCTCAACAATAAACTTATTAGTAAACTAAAATACATCTAATATAATGCGTTGTAGACTTTCCCGCCAAAAATCATATCCTTACTTTTTTTATGACTGCGATAGGCGGTCTATGCTGTTGTCGCGTATGAAATTCGATTTTTAAATTTATAAAACTGTATTAATACTGGCCACTAAACATCGACAAAAGAGGTCGAATTCAATTATATTATGTATATTAACTCATAATATTTTTTATTTTATTTTATTTTATTTATGTGTATTAGGGAAACATACAGAACTATTACAATTAATCATAAATATATAAATATGAAACATAATCCAACAAAGTTTCCACCGAAAGCTAATACATATTATTAGAAACAAGTGAACGGGAATATTACACTACACAATGAATACAAAACAAAAAAAACAGTAACAGTAAAATTTAACTTACACTTCAATTTAAATTATGAAAAATTAAACTATATAAAAATAAAAACAATTTCTTTGAGCTACTAATTAACTAACATTGCAATCCTTAGCCATAACTGCTTTCTTAAAACGAGAAAGTGATTCATAGAAAATATCAATGTCGGAGAAAAAAGTGTTATAATTGTGTGACGATCTATAAATGAATCTATTAGATGAGTAATTAGTACGAGCAGTACCCCAAGCAGGAACATTTTGAAGTATCGTATAGTAATAGTATCGTGACAACGATTACTATACTATAACTACTCCATGTCGGTAGCATGAATCGATTAACCATACTCTCGTGAACTCGATACTATTACGTTACGATAGTGACAGATAACCTAGGGTAATGAACGAATGTTATTGAATGATTCGTGCGGAATTGTCATTCACTACGTGGGTACATTAATTTATTATTATTATAAAATAACAAAAAAATATAAAACATGCATTAATGTCGCGTAGAAAGGTTATGGAAATAAATTAATAAGCAAATACATATTTCTTGCTTTTATTCCGCAATATACAAAAATGACTCCAATTAATTATGCGTTTAGATTTCCGAACGTAGCAATTTTTTTTTTTATTATTTGTAAAACAATTAATGCAAATTAATAACTCTCATATTATTTAAGTTATAGATAAAGATATGTACATATGTTTTATAAAATCCCTCTATATTTTTAAGGAGGAGAGCTTTATGAAAGTATTCTCTATATTTTTGCTCGTTAAGTTCCTCGGCAATTATTTTCACATATATTATGCTCACACTTCTCTGCCCTAAGAGCTTGCTCGACTATACATTGACTTATAAGCTTATAAGTATAACATAAAATGATTAAGTAGGTACGCAAAACGAAAATCAAAGTTCCATGTAAATATTTTATTTATAAGTTTTTTTACAGTTTTAGGTTAGGTATGTTTTTAACTACAATAAATTCCAGACTTTCTATATCCTCACACTTGTTCGCAAGATTCCCAAGTTCGTTGCTCCGATTCCAAACAGTCCATAGTCTAAGATATAACCTTCATATTTGAGTTAGGTATCACAATAATTATAACTTCATATCACAGCATTGAATTTCATATAACTAGCGAAATACGGAGTAGATAATTACACACAATAACACTAAGGCATCGGGAAACACTAAGCATGACCGTAATTAACACATTTTTCCTTAATTCGATGTGTAAAAATACAAAAATATACTCTCGATAATGTTCTCACGGTAAAAATGTCGGTGACAAAACAATCGTATTTCTCGATAGTAAATCGGCGATACTATACGTCAAAAATTATTCCTGCTACCACTTTTCATACATTTGCATAGTAAAACTATCGTTATTACCATACTATAGTATCGTAAACGTTTCCTGCTGCCATAATTTAGTTCCAAATACGCTCACAATGGCGCTGTTCAAATTCCCATACAAAATTTTACTATTACGATTACTATACTATAGAGCCAAATGTTCCTGCTTGGGGCACTGTAGTCTGTTGGAACGTCTGTTTATTTCGTGCGGTAATACGAGGACACTTAAGAAAGATTTTGCTCAGAAGATAGGGTGAATCTATATGGTGTTACAATTGCATAAAGATAACTGTACATATGGATAAGGTCATTGTGTAATTGAAACTCATTATCTCGTTTCGCACGCTACATATAAAAACATTAATTAATATTGCAAAGCTTGAGAAATCATTACAAATGCAAGATGCATTAATTCATTTCGATGCGTCGGTTCATTTCTCATATCAGAAATGCATCGCGAGGGATTGCGTGAGGATACTAGTGATTAGCATTTGCGAATTTTGCATTGGCGGATATTTATTTATAGGCGAAAAAATAGTGTAAAGTATGTGCACACAAATATTCCTTTTAACATTTTTTTTTTATTTGTGTTTGTCATATTATTTTATATTTCGACATCCTGGTACCTCAGACCTGACAAAGATCCTGCCTTTTGGCAGCCTATGCAAAGTTACTTATTATTATTAATGCAACACAAATGAATAGTTTTATAATGAAAAATATTAATTATACTATGGAAAACTCAACTGTCTCATGTAAGCACATAAGCATCATGACGCAGATGAAATCTGTAATTTCATACACATCATAAGTCATAACTCCGCGAATTTCAGATTTCTGTACGCATCCACATTATTCACATCACTAGAGTAAATATGCTAAGTAGGACTCATAATAAATAACCTATTACTACGTTTAGTTCTTGTTCGCCTGTTACTGGACGTGTTCTTGATGTATCTTTATTGTGTAAATATTTATATTTTTTGTGGTGCACTGGAATTTGCCCGCGGTTCAGCTTGTGTAGATAATAACGTTTATAGAATGTACTTAACTCGTACAAGATTGTATCTTGTTAATAATTATGTTTTTGGTTCAAGACCTCCTCATAAAAAGTATATGTTTGCGCGTTTGAGACATTGCATGAACGCATCTGTTCAAAATAATAATAATAAATATGGGTGTATTTATACAGTCACATACACAGTCCTGATTCCTCACTAAGATACCTGTGGATCACACAAATATTTGTCTCGGTGCGGTAATCGAACCCGCGGCCTCTCGTTTCACAGCCGGCGTCTAACCTACAGAACCAAGGAGGCTATAATAAAGTATGAATACAATCAAATTGAAAATATGGACCACTTTACATTTCCTATCATGGAATATCTCTATTATATCCCTATTGCGTCTCTATAGTATACATTTAATTTAAAACAAACAGGTTTAGTTTAAAAATATATTGAATTTGATTAATCAATATACTCGACATATTTCAACGTACTGGAAATATAAAACTAATAAAAAACGTCGGTTCGTCATAAGTTATTCTCATATATCCATTATTTGCGAAAGTTTAGACTCGCACGCGGACCGCGGTAGAAAAAAATCATTTGAAAACTTTATGTTCCACTTTTCAAATGCACTCATATTTTTAGTATTACTGATTTGTTTATGAAATATGCCGAGTGTAAAGGAACGGAAATTGTTATTCATATCGATAATGATAGTTTATAGAGTTCCGCGCTAAAACATAGTGGCGGTGGGTGTAACTGTAAAATTTTCATAGGCTGTTTATCAATACGGTGTAAACATATTACTTTATAAAAATATTTATAACATCAAGAAGCAATATCGTAGAACTTCTTTACTTTATTACTATGTATATTTTTGATGTTTATTTTTATGTTAGGCATTCTTATTATCTATTTGTCTTTCTCTAACCATTGTTATAGTGATTTAGTGTTATGGTTCTTCATCTTTATTAATAACAGTTTTGCTATCGTGGCCATCATTCTTTTTTTAGTCTTTACCAGTTCATAGTTCAAAAAATGCGTAGAATTTCAGTAATCAAGATAATTTATTCCATAATCTGTCATGCCAACTGAAATTGTACAAGAATATAATTATTAGTAATTATTATAAGTTTTTAATTATTATTCTAAGTCTCGATTTTACAGGAAATTATTTACCGAATAGGAAATCAGTTGAGACCATTGTTATACGCATAAATGAATGTCATATGTACATTAATAATGTTATTTCATTGTCAGGATACCGAGGTTAATTAAAATGGGTATATAGGGAAACTGATTTTTAATAATATATAATTTCCTGTTGTTGCTTGGAATTTGTAGATTTTGTGCTCTAGCCTGTTTTTAGACAGAATAACTAGCAATAATTTTAAAAAGTTATCAATTTATATTTTTAATTGACATGAGGAAATGAAGGCAATGGAATACCTATAAATGCAAATACCTACCAATTAAATAAAATATTTCTGTCATAACAGTATTAAAGTAGCTTGTTCATTGAGGCAAGACTGAGGCAAATATTTGTATTTTAAATTAAAAAGTGGGAGTGTAGCTCAGTGGCGTGCCTAGGGTTCTAGACTAGGGCAAGCCCAATATTTTTATTAGATATTTTAATATGTATTGATTTAGAAGCAAATGGTATTAAGTCGGCACACCTACCACACAACATCTATACATACACATGTTGGAAAAGGTGCTACCAGGACAATCATGTTTCGCCTTACATATTCCGTGCCATCTTGCGATAGGAGGCGAGCCTGAATAATGAATCTTAAAAAAAATGACCCGGGATTCGAATCCGACAACTCAGGCACCAAGAAAATCGTACCGTTCAATCTATATAAGAATAGGATAAAAACCATTAAAATAACAGCTTTGTTTATCACTGATATGAAATCACCTATATCAATAAGTTGTTCCGTAAAACTCTAATAGATGGCGCGATTTGCACACCCATCTAATTAATATTCCTAATATGCTAAAGGCATTACTTATCTTTCGTTTTTAAATCAATTAATAAAATAAATATGTAACTTAAATTACTTTTGGTAATGGATCTGTAACTTTAAATTGCATTTTAATAGCAAAAGCATAGCTACAGCTACGTTGCCGTGTATAACTTCGCGGGCAGAAATTATTATTAATACATTCATGTTATGTTTTGTGTAATACAATTAATATAATTTCTATTGAAGGAATGAACTAATTTATTTTAAACATAAATCATTATAGTACTCCAAATAATGTAACACAAATCTTGGCGTTTGATGAACTATATGAAACACGATTGTTTAATAACCTATTTGAAGGGGAGAGCATGTTAAAATTAAAGAACGCACATATTATATTAAAGCGAGTCGATAAAATGTATCTTGTGATATACCACGACTTACAGAAATTCACAATCCCGGCGTATTTTTCGCGCCAGTTTATTTACAATACACTTAAATAAATTTACCTTTTTAACGGCAATGAATAGTTTCACCGTCACACTCACACCATCATAGCAAAACAATACCACTCATTTTAGTATCAAAAACTAAACATTATCACTAAAAATAACTATTTTTGAGAAATACTAACAATTGCAAAATGTCAAAATACATATGAAGTTGATCGCAATTCGTACAGTATTGCCCTTATAAGTAAAATAAACATTACGACATACAAATATATTTTATTAAAAAGTACCTATACGAAAACCTTCCTATTTGTACTAAATCTATAAAACCAACAAAATTAATAAAAATAAAAATATTTTTTAATAAATCATAATATTAAATAACAACGCGCCGACCATGAAACGTACGATGTTCATTCTAAAAAGCCGGGCATTTGGTGTAGTACAAATTGCTATACAAAATGTCTATACCTATACATTTGTAGTGCACTTCACTCGTGAGATAGGGATGGGCAAATGGAAAAAATATATCGATATTTATCGTATCGATATTTTTCAAATATATCGATATATATCACCCAAAAAATATCGATATTTCGATATATCGATAGTTTTTGCCCAATTTGCAATTATTTATAAAAATTGCCAAAATTATCGGAATTTTAAAGCAAATACACATCTGGCTTGTTTCAACATAAGTTTTATTATTTAAAAAAAATCGAATTACTCGACATAAAAAAAGAAACAAAATAAAAAAAACAGTATCCAAACCAGCATTTGTCTGATATTGACATCAGGAGCACTCTTTGTTTGATGTGTTCCCCTGTTAATTTGCTCCTATCATTTGGCACAGCCAATTTTACCACTGAAGCTACTCTTTCAGATTACACTGAAGATGCTTGACAAATCAAATATTTTTGAGCGATATCCGAGGGAACCGGCGTGTAATGTTGACAATTTACCCAGCTATATTGTATCAGATTTTCTTTCTAAAAGTGATACTCCTTCAGTTCATTGGTGACACAGCTACTGCTTGGAACCTATGCTCAGATTTAATAATTTCTCATGTCTGGAGATGGAGGACCCACCCATATTTTCTAAATTTAAGAAATCGGATTGGTCAAAAACATGATGACATGCATCAGCACGCATGAGCAGACAGCAGAGCTTAAAAAATATATCGATTTTGATATCTGAAAATAAATATCGAAAATTGATATATCGCGGGAAAAAATATCGCTAATTTATATCGATATTTTTCTGAAAATATATCGATATTTTGATATATCGATATTTTTTGCCCAAGCCTATCGTGAGATCCCCATACAAATATCGAGTTTGCCAAAAGCCTCGTAAAAGCACACGAGAGAGAAAAGGATAGATATATTTTGCAATGTTGCTACTACGGGAGCGTGTGGAGCCAGCGGACTTCGTATTTTAATATTACTAGCATTTGAATGAATTTCGCGTGGCGCTTCGGCGCGACGCACCGTCGCAGGCGCTTTTAATAATAATAATTTGGATTTTAGGCGCGCGACAGGACGACGACCTTCGTCGCTCTCGACAGGACGCGGTAAATTCAAAAATTGTAAATGTTTTCTAATAAAATATGATTGTATTGTACGGAATAAAATAGTTTGTGTTTAGTATCGAGTATGTACGTATTAAGTAGGGCAAGCCGGGCTTTTGGGCTTCTATGGAAGTACCGCCACTGGTGTAGCTGGGACATCTTACCGTCTCTGTCACACGCACACATTGTAATGCATGCTAAGTCTAGTGACGTCACTAGTTTGGTTTTGCATCGCTTCTCTTTTACTCCCACTATAAGATTTAAAACGTTTCTAGCTTGTTAAATTCTGAATGCATGTACATAATTCTACTTTTAAAAATATTGAAAATTTGTTGGGTTTTGGATATCAGTATAAATTAATGGATTAAAATACCCTATTTCACCGGTCGCAAGCAATATGATCATGGATTGAGCCTGAAAAGTGGCATTATTGCCTGGGTTATTATAACGTGCTTTTGACCAACCTATACGGAGTTGCTATCTTTTTACCAGTTACAGAGTTTTCGACAATTCCATCACAGAATGATGTACTAAAGTAGAATTTGGTTTCAACTATTAATCATTTCTCATTTGATGATTCCATTTGGTTAATGGAATTAGAACCATATAAAACAAATATCCATAATAAAACGCTATATTTGAACGTCGAAGCAACCCAACATTAATATCAAATTGCTAGCTTTCAAAGGTAGTTTGAAATAGTTGGGGGGTGAAAACGACTGTGTAGTGAAGTCATTCATTAGGTTTCTGCAGTATTCGCATCACGAGCTGCGTTTTGCCTTTGACACAAAGGACGCTTACACACCGATATTAGCCCCAGGTTGGACTCAGTGTCCAGTGACGTACAACATTAAGTTGTTAGCGTTGCAAAGGTCATAAAGCGGCTTTGTGAAAACTTCTAAAATTTTACAGAATATATATTAACCCAAACGCCTTCGCCTAGGTATATATGTTTCGACTATGTTTTTTGATTCCACTCTACACCAGATATTTTGAATGACATGAATTACAGAGCAATACTTGACATTTCACTGCGCACGCCATTCTGAGACATAAGATGTTAAATCTCAATATGTTCAGTAGTTACTCTGGCTACAATGTCTTCAAACCAGATTAATGGATTCATACTGCTTTTTGGCGAACAAATAGACATTGAGTGATACCTGCCCCGACGGCCTCTCACATACGAAAGACCTACCACCAGTATAATTACAGTTTTAACCATAATGATCCGTACAGTCAAGTTCATTTATGTATTATTGATTTATGTACCATCAGTGACGTAACTTAGATGCGCTAATAGTCAGGTCAATAAGGAGTAGTCCGCGGTCGACTTCTTTGTGAATGGTTACGCTCAGAGCCAAATTGGAATCCGTGCTTCGATTAACACTTTAAGCATGCTCATTAGCTTAATTTCAGTCTTATTATTGCGTAGCAATGGAATCTGTGTCACCTTGAGCACCATTCCATAAACGGCCAAGGCATACCTGTTTGACAATATTGACAGATGCGTAAGTAATTTCAAGATGAATGTTTATTTAATGAAAATTCTTTGATTCTGTTTCCAAATATTTTGAATGGTGCCATATTCTGCTTTTCTTCTCAATATTATCTACCTAATATATTTTATCCTTCGTTACAAGACAGTAATGTTATAAGACAATCCAAGCCAAGCGTATTTACGTCCCAAAATGTCGAAGGGGAGCCTATATGTATACAGTATATACCAGGCATCAATTTCAATTTTGGCAGTTAAAAATCCTAAGTACCTGACCTACAAATCGGTTCCAGTACTCAACGTTTCAAAGTTGCTGCATACATAATGACACCGAACTAGACATATGTGCATTGAAAAATCGTCAAGGAAAATGTGAATAAATGATTACATTAAACATTTGTGTTTAAAGTTCTAAGCTCAGCCGTTTATTGATTGAACGCGTTTCGTGGTAGGCTTATTGCGCAACCTGCTTAAATGTTTACTGAAAACGATTTAAATCGGCTTGCCTTGCTTAAACTCTCCCAAACAGAATAATGATGTCTAACATGCTGCCATTTTAACTTCGTGTTGAAATCCAAAGAATAAAAACCCAAAATAGAAGCACTATTTAAAGTTTAGTATCTCTGATTGCAGAACTCGTTCATTTTATTTAATGACCCTTGTCCTGATTTGTTTTTAAGATTTTTAATTTTGTAAGAATATCATAGGGAGAAAATACGTGCGTCTATATGATGTAATGTCTTTACGAATTATTGAAGTAATATTATTTATGGTTTTGGTTTAATATTAAGCTACACATCCCATGTACAATGACCTTAAATTTTATTTATAGAGCGACAAAATAACAGGATAACATTTTCCTCAACATCAATGAAAACATTTAATTATTATTTCGTAGCGTGAAGGTTAATTTATTATTTGTCGTAATTATAATAGATTTCGGAGTAATTCTGTGTTTTTCAATTAAGGATAATTCAACATAACGTTTTATAATGGTTTTATGAGCTTCCCAAAAACTGTATTAGTTCTTATTTATTATGATATACATATATGTGTACTAAATGTTTAACTAGCATAAAACTTTAATTATGAAATTACAATTTATTTGTGTCAAATAGTTATTTTATGCATTAAGTTGCCAACGTTCTAAAAATATTCTACTCTTTCCCCAATATTATTAAAAGATTTGAAATATTGATTGATGATTTGATATATTTATATTTTTACTGAATATAAGGTTATATTTTTGCTTTTAAAAAAATTCAATGTTTACGATTCGAATGACGACTCGCTAAATTTCTCATTAATTGGAGATCCTGTTGTTATCATAGATCCTATAGTTCAAGGATAGCATTGACCTGACTTATGCATTATAATAAAATAAATAAATATTGTTACTTATAAATTATCATTACTCTTCACATTTTCAATTGAATTCTCATTTGGGTATTGTCGCATTTTACATTAAAATAAAATGGAAATTACAATAATCGAGATTGTTATGATAATTGTTATTATTATTTTTTATTGTTCAATGCACATAAAGAGGAAACCACTTAAAGATATTACAAATTTAAAAAAGTACAGATGTCGGTCTTTTCGCTTTAAGCGATTTCTTACAGACAACCTTTCGATGGATATGAGAAAAGGAAAATAAGTTAATGGTATTTGATATATTAAATGCAAGAGACATTTATTAACGTTACGTAACATAAATAGCATTTTTAGAGAGATAGTGAAGCAACTCGATCTACTGAAAGTGTTTCCCAACAAAACTGTTATTATAAATGATGTTTGTTTTACATCTCAAATGATCTCCATCAATATCTTTCTTAAAATACTGAACTGTGTCACTTCCTCTATTCATTTTTAAGTGACTTAAATATAAACATCGAACTAAATAGCGAAATGTTTGGGTTCATAGTTTAAACAAACTAAATATTAATAGTATGTATTCTGAAAATAGAAACATTTTTCTACAGTTTAAAAAATCGTATTATAGAAAATACGAGTATTCATTTCCCATTGATTTAATATTGATAAAAAATGTACGGTCACTATTCCCACTGTCAGAGTAAACAAATTTGCATGATCTGATACCGTTTTTCTGTGTACAGATTACGTACATCTAAATCTTATTAAGCTTTAAACGGAGCCCCAATTCCTCTCGCATAACGAAAGCAATTTGAGTTACATAGATAAAATTTGGCTATCCCGCCCATTATTGCAACTATTCTCAGAAAAAATCAACAGGCGAATTAGAATCGTCCCTAAACACCTTCCCTAAGTGTACCTCACAAACTTGTCTTTAACCCGCAAATAATACATACATACATAAACTCACGCCTTTTTAGGGTAAGCAGAGTTACTGCCAGGACACCCAAGTTTCACCTTGTGTTTTCCGTCTCACGATATGATAGGGGGCGAGCTTACCGCCATAAAGGGCACACTGGCTCTGGCTCTGGGCTGATAATGAATAAAAAAAACCAATATCACTTTGCCCGACCCGGGATTCGATTTCGTGATCTCAGCTTTGTAATCGCACCGTGGTACAACTGCATCACCGAGACCCCCGCAATGATTCATTAACTCAAATAGGAGTTAGAAATGTGCAACTATGAAAAACTCTATACATTATAACGATAATAGTAATCTGTTTGTCCTGTAGCCGGACGTACATATTGATATATACATTATGTAAATAATTATGCTAGTAAATTGAGTAGCCGCTTCCGATTGTGTACCATGCATCATTGTTAATTGAAACACAATGTAACAATGGGCTCACAAACCCTTGCTTGCGGAAGTATTGTGATTTGAACTAGAATGAATATTTGTTAGAGTCTCCTTTACTTTAATAATATTTTGGGTAAAATCAATGATTTATTAACTTATGTATATTGACAATATTTTTAAGCATAAATATAATCTAACAGATATTTGTATTTCTATCTATAAAATAAAAGTTAGTTTATTTGCTGTTGTTTGTTTAATGTGCTACTTGTAAGTAACTTTTTAGTTTAAGCTTCAAAACGAACTCGGAATTTCATGTTCAGGGCAAAAGCGGCACTACATCATTAAAATATTTGATTCTTTATTCACTGTCACAAGTTATTCTCGAAGATCTGTGGAACATACAAAATAGGCGCGTGAATATACGTAATTACTACTATTTGTACGTAAACTTTCCACACGTAATACTTTAAGCGCGTGGTGGCCTGTTGGCACAGAACAGATGAATATTGTTAGAAGGGAAATACAAGCATTTGACGCGTCGCAAGGTGATGCATAAAAAGCATCACTGCCGCGGAACGGATGATTTGTCAAATTAGTCGTTGTCGAAATGCCTTCGAGTGTGGTGCTCCGGTGAAATAGAGTAAAAATGCAGATTTGTGCTCTTTTATCTTGCAGTTTCTATACTAAAATGTCGAACATCAATAGAAGATGAATTTCATACCACTATTCAACCCGATTTTATTGATTTTACCTTTATTATATAAAAATTCAGTTATTAATTACGACATTTTGAGAAATTCGATAATATGATCGACTACAAATCAAAAATATATATTGTTGATTACGCGTATACACAATGCGCGGGAATGCCAAGTTCCTACGCAATGCATATATAGAGCCACAAAGATACCTGGCCCGGTGGCCAAAAGTGGAAACAAATACGTCATTTAGAATGTCAGTCTATCTGCCAGTCGCTGTCATATCGGCCATTAGTTGTTTACTCAATGTATTTATTTTTCCTGCATTATATAAAACCAGTGAAAATGGCCGAAATCTTTAAAAAGTGATGCTAGGAATGTTAAACTTCAGGTATTAAATTTTACGTAGGAAGAAAATCGGCTTCAGATACCAATAATACCCTTCGAAAAATTGTATCATCGTGTAGCTGTTGCCACAAGTTTGTGTTGTCAGCTTTTCAAAATAAATTCCACGAAAACAGAACTTTGTACGTACTAGTACAATAGATGTTAGTTCATATCCTAAACTAAAATTCATCGTTACGTGCGTGGTGGCCTGTTGGTAAATGGACCACCAATGACCACAACCACATTTCACGGTGGCTGCGGGTTCGAATCTCAGAGTAACCCTTCTGACTTTTCGGAGTCATGCGTGTATTGATAGTCAATAAACACACACAAAAACAATGAAGGAAAACATCGTGAGGAAACCCTCATACCAAAGCGATTTATAAGAATTTCTACGGTACCCGTGTAAGTCCACCAACCCGCATTAGGCCAGCGCGGCGGACTATATAGCCTGTGATATGGCCTAACTACCCTCAATCGTACTCTCGATTACAGAGGAGGCCCGTACCCTCCAGTGGGACGTGTATGGGCTGATACAGATAACTTTTTAAGGGTTTTGACTTCTTTAAGGGGGAGCGATTGGTTAGAAATCTGGTGAAGGAAAAAAAAACATGCATATGAAACTGGTCCACTCATTTTCCCGACACTATTGATCGGATTGAAAAATCTTACTTTACCCACTTTATTGCTATATCTATTTTTAATGGCAACACCAAATTCGATTACAGCGACTCTCTCACCGGGTCAGATAACTTTGTGCCTCTATAACTCATTTTTGTTATTTCAACTTCAAAATTTGTCACATGTCATGCAGTGTTTTAGTCATGTACATAGTAACTATATCGATATGTATATTGTTGTTATAGATTTCGTAAACTCGTAAATCAGTTCTCATAGGCATTAAACAAAGAAAAGGACAATGGGCACAAATGTATGGAACCTGGTACCAGCTCCAATCGGAATGAGTGATACATCGTAGGAAAGGTATTTTAGTGTAGAATAATGATATCAAGGGCGCTAGACCTGATTCGCTGTCCAATCCAAGAAATCGTACTTTATAGTTCAACATTAATTAAGGCAGTACCACCCTATTCTTTCTTGTAATCTGTGAATAGCGTTTATGATTATACATATATTATTGTTCTTATGTTCTATTTGTATTCATCTTATTTAGTTGTATAATTGTTTGTTATTCCACTAACTTAAAATTAAAAAAAAACATATTTTGTTACATCATATTAAGTTTACATACTTTTATTGTATTTTTTTTTCAATTTGGCATGGTATTATTATAATCCCAAAGCACACTCCTGTTTTTTCGAAGCCATGTATGGAGTGATAGTCAATTACCTTGCACTTTAACGGTGATGGAATATTAAAGTATTGTTATAATATTACTCTCACATATCGTTACTGTATACTTGCACGCCAAAGTCACACATCTTCAATTCCGTAGTCAGTTATGTCCTTCATTGCAGCTTTTCTATAAGTTTCGATGATATATAAACTCTTATTTAGGTGCTAGTTTTAACTGGTATGTCCCCAATTATAGCAATATCACGTCTTGTTCACTTAATCGTGGAAAATCAGCCATATCATTGGCTTCCATTCGCTGAAAAGCAGTTTTTCTGTTATTTGATATTTTTTCTTCTACATCTGTATCAGCCCATGTACGTCCCACTGCAGGGCACGGGCCTTCTCTACAATCGACAGTACGATTCAGAGTGGTAAGGCCATATACTCCACCACGCTGGTTTAGTATGGGTTGGCGGAACATACCATAGATTTTTCTATAAATCGCTATGGTATGAAGGTTTTCTCACAATGTTAGTTGACTATCAATACACAAATAACTCCGAAAAGTCAGAGGTGTGCCCTGGGAATCAAACCCGCGACTACCGTGAACATGTTGGCAGTCGCGTCTAGTCCGCTTACCAACAAGCCACCACGCACCTAATTCTTCTACATTTCATATCACTACATTTCATCACATTTCTTCTACGTAATTGTACAATAAGTTTGGGATTTACATTTTTTCAGTTATTTTTTGTAGAAAAGCTGCGTATTAGCCATCTCCAATTGGATAGTGGAAATGATGTATTATTGCTCTTGCAATCGGAAAGTCCGCAAACATATTATGAATAGTATTGCTTGAAATATATTTTAATTCGGCCGTTAACCACTTCCCGAGCTATCGGCATATTGTGACCAGTCGGAAAGTATTTTCATGAAGAGAAAGTTGTGCATGTCCCAGGTTTGTTTGTCGGAAAAACGTGTTATTTGTATCCATATTCTTTGATATTGCCTAAACTGTCTATTAGGCCACGGTCTAAAATAAATACATCATTGGGATGAAGCTATATGTGCAAGGGGTTTTTCTCATCGTTCGTAAAATCAGGCATCAGTCTTAGTGGCAGCGTATGGTTCGTTTACATCTATAATGCATCCGTCTTTCTTCATTACCAAATAGTGTTTTAGGAATCCTGAGGTTTCTATCAAGGACATTGTCTTTAGGTACGTGATCGAAACCCTTGTCGAGCATAGTATAGTTAGTTCTAGGTCACTCTCGTGCAAGGGCCATCTGGCGTTTGACTTCTCTTTCTGACATATTAAATAATACTCCAAGTCTTTCATGGCATTCTCCAGTAAGTAGCCTTGTCAAAAAAATACCCAAAGTAGTTCTGGGACCTGAACTTGCTTTTCGTAGCGAAGTCTTTTTGTCTAAAATTGCATTAAACTGTTCTGTAGCGCGTCCAGCCCAAAAATACCAACAATGCATATAATGAGTGATTCTTTGTTTGTTCGACTTTGCTTCACTCAGCAATATTAAATATAACGTAAACATGCTCGTATTTAAAATGTTATAACATTTTGTTAATGAATTGTTGAGTTTTAAATTGTTGATTAATTGTAAATTGGTTTTTAAAAGAACAACACTGCAGAATTTCTTGCCCGTTCTTCTCTAGTAAAAACTGCTTTCCAAACCAGGTAATAGTTAAAAAAATTACTGAATCTAAATCATGTAGATCATCTTAAATGGATTCAATAAGTTATTTTCATTTCATTTAGGGAATTTTATTCATGGTCACCTTGGAATCACAACCTGGAGACATGGTCAATCATGGTAGCACCGTAGCTACTAGAATCTACCTACCCCTTCTGGGAATACCGGGTGAGTATATATGCATTCATACAAAAAAGGGAAGGAAAACTAAAAAGTTAATTGACAATTAACCTATAATGTAGCATTTCCTCGAATTAATTCAGCAATATCTGCACGCATTCTTAATAAGTTTACTGATGAAATGCGCACTTGATATCAGCCTCGGTATAGCCTTCTTCGCCACATTACACAGTTACGGAATCTGTCGGTTATTACATATGTATATCCCATATCTTCTGACGACTATATTTCAAAACGGACAACACATACAGGTTTGTCGCCATAATATTATTTTCTTCTCTTGAAAAAAGCTATCCAACGATGGTAAATTTATTTTGATTGGACATGGGTACCAAAACGCCCATCATCCTTTAATCAAATTCGTTTAATAATTTTGAATTGTAGTACTCGTAACGTTTGATAAAGTTGATGACCTATCCTTATGTTCTAATTTCATAACTCCGCCAACTTGAGACCAACATAATATGTTTGTGTATGAATATACTTTATAATATAGTTACTTATTCGTTTATAGGTTTCCAAGAGTTAGTCGATAAAGGCAACAGATACAGACAACGGGATTCCTACAAAATGCAATAGGATTTGTCCTAAGTATTAATTTTCATGAAACAAAAGACGATAAAAAAATCTGTGTCATAAATAATATACACACCAAAATAATTACGAGCAACACTTATGGAAATACTGCATCATGGGGATGAAATAATAAAATATTGTACGAAAAATCAAAACTACTGAAGCTAGCAAAGTAAAAAAATCATAATTTAATTGTAATCATTTCATATATATATTTGCATTTCCAATAATAAAAATATTAATATCTCACACACAGCTGAAAATCTTGAAAATCCTGTACATATAGATTTGTTAAATAGTATACAATTAAAATTAACATTTATATAAGATATTGTAGTCTCATTTATTTTCCGTCTATCGACATAATACTAATCAAATAATTGTATCAGGAAAAACCATTAGGCATATCGATAAAATATAATAAATTCCGGTCTTATAACAAATACAGATTTCCATAATTTTATCGATACTTTAAATCGACTATTGCAAGCTTTCTGTATTGGATTTGTAGAGGTTTTGTGTTTCCAAAACGACGACGCTGGTTCTGATACAATTTAACGGCTATTGCCATTCTAACCATATTCAACAGTTCTGTGCTTGTTGGTATCGGAGCAGATGCGACTACTAACACGTTCACGATGGTCGCGGGTTCAAATCCCAGGGCACACCTCTAGACTTTTCGGAGTCATATGTAAAACCTGCTTACCATGGCCATTAGTATGACTTTCTATGGCTTGTATAAGTTCGCCAACCCGCACAAGACCAGTGTGGTGGACTATGTGGCCTAACTACTCTCAATCGTATTCTCGATTGTGAAGTAGGCCCGTGCCCTGCAATATGTACGACACATATATATGGGCTGATACGATAGTACGTAAGCTACGTAATTTCTCTTTTGTTACTCTGCACAGTGCAAATGGGATTAAATAAATAAATAAGCATGTATACTCGAAATCTAAAAGTATTAAAATGTCCAATAAAATAAAACGAGTAGAGAAAATAATTCCTAACAATTATTTTGACAACAACGCATTCATTCAGACTTCAAGACAATCTACAACCATTTTTAAGTTCAGTTCTTTTGTATATCGTAGTATTGTAAAAGTACTAATTTAATTTACCGGCGATAATTTCAATTCTGCCTCTCGGGTAGTGACGTCAGAGTGCTACGATCCCTGTTTGCAGTCACGCGACAATGGGTAACAAATAACACAAAAACAAATATGTTTACTTAATTTATGTAGAATAATTAGAATACAATATTATTTTAGGTTTTAAAATATACAGTGTAAAAAAATATTTTACACGAATTTGTCTCATGAGTTAACATCCCTATTCCCACGAGCGCACACAAAGCGGCAAACTCAGCACTAGTTTACTTATTTAAAACAATTTGCATTCTATTGAAACTGCGTACGATCGTGCATTAATTTTAGCTAAGTGCTTAGAAGCGTAGTGTAATTTAACAGCGATATTTTGCCAAGGCGCCGGTTCCCCGTATTGATTTGTATTCAAACGCAGCCCCGCTGACTCACTCAACGAGGCATCTGACATTGTGGGAATGTTTTAACGCAACTATTATGATGCTACGGGCCTCTGGGTTTTAAATATAACGTTAATGAAACTTAACTCGTTTATATTTAGATTTGAGTAATTGTCGCCAATTTGTCAGGGGTACTGCATGAATAGTGGCCTACTAAACAAGAAGCTAATGGTGTCTGGCCTCTGATGTATCTATTCTTTTATTTATTTATTTAGCGTCGTATACTGATCAGCATACTGGCGGACGCCTTAAGCATTCTCTTACAATCTACCTTAAGGCGATAAAGTATTTAACATATACAAAATTCCATTTTTGTCGTGATTTAAAAACGCTACATTGAATATCTTGTCAAGAATTTGTAGTTTTTGCAATTGAAATTCACCTATAAGTCATTTTTCATCTATTGAACTGTGACGAAATTCGGAAGTACACTTAATAAGAGCTAAATAAATATATAATATATTCCTTGCATTGTTTGACATAATTTATTTTGTAAACAACGAGCTTTTAAACTCCGAATCTTATAGTAATAACATCCCCAATAAAGTGAAGCGAATAAAGCTATTTTATTTCTTGCATAACAGCGCTTACAGCCGCTAGAAGATCGTTGTAATATATGTACCTGAAATAAATGAACCTGTACCTGAAATGCCATGTACCTGAAATGAAATAAATCTATAATTTTATTACAGTTTATAATAGTTTTATATCAATATATAACATTCGCGTAAGACGCGCGAGACCATTATGTATGTATATAACAAGCATAATAAAAAGTCATTTTATTATGTTATTTCTCAGAAGTGTTTAGTAGTTATCCAGCATACCTAAGAGACTTTTCAAAGGCAAACTTGCTCCGGTGAAGACATATAAATGGAACTACGCGAAGACTCTAAAGCGATTGCCGTCTGGGAACGGATAAAGTTTAATATGTACAGTTCTTTTCATTACAAATGTCCTTGTTTAAATAAATGTTTTATAGTTTTGAATATATCGGAGAGTACAAAGCGGATTTCGAAGATGTGTGAACTACTAAACGAGCATTATCAACGTAGTCAGAATAAGCAATGAAAGAATGCCATGCCTTATTTTATAATAGGTGGAAGCGTTTGGTTTTGCTACTGCCCATGAGAGGTCGTATCGCTTACCATCATGTTAATTGCAGGCTCATCTCGCCATTAATCGTAAAAAAAAGTTATTGGGCGGAATTATAATCTCTATTAATTAATCTTAATATAATTAAAATAACGGCATTCGCCAATATGACGATTAAAGGCTCACCCCCGTAGAGTCGAACGCTCAATGCGAAACGTGGGTGTCTTGGTTGCCCCTCTGCCTACCCCTTTGGGAGAAAGCGCAAGTTTATTCATGCAAATAAGATTTAATATTATTTGAATATGTACGACTTATAGCCGGGTTGATAAAAAGCAATTTCGTATATGATGTTGAATTAAACATAAGGAGAGATAATTTTATTAACCTTCTGAGGTTTTTCATCCTTTCAATAATAATTTTGGAATACGAACTTTATTTACCAAGTTCAGGATTACATAATTAAGCCTAAAAATAAAAATCATATTCTAAAAAAAATACCGAAACCACGTTCTAGGATAGTTAACCTTTGCACAATAAAGACAAGTAACAACCTACTTGCAGTAGTGAGTAGGTGCATACTTATGTAACTGATATAAATCGTTTCAATTTATTCTTGTTCTCCGAATTGGCATTGAGCTTCACTCTAATTAAGCGGTACTCAGTGGCTACATAACCGAAGTACACTTTGATCGCATTCTACAGGCAAGTAACCGCCAAGTTTGCACGGAAAATAGCACGCTAACTCGGTCGTAAGAGGGCTTAGTTGTTGAAACTTGGACTGGCGAATAATCACATTGTCGTTTAATGCATATTCAAATTTGTTTTGTAAATTACATCTCAGGCTTCTACTATATTAACCAAAGGAAGCTCTCTACTTAATATGCAATGCAAGGTAAACTTTTTTCTTAAGAGGACGGGTAACGCCAATGACCTTGCTCGAACAGGCGGCACCAAATCTCATGCACCGGCGCACGCCGGCTCACGACGTGCGAGCGAGCGCGCTGCTTTATACCTATTCATTCATTATTTCGCTGCGGACAAAACGATATATTCGTAGTGTTATTTCACTCAATGTTCCCATCGAGTACAGTTAGGACCGTACTGTATGATTAATTCACTTACAAACGTCACAGCTATCGTGGCAGAATTGCACGAACGCTGACTTTTAAACGAGAAGACGCGGGTTCGGTCCCCGCACTTGTAGTTCAATTTTTGTGTTTACTTATTTCATCTATACCAATATTACATTTTAGATTTTTAATATTTTTATTTTTGTTTTTCTTTTGTAATATTACAAAGAGGATAGATACATTTATATTTTTGGATTTTTATTTACAATGAAACTCAAAAATTACTGGACCAATTTAAAAAAATATTTCGATTTTCTAATGGTCTAATCCGGGATTAACAGAACTATATATTTACCTGAAGAGGTTGAAATAAGGGTTTAAATGGAAAATAAAAATGTTCAAAAAAAATTATCTCGAATGGTTTTTATTTTTCATTTCATCCCTTATTTCAACTCCTTTAGCCAAACATACAGCCAATGTTACTCCAGGATAATGTTGGATTCGAATGGTGAAAGAATTTTAAGATTAAGTCGGTCGGTTAAGTAATTTTTGTGTTTATTCATAATAAACAAATATCGAAATATTCAAAAATCTAAAATACAAAAATGTAAAAATACACATGTTACAAAAATGCAAAAAATGAAATGTTTCTTTTATAAAATATTATAGGTTAGACATATAGATGAATTTATAAACAAAAACAATCGTATCGATGCGGGGATCGAACCTGCGGCCACAACAATCATCTAGCGATCGGTCAAACCTTCGGGCCAACAATACTTACTTCTCGGTGACTAAATTACCGGTAACTATCTATTATATTAGTGCCTATTTTGGTGTTTAAATGTTACCTACTATTTCAAATATGATCGGAACATAACAATTCATTTATTTATATGTTGGGTAGGTCTCTCATAAGTTGCATGAAATTCAATTGAAATATTAAAACATCGCACGATACTTATATTTTGCTATGTAGGTACAATATTATGATCGTTAACTTTAACAAAATAAATATACTATTATAGTACAGTTACTTTCTACTAAGAACATAAATAATAATTTTATAAAATATGGTAGAATATTTTTTTCAAAAAAATATCTTAATTGATTTTTATTTTCCATTTTAACTCATGTCAACCCCTTTAGGCAAATATACAGCCTATGTTACTCCAGGATAATGTTGGAATCGGATGGTGAAAGAATTTTAAGATCGGTTGAGTAATTTCTGGTTTATTCATAATAAACAAAAATCGTAATATTCAAAAATCAAAAATACAAAAATGTTAAATAAAAATGTTACAAAAATGCAAGAAATAAAATGTTTCCTATATAAAATATTGGGTTAGATAGTAGATAAATGAATTTATAAATAAAAACATTTGTTTCGATGCGGGATCGAACCCGCGGCCACACGTTTTTATTTGGCATCCAAGCAACAGCGCCACAGTTGCAGTGACGTAGTATAGTAATTTACTACGGTTAGACCGGCCGTAACCGTTCTCAATGAATGTGTCGAGCGAAATAGCAATATTAAATTTACGTAGATATTGCGAAGACAAACGACATAGGTCCGTTTAGCACGGCGGTTCGTCCCGCAATGATTTGTTGGGCGACAGCGGGGACGTGCTCGCGATTTAGAGTATCGATAATGTGAAAAATTCGTTAAAAATAAATGAGACAGAAATTAGAAAAAATAAAAAGAAGGTCCCATCCGCCTTGCATTTCTTAACATCCTGATGATAATAAAATAATCCTAGTGCTCGTAGTTTAAGAGAAAAAACGTTGTAAATGCGAAAATAGAGGTCACTTTGCAATTTTATTTCAAGTACTTTTAATACACTTTTAAGAATTCTGAAAAGAAGGGCCCAAGCTCCATATAGTGTAGATCAACATATATTTTTTTTGAACACCTAATAATAAAGATCACCAAGAAAAAACGTTGTGAAAAAGGCCATTTCACATAGACCCCGCTCTTAATAACTTTGTGCACAAAAAACCTACTGTGACAGCATCTCCCGTCAGCCAGGATCAACAGTGGTATGCAAAGAATTGACACCTCGGCGAATCTCTTAAGAACACAGATAATCAGAAAAAACGAACGGTAGGACTTGGAAACGAACAATTGTCCGCTTTACACAATAAGTGACCAACAGAAAAGTAGGTAACGTTTAAGATATAGCAAATTTATATCCTATTTCCACCTGGGAATCTTAAATGTTGAGGTTGTCGTTGCGAGAAAACCTTCTTTTGCATATGATATGTAGTCTATTTTTCTGATTCTTTAATATAATGTGCATTATACCGGTATGAAACCTGCCTCAACATACAATTTGCCCAAATTAATGGAACCCATATAATACATAGCAGGCAGAGACTAAAATCGACACGTTGTTCGATCTTGACTTACTACTTTTGCTTCATGTATTTTCATTAACTTCTTAAAAATACATTAAATAAGACATTTTTGAAATAATAAAATGTTCCCATTAAATTGGATAGACTCCTGTCAATGGCTCTTACTTTAATCAACGTCCAACTATTCTGATAAAACAGATAACGTTTAAAGAATCTCAATGAATTTTAAATTCGAATGATTTTTTTATTCCACTTGAAAAAATATCTTTGAGTACAGCGAGAATAAACTCGATTAAGTGATATAATTCGTTTCTTAATAGCCATAAGCTTAAGCCTACGAGTATAAGCATCCTAGAGGATAGACCAGGGTGTTAGAGCCAACACTTCGTCGAATTTATTTTCAACCTAAAAAGAGATAACTCATTTAAGCATATTGCCTTGCTGAGCCTTGATTCAAAATCGGAAAATACATGAGAAATTTTTCATTAAAAGTAGAGGTTAAGTTTTCAAAATAGCTTGTTATCCTTAAATAGTTTTAAAAACTGGCGCTTTGCAATTTGGTACAATATTACAAAAAAATACGAAACATTATAAAGAAAAATAGAGCGCTTTATGGCAACTAAAAAGTGATTTAGTGCCTTAAGGAAAATCGTTGAAGTGGAAGTGTTAAGATAGTCGACTATTACACAATGTGTTAACTTTTTTCGTCAGACTGTTTCGTAGAAGACGTAATGATTTTAATTGCTTCACTGGAATAAACATGCACCATTAAAATTTATTATTTTTTCACCATACAAGGGAACATAAAGGACACAACTACAAAGTTTAATGAATTATATTATATGTAATTGTATAATACCAAAACACACAATGGTAAACTGAAACTCTTGTAACTTCGTAGTCCGTCTGACCCCTACCTATCCCTGTCAACTTTAGAATGTGTGAAGGCATCATGTTGAAATTAACACAGAGATGATAGTATTTTGGTATTTGCTTTGTAATTCATGGTGTTTGGTTTTGCTACTGTACATACTCATGTACAGTTTATGATAAGCAATACGGCTACTTAGTTGTATTGCTTATCATCAGGGGAATGGCATTCTTATCTCGCCATTCAATGCAAAAAAAAAGTAAGCGACTCAGTCCGACAGAAATCTAGACATCCATAGGCATTGGTATAGAAATGGTAGGTACAGATAGGCTATAGTGGGTGTATTTCTATCATTTCTAAAATGTAATATTTAAGATACGACAGAAGAAATAAACAATAAAATGATAAACTGTTCAAAACAGACTCAAAAACGACAACTGGATCCGGTGACTATCTCTCTACGGACTGTTCCACCGTTTAATTCCTGGCGCTGAATTGAGGAGCGCCATTGTGAAGCACAATAGCTAGACCTGTTCTATGAAAGCGGACTAGTGCCATTGTCTATCTATTGATTTAATACCTGCTTCGATATTCATGACCGGTTTTTTGTTAGAAACGGTTTTTATTTTTTTGCGATAACGTAACAAACTGATGTTTGAGGTGTGATTTTCTGGAAAAACTGGAAAATTAGTGATGGTTTTGGTATCAGATTGAAATAGCCAAATCATGAAGTAACTGTGTGGTGGTATGGCCCACAATCTTGCATGAATTACCCAGATGGTGGTCGCAATTCTGAACCCCAGAGTAAAACCACCAATCTCTGACATTTCGGAGTCATCTGTGTATTTTCAATGACACTCATTTTGAGAACTAAAGAAAATATCATAAGGAAACCGAAATACCATAAAATCTGTAAAAAGTATGTTTAATGTCAATGGTATGTAAAGTTCACCGACCTGTAATGGGCCAGCGCGGTGAACGTTGGCCTAAGCCCTATCAATCACTCTATATTATAGAGTAAACAGCGGTAGGCGTATATAGATAGATATATAAACACATAAAATAATTGAAATACAGAGACTTATCTCTGAAAGGCAATAAATTGTTAGATCTACTTGCTTGTTTGAAAGTCACCTTCTAAAAATAAACGATGAAAGCCGAAAAGAATGAATGAATTTAATTTGGAATGTGCTAATATGGTCGAGATAAGATTCTCGAGAGATTCCACGAAAATATTGTCTCGCGGCGACAACCTTAAGATTTACAATGGAAATGTTATTCACTCTAAGGATGTGTTTACGAAAGATATTCGCGATAAAGTACATATTATGTAAACACGAAGATTTTTCGTCATTCAATTAACATAAGCATTAAAACATTAAAACATTTGCTCACTCCTAATTTAATTTCAAATTCTATTAAGCCTCAAAATAATTAATAATATTATCAGCTCACACATACATATATCTCAAATGAATAGGCAAACTAATGCTACCCAAAGCTCTGCATATATTTGTGTCAAATAGGCTAGTGTCATCAATTTTTATTATTGTTTAAATTGAAAGGTTACGTTATCGGTTATGCATAATCATAATCCGGAGGAATTTTTAAAATTAGTATTATAATAAGCAAATTTCAAACATAAAAGTTGGTAGTAGGAGTAATAGAAAAGGATGCAACATGCTAGACATGACGTCATCAAAAAGAAAACGAGTGTCCCAACCAGACTATTAAAATATAAATATCTCAGTCATTATAATACCAATTTTGGTGCTGTTTTCAAAGTATTGTTTTTTATAGGGGATACTTTTTAGGAACCATTACACACAGGTCAAAATCAAACCTTGGACACAACTCTAATAAGCGATAGGAGGCGGCTTTATCGCCACGTTGCGTCGCGTCGGGTACAAATTCTAATTCCGGGAAAATTATATGAAATTTATTAAACTGAAATAATAATTTAAAGTTAAGTATCCGTCCTGGCTATCGAACCCGGGACCTTATCATTCAATGATTATACTTATACGTTGGCACGTGGTGAACAAACCTTATGCTTTACTATGGGATTTAAAACATACATTTGTCTCCTAATTTTACGCTTAATACTAAAACCAATTAGTATCTCGCAAATTATATCAATAATATATCAATTATCATTGTCAATATAAGTCTATCGGAGTTTTATTTGAAAACAACGATAGATAATTATTTTTACACGCTTTTTATTAGCTTCACCTGTATGTTTGTATGTTTGTTTGTAACCGACTTCTTTGGGCGCGATTTTGACCCACTTTAAACGGCCAGATTTCGTTCAAATTTTGCACACCTGTCAAAGACCGATGACAATACAATAATTCGATTAAAATATATAATTATCCTGATTAAATTCGCCAGGATTAATTATTCTTATAATTGATGACCATTGCTACTGACCACTAGGTGGCGTATAGATGAACATAATTTGCTACTGACTAATAGATGGCGTGATCACGTCAATAATGCATGTTTGCACTATTCATCGCTAGATGGCGTTAACATTGTATTCTTCAAGTGTCAAATGTTACTACTGACCAACAGATGGCGTTATTGACTGGAAATACATCCGCAAATGGATGTTATTAGTCAAAACAATTAAATAATAGTTAAAAAAAACTAAAATACACGCTTTAATAAGATATACAACTAAAAAAGTAAAAATAATTGATACTGAATTTAAGATAAGAAAATGGAGTAAAATACATATATTTTATTGTTACAAAGCGTGGGGTGCAGGAGGATAAGTAATTGTTGTAAACACTTATTAAAGCGTGTATTTTAGTTTTTTTTAACTATTATTTAATTAGTTATAACTTAGAAATGTAAAAATTTTTTTTGATTCGATAAATATTTCCTGCGTAAGACAGTGTCTCATTGACTAATAGTTTATTTCGATATTATCAGCACGTAGTCAGGATGGCCGAGCGGTCTAAGGCGCTGCGTTCAGGTCGCAGTCCACTTCTGTGGGCGTGGGTTCGAATCCCACTTCTGACAGTGACTTTTTACTAAAGTGTGAAACTAAAAATTAGTTTATAATTATTTGAAGCAACTCACTCTTTAGTGATGAAAACCTTTATTAAAGGGAAGCTCTGGTATTTTTTATTCTATTATTTTATAATTTTCGGGCTCGGAAAGTGATTGCACCGCATTCTGTATCTGCACAAAGAAGAGAACATACAGACCGGCAAACAATTCTGAATGAAACTTCGCGTAACGACTGAATCCAGTTTACTAGACAATAGAATTGTTACCTACTTCCTAGTTTCCAACTTAGGCGAATGGATATTGTAGAAAGAGAAAATAAAAGGAATTTTGGAACTCTATAACTTTTCTTAACTATTATATTTTTCGGTAGATATACATAAACAAAATTTATCACTCCTTACAAGCGCAAAATGTTCGTCTAAAATATCACACTGCGAGTATCCTTTATATCCGATACATAAATTTATTTTTAGCCCGCTCGAAATATGGGAGGCTCAACACTTTGATGTTACTCGCTGAATGTAAACACAAGTTAATGGCATAGATATGTATAACGTCGCCTTCATGCGTTTTCCAAACATGGATTCAGTTCAATTCGTCTAACTTTACGACCAATATTAGTTTCTATATCTAGACTGTCAATCGTAAGCTGAATCTACGCGTTGGTGAAATCTCCACTCATCCAATGTGTGAATCTAGAACAAGGATACCGAAAACAATATTTTTCGGCGCCCGGGGCCTAACACAACGAATTGTGGCTCAACTTTTACTAAGACTTAAGTACAGTTTGAGTTAATATTTTTATATAAATCATTTAAAATAAGTTAAACTAAAAATCTCACCAACATTACGTTTAATGATTATTAAATACAAAAATAAATAATAAGGAGCAGTGGGATCCAAATCGAATATACTCGGCAAGATGTCTACGAGACCAAAGTTTTTAGAATAAACATCCATCAATGCTCTTTTGTAGATCAATAATTTGTTGAATATAGAGCCAACGTATGTAGATTGTATCGTCGATGTTCAAAGTGTAGGTACGGGAGTATCGAGTTCTGTCAGCCGCACGGGTAACGGAGGCCCTGAATATTTTATCGTATAAATGCAGGGCGCGGCTTCGGCTATTGTCGTCTTGATATATTTGGTTCGGTAGCTACAAAAATATTCTGGAGCCATTATGTAGACTAAGGGTTGTCAAATAAAGATATTTCTTTTACATTTGCTTTAATACGTCTACCTTTCATGATTACAAAAAACATATTTTTTTATTTATAGCGTTCAGCTTCGTGAGTTCTTGTGTAATGAACATAAAATCTCAAGTATCTATTCCATTACGAAAATCAAACCCATGCTTGCGTTTTGTTATTTTTATTGCATGCAGAGTTGGGCATTATTCGAATGAAACGTTATCTAGATAATTATTCGAATGAAAATTTATTCGCACCAAAATTATTCACGAATGATTCATTCGCGAATAATTTATTCGTGAATAATATGCTCACGAATTATTTATTTATGATTTATTCGTTATTCTGAATAATATTTTTGCTCGGTACTTCATATAGGTTGTGGGTCAGTAAGGCCCTTGATTCGAACCCAGGGCGAGTACTTACTCCAAATTGTGGTTTCTGTATTAGGTAATAGTTACCTGGGACTGGGAATTTTTTCTTAGTATGTTGTGGAAACTGTAAATTGCCAATATTACGGTAGTGACTGAGAAATGATTAGAGGCGGTGAGGTAAGGTATGGAGGGAATTTGGGTTTACTGGTTGGTTCTAAAGATACTAAACTTGGTGAGGTGGGTGAGGAAAGAATTAAACTATTTACTTCTCTATCAAGAGGAATGCCCATTTTACATAGTGTCTTGGTCTAAGAACGAACACTTACACTGGGGTTCTTTGGGAGTTCTATTATCAGAAAATACATTAAAAAGTATGCCATTGTCTTTTTAAGGGAAGAAAAAATAAGAAATCCATAAAATTTTGACCTTATCTTTTTAACAATTTGACAATGAAACATTTTTTTTATTGCTTTGTATTGCAAAACGAACATGCCGTTCACCTGGTGGTAAGCGATAAGACCGCTCATGAACAGTGCCAAAACCAAACAATTCCTTGAATTACAAAGCAATGCCTGGCATTTCACTGCGCTCGCCATCCTGAGACATAAGATGTTAAATCGCAATATGTCCAGTCCGCTAATGTATTTGGCTGCTTTATACTTATTTTAGTTCAGGATTTTACTATTCCCATATTCCTTCGCCACAGTGTGAAATCAGCACAGTCCATTTATTAACGTTACCAGAAATAAATAAATTCAATCCAATAAAACAAATCATTCTCGAAGGTAATAAAAATGTTCAATGAAACGTCAACCGTGTCATTTTGTCAGTATCTAGCCTATATGTATAAAAATAATGTAAACTTACCATTGATTAGTCGATTTAATGACACTCAAATGATAGATATTATGAAAATATAATGTTATTGTTTATCTGTTTTTATTTAAAAGGCCTTTTATGAATGATTAGTCAAAAACGATGTTATATTATTAACGAAATATACAGGGTGAGTTTTTCAAGTGGGCGTGGATGTTGATTTGATTGATTCGTTTTTCTGTTTGTCATTGTCCGCTTAGCCCACGATGGCATTACCCATTGTGTAGTTTCGTCACACACTGTCAATGGCAAATATAAATTAGTGACGAAAACAATTTAATATTTCACGATAAACAATTCCCCACCAACAATAACAGAAAAAAATAGTCTGTGTATACATGTCCAGTTGCGATTATTCGTTTTTTAAAGTCGTTTTCAAATAAAATATGTACCGAGTTTAATACCAATTATTCGCTCGTTTATTTTATTCTTATTCGAATAACGAATAAAAAAAGTTATTCGTTATTCAAATAATTTTGGTTCGATTAACCTATGTTATTCTTTATTCGAATAACGAATAAAAAAAAATATTTATTCGTTATTCGTCATTCGAATAAATTTTGCCCAACTCTGATTTGCATGGTATATGTAAATAATATGAATTATAATAGTTTGATATAAAATATGCGTGCGTAGGTTCGTAGTGGCCTGTTGGCAATGGAACAGACGCGGCGGTTAACATCTTCACGGTAGTCGCAGGTTGAAATCCCAAGACACACACATCTGACTTTTCAGTCCTGTGTGTATAATCATATGATAGTCATTCACCAGTGTAACGGCGAAGAAAAATATCGTTAAGAAACTTGAATTCTATAGCAAATTGCAAGATTTTCTATGGTATGCAAATTTCGCCAACCAGCGTGGTGGACTATATGGCCTAACTTCTCTTGTACTCGTGATTGTAAAGGACTCTCGTGCCCTGCTGTGGGACGTATATGAGCTGTAACAGCACAGAACATAATTACAATGATCAATTAAACTTTTCTAATGTGTTTAATCGATTACTACTGCTGTGACTTACAAAGAACAAAAATAAGGTCACAAATGCTAAAAATAAGATGTTCGACGACAATAAATATTTTGTAGAGTCTACTCTCGCTGAATACGAAGCAAGAAGGTTAGTGCGCTGTACGAAGCCTTCACCAACTGCAAACAAAATGTAACAAATATTTATTTTGCATTGCTAATTCTCTGAGTCATGTCCTTTATAAATAAATACATACAGTCACCTAGGTCGCATCCCATACTTAAACATAAATCGTGTGTCGTGAGTGCAAGTACAAGAAATTTTGTCAAAATATCCAGAGCCGAAATATTAATGGTTCAGACAAACATTTGTATCGATGCGGTTATCGAACTCACGGGCTTTCGTTTCACATCCGACGTTCAACCAACTGCGGTACGGAGGCTGTCAAAAATATATTTGGTAATAGCCGTTGGGCCCGTCTTCGCCTGGGTGCAGATAGTTTTTGAGTATAGTCGACATCAACAACATATTATTTCGCATACTAACTGTTTTATATTTAAATTCAATGTGGACATTGATCGATCGATCGATGGATCGATTATATATTGCTTTTGCCGTCTCATCTCTTTATATCCAGTTCTGTCGTATGTCTATATGTCGTATGACGTAGAGAATGCCATTTTGTCTACTTTTAATCCAGAGTGTTAGCTGCTTTATACTAAATTTCACCAACATTTCAAGCCGTTTTTGCGTGAAAGTGAAACAAACATCCATACACTAACATCCGCGATCATAATATTACTAAAGATTGCTAACTCTTAGAAAGTGGGTTCTTTATAATGAGTCTTACCGTGGTATACGACGTGAGGGACAAGTTGTACATTCCCCCAGCGCTAAATACCAAGGGTTTGCTGGCTCGCAACATTACTAAGACGATAGTGGTGCGGACGCCGCGAATCTTTGACACACCTTCTTCCCATCGCGAGCAGTAAATCGCTTCTCCGATGTTTTGACTCTAGAATAAAGAGTTTACAAGCGAACGTTAGGAAAGCTGCATTTACTTCCTCAAATTTGATACTTCTTAGTAAGTAAGTTATTGAGTGTGGTAAGAATAAGTCATGTGTTTTTTTTTTTTTCAAAATCATCTTGTTCGTTGCCTCGCTAGGAATATTGATTTTTCAAAAATCCAAGTATATAGTTTTAGTTCCCATCAAAGTCATGGGATCGTGACTCTTTTTGGTATTTTTCACCATTATAGTTTAGAATACGGCCATCCACGCCCACTTGAAAAATTTCCGTGACCACGCTATAGGCCAACAAGGCGGACGTGATGAAGGCATATCAATTAAATTCTCGATTGTAAAACTGCCCGTGCGTTTGAAAAAGATAAAGCATTTAGTTGTTTATAGATTATTTTTTTTTCTATTTCTTTTTCTATTATTAAATTATGCTCGTAGTTCTAGTAATTGAAATAATAATATTAAACAGACAACACGATATAAACCAAATAACGATTTAATTTTAAAATCTTTTATTACCAACAATTTTACATTTAATCCGTAGCATTCGAGACTTGCATTTAGGTTCAGTTTAGAAGTGAAAAAAGGCGTTTTCCTATGCCATTAAATGGCACGAGAGGGTGTCGTTATTGTGAAAGTGTCAGGCGCCGCACAGCTGCATCGCTTTTCTAGATAAAAGATATGCTAAGTTGATAATGCTTGAAAGTACCACGGAAAACTACCAAAGAACAACAACATTATATGTTCGACAATATTGTATTTAATTCTCAAGTAGAATGTATAGATGGTTATTTAATAATTCTGTGATATTTTTCTGTTGTAATGGACTAAATTATAGGCTCAAATATAATTAGTAAATTGAATTATAGTAAAGAATTTGCGTAATATTTAATTCACAACCCAAAATAAAGACCTTAAAAGATCGGTACATATACATATGTTATATTAGAATTAAATATTTCAATAATTTTAACAAATACCAAAACATTCGTTTACCTGTATAGTGATTTCTTCACACCAACGACATATAATATAGAGTCCGAACATATTGTAGCCCAAATAAAAGAGGCTCATTAGACATTTTATTTTATTCACTGCGATCGTCTGTGAAATACAATATTTTAAATTATTCTAGGCGGCGAGTATTTTTCATTATTTATGGAATCTGTATTCAATTCAACGTCATGTTTCAGTATTAGTATGACCAGTTCCTTAAAACTTGAAAATAACAAGATATTTAAGTCATTTTGTCAGATGGTTATACTATTCTAAAGATATACAATTTTGTCGCTCACAACAAAGGACTGCACTATTATTCGTTTAAGGTAAAAAAATAGCATTAACACGGTATGCTAGATCTAATAATAAGCTACTAAGATTAATTGCAAAAGTAATACGATGAAAATCAAATAATGGAAGCGCAATTACCGTAGTAGCCTGGTAGCCGACAAAACAAATAAGAATTCCGCTCGCTGCCAGTTGACCAAGCATTGGTATACTCAGTATGGTCCTTAACTCGATACTGTTCCTATAAACAAACCATAGATTGTTATCTCGATAATGACTGGTTGTTACTGGCATTTTGTTTCGTCTTCAGTCGCCCTTTGATTATCTCGTTGACTCTATTAAAGGCTGTAATAGCTATCATTAAATTAATAATGGCGAGATGTGTTTGTTTTCTTATATTTTTAGTTGGGTTGATAATTTAGTGATAAATAATAATTGTTGTTCTTAAACCGTATATACGTTTATAAATAGTTTTATACCGTACTATAGATAGAGGTTTTAATGTGATTAAATACTTTTACGAAAAACGATAATTTATTTAATGAATCCTCCGAAACTCTGTTGGTATTGCAACTGACTAATATATAATAAGTCATATTTTACAGCTTGAAATACTAAATGCTTTTCTACAAATAATATAGTATACATAATAGTATAACACGTATGTATCATATAACTGAAAAATGCGCTATGTCAACATACATGTGTATATTTAATAATAATAATAATAATAACACCCAACAGTCACATACATAGTCCTGACCCCACACTAAGATCGAGTCTTGTGTCGTGGGTATCAGGAACTACGAGAGACTTTTCGGTCTCACAAACACCCAGACCCGGAAGAAATATTTGTGGGCTACACAAACATTTCTCTCGGTGCGGGGATCGAACCCGCGGCCTCTCGTTTCACAGGCGGCGTCTAACCAACTGCGCCACGGAGGCTGTCAAATATATATTTAAATAATATTGAAAACTAGTAGAGGCGTTGTTACACATAAGGATTTTACAATGACTTTCCAAGTATGCTTTCGTTACGTATTTGTGCAGCCAAACGTTAAAAATCTTTTATCCGGTACAGCGCAAATTGGAGCTTGTCTGGGCTGCATTGCACGTCCTTTAACATTGCTGACAAAGCTTTTATGGAGCTGACGTGAGCTGAACTAAATTCCGGGGAAGTAACTAAACGGTGTTACACCATCGTTTGTTTCACGCGAAATAATCAATTGTTTCATTTAGTTTTTATATTCGAAATATTCGAATTTCATATTAAACTTGGTACACTTTTTTACTTACTTTAAAATGGTTTTGTGTTGCTCTACCAAATTGCCTAACCGTCGTAAATATACTTTAGCAAACTCTTTGTTATTAATCAGCCGTTCGCGATTGATTCCTGAAAGTAAAGTTAAATTTAAAAATAAATTGTCAATCTTCTTAATTTTATTTATTCATCACGAAGAGATTCGATTATAATAACAAGTACTCGATTATCCTACCTTTAAAGCCAGCTTCACATTCACTCAACATATTATTGAAGCAATTCGCCAACACACTATATTGGCAGATAAGAGGTATCAAATGAGACTGCATGATGAGGTCAGTTACCATGACGAAA
The DNA here is from genome assembly GCA_023078785.2 of Hyles euphorbiae. Classification (NCBI taxonomy): domain Eukaryota; kingdom Metazoa; phylum Arthropoda; class Insecta; order Lepidoptera; family Sphingidae; genus Hyles; species Hyles euphorbiae. The sequence goes on from CM041037.1 coordinate 9,001,160, forward strand.
TGGGAAGTATAGTTGAATGCGATGCAGATGAATATATAGGTGATGGCGTAGCGAAACGGAGTGTTGTATTTGAACGGCAGGCGGACTCCGACCATAAGGTTGTATTCCAAGTCGTCTAATAAGGGATACATGTACCTGTGAAAAGAGATGATGATGGTTTCTGAAGTAAGTTAGAGGACAACCCAGTAGATAGTGTCCACTGAGATAATATATTTTCATTAATTCAATATAATTGCAACGTTGTTATTGAAACGGTTTTGTGAAACTTCTACAAGCATAGCATAGTGTAATTTGCAATCGGATGCTTTGGTCACATAAAAACTGATTTTGAGAATTGAAATATAACGTTCAATCATTTGAGTTCACGCCTTGTTCAGATAATCAGGAATATTTTTTATAACTGTGTTTAACATCATAACTGTCAACTGTCAGATTTATATTCTCTCATGGCTAATACCAATTACTTAAGTATTTTTGAACTCAACTAATTTCTCAATTCTGTTTATTCAAATTTTGTAATAACCCAAATTTAATACTGTAAAAGAGTTCCAGACTACATCAATTTATAAAGATTGTGGATTTGCTGCATCACGAATAGTAACTGAATAGAATCACGTGTGAATAAGAGCAACTTAATACATATTCCGACAATGGCTGTAAGGCATCGCATCGCTCTAACGAGCTGGCGAAGTCACCACGCAACAGGGTTCGTTATTGGCGCGCTAGTACATCGTTCTTTCCAATTGTATTGGAATTGGCACGTGTGACACTTAGTTCGATCTTTATAACCCATATCGGATTTATTATGTGAATGTTGTTGTAATAATGAACTTTGAAAAGAAATCATTGCTCAGAATGCTTTTTATAATTTACGATGACAGTAATATACAACAACAATAAAATACACTTTGTTACAGGTATCTAAACTGTACTCTTTTTATGAATGTTTTCTACCTTTTTTAATGCTATGAATGGCGAGACGAGTATGTCCTTCACCTGATGGTAAGCGATACAACCCATCAGGAACAGTGCCAAAACCAAAAAACACCTTGAATTACAAAGCAATGCTTGGCATTCCACTGCGCTCGCTATCCTGAGACATAAGATGTTAAGTCTCAATATATCCAGTAGTTACTTTGACTACAATGTCCTTGAATCCAAAAACACTACTGTTTGATGGGAGAAATATATAATATAACCAGGCGGCCTCTCACACGAGATACCAACCACCACTAAAGTACCTATGTGTGTACATATATCGATCGTTCTTTTACGATGTGACTTGACTAACTTTTTAAACTTCCATTGACCCTCACTCTAACTCATTTTAACACAAAAGACCAAACTACATCATGAGCTAAATCGTGATAGTAATACCTATATATTATACCGGGTATCTCAAGACTGCTACCGAAAACGAAGCCGGGTGGTAGTTTTAGTGACTACAAACACAATGCAACCAAAAAATTCGAAAAGAATCGCACCAATTATTTTTTATGATTTTTTAAATATCGTCAATTTTAGGTGGTAAATCCATAGCTTTTGCTAAAATAATCATTTCAACACTTTTATACCTTAGATTATTTATAAATAAAAGGGTATACACTATTATTTTAGGAAAAAATGTATTTACGACCCAAATATGGTCATAGGAAAAAATAACAAAAAAAAAATTGACGCTTTTTTTTCAACTTTTTCTGTTGCATTGTGTCTGAAGTCGCTTAAACTATCACCCGGCTTCGTTTTCGGTAGCAGTCTTGATATACCCTGTATAATTGCAAGATTTGTTTTCAATTTATGTTGTCCAGGCTGATATAACAGTAGTTAGATAAATGTGATTCTACGTATGCAATTATTACTGACTTTGTTTGTGTAAACTTTACTATATTTCATTGCTTTGTGTTTGTTAGGACACGCGTATAAGCTTTGGAATGAAGCCAGTACTAGTAGCGTATAATTTATGTTTAGTAGACAAATAGTTTAAAAGAAAACGTCCGTGTTCCTAAAGATTGGAGTATGTGTTAAATTCGCAGAAATCAAATATTAGCTGTTCAGATCGTTCAAACAAAAGCAGTTTATTGTAAGTGTAATTGTAAATTGTAGTAATAACACAATTTTAGAATGCAATTTACGAGAAAATTGCTTTGCTATGACTTAATAATAGTTGTTTTATAGTAAATTATGGCTTTATATTTATGCTTCATTGAAAATAAATGTAAATGTTATTTGTGTTGATAGATTTATTTGCGTAAATGTGTATGTAATGCGGAATTAGAGACAACTGTTTACTTTAACTACTACTTGTTACTTCGTTATTATTTGTGTTACAGATGCAAACACATAAAAATTATCGAAAATTAAACATTGTTCATACATATGTATGTATGTAATAATGTACATGAATTGATCCCCTTTTTTCCCACTATTAACCGTGGGTGTGGCGTCCTACAATGTGATAGGGCGCTAACTTATTTCCATATAGGGCACAAATACTTGATTCCTGACTAAATACAAATTCCAAAGTCCATAGATCTCAGCGTTGTAAGCGTAGCGCAGTACAGTTACTGACGCAGTTAAACATTGTATATTAATTCAGACACGAGTAAATCAAAGTACTCACGGCATGTGCTGTGAAAATTTATAAAACATTATACAATAACAAAAATATTTTCAATATCCACCTGCAATATCTAGTTCCGGGAAGTCGATGCAGTTAACTTGCAACGCTGAATAATGAATTATAACATTGAACTAGTTTCGCCTGAAAATTTATTTTCGTACATTATTTTGAAGTGGTGTTTTTATTATGTTTATAGTTGTTGAACAGTGTTTATTTACGTATGGGATTTTCATCCAAGATACCACAAATCTATTGAGGTATTATACTAGAACGAACATATACGAACAAAATATCTGCATGTTGCACGAGTACGTAGGTAGTGAAGCGAGAGCGAAGATGATGTGATGTTACTGCGTAGGCGTGACAGAGACCGAAACAGAAGGATCGGTACGGTACCGTTCATGTTTATTACAAACATTTTGTTTGCAGTATCCCCTCGTAGTCAAATATCTAAATGCACAAATCCCAATGTATTTCATTAAGGCATTGAGTTGTAGGTTATACATGTCAGTAGGCCGCCTTATAAGGAATGGAATTTGTTTTTTAGGTGTAAAATATTCTGTTTCTTTATTATGTACCTCCCACAATGTGAAGTCACACATATTGTCACAGCATTATTAATAGTTTCAGTGATTAATACGTTAAGTATAAAAACACAAAGAAATATTGCCGCTTGTGTCACATTCAAAAATTATAACCACAATCAAAAACGTCTGCTCTCATGAAAAACAAAAAATAAATGATGAAAAATAACAATTGGCACTATATTTAATTAGATGAGCTAATTATTACCAGGCCGCCAGAGCGCTGTTTCCCAAAGCGAGAAGTAATTTCAAATATCTCTCATGTCTTTGCACCCAAAAGTTGACTATTTCTTTCCTTTTTTTGGTTGAAATATCAAAGTAAGGAGATTCCATGGACGTCGCAAGCCTTTTGTAAACATCTTTGTGTTCCATCTATGAATGTAAATAAAAATGTATGATTTACTTCAAAGAACTATTTGATCACTACATACACATTAGAAGAAAGGAAATTGGAAACCTTGAACGATGAACAACATAGAAACGTTTTATATCCTTCATGTTGGCAGTATTACGAGCTCTACATTTTATTGACTATAATGGGCTCAAAAATCTCTAGCTCTGTACTCTATTTGGAATTCACTGGACTAAACATCAAACATATTGTACTAACTTTGTTGAGACCACATAAAATATAATTTTCATTGTATTAAATTCATAAAATACGGGAAAGCGGCGCTACATTTATCAGAAGTACAGTGTCAAAACGACCTAAACAAAGTGTAAACTCCAAATATATTTCATCAAAACTTTAGGCGTGTGGCAAAATACGGAACTACAATTGAAATTTAAAAAATATCTATTTAACGCATTGTTTGAGATATGTTTTCATATTATAAATAACAAGAATTGATATTCTTAATCCAATAGTATTAACATGTATTAATATGATTCTCATTGGAAAAATCGACACACCTTGCGAGTTTATATTCTGTAGATAAGAATTATTAGAAAAATATGTGTAAATTTAAATTGATATTTGAACATCAACATTAGGATTTGAAAACCTCATATTATTCACTATTAAACGACATTTGACATATATTCCTAAATGTACACATTTTTCTGATACTCCTTACAAAACGTAAACTTGCAAGGTGTTTATATTTTACTGATGAGAAGTGTCTTTGGCAACAGTATGACAACAACGGATTCGGCCGCCAAAAGACGTAGACAATTACTTACTAAATTCTTCAGTTTATAGAGAGTAATGAGATGGATGACGATGACGTTGATGCAGGCGGCAATTTCGTCCAGACTCAAGGACTCGGTGCACGCGTACCACAGCTCGCCGAGCACAAACAATGCCGTCATTACTTTTATCAAACTGCTGTACATTAAATAGAGCACGCCATGGTCTGAAGATGACAATCCTGCGGAACGTTCATTACTTTTATTGCTTATTTTAAAACCATTTGAAACGTCGTCAAGAGACGAACTTACTTATGGCCGCATTCAGGGGGTTACCCTATATTTCGACACGATATTCGAATATTAGTACGCTCAACGTCCACCACGAATAAGATAAAAAATCACTTCTAAAAATCAATATTATAAAAATTTATTATTATCATTAATAATTTATGAAATGGTCTCAATTTTGCTAAATTGCAACTCTTTTATGATTATTGTTTTGTAAACTTATTTTGAAAATAGCAACGCTAGAGTTTCTTGCCCGTTCTTCTATGGCGAAAATAATGACTGAATCTAAATAATGTATGACATTGTATGGATTTAATAAATATTTTCATTTTAATTTAATTTCAATAGCATTCTCTATGAAACTTATAATTCACTTTGAACTTAAGCTACGGTTACAACATACGATGGAGGATTTGGCCAGTTTGTAAAGTATTTAGGCATATTCGATTTGCACACACACAGATTTGCATACGACGTTCGAATATTCGTCGTGTCAGAGTATAGAGTAATCCCCTGAGACGTTTTATGTCAATTAAATTGTTCCTCAGCATATATTCTCTTCGGAAAATCTACACTAAGCAATGATTGAATTGAAATTAAATGTCTTTGAGTACGGTGACTCACACAGTTACAGTACCTACTTAGACATAATATATTCGATAAAAAATAATACGTAAGTATTGTGCTAGTAATGTTATGTCATTTACTTTTTTATATCTTATGTAATAAAAGTAAAATGTGGAATGATGGTTTGACAAAATAAAGAATAAAATGCCAAAGACTAAGAGTTTTAAGGTGAGAAAGTGAGTGACATGACCATCTATTATACAGGTATTATACCTTTATAGGTAAAAAGAGTAACCTCTTTCAAAACCACGTTTAATATAAATAAATAAAAGTGTTCTTTCATAGAATATTGGATATTTACATGGCTTGTTAATTAACCTGTGTAAACAGCTTTTATATTATTTATTTTTTCATCAATATTGAGGCATTAACCTTTCGCTCCACCGGTTTTATTATACCTTTTGTTGACCCTTATGTAATATCTAACCTTTGTACCATAATACCCTAAATTCAATTGAAACCCACTCGAGCTGAAAACAGTGGGACCTAAAGCGCGGATAAATAGAAAGATAAAAAGGGCTAAGGGCTTACTTTATTATAGTTACCTAAAATCTGGTATGGGTTGCCATAAAAATCTATGGTAATAATTAAAGATTTTGCTGATACTAATATGCAAATATTTTTTTCCTTGGTATTTTGATTCAGTATGCACGTATTTTATATATCTTTCGCGTTTTATACATCATTTGCGTTTTTAAACGTAGGGATTGACTGTATGACCGACGTAAAATCTTACCACCGAAAAATTAAGATTTCGATCCAACATATCACGTAAATTGAATTCAAATCGTCAAAGCTTTAATAAGATTTACTTTAATGTCGACACACCTATCTTTAACACTCAAGCACTTAATAATTACATCCATACCTGCTAAGTAAGCAATACGATAGACAGATTCATAAAACGCAGTCTCCAGAGCCCCGCTAGATTGCTCGAGGGCTTTGGTCGGAGTCAATTTCTTCCACAAATAATTGAGACGCCCCATCGTTTCGATATATTTGTAAAATGAGCTCCTACACTTTTATACCGTGTTTGCTGTCGTAGTATCTTTGATGTATCTGTTGACAGTTTAATTAATTCATATGTCCGTTTCCATGTGCGAACGTCTCGCGAAACGAATGGAAAACTAAATAAAAATACGAATGAAGCGAAAAACGTCAACGAAAAAGAAACGGAATGGTTCCAATTAGGAATTCGTGTAGTTATCATTGTTTTTGATGAGTATTACGGAACTAAGCCGTTATGAATATCGATATTTTATTTAGACATTAATTTATATTTGCAAGTTGCATTATAAATCAAACGCTAATATTACTTTATATTATAATACAAATATCAGCCCACACCTAAGCACGGGCCCCTTCTACGAATAAGAGATATTTGGGCCTCATTCCGTCATAGCCAGACTATGATGCCCAGGTTATTGAATCAATATTACGCATTGTGTATTGTACTCAGGTTTAAAAATTCATCTCCATATATTTACACGGCAACAAAATGAATTTGTTTTATTTTTTATGTATTTTTTTTGTTTTTGTATTGCTAGTTTGAAACTTACTTAAAGTGTAATATGGCCGATATGGACAGTTAATTCCTTTGAACAATAATAAGACCCTTTCAAGTGTTGGTAGGTATTTTACTCTGATTAGCGTTGGTGAAAACATTAAGTTTGATTAAATTATAAGTGATGTTGAATTACTTTATTGACATTCTTTGGAGATATTACACCCTGTTAAACACGAAGTAGGTTTATTTAACTGCTGCTGAAATTCCAACAACTGTAAGGACGAATTAACGTCACACCCGTTTAGTAGACAGGACTTACATAAGTTTTTTGTTAATGAACAAGCTACAGCGAAACAGAATTAAACCAGAGGAAGCGGTGACAATTCAAAAATTAGGCATTCAAAACTTGGATGATCATTTTATGGGGATAGAAAATTTGCAAAAACGTCTTCAGATTTCTATGCCGACTCCAAAAGTTTCAGAAAATGTCTGTGATGCAAGTGTTGGTTGATTTAAAGTGAGCCGAGGGTAAAATAAAGCTGATCGAACGTTATTTTTCCATTTGGAGTCGTTGATCACGAGGTGGGTCGTCCAGTAAGTAGCCAGGTTAACGTTGCTTTGCCAACATCGGTATAGGACAAATGGATATATATACGTTTTTGAGGTTGTCTTTATCTTAATTAAATAGATGAAATAATACTGGATGTCGATACGTCTAAGAGTACATCAAAATCAAGAAATTGCTATTAGAAAGGTATGGTCGAATAAATAGTATTTTGCTTAAAATAACCCCTTTTCTTTAGTTTTAACCACGCCTATTTCAAAAATGTACTATTACTTATTTAAAGAAGGGGGAGAAGCGGGTGGAAAGAGTAAGTATTATTGAACCTTTCGCTAAAACTGAGTCATTTCAGTCTTTTAGGTATAGACTTGAATTGATGTTATCTTTTTTATTACCCTTGTTAATTGGATTAATAAAAGCGATGTGTACTTCTGTTTTATCTCTGCATGCGTTTCTTTGTTCGTTTGTGAGAATGATACGGATTTTTGTTCAATATTCACTTTTGAGAAAAAAAATGTACATGTGTAAAGAAATAGGCATTATTCTTATACTAGTACATGTCCCTACTACATTGAACTTGACGGTAAATGCAGCGTATTTTTTCATATTTATTTATTTAATAGAGCAACCAGTGGCAGTTAAAAATTATACACAAATAAAAACAGAAATACATATATTTAAATAAAAGTAACACCTGTTTAAGTTCGTCACAAATGCACTGTTCTACAAAACAATCAAATCAGTTAATGTTAAACATTGGAATATAGCTAATGTTAAACAATCAGTTTATTTGTTTGAAATACAATGAAATTTAAAGACGCATGCTTCATGGAAAAACGCTCTTATTTAGCAATTCTTTGTTTTAATGCATCGTGTTCTGAAGGGTTCTAATTGTAAAGTAGTTTTAATGCTGACATCTCTTGATCTGACATATTTGTCACTCAAAATACTCTGGACTAGTAATTAGCTACCAGACCTAGACTTTGTATTTGTCATACGTCGTATACAGTATGTAGATACGAATTATATTTATTTACTTTATATGACAATGTAGCTGAAGCTATTTTCAATGTTTTTTACATACATACATACATAAACTCACGCCTTGTTCCCAGAAGGGGTAGGCAGAGGTGCCAGGGCACCCACATTTCGCCTTGTATGTTCCGTCCCACAATGTGATAGGTGGCGAGCCTATCGCCATATCGGGCACAAATTCCTGACTCTGGGCTGATACTGAATAGAAAAATCCAATATCACTTTGCCCAACCCGGGATTCGAACCCGAGACCTCGGCTTTGTAACCGTACCGTAGTACAACTACGCCACCGAGGCAGTCAATGTTTTTTAGTATAAAAGATAAGAGGAATAGAGAGGATGGATGAGGATTACTAAGAATTAAGTGCCAATTACAAATTAAAACAAGGGCACAATTGATATCTTTTTAATTTTTATGGTAGAAATGTTTAGAATAATATCGGTGCAGCAAAAATGAATGTAGGAGTTTCTCTTTAAAGTACAACGTTCTTTTAAACTTTAGAAAAATAAGAATGTTGTATAACAAAGACTTATGCCCTAGTGTATAACATAAGGGCATCGTAAAACATCTTGCAATCAAGCAGATCGTTGAAAATTCCACGGTCACATCCTCTAACCCAGAAGATACTATAGGTAGTCGCATCGACAAAATCACATTAGAAATAAAAAAATATGTTTCATTCGCTACCGTCGTGCGTGCATTTATTTTAAAACGTTTACATAGTTTTGATTAAACAAAGGTTTTTGTTCTAAACTAGGTGTGAGTAATGTGGATGATGTCACGACTGTATCTAGTAGTGACGAGGTAGATGCTACTCGTGTCGGAATCTCAGCAGCACTGTCAGGGCACTGTACGATGTCTTCACCAACTGGAAATATTATATATTTAAAACTATATTCTGTCTGTATCAGTCCATATACGTCCCATTGCAGGGTACGGGCCTCCTTTGCAATGCAGAGTACGATTTAGAGTGGTTAGGGCATATAGGCCATCGCACTGGCCTAGTGCGGGTTGGCCAACCCTAAAATATATCAAACTTGATTTATAATGTCAGCCTCGATGGCGTAGTTGCACTATAGTAAAATTAAAACGCTAAGATTTCGGATTTGAGTGCCGGGTCGGGTAAAGTAATATTACATTTTTCTATTCATTATCAGCTCCGAGTCAGGAATATGTGCCCGATGTCATAGGGAGCGACCTTATCACATCGTTAGACAGAACATACAAGGCGAAATGTGAGTGCCCTGGTACCTCTGCCTACCCCTTTTGGGGAAAACGCGTGAGATGTAGTTATGTATGTTTTATTTGTTGATCATACAATAGAAGGAACATAAAGAAGCGTCTTACATATAAAGGAAATAAGACTTAAAGCTAAATATAAAGTATATCCATGTTATCGCTATCAACGAACTCTACCAGATAACCGTATTAGTAACTCGTTTGAAATTATATTCATTCTCAGAATATAAAAAGATATATCATGCGTAGTCAGGGTATACATATACCTTTGTAGTTTGTTCGTGTTATTAGAAACAATTGGAACACCGTTTTATATATTTTATATTAGACACCATTACCTATAATTTATAAAACCAAACAACTGCTAAATTATGGTTTCCTCGAATTGGCACTATAACCCAGGATCTTATGTTATATCTACCCATGCTTACTATTGTGTAAAAACAATGATCACCAACTTTATATAGGTAAATATAAGAAAATCGGCTTCATTATTCATCATTACAGAATTTCATGAAAATAAAAAATGTTGCTTCATTAGCCCTATGATTCATCACATTTATCTACATACAACTTAAGGAAGAGATCAAAGGAACCTAAATAAATAATCAAAATAATACTAGGTACAAATTTTATAAGCAAATGTTGCTCATTAATTAATTCAAACAACCGCAAGCAGCGTGTCCCGGGGCCTCGATGCGTATACCTACAAAAAGTTGCTATCGTAAAGTAACTATAGTATATACCAAACAACTTCTATTTGTAATGATGTTAGCGATTTCTACTCTCTGATAAATTGTATTTATCATGTGGAAATTCACTTGTGTTAATTTTTAAAATAATTTTTATTCTGCTTTTGTATTGTTGTGTTGTGTTTGAAAAATCTCGTAAACATTAAATATTACTGCTTTAGGGCGTGGTCGTGCAGAAATTATAAGCCATTAAAAGCACAGAAAATCAAGCAAATATTCTAACAATCATTGCTTTGGGTTGTATTATATTATTAAAGTCCGCCAATAATGATATTTTTTCTCATAATCTCGTACGTACGTATGTATAGATAATACTTTGAACCCAGTGGTGGAGATACTGTGGCCGCAAGGATTTTTTTTAATCTATCTAGTAAAGTAATAATTATGTTTTCGTAAGCATACCTTATAAGTGCTATTTATACTAAGGTGTACAAATAAAAACGATAATGTAGGTAAATTGATATGTGTGTCTTTTTAAATGGGAAATATAATTTGTGATTTACAAGACTTTCAATGTGTTTAACGTACTTCTATTCTTGTTGGAATTGCCCATATTTTAGAAGTTTATCATCAATTTTCATATTTGATGCCCTTTTAAATCTTAGTAGGAATTAACTAACAAAATCTTTCTATAATATTCATCTACACTAGAAAAGACTCTTACAGGTCTTCAGTTTTATGATTTTAGGCCCATTGGTTTAGGCAGCGCTTTGCCTATCGAAATATTATGATGAAAATATTTAATTAACTGCATGCTTCAAACAAAAAGTTCTTTAATTTCACACTCATTAAATAAAACCTTAAATGCGTAGAATATGCACGTTCGTACTGAAAGTTTAAGTTTGAATCCAGAGCTTTATATACAAAGCTACTGACAGACAACTGCAAATACACAAAATTGTTCACGTAATTTTCATTTACTGAATTAAGTTTACTTATACTACAGAGAGCAGGATATTAAGCGCCATCTTACGCGTATATATGATCTCTAAGCAAATACTAACAAAATTATGTATGTAAACCTTTGCAATTACGCCGATCAACAAAGGGTGAACAGGTGCTTGTCATAATATATTACAAGAAAATAATGGACTAATATGCATTGTTACTGTGTGGATTACAAGGCAAAATGTGGGTGTCCTTGCACCTCTGCCTACCCCTTCTGGAAAAAAGGCGTGCGTTTATGTATATATGTACTGTATGGATTGTTATCATACTAAAGTTAGAATAAGGCTATTCCATATTTTTTTATATAAAGTCGATGGTTCATGCTACAAAAATCAAATTTAAAGAGGAAATAAATTTAGACGTAAAACGAAATCCACACCATGTAGCCTTTTCTGACTTCATTATCATCGTGTTCAGTCAACTCCTAAATTACATACATATGTACATAAACTCACGCCTTTTTCCGAGAAGGTCTAGGCAGAGGTGGCTGGACACCCAAATTACGCCTTGTATGTTCCGTCCCACGATGTGATAGGTGGCGAGCCTATCGCAATATCGGGCTGATAATGAATAGAAAAATTCAATATCACTTTGCCCACCCGGGATTCGAACCCGAGACCTCAGCTTTTTAACCTTACCCTATGACAACTACGCCACCGAGACAGTCCTCTTGAATTAATCCTATAATTTTACATAAAACTCCAAACTTACAGTGGTATAAGAAGTGAGGGACAGGTTGTACATTCCCCCGGCAGTCAGGAGTAGTGGTTTGTTGGCGCGAGCGAGCACCACCATGATGGTGGAACGAACACCAGGCAGTGTCGTCACTCCGCACTCCCATCCCGAGAAGTAGATCGCGTCGCCAATTCTCTGGCTCTGAAGATATCAAAAAAGTTATTTAATTAATTAAACGGAGAAAGATATTAAAAACCGCTTATTTATTAAATTGATTCGGTGAAAAATCATTGATGTTTAAATTCTCACTACATTTGTCTACCAAATTTCGAAGATATGCAACTATGTAACATCAGAATTGGTACTAGTCCTAATTGTGCCAGTTTCGTCAAGATTTCTACAATATTACCCAACCACCTACCTATTCTATCCCGTTTTTTTATATCATGGTGGGTTCGCTCATTTCCTTCGGGCTATAAAGTTTAAGAAACTAAAGCATGTAAAAACCTTTCTGCGGAATCTGTTCGACACGTTTTTGTGATGTTTTCTTTTATATTACTCATCACTTCGATCGACTCCACAGACAGAACCATTGATTAAATGTCGAGTTACTTTTTGCAAATGGCGGCAATGGTCGGCATCACCAAGTATCGTAGCTGTTTATTGGCAACGGTCATACTTAATTTTAGGAGACCGGTTTACTGCTTTAATATAATTACGTCAAAGAGAACCCTGTGATGTCACATTTTTAAACTACTGACAAGTTCTTTGAGCAAAAATGAATATTTAGTTACTAATTCACTAATATACCAGTCTGCTATACCAACGACAATCATTTTAGAACACAATTATTGCCAATGAAATATACAAATATACGTACTATTAAAAAAAAAACAAACCTGAACTGTAATTTCTTCACACCACAAGCAAATGATGTACAGTTCAAAAACATTGTACCCCAAGAAGAGAAGGCTCATGAGACATTTTACTACGCTAACAGCCAGAGTCTGAAATATAATTATAATATATTCAATACTACCTAAAGTCTAGATAGCTAATGATTTTAACACAGTTAACAAACCACTCGGCTCGGCAAAGTGATGACATATAGGTAAATGTAGCCCCGTTAACATATTTCTAATGAACTAAATATGACAAATGATCCCTAGGCTTGGAAGGACTCAAAGTAATAATATGATAAACACCTGGGCTGTAATCTTTTTAACAGGTCACTTGATGGTAAGCGATTTCTGCTGTCCATGAACATCCACAATGCTCGGACTATGGATGTGTTGCCGGCCCATCCAATTGGGAGGTGAGCGGGAAGGAAAAAATATGGGAAGGGGAAAGGGGTGGTGGGTATCTAATATTCCACTGTATGCCGGTCAACTAATCACGAAAACAAATCTCTTGGGTCAAGCCATTTAGGTAGAGAATCTTCTAACATTTATCAAAGTATTATTTAATTAATTCATATTTCATTTATCGTAAATTATTAAGTTTCTTACACATAATGTTTGAAATACCGTCCCAGAATCATTATTCATAAACTTTTTTGTGTGATTTTGCGCATAGAATAATTGGCAAGATTGTTTTAGTATAAAGTTCGATCATTAGCAGAACGTTAAATGTAGAAAGACGCTCGTTACCGTTGTCGCTTGGTATCCAACGAAGCAGATAAGTGTCCCACTGGCGGCTAATTGTCCAAGCATCGGGTAACTCAATGTTTTTCTCAGATACATAGTGTGCCTGCAATTTATTTAATATGCTGTATTAAACAAAGAGAAAATCGTTCACATTTTTGTCAATAATAATACCAACCAGCGAGGCACATAATATTTTCTTAATCTGAGTAGCTCTCCTCCTATTTTGTAATACTTATCTAATCTCGTGAAATTCTCCATTCTCCAATTGCCAACAACAATTGTAAAAGCATATCAGAGACTCTCTTTATGAGAAGACAGAATGAAATTAATTAATTTAGCAAAAATAATAAATTTAACCTCATAATCCCTCAGGATTAAGTGCAAGCACGCACATTTGAAATAGAAAATTGAGGTTTTTTACGTGACAATATTGTCCCAGTTTTGACCAGAGGCTATAGCAGCAATTTACACATATAATTAATGAAACTACGATCTACGTAAATGTCCAAATCATAATATCCGGAGGTAAAGACATTTATATAGGTATGGCAAAAATAATATACTTTAAAAATAAAACGCTGATTGTTTCGCTAAATATTATGGAAGAAAAGATATACTTTTCTTTTCAAAGAACACTAATGTGATTAATAAGTTCAAAAGCTTTAATATAACACATTAAAAGATCAGCTTAAGTTATATTAGCATGCAGTGCCAATACACAGTATATCAAACGAATAGACTATAAATCTGAATTGGAATGAATGCAGAATATTTCAATACACACTATGTCTAATAAATCATGAATAATCGGCTATGAATTTCTATCGGTAATTTAGTTGGCCACAGCGACTGTGGTGTCATCTGTTATGCGGAGGAACTACAAATTACTTTGACGATGTGTTATTGAAATTTCGTTCCATTTCCTTTGTTACACTGTTACGTGACTATTATGGGCTGAACGAAGCAGGATGAACGTGGTATCATTTACTATATACGAATATAACGCAATATGTGCTAACATGCATATAAGGTGCAAATTTAAAGTAAGTTAAAGTTTAAACGAGAGAATTATTTAAATACGGAATTATCCGTGCTTGCATGTTACTAACAAAAATATACGCTGAAAAATAACAAAGAGAACCTTAAAATATTTACGCCAAAAAGCCCATCTGAATACCCTGTGCTAAGGATTTGTTGGATCAACAGAACATTTTAATTTTTTATCATATATCATTTGTGGTGGGTCGCCACAGTATCATTGTTCTGGGAGCACAACTCATATATCTCCTTTTTGAATAAGTCTAAGATACTACTCAACTAATTTCGAAACTGTAGTTTTGTCAACCAATCTATGGAACATCTATAAATGCATTTTTATACCAGTCTTAAAATATTATAATATTGGGTCTGTAAGACCTCCCAAATTAAACGCCGAACATCTTTACAAATGATTGTATTTATACAAATAACTATAAAATAAATATTTATAACATCTTAATGCTTTTCCTTCATCCGTGCAAATCCATCTGTCAAAAACCCCCCGCGCTCTCTTTTTGTTTTTCAAAACTATATATATTTTTAAAAGCGGCCAATCTCCATGTTATGCAACCTTACACTCGTCCATCCTGATAACGTGTATGTCCCCATACACGACCCCGTTGGAAACCTTACACGCTGGATATTCTGACAGATTGATTTACTAATGCTAACAATTGTTTAAATCTAAACATAAAATAAATATTTTACATCAATTCGTATGAATTATCTATTATGCTAAATTATTTTTAAAATATATGCCAAATATCATGTAATGTTTAAAAATAAATAATCCTGGCTATTAACCACATACAATTAAAATTTAATCAATTATTGCTTGATAACCAACTTAATCAACTACTAATTTAATAAACCGTTAAAACCAACTAGTCAACTTCTCGTAACTATCCACCATTAACCAAATTATTAACCAAAACAAAATTAACCGACGAGTCAAGCCATGAGTACTTCCTTTCTCACGACTTGCCCGTTAACCAAAATTAACCGACGAGTCAAGCCATGAGTACTTCCTTCCTCACGACTTGCCCGTTAACCAAACTTAACCGACGAGTCAAGCCATGAGTACTTCCTTTCTCACGACTTGCCCGTTAACCAAAATTAACCGACGAGTCAAGCCATGAGTACTTCCTTCCTCACGACTTGCCCGTTAACCAAACTTAACCGACGAGTCAAGCCATGAGTACTTCCTTCCTCACGACTTGCCCGTTAACCAAACTTAACCGACGAGTCAAGCCATGAGTACTTCCTTCCTCACGACTTGCTCGTTAACCAAATCTAGAACCAGTCTTGGTCAAGTTGCGAATCCATCCATTCTCGCAGCTTGACCTGAAACAATATAAAAAATATTCTGTAGTATAGGATATAAGTAAATACTGAAAAACAAAAACAAACAAATACAAAAAGCAATGAACAGCTCTTTAATAATTATTATCTATTTGTGCAACCCTGTTTCTTTAATCATCGTCATAATTATCATAATTATTTCCATCATCCTCTAACTGTAATGATGATATATGAATCCAAGGCTGCATCCTATCTGAAGCTACCGTTGTCTTACGCCTGTTTTTCATGCCTTGAAAGCCAGGGATGGGTGAAACCCTGTAACGATATTTCCCCAGAATCTTTACTACTTTAAATGGACCTTCGTATATGGGCAAAAGTTTAGTGCTCTTGCCATCATTATTGAAACTTTCTCGATTTTTACTAAATTACCCTTGTTATAGATATGAGCAGGTTTACGTTCTCTATCATAATAAGCTTTCTGTTTGTCTTGTTCTTTATCTATTTTAGTTTTTACCTTATCGCGTAATTCATCCAAATTATTGGTCTCGCAAACTAAGTCAGTAATTTCATTTAGTATAGGATTACTTTCACTATTCATCATAGTACCAAACATGACTTCAGCAGGTGCTCTACCTATAGTCTTTTGCAAAGTATTATTAAGACCCCATTGGATGCGGCCAAGTCGACAATCCCAATCTTTCTCCTTTTCTTTTAAGTTTTGCGCAGTTAGAGAATTTAAAATGGTACAATTGCATCTCTCTACCTGCCCGTTAGACCTGGGACTTGCTACCGCATTTAAAATATGCTTTATACCTTTATTTGAACAAAACTTTTTAAAAGCATTCGATGTGAAGCAACTACCACGGTCACTTATAAGCCTATCAGGCGTCCTAAAGGTATCAAAAATGTCTTCCAATACCCGTATGACATTAATCGCTTTGGTATTTCTAACGGCTCTAACCAAAAGGAACTTGGTGAAAGCATCTACAACGACTAATATGTGAGTATGACCACGTTTCGACTTTACAAAAGGACCCAGATGGTCAATATGCAGGGTATGAAAAGGCACTGCTACCTTTGTAATGGGATGTAAAAGACCTTCATGCGAATTTGATGTTCGTTTAGCGTAAGCGCATTCAATACATGAGCTAACATTTTTTTTACAATACGCGTCATTTTCGAAAACCACAAATAACATTTTTTAATACGCTCCAAGGTCTTTTCATATCCTATGTGTCCTATGTCATCGTGATTCATTTTACACACCTGCCATCTGGCGCCCTTTGAAACCACCCACCTCAACTTAGTTTTATCAGCATCTACATATCTAAATAATTTATTATCTTTAATGACATCGTTTTGTTTAATATACTCCAGACCCTTCAAGTCTGAATTATTATCGACAATATTGCGAATTCTTTCCAATTCAATGTCTCCCATCTGTAGGGAGAGAAGCCAGTAATTATCACTGATGACTAAAACATTGGGACAGCCCGCTTCACAATTAACCTCTTGACCAATGACTGGATTCCTTGACAGTGCATCTACGTGTACCATTTTCGTATTCTCAATAGTACAATTAACTCTTGTAAACAAACAAACTAGCCACCACCTCGCAATACGAGGTATAAGGTCGCGCTTTTGGAAAGTAGGTCGTAAAGCACTACAATCTGTGACAATTTTAAATTGGCTGTTTAATAAGAAAACTCTAAATTTTTTTGGGCACACACAACTGCTAATTTTCCAACTCATAAGAGTGGAAATTTTTCTCGTCTGAAGTTGTTTGGCGGCTGTAATAAGCAATTGGTTTTAGTGAATCAGTGTCTTGTGATTTTTGCAACAGAATTGCTCCTAACCCAATTCTACTCGCGGCTGTATACAGTTCAGTTTCGGCAGAAGGATCATATATCGCAAGAAGAGGTCTATCAACCAACCTAGCTTTTAGTGCATCGAAAACCTTTTGTTGGTCATCAGACCACTTCCACTTAACATCTTTTTTTAACAACTTCGTGAGGAGATAAGCCAGTTAAGCAAAACCTTTGATAAATTTCCTGAAGTAGCTTACAAGACCGAGGAATCGTTTCACAATGTGCACGTTATTAGGTCGAGGAAACTCAGAAACACTTTAAATTTTTTTTTCAGGCCGCATCGCGGATTAACCGAGCTCGATTCCCAAATAGTCTATCCTAGTTTGCAAGAAGCTACACTTTGACAAATTTAACTTTAATTTCGCATTGTCTATAAGTTGCAGTACCTCCTCAAGCCTTCAAAGTACCACATCAGTATCTTTGTCATATATCAATAAGTCATCTATGTATACGATAGCTTTGTTAAACCTAGCTGGTCCCAGGACATGGTTCATCATCCGCTGAAAAACAACTGGTGTATTAGCCAAACCGAACGACATCCGATTAAACTCATACTGCCCGTCTGCTGTGACAAATGCCATAAGGTGTTTATGTGATTCTACTATTGGTACTTGGTAGTACCCCGACATTAAATCTAAAGTGACAAACCATACCTGACCTGAAAGGCGAGAAATCTTGTCCTCTATTATTGGAATTCGATATCGCTCCTTCAAAGTTATAGAGTTGATCATTCTATAATCAATGCACAAACGTAAGTTGCCATCTTTCTTTCGAACTAAAATGATAGGACTCGCATAATTGGACACAGACTCCCGAATTATGCCAGCCTCCAATATTTCGTTAACCATGCCTCCCACTTTATCGCGTTCGAGAAGGGATAATCGATATGGTCTATACGCTAGTGGTTCATTCGTTGTAAGCTCTATTTTCATCTCGACCAAACCTTCATAACTGTAGGGATACCATCGTGTACAACCCCTATTTTAGACGCGCTGAATTTACCTAAAAGTGTCACTTCACTGCCAAGGTCTACAAAAGCTTCTAAAGAGACACCATTAATGCATACTGTTTTCATATATTTATCATTTGGTTTTGAATATGATATACACATCGCCCTAGGTACCGTATTACTTTCCATTGACTGGCTTAATTGTAAAAATTGACAATTCCCAGATTTGTGACCTACTAAAAGGCACTTCTCACATCTAATTAGCAGTTTAGTGCACTTGAGATATGGATGCCCTCGCTTCTTACAGTCATAGCAGAACAACGTCGTATTAATATTACTCCTAATGGTAGCCCTACTATTTGTACTGGTTTCGGCAACATTATCTTGCCGTGTAAACTTATGCCGAAATGGAATTGAATAAGTGAACTCCCTCATTGCTCAGCAAAAATTTTAATAATTGATCTGGTTCCGAACATCTTAACGCTAACGCGCTTGATTTCATGGTTTTGTCTGACAAGCCACGTATGAAACAGTCTACTGCACGTCTACCCGAAATATCGCATTGATTAAGTAAAGCAAGCTTCTTATAATAATAATTCTCTATAGGCTCGTTTACCCTGCTTTTACGCCTTAACATATCTTCCAAGGACTGGCCATGATTTTGTTCACAAGGAAAAACCATTAGAAGTTTCTCCTGCCACTCTGACCATGTAAATAGAATAGACGTTAAACTTTAGTACCAAATTTTAGCCAGTCCTTGCAGTTTTTGCACAGAGAAATGTATAACAGTTTTCTCGTCCCAGCCGTATACCGCAGCACATTCGTTAACTTTTTAAAGCCAACCGCTGACATTTATTCGATGGATCAAATTCTGATAAAACATTTTGACTATCAATTCTACTTATAGGTTGTGAATAGTGCTCGGACAGCTGTAACGGTATTGTCTTAAACGATTTTATAATCTTTACAATATCTTCGGAAGAGAAAGTTGGACTACATGACCTGGAACGACACCCTGTATCAGTGACGTGGTCCCGACGATCTCCTCGACGTCGGTCCTAGTCTTGCGATGAGCCTCGACCCGCAGTCCTGGAGCGCTTCTGATGCTCGTCGATGCGGTGCCCGTCGCGTCGCACCTCGCACGATGCTTTCCGAGACTGCTGCCGCTCGCGCCGCGCCTCGCATGATGCTTGCCGGGACTGCTGCTGCTCGCACCTCCACCGTGCGGTGACGTCACGTTCCTTCTGAAGCTTACGCTCCGACCATCGCTGTCTTCTCTGCGTCAGTTCTCGTTCCAGAACCTGTAAGCTTCTACTGCTGGCGCGACTGCGACTTCTTCGATAACCCCGGCTGCGACTGCCATCACGACTCCGCCGCTCTCCCGTCCCGCTCTGCCGAGCAGGTGTCTCCAAACTTCGGGCAACCTCGCTTCTTTCGTCCATTATCTGAAACTCAATAAACAACAAAACCAAAAAGAAAACAATTAAAATCATTTGAATATAATTGGTTTGAAACGGAAAACTATCCAGATGAACAATCGTGTCTAACTTTGTTTAACTTAACAAAAACAATAGTAGCACTTGACAAATAAAAAGAAAAGAAACTAAGAAAAATAGTTTAACCACCATAAACACAAAAATAATGTACTTGTATTGCGGTAAATAGTCTAAACTTATCATTTCTAAGAAGATAATCTGCTAACGAACTAAGGGCGTGTAACAACTTACAGATTTTCGATTTCCACTTCTGAGATGTAAGACCTCCCAAATTAAACGCCGAACATCTTTACAAATGATTGTATTTATACAAATAACTATAAAATAAATATTTATAACATCTTAATGCTTTTCCTTCATCCGTGCAAATCCATCTGTCAAAAACCCCCCGCGCTCTCTTTTTGTTTTTCAAAACTATATATATTTTTAAAAGCGGCCAATCTCCATGTTATGCAACCTTACAGGTCTGTAATTTGTGACTAAAGGCTACATACATTTTTCCCATAAGTTTCACTTGAACACGAATCTAAATTCAGTGTCTTATTTGCTTTTCTCCTTCAATCTTTCCATAAAAGCAAATATAAATCATTTAGTTCTTTCAAACAGCTCTAGATACGAAGATGCGTAACAACTCTTACTTCAAAATTTGTTTGTGTTGCTCCACCAAGTTTCTCAATCTTCTTATGTATTTATCAGCAAACATTGAGTTATTTACCAACTTATTTCGAGGTATGTCTGAAAATGAATTCATATTTAAATCATTTGGCGATACGCTCTGATGTCCTTTACCTAGACTAATTGCTATTGTTTGATTGGAAGTCAGTAATTCGCTTCAGTAATTTCATTCATTCCGAAGCGTCTTCAGTACCTATTCAACTTTGCTTGTGTTTAATCTAGCAGCTAGATTTGGTAGGTATTTAATGACTGAATGAAGTAATTTCTAAAATATGAAAAGGAGGATATTATACACAAATATGAATCATTGTTAGTTTTTTGAACTAATTATGTATGTGCTACGTATCTCGATCTAATTCTAGTTTGCTTGTTTTGCTTATATTTACAGAACAGATGATATTATTAACAAACCTCACAAAGGTCGTGATTTATAAAGGAATTGCAAGTCAAGTATTTATTTATTTATTTATTATTATCAAAATGATTCGTGATAACTATACACATGGTAAAACGGATTCAGAGAATAACAAACCAAATTGGTTTCGGTTTCAATTCGGCCGAATATTTGCGGAAATTACTGAACTGTGTTGAATGTTTGAACTATTTCGAACATGACTAATAATTTTCGTATTTGAAACTCTAATTGGTTTTCGCAGAACTAATTACCAAGTCATAATACTGCTTATTAAAATTATTGTCTTGTTGATTAATCATTTATTAAGTTTCCAAATATACTTTTCTAAGAATGTGCCATATTTTATCAACTAAATCATCTATATTCAACAAATGATTTACAAATTAAAAATGTTAAAAATATCTAGATTTTTTTACGCTCACTTTCTTCTCACTCCTAAATACCTTAAATGGTCTTTAGTCTCTGTTATAGGGCGTCCAACTCTGGGCTTGTTGATACGATTCTCTCCAAATTTTCATCTTGCAATACCGTATTACCTTGTCACTCACCTTCAAACCCTTGCTGACAATCATCCACAAGATTCTCAAAGCAGTCACTAAGAACTGTGAACTGGCAGAGTAAGTGTATGAGATGTGCCTGCATTATCAAGTCTGTCACCATCACGAAATGAGATATGTAGGTGAAAGCCACCACTACGAGCAGATAGGCCATCGGGTAGCGCACTGGAGTTGTGTAGGTAAATGGTAGACGGATTCCGACGATCAAATTGTAATCAATGTCATCCACTAACGGATATAAGTACCTGCAAACATTGTAGTTTTATAAATAAGTTTAAATTTTCGTAATAATAATAATTCCTTTAAGGTCTTTGTTGGTACAAGATATGTAAGGAACGTAGTGAAATGATTATTTAAGTTTTTTTTAATATATCGCTTTTGGGCTGTCAGGACTTTCAATATTCTGATATCACAAGGTACTGAATATATAATAATGGTCTCGGATATTCCTAAAGTTCTTGCATTAAACACGATTCTCGGTAACTACACCGATGTAATTATTACAGCCAATATCAATCATGTAGTAAAAATAGAACCTTTTAATAAATAGTTCACTCGCCGAGGTAAAATTAAAGAACTTTTCAAAGGAAAATGAAAAGCTCCTCGGGCATTACGTGAGTCAAAATAGGTTCTTTCAGAATATTTTTCTTAGAAAGATTGCTCGGATTACGGTAACGGAAATATTACATATACTGCATTTCCCGACCAAGAAAACTAAATTTAACATGAAAGGTCAGGCTATGAAAGTATTTGCTATTAAAGACACACCTATATTACTAAAACAGGACATCATTTTATAAAATATACATCAACGGCCTTATTAGAGGGTCTTTATACACTTTACCTGACGAATGTTTTGTTTTCTGCGCTCAAACTGAATTCAAAAGTAGTTCGAAGGAGATAAAATTCGTTCACAAAATTGGTTTTTAAACTGTGTACGAATAAGGTCGCAAGATATTTGCATATGAAAATACAAATAGGTACATTAAAGCCATCCTAAAGAGTAAAGCGTAAGCTGTCCTCGACGTAATTATAAAACAGCACATAAAAACGTAGATGTCGCATTCTTTGTTAAAAGCTTTTGGCAGTTAATTACCAGGCCGCAAGAGTGCAATTTCCTAGAGCAAGTAGCAGTTTTAAATATTTCTCATTCCTTTTAGCCCAGAATACGACTAGCGCCTTTCGTTTTTCGGTCGACGTATCAAAGTCCGGGGATTCCATGGACGTCGCCAGTTTTTTGTACATATCTTTGTTGTCTATCTGTAAACGTAATTCACGTTTTTTATTAATACAATTATTCAGCCTAATAAGGAATACATGCTTCAAATGTGGTCCTATTAAAATACAAGTGTCTACACAAAAATTCAGTGTAGCAATTAAACATGATCTTACTGCTCTATGATTTAATCTAAATTACGTCATTGCAATTGTACCAGGTGACCTAATTACGCATACAACCAAATAAGAAACAATAGGTTCCACATACCATATTCTTGTATCTGTATATGGTGATGAACTGAATGACGGTTGCGTTGATGCTCGCCGCAATTTCGTCCAAACTCGAGGTCTCACTGAAACCGTACCACACCTCGCCGCAAACGAGCAGAAAGATCATCAACTTTACTGTGCTGCTGTACAGCGAATAATACACGCCGTGGTCTGAAGTGGACAGTCCTGGCAACAAGTTTTTAACTTGTCTTAAACAAATGACCCGCTGTGTTGCAGCCTAAGATACGGTTGAAGTTCCTATAACTTATGCTAACTTCACAGGTACAGAGGGAAAAAAGATAAATTGAGGAGCGGAAAGTTTGCGCCGGTATTTGGATTGTGAGACGTTTTATTTGCATTATCGCGGAATTTTCTACGGTTGAGTGCATTATTTATGCTGCAAAGTTTAAAACAGTTGGAAAAAGTTGAAAAGCGCTTTACTTAAGTCGTGAGAAACGATTGCGTGGTAAAATGTGGGTTAAAATAAGCATAGCTGTTTCTAAACTATTAGAAGCAGAAATAGATAAAATAAATTAGTTCGTTCTTATACTAACATTACAGATAACTTTAAAGTGTGAAATTGAGAAAATGTTTTCAAATTTTATAAATTATAACTTATTCAAATAAATATTTCATTTTTATGTTTTTGTAATCAGAAATCAACTAGAAAGTTATGATCTCTTTACATTATTTTATTGAGCAACATTTGGTTGTTACCATGCATAGTCTTTCCATTTTTTACCTGTCAAATAAGCAACACGATAAACTGACTCAAAGAATGTAGTTTCAAAGTGTCCGCTCGATTGCTCCAAAGCTTTAGTATTAGTAGCTTTCATCCAAATACTTTTGACGATACCCATTTTGAATGACAAATTGCAGCGTAGTCCTTCCTGTATGAGGTTACCTTTATATAGACACGTTAGAAGTAATTCTAATTGCCGATATAATTGCAAAGGCTTAGGTAGTAATTAACAGTTAAATCAAAGGCGACGCGTTCCCATTTACCTATTTTCTTACGTCATATTTCATTATTGTGATTTATTTTTATTGCATTGAATGGCCAGACGACAATGCCGTTCGCCTGGTGGTAAGCGATACGACGGCTCATGAACAGTAGCAAAACCAAAAAAACACCTTGAACTACAAAGCAATGCTTGGCATTCCACTGCGCTCGCTATCCTGAGACATAAGATGTTAAGTCTCAATATGTCCAGTAGTTACTTTGGCTACAATATAATTCAATCCAAAACACTGTTGCATATACACTCCTCTTTGGCGGGAGAAATAGACATTGCGGTTGTACCCATTACCCACCTAGGCGGCATCTCACATATGAGAGACCACTAGTCAACATTGTATTTTATTCGCGATCCCTAATTTTTATAAGGGATTGTACTGGCGTTTTTAAAGTTAAATGAACTTAATGTACTCCACGAGTCACGTATTTATTTACGAATTATATCGATGTGGTTTAGTTGTTATTATGTATTTTTTTATTTCTAGATGATTAATTTAACCAAATCCGCGATAAAATCATTAACTAATCGTTATATTTCATTAATATATCGTTATATTATGTTTATGTGCTTATAGAAGCGGATCAAATGATTACACGGTTCAAATGAGAAATCGATTTGCTTGTTAATTAAACCAAGCTCAATCTTACTTTTCTAATCTAAAACTTACACAAAATGAGTAGATTCGGTCGATCCAATAGACTATTTACCCACAAGACCAATTAGGCGACAAATCCAATACCCAAGTTGGAAATATTTACACTAAGTTTAAGAACTACAGATTTTGTTTTTCTCATTTATGTAAGAGCTATAAAACACAGACGGTACATCGTTCTTTTACCAAGAGTGTTGAAGTTTTACACGTGATACTTTAATGGACTATTTATTGTATATTTCTTTGTATCAATGATTTTTCATAATTAAAGTCTATTTTTTGTCTATTTTACAAGAATATTTCGATTTATAGACTCTTAATTATGAAAGTCTCGTTTCAGTATTAGCCCATTTATGTCCCACGACAAGGTACAGTCCTCACAGACCTCTTCTACAATTAAGAGCACTGTTCAGTATAAATCGGCATTTATTACTTTAATAAAGTTAGTGCAAAATACAAATTCATAAGGAGAAGACGTCTTTTATTTTTACACCGTTTCGTCAAGCAAAACCGAACCTTATCAAGATAAACATATGGTCTAAAACGAGCCGGATCAATCGATGAAGCGGGCCGGCGGACTCAGCGAGTGAATACAAAGAAACCACATTCCTTAGATAACGATCATAAACATTTAAATAAAAAGTTGCAGTGTTTTAACAAATCGAACATTTACATTGAAATTTAAGTTATTAGTGATCAAATTCGATTTGTTTTTTTGTTAAAAATGACACCACCTACTGCGGAACAAAGTGCACATTTAAGTACATTGGAAGATATGGCCGCAATGCTGCAGAAAGCGCAGGTAAATATGAAGAAATGTCCCAAATCTAGACTGACTGAGGGATATATCAAAGTAAGATGCAAATCAATTGAGAGCTATTGGGATACTTTTAAGCAAGCACATAATGCCCTCAGTAAGTGCACGCCACGCGAACAAAAGGGACAGTTGCCATACTTTTTGAAGGAGGAATTTTACAAAATTGCAGATCTTTATCTTTGTTTGCAAGGCGATTTGACTGACCTCTTAGCAAAACTAGAATCTCAAAATAGTGAAGATGTTAACATGTCCAGCGTTTCACAGTGTAGTCAATCAACTTTTCCACAACTTCCTCGTATTCAGTTGCCGATATTTGGAGGGAAGTATGAAGACTGGCCTACCTACCAAGATTTATTTGTATCATTGGTTCATAACACATCTTTAAACAATGTTCAGAAATTATACTATTTAAAGACAAGTATATCTGGTGAAGCTGAAATATTGTTACGACATATCCAAATAACAGAAAATAGCTATGAACAGGCATGGGAGCTCCTTAAAAGACGTTTCGGGAATAAGAAAATGATTGTGACTTCCCTCCTCAAAAGATTGTTTGGTCAAAAGAAAATATCCAATCAATCATCGGGACAAATTAAATCAGTACTTGATACAACTGCTGAATGTATTAATACTTTGAATCATTTGGGCATAAAAACTGACTCTTGGGATCCTGTTATCATATTTCTGGTGTCACAGAAGTTGGACACAGAGTCACTAAAGGATTGGGAAGAACACGCGTATAAGGAAAAAAGGGATGAGTTGTCTACATGGAAGGAGTTGAAACAATTTCTTGAGTCTAAGTTCCGAACGCTTGAGCTGGCGGCTCCACTTGCTACATTCTCGAAAGACAGGCCTCAACTCAAAAATTCATTTCATATGTCAACCACGGATGATGATAGTAAAACAATTCAATCAGGACATGCAAATTTTAGTTCGCAACCTTCATGTAGCTTTTGCAAAGGTGATCATTATATATTTCATTGTAAAGAATTTGCTCAACATCCTGTGCAAGAAAGACGACAATTTGCTAAAGAGAATCGTTTATGCTATAATTGCCTTGTCCCGAACCATAATGTATTCACGTGTAAACAAAAGACGACATGCCGAGTCTGCAAAAGAAGACATCATTCTCTCTTACATGAAGTGAGACAATTAAGTCAGGAGAAGGTTGCACTCACACAACCAGAACAGAAATTTACTACTGCACACTTCTCAAAGAATCATCCAGGTCATAAAGTTTTATTAGCCACAGCACAAGTTGAAGTTAGGGCAAGTAACGGAGATATGCATACACTACGTGCTTTAATTGACCAAGGATCAGAGGCTTCATTCGTGTCCGCAAGAGCGGCTGACTTATTAAATTTAAGAAAAAGCCAAATCAGCGGTTTTGTCACTGGAGTTGGAGAAGGAACTCAAATACCTGTTAAATATGCAGTTGACCTGATATGTTCATCGCGTTTTAATAAATCAGAATCCATTCAAGTTAAGGCTTACGTTCTCAAAAAAATATCTACAAACTTACCATCTCAGCATATTTCTTTGAACTGGTTACAGCTTAAGAGTTTAGAGTTAGCTGACCCTACCTATTACCAACCTAGCAGTATTGACTTATTGCTCGGTATTGATGTGTTTTGTAAGATTATCGAAGAGGGTTTAGTTCGAATATCTGATTGCATAGTCGCTCAGAAAACAATTTTGGGTTGGATTCTTTCAGGTCAATGGGAAGACAAAACTTTAAACAACCACTGTAAAATCATCACATTTCATATTAAAAGAATGGTTGCAGATGATAATGATATGTTAAAAAGGTTCTGGGAAATAGAGACAGATTTATATAAAAAGAAGAAAATACTAAAAGAAGAAGAAGCTTTGTGTGAAGAATTATACAAAAGAACAACCAAGAGACATGAATCAGGAAAATATATAGTACACTTACCTTTAAGAAAGAGTATTGAAGAAACAGTAAAAATGTGCGGTGACACTAAATATCAAGCTGAAGTGAGATTCAAACACTTGGAAAGGAAATTTCAGAAAAATCCAAATTTTAAAATAGAATATGCTAAAGTAATACAAGAGTATAAAGAAATGGGTCATATGAAAAGAAAAGAGTCAAGTGACGGTAATAAAGATGCAATATACTTACCCCACCATGCTGTAGTACGTGAAGACAAGGACACTAGCCGGGTCAGAGTTGTTTTTGATGCAAGCGCAAAGGGTTCAAACGGACACTCATTAAACGATACAATGTTGATTGGACCAGTGCTACAACCTGATCTCCGAAGTTTGATAATAAGTTGGAGGAAACACAAAATCTGTGTAATAGGCGATATTGTCAAAATGTATAGAATGATTATGATGACCGAAGAACATACCAATTTGCAACGAATTTTCTGGCGAGATACACCTGATCAAGAACTTGAAACCTATAACCTACAAACAGTGACATTCGGAACGGCAGCAGCTCCATATTTAGCCGTAAGAACACTACATCAATTGGCTGACGATGAGACACGTGAATATCCAGATACGGCTCCTGCGATAAAACAATCATTTTATATGGACGATTTGATGATGGGTAATGACAACATAGAAAAAACGAAAATAATGTGTGAACAAATTAGAACAATATTAAACAAGGGTGGATTCAAAATGCAAAAATGGTCAAGTAATTCAGAAGAAATTTTAGAATATTTACAAGGAGAAAACAGTTTAAAAGAGCCGATAGAAATTAAACTAGACAAGGTAATAAGAATATTAGGATTAACGTGGGATAGAAAACAAGATGCATTTAGAGTCACGGTCAACTTACCTAAAATGACGCAGCCTATTACGAAGCGGTCCGTCCTATCAGACGTTGCTCGCCTGTTTGACCCATTTGGGTGGTTGTCGCCTGTTATCATTGCGGCTAAGGTTTTTATTCAAAAACTATGGGTATGCAACTTGGAATGGGACGACGAGTTGCCCTCAGATTTACGCGAAGAATGGACAGACTACAGACAGGGGTTGACGTACTTGGAAGATATTACAATACCACGATGGTTTAAAACAACTCCAAATAATTACAACGACATTCAGGTACATGGTTTTGCAGATGCATCTACTAAGGGCTATGCGGCTGTAGCTTATCTCCGGATTGTTAAAAATGACATCATACATGTGACTTTGATTGCATCACGAACAAAGGTAGCACCTTTGAAGCAGTTATCTGTACCTAAACTAGAGCTTAGCGCTGCAGCATTACTTACAGAGCTTATCGGTGATATTATGGAAATACTGGAAATACCAAAAGACAAAATTTTTGCCTGGACGGATTCTATGATAGTTTTAGCTTGGCTGCAGGCACACCCTAGTCGCTGGCGTACATTTGTTGCCAATAGAGTAGCTGACATCACTCGAGTATTAAGTAACGATCGATGGAGACATGTTGATTCTTCTGAAAATCCAGCAGACATTGCTACAAGAAGCATAATGGCAAGTGATCTAGCCTTTAAGGAAACTTGGTGGGCTGGTCCTAAGTGGTTAAGTAACAAGTATATTGAATTTGACAAATGTGACGTACCAACCACAGAGGTTGAATTAAAGGGATCATTTCATGCATCTATGGAAGAGAAACCAATATGGGAAAGATTTTCAACTCTGTCCAGAATGAAAAGAGTATTGGCTTACTGTCGTAGATTTTGTAAGAAAAGGGCTTCAACTAACAAAGTGGATAAATATCTTACGTCAAATGAAATGGAACATGTCTTAGAATGTTGTGTCAGATATTATCAAAATTTTGTATATGGAGAAGAAATAGAAGATTTAAAAATGGATGGAAGGGTTAAAAGAAGAAGTTGCCTCATCACATTATTGCCTTTTTTGGATGACAAAGGATTGATACGTGTCGGAGGTCGTCTTCAAAATGCTTCAATTCCAGAGATAACAAAACATCCTATTATTATACCTAGAAATCTACATATTACGAAATTAATAATACAAGATGCCCACTATAAAACCCTTCATGGTGGCATTCAGTTGATGATGGCTTACGTGCGAACTAAGTACTGGGTAATTGGTTTAAAATCTATGGTAAGAAAATGTATTCACCAGTGCAAAATCTGTGTTGTTAGTAAAGCTAAGGCAAAATATCAACTGATGGGTCAACTGCCAGCAGTTAGAGTCAATCAGAATAGAGCATTTATGAATAGTGGAGTCGATTACGCTGGCCCTGTATTAATGAGAACCACAAAGGGACGCGGTCATCATGCTACGAAGGGATATATTTGTTTATTTGTTTGTATGGCTACACGGGCCATTCACTTAGAAGCGGTTACAGATTTGACTTCTCAAGCATTCATTGCTGCCTTTCGGAGGTTCGTTGGACGCAGAGGTCACTGTTCAAATTTATATAGTGATAATGCTACAAACTTTGTGGGCGCTGCTAAAGAATTGAAGGATATGTTCCAAAGGGGTATGAATAATGTAGCGACGGAAATAGCAGAGATTTTAGCCAATGATGGCACAACTTGGCATTTCATCCCCCCAAGGATGCCAAGTTATGGAGGCTTGTGGGAATCAGGTGTTCGATCAGTAAAAAGGCATTTGATAAGAGTTACTAGGGATACTAAACTTACATACGAAGAAATGGCAACATTACTCATACAGATAGAAGCATGTCTCAACTCCCGCCCACTTTGTAAGATGGATGATACTTCAGACACACCTTTGACTCCTGGACATTTTTTGGTAGGTGAACCTCTCATAGGCGTTCCAGATTGCTATTATGAACTTAGAACCAAAAATATTGGGCTTTTAACCAGATGGCAATATATTCAAAGAATGACACAGGATTTTTGGCATCGATGGCGGACTGAATACCTGAATACCTTACAACAGAGATACAAATGGCAGGTTACAGTTCCATCACCAGCTGTTGGTGATCTTGTAATTATTAAGGACGAAGATTTAGCTCCAACGAAATGGTTGATGGGAAGAATTAAGTATGTTCATCCTGGTTCTGATAACTTGGTTAGAGTGGTGACAGTCCAGTGTAAGGGAAACCAAGAACTAAAAAGACCCTTATCGAAGATAATTCCGCTTCCGAAAGAATCTGAAATCCAGTGATAAGATGAGTGTTAGATGGTTATTACTTTGATTGTGTTGTTAATTAGATTTTCTCGACTCTCTGTGCATGTAATCAATAGCTACAATATCCAAATGAATACTTTGTTTGCGTTTGTAAAATTAACCTTATATTATTACAGTCCACTGATTTAATGATTAATCCTATGCATTAAGTACTAATTAAAAACTATTGTTTTTGGGGGGCGGTATGTTCAGTATAAATCGGCATTTATTACTTTAATAAAGTTAGTGCAAAATACAAATTCATAAGGAGAAGACGTCTTTTATTTTTACACCGTTTCGTCAAGCAAAACCGAACCTTATCAAGATAAACAAGCACAATTGGGAGTGGTTAGACCATATATTCCTCCAAACCTGGCCTGGTTGGCGGATGTAATTCTCATTTAGTAAATTTAATTTTTACAGACAATTTTCTCAGGCACCATTTTTATAAATATTTTCTTGATGCAGTATCCGGCTGGAGCATCTGTCCCACATTTTGAGGTAGGATGTTTCTTCTACATATACCGCCATCACTTCTTACTCCATAGTAATTAATTTAAAACTAAACCAACAAAGGGATATACATTTGTGGAATAATGTGCGAGTTACTCATACCTATTGGTATGGTTTTGGATAGGATTTGAAAGTGCGAGGCCACCGTATTGGTAAACGGACCAGGTGCGGCTGCCAAAATGCTAACGGTGTGGTCGCGGGCTCAAATCCCAGGGCAAACCGTTGACTTTTCAGAGGCCTGTGTGCATTGATACTCAATCACCACGCACTATAACGGTGAACAAAGACATCGTGAGGAAACCTTCCTACCATAGCGATTTGTATGAATTTCTATGATTTGTAAAGTCCGCCAACCCGCAATTAAAAAGCGTGGTGGACTATATGGCCTGACCACTCTCAATCATACTCTGAATTGTGGAGGAGGCCTGGACCCTACAGTGGGACGTGTATGGGCTGATACAGTACCAAAACGTTTTTTCGATGAAGTTCATTTGAATAGAAAATATGCTGATATTGAAATAAAACTATTATTTACGGATTTTATCGCGGATTTGGTTTAAACCAAATCCGCGTAACATTCGCGTTACAATGTGTAACATTCGCGTAAATCTAAGAAACCATTAAATATGATGATAGTTTCGGTACAAACATTATAACAGTCCGATGGACACAAAATCTCCATATAAATTGAATGAGCCCGATAATTGGATGGAATTACAAACCCATTCATTATATTTAGATTAGCTTCAGCGCTGCTGATCCATTA
The DNA here is from genome assembly GCA_023078785.2 of Hyles euphorbiae. Lineage (NCBI taxonomy): Eukaryota > Metazoa > Arthropoda > Insecta > Lepidoptera > Sphingidae > Hyles > Hyles euphorbiae. Next base: position 9,033,435 of record CM041037.1, read on the forward strand.
ACAGTAGCAGAGAGTTATATAACAACCAATACATATTAGTAAGTACTTTAAATTTTTCATATTATGTCGCATTAATTTACGATTTCTGTGGTATAAGTGAATATTGTACTTTGAAATAAAACTATTTTATGCTGATTTTGTTTAATTTTTAAACTTCCCTTCGTTTCGATTGCTTTTAGCTTTAGGGTTACTGGGAGGACGATGAGTCCGATAAAATCCTTAAAGAATAGTTTTATTTCAATAGAATTAATTAATTATTTTCAGCATTTAATGGTATAATCTAAAGCTATTACATTTTTTATTATAAACCCAGATAAGGAAATTAGGAGTTTTGTATATTATATCAAGGCTAGGCCAATTGACTGTATTGATTTAAATGCAATGTAACCCATGACTAGAACACCTCATAAATATGTGCAAAGCAAGTGCAGATTGTACAGTGTAATGATTCTCGATATATTGTTTTGTCATTTGACACAACTATTAGGTTTGTTCAATTGCCTCGTGACATTACTAAAAAATCCGAAAAGACAAAAGGGAGGGAACACGTAAACCGGAAACTGTTCCATCAATTTAAATCTAATTCCATTACGTACTTCAATCTTTTACTTTTTTATTGCATAGGTCCAGCAAACGAGCATACAGTTTACCTGATGGTACTCACCATCAGGTATACTTACTTAAGTATTCCCGGCCATCAATATTCACTCCTGGGTCATAGATGTGTTGCAGGGCTATCAAATCGGGAGAGGAACGGAACGGAAAAACCATGGAAAGAAGAAAGGTACATTGGCCAACCGGCAATCTCATGCACCGAACGAAACGCGACAACAAAGCGCTAAGTCGATCTCCTGAGAGAGAGTGGTACTACCCCGGACGAGTCTGCCCATTTATGCTGAGTCATAGCCCTGCTACACTCTAACTTGCTCTCTCTCTCTCTCTCTCAGCTTGTGAGCAATGGCTTTTCCAACGCGTAAAACATTATCCTTTGACAAACTAGTCATTTTATGTAACGAGGCGTACACGGAATGAAGATTGTGATGATCTCAGCTTTAAGTAATAATCTATTAAATTAGTTGTAGATCCATCGACAAGGAAATGCGAAGTCATAGACAGAGGACTCAATTCATGGGGTCCAGAGGCTATTGCACCAAAAAGGAGTGTGCGCAAAAATCATAGCCCAAAGAAACTTCATCCAACCTAAAGGAGACTTAATAATACAGTTTTATTATGGCATAATCTTTTATTTTATATAACACATATATCACAAACATCGAGATCCATGCATATTATTATAAATTAAATTAACAATTATTATTTATATCAACATTCATTATATTGTCTTCATTACGTTCACTGTGTAACAGAGAAACGTTCAAAAGAATACTTATATTTAAAAAGTAATTTCCTAATGAAGCCGGTATACTTTAAAATAGTTACAATTTCATACGAGAAACTTAGATTAAAAGGTATTTGATTTTTTTTTGTTCATAAGATCATTAAGACAATTAAACTATCCCTTATTTCTTAGTATTTTCTTTTTAATTTTCGTCAAAAATTAATACAACTTGTATTTATATCCACAAAGATTATAATGGTAAAGCAATTTTTGGTTTTTGTTTGAAATTAACAATACATTTGTTAACAACATAAATTAAATTATCGAACTATTTTCACTCCCTACACAAACAGCACACATTATTTTAATTTCACAACTACGTATGTAACATTTAACCCTTAAATGACAGGTTATAATTACTTTAAAACTATTTGTATTGAGTACACATGATTTATGGACACTTTATCATTTTGGTATTGTTTCGAACTTACACATTATCTACGTACTTAGTAGTAAAATCAAAACTTTTTACACTATAGAGATAATATATAATTTAAATATTCATTTACCCAAATAAAACTCTACTTATTTTAAATGATATGAAGTTTATAACGTCATAGTATATATTCTTTGGAATATCAAACACTAATTAGACGATCTGAGTGGATAAATCATGCGTAATAATATATTCCACTTTACTATATCAGCCCATACACGTCCCACTGCAGGCCACAGGCCTACTCTAAAATGAGAAGTACGACGGACAGGGTTTAGGTCATATAATTTTTCAAAAATCACTATGGTATGTAGGTTTCCTCAAGATGTTTTTCTTCACCGTTATAGTGCGACCTATAGTGGAAGGGGTTTCAAATCGCGGTTGACCAACTGTTAATATGTTAGCAGCTCTGTCTCATCCTTTACCAACGGGCCACCACGCACTTTTTCATGTCCACTGAACAATTTGATTAAATTATTACCCTTCCGTTTAGATTTGTTTTATAATCCGGTATATTTTATATTTAATTGTGTAACATAACACCATCAGAATATATAATGGATGAAAATCTAAATAATAAATCTTAATATTTATTTGATTACGTCAATAAGATAATAAGATAAGACTGACTAGATTATGATTAGTATTTCATTATTTTTCCTAGTACTTTAGAATTTGTACGAATTAATAAACACGTAAAACATTAAATCATCCTAAAGTTAAAATATTTTATTATAATAATGAGTATTTAAGAATGAGTATCATAGGAACAAGATTATCTAGTAGTTGTCTAGTAATCACTTTTAAATTAAATAATCGTTGCGTTTTCGAAACGATTTTTTTTAATTGGTCGATAGCATTAATCTATCTATTAAACTCAATCGGAGATAACCATTAAAGTTTTCCGACGTAAGTGGTGCGCGCTCCAGTGGAGCGGTTGACGGCGACGCGGCGCCATTAAAAGTAATCGTTGCAATGATTTCGACAAGGTCGGTATTTTAAAAGAAAATGTAGTATAAAAAAAGACAAACAATTCTTCTCATCGGCAAGAAAAAGTCAATTACTTGCATTAGACATAACATTTAAATTTTAGCATTTTTCTTTCCACGTAACTATCAAAATATATCTATAAATCAATAGACATGATTAACAAATTGATGATGAATTCCTAGCCGTCTTCGGCTTCGGCGACTGTGATATTGGACACAAGAATTTTTGAATTGGACGTAAAATTAATAAATTATTTAACAAATTATGTGCGCACATACCAGGCACGCGAAAATGCGCAATGCGCGAGGCGAGGTAGTGATACTTTTTGCGTATTGCGTTGAAATGTGGGGGACAGAAAAACGCCATGATTTTGAAATTGACCATGATAATGGCCATGATATTGCGAACGGTATTGTTCGTGTTGTACTCTTGTATTTGAATACGCGATGCATTCACGTCTACTGTTACTTTTGAAGAATTGTGGATATTTCCTGAAGCTAGAAGCATTGCGAGATGGTTTTCCTCTTAAGTAATTTGTTGACAATTTTGTCACAGCTTTACAAATCTAAATAAGTAATTTTGGTAGCGGTGAAGGCAGCGGCGCCGGCTAGGGCTGCTGCGACGGCCACCACAGCGGCGGTAGATCCTGATGCCTTCACAGCGAACCCCATGATGAAGGAGACGAGGAGCTGAGCCACGAACACACAGCTGCTGACGACGGCCACGTCGGTGCCGATGCCTCTCTCCTGCCCGCAACCACCGCCTTCGCTATCCCACTGGAATGTATTCAAAATACTTTACCATCAAGTACAATTTTCTAAGAATAAGTGGAGAAATGATAGGCGATGTGGCAACGTGATTTTGAATTAAACCTGTATGATGTTATTAATATTTACATATGCTGTTACGAAATTTCTTATTTTTAATTTATAATTATAGCTTTCATTGACTACAGTAAGATTGTATGACAATAGGGATAATTCATTTTTTAGTACTTAAATACATTCAATGAATGGGGTGTCGTAATTCTTGGATATATCATTGAAGTTTTTTTTTATTGTATCATCGCCGCCATCTGTAGTTTAGATTTGTTCCATCCATCCACCCTTTAGCCAAAGAAGTCCACTGCTGAAGATTTCCCTCCCCAAGCAAGATAGCAATCCCCAAGGATTTCCACAGTGACATAATTGGGGCAGCCTGTACCCAGCAACGGCGCGTAATCTTCACTAGATCGTGTAAGCATAATGGAGGTGGACGATTTCGTTGCTGGTCCATAAAAACGCGAGAGAAAATGAAAGGGAAGAAGAAAGAGTATCGAACGAAACACGATAATAAAACCATCGTTTCCCAAATTGAATTGTAATTGAATAGTAGTTAACTACTATTAAAATTCAGTTATGCGAGTGACAAATGGATACAGTTCTGTCAATTAATCTGTATCAATTTGCCATAAAGCTAAACCTCTGTTTAATTACAAGATACGCGACTAGCATTTACGTGGTACGGTAAAGTGGTATCACGTATAATGTGGATCACACATCAAAAGGTCTGCTCGTGAATATTTGATGTTATAATAGCAGCTGCGTTCACTGTGTTATTATATATCAGTTTCACTAATGGTTTAGGTTACTTAGTATTTTGTCCGCAATGTGCCGTAATTTTCAATTATTTGCAAATGTTATTTTTATTAGAATTGTTTCCCGATGTTAAGGTCCAGTCTGTCGCTGAATTAATTGCAGTGTCTATATTTTCAATATTTAATGAAGTTAGCCTTTTAAAATTACATATTTTTTGCTGTGCGGGCTTTACGTTATTTTTAAATTTCTATCGAGAACTCTTAATTTTGAAGGTTTCACCACGACACCTTAGTTCATTAATGACAGAGTATTCCTAACAAAAAATATATTGTTAAGCCCCATTAAAATAACTATAAAAAGAAAACTTGGTGGTGAAATTCATATTCTTAGTAATTCTATACAATAATGTTGAAATTATTTTATCCATTCGCCAGCGTGGTGGACGAAATCTAATAATCAAATTATACATCTCGTCGGTACCCCTCAGTGGCACTTTATACTTAATACTTACTCGTAACGTCTGTGTAAATTGTACTGGCGTGTGGAGAAATATGGAAATAGAATAGAATTTGTTTGTTTCTTTGTTATCTCTAGTCTCAGGAATTACTGGTTCGAATAAAAAAAATCTTTTTTGTTGTTGAATAGATGATTTATTGAGGAATGCTATAGATGATATTATGTATCATAAAGCAGTTAAAAATGTAACAAATACGCGGAAATTTTATAAATTTTTCGTGGTCAGATTGGTCTCAAAATTGATGCGTGAGGGACACTTTCCTCCGATATTCAAAATTGGTAGACTATTGTATTATAATAAACTTGGAAGGAAGAAAATCTATACATATTTTTTTTTACGGCATAACAACGGATTCAGACGCCAAAAGATCGTAGATGATCTATATTGATATAGATAGACTATTTGCAGTAATGAGGCGACGGGTTCCATTTCCCAATTCCCGATGACATTATAAATTGAATCACGACGTGAGAATCATCCAATCTATATTGAGTTATTACGGAATAATACGCATTGACACGCGTCAATGAGATGAATGCCCTCCATGCGTCCTCATTCGAGTAAACATAAGGTAATTGAATTGTTACTATTGATGACATTATATAATAATTAACTTATGATTTTAAAAGGTTGCACCTTTTACTGGTAGTGGGTCTCTCATATGTGAGAGGGCGCCTGGGTGGGTACAACCGCAATGTCTATTTCTCCCGCCAAACAGCAGTGTATATGCCTGTTATGTTTCGGTGTAAAGGACACTGTAGCCAGAGTAACTACTGGACACTTCGAACATATTGAGATCTAACATCTTATATCTCAGGATGGCGAGTGCAGTGGAATGAAATGAAATTGGCAGAGAAGATTTAATCTATATTTTTACTAAGAGTTATCGGGCGGGGCCCGTAAAATAGGTAACAATGAATAACAATAGGCCATTCGTCCAATTTGAAAATGTCAGTACAACAGCTTAGTTTGACATCGTCTGTGGCACAGTTAGTTAAATGCCGACTGTAAAACTGACTATGAATTACACTAATATCAAATATGTGATCCGCAAATATTTGTTCTAGGCGTTTTTGAGGCCAAAAAGTCTCTATTTTAGACTCGATATTAGTGGGGGATACACTATGTATGTGACTGTTGGGTGTATTTATTGATTACCATTCCAGTGGCGTGGTAGTGCGCTACCAGGAGATAAGGCATGGTGAAGAGCGTGGAGTACATGACGCCGGCCGTCCAGCTGAACAGGATGACGGCGGCGGGCGCGCGCAGCGCACACAGCATGAACATGCCGCAGCTGTACGTGCATAGACCGCCCACGTACACCTTCTTAGCCCTGGAAACAGTGATTTTGTTCTTCATTTACTGGTTAATAATATGTCCGTCAATATATCGCACCTTTAGAATTATAGAGACCTAACCAAAAAAAAGATTTTTGGGAAACGTTCATTAATGATTTGTAACATAAAAAATTTTGTACTTATGGTAGGTACATCGAGGATATCGAAGATCATCTTTCTGTCTTTCACGCGTCAATAGGTCCTTCTTTAAGAACGGGTCGATGGAGATTGTCAATTTGAGCCACTATATAATTGAAAGCAAAAATCCATATATTTTTTTTATTATGTCCCTTTATTTCTAAAGGTGCGATATGCCCATTGCTGGGCACGGGAGTCGTCTACAATCGAGAGATCAGTAATTTAGTATAAAGGTATAAGGACATAGTGTATCACATAAGTCTGTTGCACGCAAGCGGGCTTAACAAAAGAAGAAAGACTTCACGTAGAACATATATTAAATAGTTTTAAAAGTGGTAGAGCCACGCTGTTGTAAGTCATGTCTCAGCATGAATTGACAGGTTCGTCCGGGACGGTACCACTGGCTCACAGGAGATCGACGTGAAGCTACAGTTTGCTGCTGCGTTTTGTTCTGTGAGTGAGATTGCCGGATGTCCAATACCAGTTCCCTTTTACCATCCTTTTTTCTTCCGACTCCCCTACCGATTCAATGACCCCCCGATAAAATTCATCCATAATCCAAGCTTTATGGGTGTCCATAAGCGACAGTGATCACTTACCATCAGTTGATCTGTTTGCTCATTTGCCGGTCCTATGCAAGAAAAAAAAGACTTTCATAGAAATTAGAATACGGATATTGTGCAATTTTTCCCCCTATTATCCATTTTGATATTGGCTTGCTAGAGTACGCATCATTTCATAATAGGTAGATACATAAAATGCTGTCCAAATTCTATGCCATTCCGGTGTAAGAAATTGTTATTATAGTGATATTTTTCATTTTTCGTGTAAACAACTAGCTCCAGGCAATCCATATATCAGACTAAAAACCTGTGAGTTATTTCCACAAACAAACCACGAGCATGCACTGACGATTCGTTGCTGTCGGCAAAAAGAAAACAAAATCCAAATAGCATGCGGTCGGTTCGTAGAAAACCTTTTGGAATTCATACTTATTTCAATAATTACGCAGAATCCTATCCTAATAATATAGTTTTACAGTCCCTAGTCCATATTGATTTTTAAATCTGCAAGAAGCCTTTGAAGTGGCAACCGGGAAGCGCAGTTGAAAGTCAAGGCTCATTATGATCTTATTAAATGTAGGAAATACTGGTCACTGGCAAGTTGAAGGGTGTTTGAGAAATTTAACCGTATCAGCACTTCCTTTTACACATTTAGTAATGGTTATTAGGATTTCTTTATTGAATAAAACTTCTTTAATTTTAGGTAATGCAGCATGCCCGTGAAATATACCTCAATATGATTTTGGTAAGTTGAAGAATAAACCTTTCTATTTATCGAAGCATGTTAAGTAACTAGTACAAAGTGAGAACTTATAAAAAACGGTGAAATATTGTTTCCTGGCTAGTTCCTTATAAACAAGAGAGTGTATAGTGTTTACTTCAGATTAGCGCGTGCGCGTTATTAGTATATACCTATAGATAAAGATAATAGGAACCGCAGGATGCAATAGGTGTATATAAATGTACAATATACCTACAATGTTCTTTAATGTGCAATTATTGCACAACACACACACACACAACTATTATAGTTGTGTGCATTATAATGCAATGCTTTTAATGTTTAATACTAATCAAAAATGTAAGGCAATAAAGTTTTACTCACCCAAGTCTCTTAATAAGACTTTCAATGATAGTGGAGTAGCATGCACAGGAGAGGGAATACATTGCCATTCCCCAACATCCAAATCGAACGCCCGCCTCGTAATTCGTACGGCTTTCACTGCCCACTGGCGCCTGAAAGATTTGTGCGCGCAATGTTATATACGAGTAATTCAGCGGTATTACTAGGCGGCAGAATACGTTTTCTACATTCGGGAGTAAAATATAAGTACCGATGCAAATAAACGCAAAACTCAAATTCTTTGTATTTAATTATTATCTACGCTTTTTGATATTTATTTTGACAATTTACACTGTTTAACACCGTAAAATTTGACGTCATGATTGTATTCCGACCCCAAGGTTGCGATGAAAATCACCAAGTCCAAGATGTATAGAACATACAAAAATGGCTTTCTTGAGCTTCTGTGTGTTAAAGCACTAAAGTAGAACATAATAATCTCTACATAATATTGATGTTAAATAATTATAATATAAACATTTCCTCGTCCTAATAACATAAATACATATTATAACAAGATGAAACAATGTGTGGTATGCGACGAAATATGCCAATAAATCAAGAAGTTTGGCGTTAGTCGCGGAGCTTAAAGGTAAGAGCCGAATAATTTAACTATCAAACACCGAACATATTAGACTTTGATGTTCCTGACAAGTAGCACTAAATTAGACAACTTATTGGTAATTAAAGGACTTTAATTACGCATATTATTTTATAGTTATCTCTCTTTTGTCCTTGTAATTTAGTTCTTCTCATTACGTGAATTTGTTTCAGATGTTGAAAGTTTTGTTTGCTACATTATATGTAATTGAGAAATTCTAATGAGAATGCTATAGGACATGTTAATGTATTATTGACTTTGATAAAATATGATGTCAAAATCACTTACCGCAGGATCTCCACCATAAACAGATTCGCCGACGAAATCAGTGAAATACAGAGAGTAGCAGACGTGAGCCATCCAGCAGAACAAATTAGTCAGGCAGACTACACGGAGGCTTCGCGGCATCACAACGATGGATCGAAGGTAATGTCGGAGAGAGAGATGACCTCCGTGGCCCCCGCCTTCTACCACGTTTATAGCTGGATTGTCCTGAAATGTATGCACTCGTATATGCAAGAAAGTAGTATACTTAAGGCTCTTTAATTCTGAAGTACCATAATCTTAGGAAAATTAAGTCCAATAATTGTTATATAACATAGTTTTTCTCTCGCCTTTCATACATAGTTATCATGTCATTCACAGAAATGGTGAACCTTTATAAACAATTGGAAAAAAAATTGTATGTCAGTTAATTAGATTTTGTTTTGTTTTAATTAAAAACTATCTACTCTCTAGTTATCTGAACAATAACTCTGAACAATTAAAAGACATGAATCTCTACAAAGAAAACTCTGTAAACTTTAACAAATATTACAGCGTTGTCAAAATAAAATTTCGGCCAAGGCTATTTTCACACCAAAGTCTAGAATTTTGTAGTGTATATTTATATCATTCATTATTTTATGTCTCAGGATGGCGAGCGCAGTGGAATGCCAAGCATTGCATTTTTAATTCAAGGAGTTGTTTGGTTTTGCTACACAGGTATAGGTTTCATGAGCGGTCGTATCACTTACCATCAGGCGAACGGCATGCTCGTCTTGCCATTCTTTGTAATTAAAAATGTCTCACTTCTTTCTTTTATCTTCTTTTGTAGTGCCTCTTCAACTAGTGAAGGTTGAAAGTCATCTCAGCATATTGTTCGTTATCTCGTGCGAGGCGAAATAGTTTGTTTAATAAGTAAATATGTATCTATATACATATTTGTAAAAATACAATGATACAAAGAAAAGAATTACTTTCAAGAGTTCAACGACACATCTTTAAATTCGTATTTAAGTGGAAGTCAGATAATTTTCAAGTTTACACAACGACGACATTTAAACATTCTATTACTGATGATAATGATACCTCGTTTAAAAATATGTGTTTGTATTCTTGTTTTTAATATCTTTACCCACCATTGTATAAAAAACACTAAATTACAATTATTCGTTTTAAGAGTCAATCCGATATATACCTCCTTCTTTGAAACCTCCAAAATGAAATTTTTACTGAAAGGAATGAAGTTTATAGCCAAACTTCATTCCTTTTTTTTTTTAACCTTTTTGCTAACCTCATTTTGATTCAGTGTGCCGTAGCTAGAATTTTCCTTTTTGCCATTAGACTTTTCTAGCGTCGAGTCTTCGTCGAAACTCTCCTGAATTTTGTCATCTTGGACCACTTTCCTGAACTCCTCTTGATGGTTCAATTCATCCAGTGGTATCTCTTTGAAGCTGGTCACAGTGGCAGTAACGCATATCACGAATATTATAGTGATCAGAGAGAAAACTGCCCTTACATGTCCTCCGAATATTTCACCTACGAAACAATAACTTTCTTTACAATCATATTTTCGTAATATACATCAGTTACATAATAATATTGTTATTTTTTTTTTTATATGCGACGTGGTGACCTTATAAAAAAGAAGGCCGGCAACGCATTTCTATACCCTATGGTGTTACAGATGTTCATAGGTAGCGGTGATCAAGTGATCACGATACGATAAACGAGCATAAGGTTCACCTTATGGTAAGTACCATAAGGTGAACCTTATGCTCGTTTACACAGTACAATATAAAAATACTTAATATATATTTAAGGCCATAAACAAAATATCTGATGGCGCCTTATGATGCTTTCATAGTATGAATGCTAATCCCCGTTTAAAAATCTAATTCACAAATCTCAATACTGACAACAAAGGTTACTTTTGTTGTGCACGAAATCCGTTTTTAACTTTTAGTCTAATAGAGGCATAGTTCTACCACTGCACCGATAAAAGCATTTTTAAAATTATCGGTGTCATCATCTGTAAAAATGTTTAGTCAAATCTCAATCCAAAAGCTTAATTACGATAGCACTGGTCGTGGCAAATACTTCTAAATGACAAATATTTGCCGACAGAGGTAAATTGAATCCTTCAACACAAAATATTTATTTAACTTTCCAAATGTTTGCGAGTAAACAACTGAAAATTAAGTCGGAAATATTGAATTTCACGAAATTTTATTTGATGTATGTTTATTTATTTGGAATTACACGATTTAAGTGAATTTAAATTAATTGACTGAATGAAATTTGTTAAATTGATTTCTTAATTTGTGGGCCACACAAACATTTCTCTCGGTGCGGGGATCGAACCCGCGGCCTCTCGTTTCACAGGCGGCGTCTAACCAACTGCATCACGGAGGCTGGCTGTAAATTATATATGATATTAAAACTGACAATTTAATCTACAAGTAAATCCCTCAACGCTTAGAGGAACGCAATTTACATAAATAAAAATGTTAAATTATGCAGCGCTGACAGAAATATGATTTACCTAATTTAGTTTCGTCCCAGTTGATTCCGCCGAGGGCGTAACCCATAAACCCACCCAGGCCGGCCATCACTGTAAATGTACTTAGTCCCTTAGCGTGGTCCTCTAGAACAGATAATCGGTTTGTTAATCGCTGAGCTTATATTCCACTTATGGCCGTTTTCTATACTCTATATATCTTTAACTAGAGATTTCATTAGATATTTCGATGCATTTTATGTTTTAGTTAACAAAGATAGAGATATTTAGATATATATGGTTCACGTATTTATAGATTCTAGGCAACATTAATGTATACTTCTATCTTTGTTTATTGAAGCATAGAATTGTATGGACATAGTAATGGTACCTATTTTAATCTCTCTTTTAAGATAGCTAGGATATAGAGACTAACTATTAACCAGCCCATTCGTCCATAATCTGTGATAAGGATGTGAAGAAAATACAAGAAACAGAATTTATTTGAAATGTTACTCTATTGATAGTATATTTTTAAAACTACATAGTTGTTGTATATAAATAACTGATCAATTTTCTATTAGAACTTTTACTAGAAGAGACCGAGTACATGGTTTGCGGGAGTACGGACCCCCAAAGCATCGAGATGGGAACGAACTTGCCGTGAACACGGACAAGTTCAAGTACCTTGGGTCCGTACTGCATGAGTCCGGTGACATTGACCTTGACGTCAAAGCCCGTATAGGCGCTGCTTAGTCTAAGTGGAGGGAGGTCTCGGGCATACTCTGCGACCGCAGGATGCCGATGAAGCTCAAGGGTCTCATCTATAAAAGCATCATGCGGCCGGTGCTCCTGTATGGTTCTGAGACGTGGCCTGCCCTCAAGCGGCACGTCCAGGAGGTCCACGTCGCGGAGATGAAGATGCTGCGGTGGATGTGCAACGTTACGCGTTTGGACGGAATCCGTAACGAGCACATCCGTGGCAGCTTTGGTGTCCGCGATGTGGCTGATAAACTCCCGGAATCCCACTTGAGATGGTATGGTCACGTCGTAAGAAAACCAGCAGCATTATGTATAAATTGTACGATACATTATGTTTTCATGCGATGGCCAAGTCGATCCATTTATTTAAAACGTAAAGAATTTTTAATGTTGATATGGTAATAACTAACGTAATAACTTTATATAGAAGGTCCCTTAAGGACTAAATAAATTAATCGACTTGGTATTACATGCATTTCACAACTTTTTGCGGTAGAAAACCTGAGCTGCGAGACTTGGAATTTTTTTACAGGATGTTTTTGATGGGATTGCTAATTACAAGTCCCTGTGATATTCCAAAAATAACACGATCCATATAATCTGGTTTTCACTTGTAAACTTTCATAAATGATCATCAGAATTCTCAGTCGACAGTCCCCCTGTTTGATAGTTGATACGATCTGTTATGGCGTATATTCGATTGTGTATTTTTTATTTAGGTCCCGAACGATTCATTAAAACACAAGTCACTGCAAAATAGTATGCCAAAATGGAGCAGTGCTTTCTCGAACACATCAAATATTTGTTATCAAATGTTAGTGTTCGCGAATTCATATGGGACGTGAAGTAGCTTAAACAAGCAAACTTCCGATCTTAAGCGACACTCGGCGTCGCATCTGTTTGATTAACATACAACGTGTGTGCGCAAGTATTATAAAGAACTCAAACATTGTAAATATTGACATTGTGTACTGAAATTTTCTGTGTTTCAGCTGTTTGTCTATCAGCCGTATTACCATTTACATCAGTCTTTGTATCTCCGTCTTTATTTACGTAATACAAACTCCTTAGGTACATTGAAGAAAACACAAAATAACCATATTATATTTACAATTAGCGATAATCTTCGTCCATAAATATCAATATTTTTTTTTAAATAGTTTCGCTATCGATAATTAAAACTCATCAATAGTCCTAATGTAGTCGTATAATATTTACCAATAGATTTCCTATGGCGTAAGATGACGTTAACAAAATTTTAACTTATATAGATTTCAAGAGAATTAACTGTTTTTCTATTTTTAAGAGACAAATCTCTGAAAGACATCACGTTATTTCCAGAAAAGAATCACAAGTCGATAACAAAAGTAAAGTAATTACTTTTCACGACGCGGAAAATCCGAAATATATGTTGTAGCCGAGATAAATCAATCACAGCTAGTCGCGATGCTGATAAAAGTGGCTTGTTTTGTGGTTCATCAGTCTCTGCCGACGGAAAAATGTCAAAAATACACAGTCACATGTCGTGACGTGGGCACGTACAAATATTGAGTTAAATTCAGTGTTTCAATTAAACTAGGTTAAGGATTCACTGTAAGGAATATCATTCCGGATCATAACACTGTAAACATCACTGTTGACAGTGAAGATAAATTCGTAGTAAAAATTAAATGCGTAATACCGCGTGTGATTCAGTAAATTAAATACATCATAAAAGATAATAAGTTTACTCAGTATATTTACGAGTTTGCCGAGCCGATGATTGCGGCTGTACAACGTTTGAGTGTTCTATTTTAAGATTAATTCAGTGAAGCACGTAATTCAGGATTGAACCTAAATGTAATCGTGTAGGACAGACGCGTAATCAGATGGACAGGGTGGGACGTTATAATATTATCTATTTATGTATATGTTAGGGCCCGTCCTCTTTCAAGAGAATCATAGAATAAAAGAGATATAATCCACCTTTCTTTTGAGATTGATGTCCTGATAAGCATATCAGCCAGACACTATCGCTATCCAAAAATGTTTTATTTTTGGATATCTGTATTGAACAAAACTCCAGTAAGAAATGATGTTTTGTTGCGAGGCAACAAATACTTATTTCAATTCGTGGTTGCATTTAACATGTCTTATCTCTTTGTATCGGTACCTATCTATAAATATGTGAACGTCTAACAGACCTTAATAATGCTTTTAATTATTTTTTACGTAATGATGGACCAATTGTATTCGAAACAATACGAAACATCTTTTGATATCTGAATGTTGTGTTAATTAGAACAACAATTATGTACTATAGCCTCTTTGGTCTTGTAGTATGTTTTCGTGCTGTGTACCTTAAGGGCTTGATTTAAATTTAAAATCGCCAAACCAGTTTGTGCGCGTTGCTGGAAATTGTACCATGGCATTTCCAGCATGGCAATGAGCTCAAATTTTATGCTATCTTCAGGCGGGAACCAATTTACTTAAGATTGGGTCGCTCTAGTGCCTACACATTTTAATACAAGAAAGCATATAATATAAACAAACGCATTTTAAAACGGATTAACGTAGATCCAGGGGGTACAGGCCCCACAATCTACTTCCTCGAACCTTTTGTACACGCGTAGCGTCAAGATAACTAACGTTAGCTCCACTTGAAATCGTCTGTCTGACGAGTGCATCGTGTTGTTCACCTCTTCACAGTACAATTGATTTCGTATCAATGTTTGCTTATGTTACCAGGTCTGATGAAAAGGAAGACTATCGATCTAACTTAATAAATATACTAAAAATATTGACATCTTGCTGTAGGCATCCTTTGATTTCTTTGCAGATAAAATTTTCATGCGGATAATAAACTGATTTACTCCATTTTTGATCAGGCTGTTAGCAATAAACCAATTCCTACCATCAATGTTTAGTATTCAAGGAAAATAGAACGTGTTGTATTAAATTAACCTAAACAGAAAACAAATTAAACTTACTTCAAAGTAATTTAAATGCAATGTAAAACAAACGAAATACAATACAATCAGTTGTTTTTAAAGCTTGTGAAGTTATTATCTATCTAAAACAATACTCAAATCTGACCTGGAACCGTCACGTCGAGAAGATACGCCCTGGCTGGACTTTGACAGGCATCAGCGTCGAAATCTAGGAGAACTGTTCCCAAAATCGTAAACAGGACTCCCCAAGGATGGTGATTGCCTCCAGCGTTGTCTAGGGCTGAGCTCCGTGGTCCCAGGACAGCTGGCACTTCTGTTCTGTTCACGGGACCGTCGTCCCCTAACGCATAGCCTATAGCTTCGCCATTAGGCACCAATATAAGACCTGGAAGATAGGACTAGGTTAGAACTGATAATTTATCCCGGATCCCTCAGTGCGTGAAGATGCCATTGAAAGGCTATCATAATGATGGCAATTGGTACAATGTGTCTACCAACAATTGTTAATTTATTTTCCATTAGATGCAATTAAATAAATTTGCGGGCCAGTGATTGTTAAAGATGTGGGCATTTGTGTTTAACATTGACTTCAGAAAATTTATTGTTTTATTAATTTATTTAAAGGTTTCCATCAAGTTTTGTGCTTTCAGTTATGTTTCTTCGGAGGACTGTTGTATCGTAAAATATATTTAACCTTGAAAGTACCTACATAAATCAATCGTAAGATATGACAGCTAACAACGTCTCGTCACCTCATTATGGGTGGAAAAATTATACGCACTAAACACTTCCAAATATTTAAACGCCCCTTTTTGGATACTGTCAGAGCTAAATAACTAGACAGGTCGGATTGCAATAAATATAATCTTAGATGTGAATATAAACAATAAAAATATTATTGTTAAATTCAATATACTTTGCCTGGCCAATATACATAAACTCATGAAGGCTGTTACAATTAAAAATAAATAAATTATTTCTTTTGAATTAAGAATCAATCAATATTATACGATTGTTCATAGAGTCTTATTATTTTCACGTCAATACATTGTAAATTATTTTTAATATTGAAATGGAGTGGGGTGATAAAGAGAACCGAATCGCTGTGATTGCATTACATAAAGTTCGTATGTAACCAAATACAAATTTTAAAAATCCTCCATACCCTTGGTATTACTCATAGTCAAATGTTTGTGTACGAGGCTATTGATAGGTACAATGAAACCTCCTCTTTATGTGACAGAAAAAGATTTGGCCGACGTAGTGGGACGAAAAAGACGATCAAAGCAGTAAGGGAGAGAATTGGAAAAAAAATCTGTTTGACAGCAAAAGATTTTATCTCTGGAGATGAAGATGTCATACCATACCATATCGAGTATTTTAAAAGCTGCCTTAGGACTTGCAGTCTATAAGAGACGCACGCACTGGTCATTTCATAACTGATAGTTTAAAAAGATTTGTGTGGTAAAATTAGAATAAATAATTAAGCGGTACGCAAAGGGAAGTCACAGAAAAACATGTTTACAGATGAGAAGTTTTTTACAATAGTGCAAGATTTCAGAGTAAACATAGGTCGTTTGATGAAGTTTTAGCTATGAAGATGCACTGAGCCATATATTTGTGAAAAGGTATAAAAAAAAACAGCACATGTGTATCAAAATAACATGACTGAGAAGTTAGGTAAGCTCCTTAACAACACCATATTCAATAACCAAAGAATGGTCTTTTCAGCAAGACTCAGATCCGGGTCATAAAGCTAGATCCACCCAATCCTTGTTAAGAACATTTAGCTTTATGCTCAGTTTTGAAAAGTAAGGCTTGCTCTAAACGCCATGTTAATTTGGAGTCCCTAAAATAATTCATACGACTGCCATTTTTTTTCCTATATTAAAAGTGCGTGCTGGTATTGACCACTAGCCTCATGTTTGAATGGCTGTATTGCAGCTAATGGAGAGCACTTCGTATAAGCTTTGTATATTTTGAATGGCTTTATAATAATCTACTAAACTAACACACTATAACCGAAATAAATATTGTTTTTCTTTGTAACAATATTTATGGCAATACTAAGTAATTATAATAAAGAAATATCTCTACTTTTGTTTATTTCGCAAATAAAGTCTAGAAGTGCAGTCTGAAGTTTGAAGCGCAGAGTAAACTTCAATTAACCGTTCCGAGCCTTGTTACTGCGTACTTACTGTAATACCCATCCTCAATGGACTTAGAATGCCAACTGTTGAACTTGTTACAGTTCTCTGTTAAGTACGGCGAATACTGCTTTCATTAGAAAGCAATATTTTAAAATGTTGTTATCCTGGTATCACAGAGGGTACGATATAATTGACGGTTCTTATTGTTATTTATCGATAAGAGATGGTTTTCTCTCGCCTGTCGATACAATTAGTGGCTTTATTCCTATGAATAATAAATTTTGTCTTCTTCGTCCAAATTTATTTGAAAAGTCGTTCGAAAAAAACAAAACAATCGATAGTAATATATATTTTAAAACTGTGTATTAATAAAGCCGTAATTATTTATTATGGTCAATATCCAAGCGGATAAGAAAATAAGAAATCTCACTGCCGTTTTATGAGACAATTGTACCCGCGGACAAGCCGACCCATAACATAATGGTATATATTATATACTGAAGTTTTAACGAGCCTTTACTAATTTCAAGATTAACTACAAAAATCTACTTCCTACAAGACCTTTCCTATTTATTATTATTATTAAGCAGTTGAAACAACTAATGTGTGCTAATAACCCAATGATTCAATGCTTATAACCCAATGATTTTGAAACTTCAATATATCTGCTTTCATTAAATATATATGTATACTGATCAATGTATATTTGTCAATTATTCTAATCTATTCTTTTTTTGCTAAGCTCGTAATAATGTCGATATAAGATGTTATAAAGAGTGATAAAAATAATTAATAGGGGTAATATTTAAGTAATTCCTATATTTATAAACAAAACATAAAATAAATAATAATTCTACGTTATTTACTCTAATAACCTGTCAATAGCCCATAGCAAGTTAATATTGAAACTGTCAGAAGTTATTTATTACATTAGACAGGTTTGAACAATGTTTACATAACGACACTTTCATCTTTATTGGAGGAGAATCGGAAGTTATTATCATAACAAATAACACCGCGTTAATTAAGTTATTGGATAAGGATTGTCATAAAGAGATTTTATAAAAAAAAAATATAACCAATAGTCGAATATATAGTCCTGACCCCATATTAAGATCAAATAAGTGTAAGTCGTGGATATCAGGAATGAGAGACTTTTTGGTCTCATAAAGTCCCAGACCTGAGACAAATAGTTGTGGGCCTCACCAACATTTCTCTCGGTGCAGGGATAAACACCTTAAATCGATCGTGAATATTTAATTACTAATTATTACTTTTTAAATAATTTTTCTTCATAAATCCATTCGACTTTTTTTTATCAATCATAGAGTGCAATAATTTAAATTGAAAACATTATGTAAAAAGGAAATACCAAGTTTGAAATTAACAAAATTAATGTCAGAAGTGGGATTCGAACCCACGCCCACAGAAGTGGACTGCGACCTGAACGCAGCGCCTTAGACCGCTCGGCCATCCTGACTGCATACAGATTCAATCGAAACAGATTATCAGACAGTGGCTGTTTCGAAATATAAAAACAAAATAAATTAGTATATACTTTCCAAAAAACTCTCTAGAAGCTCTGTACTTTAGCTATGCTTAATTCTTGTAGAACATCCATTATTTATGAGTACTATTATAATTTTAGTTTGATATTTTGTTAACAACTATTTCCAAAGTTTATTTTTTAATTATCAAAAATGTTTCTGCAATATGGCATAATGGGAGCATAAAAAAATGAATCTTAAAAGTGTATATTTTTAAATATATTGGTCAGGGATTTTTAATTTTCTTTCGCAAACTATATTAGGCTTTATAATCTGATTTTCGTTACAAGATACAAACGGCATACCAAAATATCTTACCCAAAAGCACTCCAACTGACATGAGCACTATAAATGGCCTTCTTCTGCCAAACCTGAGCCGGCATCTGTCACTCAAAGACCCCAGTAGAGGTGTCATGAAGAAGCCAACCAAAGGCGACAATGCCCACACTAAAGTCATTTGATGATGAGGCACCCCGATCTGCAGTAAGGTGGGTGATACGAACGCCGTCTCACCGGCGTATGAGAACTCGATACCCATCACCGCTGCTGATATGCGCATTAGTTCGATCCGGCTTTTTCGTCTGTAACAAGAAATATATAAGTCTTATATTATTAGTTTTATGTTTTTTTTTTTGTTGATATGAATGGAGACGCGAGTATGCTATTTGCCTGATTGTGAGCGATACGACCGCTTATGGACAGTAGCTAAACCAATCAACACAAGGAATTACAAAGCAATGCTTTCTTTCCACTACACTTGCCATTCTGAGACATATTGGCTACAATGTCCAGCAAACCGGAACACAACAGTGCATTTACACTGCTATTTGGCGGGGGAATAAGACATCGCGGTGGTACCTACTCAGGCCGCCTCTCACATAATATGACCCAGGCTTTGTATCTGGAATTTGCGACTGACGAGGTTAGATTAGATTCGATCCCTATCAAACCTTCGCAGGGAATAAAACTTGACGAACTATGGGTGGCATTAGTGTCACTTCGTTACTTTGTTGTGGACAAAACTAGGTACCTGAAATTTCAGTAACCAAGCAGGCATTGTGTAAACACGGTATATTTCAAATTTCAGTCTATTTGAACCAGCAGTTTAAGAATTATAACCAGTAATAGTTTCTTAATTTTGTCACTCACTGACTGATCGATCATCAAACTCTAAGGGACTTCTAGCAGACAAGAAGCTTGGAAATTAGATTAAGTACTATTAGTGTTAAGTGTATAAATCAAGGGATAGCTAAAATATATATTTTTTGTATATACACCAACTGCACAAATAAAACCCATATATATCACTACATATAAATAAAATCCATATAAATATCACGACTTTGCATAATATAATTTGCTGTCACATTTACAGTTTATGTTTCATTTACCTGTATATGCATGATAATCTACAAAAAAAATGATCTCTCATCAAAATAAAACTCAGTTCTTCTACCGTAAAAAGTTGTGAAATCCATGTTATATCAAGTCGGGAAATTATTTCAGTCCATACTGTGTGACTGTGTCTTATGAGGTGTCTTAAGTTAATACGTAATTAGCTAGCCTAACGACATCATAATATAGTGGCCATATCAATATTTAAATTCATTAATATTTTAAATAAAATAGATTGACTTGGCCATATCACTAAACAATTTTATTTAATATAATAATTATGTATTGTGTTTAAATGTTTAGAAACATGCATACGAGATAGTGAAATAAGAGATAAAAGAGAGATAAGAATGCAGACAGAAGAATTATAGTTAATAAAATTAGGTCAAAAACTATATTAATTGAATGTCATTTTTCAGGTTTCTCTCATATTAAAACTAGAATAATAACAACAGTTTTTGTATACGAAATCCGATATCACATTTGAATGGCTTCTTGTACCGATTAACCAACTATTGGACTACAACAGACGTACAAAAATTATCTCTTTTATGGAAAGGGAGGTAACCTATCTGATAATAAATAGTAATAGTTGAGAAGAGATTGCAAGAGGATTGCTTTATGAATATATTCTTTTGGTAGATTATTAGTATGATGATTCTTTAATTATTAATTTAATGTACGAATCCTCGTCAAAACATAATAACTGCCTAATTAATTGATGACAAAATATCGACAATTGCCTTGGTTTGCACAGAGATTATGAGATATTTATTATATTCATAAACATCTTTGACTTACAGATGTATCATATTTTTTCAGGTTTATCCATATACTTCAATTTTTGAGTCTACGAATATAAGATACGATACAATAAACATACCCAAAAAATACGATTTAAGTCTAAGGATATAGTAGCCAGAGTAACTACTGGACATATTGACACTTATGTCTCAGGATAGCGAGGGCAGTGGAATGCCAAGCATTGCTTTGTAATTCACGGTGTTATTTGGTTTTGCTACTGATTATGAGCGGTCGTGTCGCTTACCATCAGGCGAACTGCATGCTAGTCTCGCCATTAATAGCAATAATAAAAGAAGTTGATGGTTCCAACTTCCAAGCATTGACATTAAATATATGGACAGGGCGGAAAACGCGTAAAGTGTTGGTGGTGCGCGCTCCAATGCATTTCTAGTGGAGCATTACTAAAATTAGTCGTCCCTCGCAACAATTTTAAAAATGCTTGCTTGTACTATGACAGAAAGCTTGATAAAAATGAAGATGGTAATTTTGATCACCGTTTAGACGAAATCTACTAACTTAATTTAGTATTTATTTAAGCGCGATTTTCACGGTCATCTTTATGAAACACAAATGTACTAAAGGGCCTATACTTAGTTTTTAAATAATGGTTCCAAGTAAATTTAATTTACGATTGTGAAATGTTTAATATCTCACCTGTAGATGTCGCTGTACTCGCTGTCTTGCCACACTCGTTCCGGCGGCTCGTCAGAGTTGGGGATGCCGAACAGTGACTCAGCCAAAACCTCCCTCACTCCTCGTGGATGCTCCTCCTTCCACCGCGACCAGCGCTCCTTGTACCTGTCCCGAGCACCGTGCAGTCTCCCAGTCAGGCCCTGGTACTCATTCAGCTTGTCTGCCATGATTACCTTCTGTTTGATATCCTTCTTGTAGGGTGTTATTCCATCGTTGATTTTGAAAATTACTGATTAATGCTATGTAATACTTTTGAGTATAATTAATGCTATATAATAATTATACCACACAAAATTGGCACTAAGTTTGAAATATCGCCTTTATAAGAACACACAAACTTTAAAATATCGTTCAATAACAAAAACACTTAACGCTTTCGTTACGATGACAAAGTTGAAGCAATTTGAACGGTGTAATCTGCTAAATCACTGTTGAAGTTGGCACTGGGTTATGGCCAAGTTTATAACGAGGGTTTTCGCAGCACTGCGAAGTGCGAAGTGATGAGAAGTGTGCGAAGTGTTGCGAAGCGTTGGGAAGTTGTTTGATGGCGCGGCACCGGACGGCGGAAGCGGACTGGAGCGCGCGCGCCGCCCTCGCTCGCCGCCCGCCCAACCGCTGACCAACACGCACATTACAATTGCTAGAAGAGACAGTGCATATTTTTAATTTATTTTATTCTTTTTAAATGTGATTTTTTTACTTATTGAGGCTGTAATAAAATGTAAATCAGAAACGAAAAAAATAAATAATTATAATTATCTACATATCCATAGTTCATCTCACACATCATATGATTTGATATGTTATAGATTATTATATTATGTATGAACGTTTAATTAAAGAGAAATTAGTTGGTTAGACGAGTGAACTCATGACACTCGTAGACACCTGTGTTTCATAACAGATCAATAGTCAAGAGACAGATCAGAATACGGAACCATATATGTATGTATATGAATCTGATTAAACAAAAAGTGACAGTTTCACATATCGTAGTGGTGTGCATGAAACGCAGCTAACTGAAAATTTTATAGATAGTTGAAATTATTTACTATAAAAAAATATATGAAAAAATACCATATCCTGCACTTCCATTTCCACGTAAACCCCACTCTCAATAAGACACTGTCAACCATAATATCCATTAAAATGAAACCTGATTTTATGCAATCACTTAAAAATAAAAAAACGATTAAGTTGACGCTTCTAATATTATATTTCCCGGACCGCCGCCTCGGGGATTACGCTTATTGCGTCCCGGCGATTGTATCCAATACGATCGTATATAAACAAACTGATTGTCTGCCCGTCTTATTGCTTTCTTTCCTTACAATAGACTGGTAACTGCTGCGTTTATCTAACGGAATTTACTACATGTTTGATTTGAATTTATTCTGTTACAATTGAATTTCAAAATCGATGTAGGATTCAACAGGTGTCCATGGAAATCCTAGGGGAAGGAGATATTTTATAGTGGACATCCTGTGGCTGAAGATAAGGGGAAAAAATAGTGTGGGAATAATGACGCTCAATTCTTTAATGAATAGAAAATATTTTCTTTAAACTGCAGGTCATTTTAAGTTTTACTAATACCAGACCCGGGCCCATAACAACAATTCATTGCTATAACCAATATTTGGGTCGGAACGGTAATCGAATCAGCGACATATATTTTCACAGCTGAGTCGCACCATATGAAAAAAATCAAGAGACTCTACTTTAATTAAGTTTCTTCCTTACTCCGTTGTGGCTCAAAAGGCTATGTAAGTTTATTCTCAACTTTGATGTTTATTTATGCACTATCCTTCTGTCGATATTTAGTAATAACTAACTACTACTACTACTACTGTACAATAGTACATGATGTTCAATAAAAAAAATATAAATAAATAAATAATCATCTTCTATATCCTAATCTTTATACAACACTGCGTATATCCCAGTAGTTATCGAGTGCTTAATATTATGGTGTTGTGAGCTCTGTAAACCCCCACACTTGAATGTGACCTAATAAGTGTTGTCAGAAAGACTTAGCGTCACATGATCAGTGAAAAAAGCGTGATAATTGAAGTGCGATCGATAAGAGAATACAAATTCAAGATTAAAGGTTATTGTGGTGTTTACGGTAAACAAACAGTAAGCCGATGACCATGGCACGTTGAAGTACTATGCTTTTTGACATGCCATTCATTTGTAAGTGTAATATAGGAAGTGTGTCACATGGTAGAGATACGCGGCTTCTTTTAGTATTGTTTTTTATTTGTTATGATATGTGTATATGAATCATTTTTCATTCTAAGGTTACGCTATCTTAAATCTATCACATTATTTTCATTTGGAATTGTGCAATTTACAAATATTTCAAATCAGAATGAACCACGCCAGGTAGTGTTCTATAGTTGAACGGTCACTAAATCACTGCAAAAACGACGATAAACTAACACATATACATATCTCTGGAACTATTAAAACTGCTAGAATTTGCAGTCCCTCAAGTTGTTTATATCCTAGTGTTATAATCTTGAATCCTATAAACAGAGCGTGATATCCAGTCGCATTAATTACGTCGAATGGCGAGGGATAGTCTTCTGTCTTCAATTTATTTGAACTGCTCTGTACTTACTGCCAGGGCAAGCACAATGGATTGAAGGAGCCAATTGCCAAAATAAAAAAAAAAAATAACACCCAACAGTCACATACATTGTCCCGACCCCACACTTAGATCGAATCTTGTGTCGTGGGAATCAGGAACTACGACAGACTTTTCAGTCTCACAAACACCCAGACCCGAAAGAAATATTTGTGAGCCGCACAAACATTTCTCTCGTGCGAGGATCGAACCCGCGGCCTCTCGTTTACAGGCGGCGTTTAACCAACTACGCCACAGAGGCTGTCGAAATACA
Organism: Hyles euphorbiae; assembly: GCA_023078785.2. NCBI lineage: Eukaryota > Metazoa > Arthropoda > Insecta > Lepidoptera > Sphingidae > Hyles > Hyles euphorbiae. The sequence continues at coordinate 9,058,061 of CM041037.1, forward strand.
TAAATATTCACTACCAAATTTCATAAAATCAATCAATGAATAAAATTACTTTATGATAAACATTATGATTATAAATGTTAAAACTGTCCATAAGCCGTTAAAATAACTCGTTTACAAGAAATATACCGGGTATCTCAAGACTGCTACCGAAAACGAAGCCGGGTGGTAGTTCTAGTGACTACAAACACATTGCAACTAAAAATTTCGCAAAGAAACGCGACAATTATTTTTTATGATTTTTTAAATATCGTCATTTTTGGAGGTAAATCCATAGTTTTTGCAAAAATAATAATTTAAATACTTTTATACCTTAGATTATTTATAAATAAAAGGGTATACACTATTATTTTAGGAAAAAATGTATTTACCACCCAAATATGGTCATAGGAAAAAAATAACCAAAAAAAAATTTTCGCTTTTTTTTGCAACTTTTTCTGTTGCATTGTGTCTGAAGTCGCTTAAACTACCACCCGGCTTCGTTTTCGGTAGCAGTCTTGAGATACCCGGTATACATAAACATAAACTAGATATCATGAATGAAAAAACTATAAAACTTGACACAACTGTACGATACTCACATACTATTCGATCGCTACATTGATAATTTACTACACATTGTTACAATCTTTTCTCTATTTTTCACAAGTTAGATTTTATATAATCTATCATTTCAAGTTCATGACAGATCTTATCACGTTTACGTTCTTTATGTAGTGATAAAATGGACATAGGATCATTTTTGTCCGTCCCATTACCTGAAACACCACTAAAGAACTCGGTTGGACCGTGAAAGTTATGCATGCGCACCCACTAGTAAACATTGCCAAGCAGAATGATTTATAATGTGCCATAAATAATGGAATTAATTATGCAGACGCGTATTTGAAGAAGATAAACACGGCATTGTTGAAGGAAACATAATGAAACGCAAGGCTGGTAGTAGCACGTTGCGCCGCTCACAGTCCCAACCCTCGTGACTGGAACAAACTGCCGCCTATGTACATTCACATGCCACTATTTGAAGACTAGTATGTGTTTTCCAACATGTGATAATGATAATGCAAGCAGGAAATGACAACAATGAGCGGCGACAGCGCTCTACAAGCGCATCAAATCAACAGTCATGATTTATTCGAAGCAATTTAACATTAATCTGTTCATAATTTTCATGTGTATGGGCTTAGTTAAAACGTGGATGATAGTGCACGTAAAAGTCTCAAGGCCATGACGACCTTGGTTGGAACCACCAAAAGCGGTTGTTTCCACAAATCAACTTCACGTATCAATCATCAGAAGACAGGCGACATCTCGGTATATCTAACTCTTAAAACACACTGATAACGTATTGGAGAGAAGCTATAAAACCGGAAATTTTTAACGTCTCAGTTTGAAAGAATTTATAAATGTTGACTAGTAATACTTTGGGAAAAAATTGTTCCTATAGGTTGTAAAAATAAGAAGTAAACAATAAACAGTTGTGCACTTGTAAATTTTTCATATTTAATAGACTACATCACATTGTTTTTCACAATACAAATTTGCATATCGATGCATTACCTCGTTACCATAACATTTACCCTTTAGCGTAGTGTTTGCTCAGCAAACAGAGCACCAAATCCTTCTTTTAGAACAATACTCAACAATATTTGCTCTCTGATTTACCTACATTTGATAAAACTTCCTGCGCTCTATATAAATAATAATCAATCACAGATATAACGTGGAAGATAAAATATAGTAATATATTCATTTCACTTGTTGATTTTGACATTTTATCTTATCGAATATAAAATTTTATAACAAAAGGCCCAAAAATCAATGTAAGGTTCGCATATATTTTTTAACAACTGATAATTTAAATATTCCTTTTTCTTTCAATTATAGTTTTTTTTAATATCTTGCGAAAAACTTTATATGAGACATCCACTCTATGAGGGAAGGACCGATTGATTTTTTTTATACAAACCTAGGTATTATCAGCTTCAAAAAGAATCAGTTGTATACAGCCACATTGCGCTGTCACTAATTATAATAGACAGGGCTAGTAAATAGAAATGTAAATAATGTAAGTTATGTAACTATGTTAATGTAATACATGCTTGTAATGTAGAGGTTACCTTGTCTATATTTTTATCTAGTCGTAGGTATACTAAACTTGAAAATGTGAAAAGTAATATCAAAACATTTATTTTAGTGTTGACGGTATCACGCAAGTTTTGAATCACATTTTTGTAAATGTCTGATCACGAGAACTTATGGTGCAAGATTGGGTAATACTATCTAACTTTATTTAGTTAATTATAGTTTCATAACTAATATCTTACGCATGGGGTGACGGAAATACCCGGTCAGATACGACAAACCATATCTTTGGTATCGGACTTTTTGCTACTACCAAGCAGTGTAATAAATTTCCTCGTATTACTCATAACTTTTCCTAGCCTCAAGTATTTGTTAGTTAATAGACAATAGTTCTTAGTACTAACCGTTTGATTATTCATATGACCTGATTACACGATTATGTGAAATCCTAATTGGGGGTGTTTGATAGTATTATCCGTGGACGATGCAAGTGACTGTGGTTACAGTAAGAAATTTACTCTAACTATAGGAACATGGCACTAGATAGAAACATAAATTTCTAAAACCAGAAGTATCGGTACCTATTAGTCAAAAAGAAATATTATCATAAGATCTGCTATCTGCTTAGGCATTATTTTTTTTGATATTTTTTCATCGAATTTTGAGATATGATCAAGACAACCGTTATCATGTAGATAAAACAATTTGAAACACTTTATTTTTAAATGGGTACCAAGAGAGAAATTTGCCTTTATTATTATAACTTATTATAGAATCAAGAATTAATTAATTACATTAAGTATAACTTGTATGTTTTTTCCTTAATTGAAATAATTTTCACTCACTAAACTCTATTAATGTAAAGTAGACTTGAAAGTTAGGTAAGCGAGGGTAATAATAGGATTGATCGTTGTCGGGGCTTCATCAGACGTGGCTAAACTCGGCTTTGCGAGTCACGTGCAATGTTCGACTTCGACGTGATGAAGTTACGCCTCAGCTATCATGAAAATTTTCAAAAACTATATTTATACTATCGTTTATTAATATTGGAATAAATATGACAGTTCTAAGACGGTAAATAGGATCAATTTTGTTCGAAGCGCTAAATAATTCACGAAAGGAAACATAAAAAGTTTATGAAGGTAAACATTTTGAATGCTCTAGAATTACGTTATAGTCTTGTCTATCTATATATCTGAAGTTCGTTGCTAAACATAGACCTTTCAGAGAATATCATTTCATTCATTAAGGTTCTATGTCCCCTTGATAGGGCAAAGAGCATTCATCTCGCACGGTCTTGAGTTGACTGCTTAATGTCGCTCCAACACTTTCACACATTTTAACTTCGTCAATTATAGTGCGTTGCTGGGTTTGTTTGGTACGGCTACCCTCCACATTGGGTACCAATATTCTTAGAATATACCATAGTATAATTTATTACAAACCACAGGCAAGCCTTAAAAAGCTGATGATGCTACCAACGTGATGTTCATGTTTCGCCATTTCGGGCTGTAGTAGTTGTACTTATTACACCCAAAAATAATTCTTATTTATACCATGCTCTACCCTTTCCAACCTCCATTTCTAATGATAACCCATGGTTTCTTATATTTCAGGCATTCTTGAGCGACAGTGAACACTTTCCATAAAGCGTTCCGCTTATTTATAAATCAACACTGATATTTTTATCGATATTGAAGTTACTATACAGGGTATCTCAAGACTGCTACCGAAAACGAAGCCGGGTGGTAGTTTTAGTGAGTACAAACATAATGCAACTAAAAATTTCGCAAAGAAACTCGACAATTACTTTTTATGATTTTTTAAATATCGTCATTTTTGGGTGGTAAATCCATAGTTTTAGCTAAAATAATAATTTAACCTTTTTCATACCTTAGATATTTATAAAAAAAAAAGTTATACACTATTATTTTAGGAAAAAATCTATTTACCACCCAAATATGGTCATAGGAAAAAAATAACCAAAAAACATTTGTCACTTTTTTTTGCAACTTTTTCTGTTGCATTGTATCTGAAGTCGCTTGAACTACCACCCGGCTTCGTTTTCGGTAGCAGTCTTGAGATACCCTATATATGTCATTTTATTCTTGTATTTTGTCTAGCGTGATGGCCAGTTGGTAATCGACCAGATGCAACTGCCAGCATGTTCAAGCTGGTCACGGCTTCCAATCCCCAGTGCACACCCCTGATTTTTCGGAATAACGTGTGTATTGAATCACCACCCTCCAGAACGATGAAGGAATACATCATGATGGAACGTGCATACTATAGGAATTTATACGAATTTTTGGTATATAAAGTCTGCCAACCCAGATTGAGATGACTGCATGCGGCGTGATGGACTATACAACCCTACCCCTCCCAATGTTAGTATCAATTTTAGTGCAAGGCCGTGCCCTGCAGCGAGGCATATATGAGTATATGCTGGTACAGTACAGTACTTTATCTTTCGTTTTTGTACAAAACACCGCTCATATTAGTTACATTAAATCTTAATATTAAATATTTTTCCTTGTTTTTTCTATTTTTTTATTTTTTACATAATATTCATAGGATTTCATGCTTTCTGTCGTTCTTTTGTCTTTAAATTATGTGCGGTAAGCTTCTTTAGATTCATTATCTTAAAACGGTAGCTATCTCAAAATATATTGGCAAAAATAATCGGAGAGACTTAGACAAAAATACGTGCATAATGAACATCTGAGCATTTGTAAATTACTTCAATTTGTATGTAAATTAAGGCTTTGAAGAAGACATTGGAACAAGGAGCACGAAGTGTCATTATGGCATAAAACTCTAAAATGGTTTTTCAAGAAAATATTTGATCATCCATAAACTAATGTATTTTCATTACTATTTTAACTTTTAATATTAAAAAGTAGCGAACTTAATTCTGAATAGAGTTTACATATATTTACCGGGTGATTTTAGACAATGATTGCAATTTTATTATACCTATATATGTGTATATATATTTCACTATAAATATGACCATAGATAGTCGTGGTGACTGCAGAATTATCAGATTTCCTGTTATTTGAAAATGTATTATGTAATGTAATGTAGTATGTATGTATGACTGCCTCGGTGGCGTAGTTGTACTCCGGTACGGTTACAAAGCTGAGGTCTCGGGTTCGAATCCCGGGTTGGGCAAAGTGATATTGGATTTTTCTATTCATTATCAGCCCAGAGTCAGGAATTTGTGCCCGATATGGCGATAGGCTCGCCACCTATCACATCATGGGACGGAACATACAAGGCGAAATGTGGGTGCCCTGGCACCTCTGCCTACCCCTTCTGGGAAAAAGGCGTGAGTTTATGTATGTATGTATGTATGTATGTATTATGTAATGCGTATGGCGCAAAATTTTTATAGAACTTTTATTGGCATATGTATTTCATTAATAGTTATTCCGTGCTTATATCGATTAATTCAAAATTTCCTAGATTATCAACAATGAATAAAAAAAAATTAAACAATTAAGCTACAACTTAACAAACAACAAATAATGATACAGTAAAAAGAAATAGCTCTCCCAAAGCTGGTTAAAACTGTTTTTTTCTTTCAAAAATATCATGTTGCAAAAAATAAGGTAGGTATACACATTATTTTAGTAATACTGGTGGTAGGTTTCTCATATATGAGAGACCGCCTGGGTAGGTACCACCACAATGTCTATTTCTCCCGCTAAACAGCAGTGTAATGCCATGTATTGCTTTGTAATTCAAGGTGTTTTTTGCATTTGCCACTGTTCATGAGCGGTTGTATCGCTGACCATCAGGTGAAAGGCATGATCGTCTCGCCATTAATGGCAGTAAAAAAGATAAGGAAACACAAATTCGCCTTTTCCGTAACAAAGTGCAATCAAAGAACTAGAATTGAAGGGCGCACGTCGACGCGCAGACGGTACGGTCCATTGACAACTGCAGAGGACGGGCACCGCACGCAACATTCCGTGCGCTGTGTAACAACAATCGATCATCGTGAGCGATATCGAGCTCCGTTTATTTACTTATCACATAGGCTTCATGGTTGGGGATTGTTTGAATACTTTTCTATGTCATTAAAATGGGTTGTATGTTGTATGTTGTATGTCAATCTCGCTTTAGGTTTTACCTTTAGGATATTGTACTGTTGAAAAGAAATAAATGTGTACGAGATCTTTAGGGATATTCTCCGCGCAAACCTATAAGCACGTTTTGGTGTTTAATGTGTGAAATTTTTCTTTGAATTAATTTCTCGAATAGAACTATAATTTTATGATTTTTAAGTGGGAAAAATCCCGAAGCTTATATTATAAGTATGTAACATGACTTAGTATGAGTGTAGCCTAGCCTTTCTGACTCGGCCAGGAATTTAACTTCAATTTAGAACACGATTCCCTTTTGTTTCAGAATTCACGATTTCTCATTTTGGAGTACCTAACTCTTTAATGTCATAAAATATTCACATGACGTTGGCGTACATATCACTCATAATTAGCCGCCGTGTATTATGAAACCAACGCAAAATAATATATCAGGATAGGGAAAACATTTTGTTTAGAAAATAAAGAGCTAAAAAATGTGCGTTATTTTCTCATTTCGTCGAAGCGCTGGAGGCGTATGCCGATAGATTTTCATAGAAGTTCCACTTTCTTACGCTTAACCATCTAAACATTTTTAACATATACAGGATGTAATCAAGAGAGCTACCGAAACGAAACTTGGTGGTAGTTTCAGCTATTTACGTTAAAAATCGGTTATACTACCCGAAAACGCTTCATTGTTTAAAGGTACAATTTTTTTTCATGCAATCAAGACAAATTTTAATGCACGACACGACTTGTGCGCCTGTTGGTTATTGCAGTCCTACATTCCGAGTAGAGTATACATCGGATAAGAATCGATTAACTAAAACTGCCTACAGCTTTCGTAGTCACGGGGCGGATTGAAAAAATGTAAAAAATAAACCAAATCCGCGATAAAATCCGTAATAACTAGTTTAAATCACACCACAGTTAATACAACCCATACTTAATAGTAGTTTTAGCACCAACGATTTCCTCGGTGGGATTTTTAAGGTGTCCTATATACTAATTTAGCTCATAAGGAAAGTAGTAAAGTTAGCCCTGGGCCTTTACTTCTAGCGCGCTGTATGATCCCCATTTACATCACTGCATATCTCCCAAACGCCAATAATGGCTACATCCGATATCGTCGAGGTATTCAACATAACAACTTAACGCATGCATGTCTACATACACACATACCCACTCAGGCACACACATTTTCCATACTTAGTTTACTGATTTTGCTTATTAATATTATGTTCACACTTTTGTTCAACTTTCTTTAACGTGTCGTCTGCTGAATTTAAAATTTAAAAATATAAGTTATATTTTTAAATTTTAAATTCATTGTAGGCCGTAATATACCAGGTGTATTGAAGTAGAATGAGGGGTTGTGTATTTTCTACAATTAAATTTAAAAATACTATCAATCCTATTCATTAAGCACATTTCAAACAACAATACATAACTCATTAAGTTTGAAGTAAGGTACAGTCAGCAACATAAGTCGCTGAACAAATTTTTTGATAACCTTTTTATTAATTAAAATTTGTACGTACTACTCTGTAGTCGTAAAATATAACCAAGTAAAGTCATATATGCCGAGAAGTTCCATACGATATTGAAAATAATTATTATTTTAGATGATAACACAATTCTAAATCTCGTGAATGTGTAGCGACTTATGTTGCTGACTGTACATCACAGACCGGATGCTTCGTTATATTACCAGATTAAGGCAACCATCATCATTGAACTTGTTTATAAAGGGCCTGTTACCTGAATGTTATATAAGGTTCATTACGTAAACTATGGGTATAATACGTTAAGACCGGTGCAAAATCTGTAACAGACAATGATAGATTATCTCGCCGGTTGATATGCATGATCCAAAATTAGCTTCCTTAATGTCTAGATAGCGATACAAGGCTGTCACTGGGTATATCAGAGCCTTTTTAAACTGATATGCTGATGAAAACATTCCACCTAGCGCTGAATGCCATTAAGCGTATAAAATAATGTACCAACCGAGGTAACCACTGAAAATCAGCAGGGTTGTGGTTTCACGCCACAGCTCAATATTATGCTGAGTGGTCACCTAAATGGCACAACTACGAAGTGGTATCTAGACGCACGTAGTGTAAAATAAGTTTTTATATTTTTGTTTTCTGTTTATATGTAAGTACTTGTTTTTTAAGTTTTGTGGTAAATAAATTTATTTTTTTTCTCTTTCTTTCTTCTAGAAACAAAAACGTACCTTTCGCCAGTTGGCATAATTAAGATAACTGGAAGACCACGTGAAAGTCCACTGCTGAACAAAGGCCCACGCGTGACACTGTATTTGAAATATTAATAACATTTAAAATTAAATTCAACTCTATAAATATTTCAAGAAGTTGTTACATACAAACCGCTTCCGACTGCTTGATATGCTTATTCTGGCATAAGGCCTAAAGAAGCTGCCTCTGAAACTAAAGCCGATGATGAAGTCAAGTCTATTACTAAACTGTTACTCTAGAGCTAAATAACATTGTGTAATCTTTATTTTTTTTCTTATTGTTTGTTTAGTTCATAACACATTAGTTGTATTTTCGCCTCGTGAAACACAAGTTTTGGATTATAATTAAGATGAAAAAGCGTACCTATTTGAAAATTGTATAATGACTCCAAACTTGTAACCAGTTTGCAGTAAAAATAAATAACTTAATGTAAATTCCCACTTTCAATTATAATAAATTAAACCATTACCCAATAAGGCGGAAGAAATACCTGTACCTAAGCTCAAATTAATTCCATTGTACTCACATTCCTGCTTCAATTACCAATTGATATCTGTAAATTGATGTATATTTGTACATATTATCGGAAATTGCAAATGTGTAAATATCGTATACAAAAAAATAAATGATGTTGTCATCCCAGCCATCCCAGCAACCATTGTGTTGCACGTGAGAAGCGATTATTTGATATCGAGGCAGAGATCAAAATTTACGATAGATATCGAGAAAATATTATCAATATCGTATAGACTCCCAATTGTAATTCAAATCTGTTTTGTAAGAAATATACTAAACATAAAAGCATATTAATAAATATTTCTTTGGGCGCTATAATTCAATTAAATAAAACTCATACCACGGCCTTTGCATAAAAAGGATAAGAAAAACAAACACATCAAATTCAGCAATAATTAACAATGGGACAAATATGTACATTATTTATAAGGAGATGCACAATTTCTTGCAATTCCAATTCCTTTTGAAGAGGATTTTACTGACGATTATTGCGAGTAAATCGCAAAATCGATACTGGCCAATGCCGATCGATACAAAGTCGTAAATAATGTTCAGGTTTCGTAACATGCAAAGAGGTCGAGGTTCTGTGCATGTTTGTTTCCTCAAAACGACTTCTGTATTCCAGCCGCGACTGGGGCGACCCTACCGTCTTTATTACGTGGTCTGCTTATTACCTAATGATAATTTACACCTTTAGGAAGACCACCTTGTGTTTGTTATTGACCATTACTAACATATAATCAATCTTTTCTTTCTACTTGGTTATCCTGATCAGTGCTAGTGATCGCTTTCCTGCTTAGTCATTTCGCTCGGTACATAAGATCCTCGGTTCTAAGGCCATTGACTCTCACATGACGACCTCATGCCAGCGCTTCTTTGGCAGACCTTGGAACCTTGACCCTGAGATAATAAAATTGAAAAAAACCTCATTGATGTATTGCATAGGCCATAGAGGATGTACAACGCACGTACAAAATTGCCTCTTTAGATAGAGCCAACGCGATTTTGATGTCAATATTACGTTTCAAGTTCTTGATTTATTAATCAGAATACCCTGTCGAAAATATAAGTATATGTCCCTAACTGACTTGGGGAATGGACACTGGTCAGGAATCAGGATCATTTAACCATATTATTTGAGTTTTTTTGTTCTTTGTCTCTGGTAATCCCTCAGGTAATTTACATACATGAATGGTATTACAAAACTCAATCATATTCTTGTCATGTCAGCGCCCTTAATTACTTACAGACTTAGTCATCAGCAATTCTTTATATCAATAAAAGACACGATAAAAATACAAGTGAAAAAGATTTTTGCTAGTAACCATGATGGTAGATGTGCCTCTTCATATATCAAGATACGATGACATTTGAGAAAGTATGTAATCCGCGGAACGATTGTATGTGAAAAGTGACAAAGTTCCAGAGTAAGGAGCATTTCTGACACAGTTTAGACGAGCACTACGAGCATATTTTCTTTTGTTTAGAAATTATTCCAGTCTGTAATGTTGATTATCTACTTGGGCATAGATACAATAACAGCTAGCTTAATAATCTAGGCGTAGGAAGAATATTAAAATAATTTCCAATAAATTTTGCCTATTTAAAGTCCTTCCAGTCAGGTTCAGTCTACAAATAATGCCAAGAAACAAATCTTTACCAAAACGCTTCCTATTTAGTTTTAACTTAACACTGAAAAATCCTTATCGCAAATTACACAACAATTCTCACAAAACAAGGAAACCTCCGCATTTCATTCCCTCACGTAGTACTTTTACGACGGGTGTCCTTTTAAATCGGTCCAAAGATTTATCTTTGGTTAAAATGACGGACGACGATCGGTAAATTCTCCTAATGTGCGACCTTAGGGGTCGTGGACTACGCGACTCGCCTGCCAAATTCATGGACGGAAAAATGGGCAACCAATACTCTTGCAATGTTGTAATAAATACTACACGTGTTCAACATTGAATGCGGTAAAATGTGACGTTATGTTAATTAATAGGAACCGAGGAACTTAAGTAACAAAATGTGATGTTGTGTTTTAATGTCAAATTATTTTAAATATATAGTTCATATTATTGTTCGCACTGGGCTTATTCATAAAAACTGTAAGGCATTATGTTTTCCTACCAGATTATAAGAGTTATTTAAATTTAAATTATATAGCTTTATTTTTCCGAAACTAGATTTGATTTATGATTATGCCTTCTGTCTACCGTGCTCAAGCTCCAAAAATCTTTACCATCTTATCTGATATGATGGTTGATGCTCCATCCTACGCTATAGGTCAATGCTATAGGAAATATCTAAAAAAGCTGACTTACTAAATACTTACTTATTTTATATATTTTTTATTTTATTTCCCTGGCACCTTTATCCCACAAGCTATCAGCAAAATTATGTGTACCTATGTTATTTACAATTCTAACAATCTGAAGTAAAGATAATTAACAGATCATTCATGACAATGTAGATACGGTTTAAATACTTCTAGGAATTACTTAATTTGATCTGAAAACGGCTTAGGTAATATCTTCATGGCATTCAAGTTGAACTGACTGCAATTTACTTGCAATAAATTAGGTTAATTCAAAAAATATCGTGACTTCGGTGAGGTCATTCATTAAATTTATTGAATCGTCAAACAGTAAGAATCTTTTAATTTCCTTTCATGGTTGTCAATGTAGGTTGCCTGAGTATATTGTATTAAAGGAATGTATTATAATTTATACAGAGTATTATGTAACTTGAAAATACGGAGTGAAAGTGGTAGGGATATGTCTAGAAGGCCTATGTTCAACAAAGCAATTTCTGAGACTGAAGATGCTATACATACTAAGGTAAAACACTGCTTATATAAATAAAAAATAGATCACACTGTCTTGGTGCAAGTTGATGGACGCCTTTAAAGTCCTTGACGATGCACTATGCAGATTTCATTAAAACGTTTTCCTTAAACATTATATTAACGTGAAATCGTACAGTACGTACTCGTCGCGTCGGACAGAAATATCGACATATCGACCTTGTCAATCCTTGAAGGTCGAACTTAGTCGAAACTCCTTACTCCTTAGCCCTTACAAATAAAAATATATTAATTGTCTATGGTCACGATAGCAAGGTGTGTGAAAGTATTATGCCTGCATGGTGAGTATCGCACGCGCAACCCTGCCGCTCACATGGCATGCGGTCGCTCTTGACCGGCGACAAGCGATGTCTGCCGCGAGTGACGACCCTGCGCCGTGTCGTAGATACTGCGCCTGCAATTGATTGCAATCGATATTAATCATTATTGCTTGCTATTATTGTACTTTTTATTTAAGTTTTAGGAGTAATTTGAAGGCCCAAACGCCGTCAACCAAGTAAATGTTTAATAAAAACATTTGTTGCATATGATTTTACACAGTTTTAAAACAAATTTGTTTTATGACACGATAATTCATGTTTTTTCTATTTGGAATCCATATACTTCGTATTCTAATGATAATTTTAGGTATATGCTGGAAATAAAAATATGACCCGTTTACCACTCTTGCTTACCAGCTGCGAATATAAAGTTCTGGTCAAGCGTAAATCTTTCCAAGATCAGGAATAAAATATCAAAACCTTTTTTTTATAAGAGGGTTCACGACCTTAGCGCATAAATGACGTTGTAAAATCAATTTCGAACATTCAACATTTATTCTTACAATACGTCTTCAAAAGCGGAGTCGTGTATGGAATGAGATTCTATCTATCAATAATCTAATTAAAATTTTGTAACTTTCAATAATTAATGACGCACTTTCCATATAAATTCTCATTGTACCTACTCATTATACATTCGTAGAAGATGAGCTTCCTAAAACACATAAGTAATCAATTTTTATTGATTGAAACAGCCTCCGTAGCGCAATCGGCTAGACGCCGCCTGTGAAACGAAAGGCCGCGGGCTCGATACCCGCACCGAGATAAATGTCTGTGCGGCCCACAAATATTTCATTAGGGTCTGGGTGTTTTTGAGACCAAAAAGTCTCTTGTAGTTCCTGATACCAACGACACAAGACTCGATCTTAGTGATATTACTTTATTTCCAATGTAACTCCCATAAATTGATTCTTTCCGACTACACATCAATTTTATCGTTGACGTCAACATTTAATAAATAATATTGTTTATTAGTGGGAGCTGAAAGTTTCTTGGGAGTAATTCTCAATGAGACAAATCGCCTTACCAGCCAGCTCATTATGCGACGACGAGTCCTGTAGTCCCCGAGGGAGCCTGCTTCCTAAGAAATAGATACCAATTTGTGCTCTGATTGTAAAGCAAAGTGAAAAATAACCTTAATACCGTGAAATGTTTTGATGCTTTTGTTTTTGCAATTATTGTTTTGATTTCTGAAATAGTTAATTTAAATATCATTATTATGTTAGGTAATACTGCTTCAATGGTGCAGTTTTACAACGGTACTATTACTACGCTGAGGTCTCGGGTTCGAATCCCAGGTCAGGCAAAATTATATTGTATTTTTCTATTAATTATTAGCCCGGGGTCAGGAATTTGTACTGGGTGAAGCATTAGCTTGCCCTATCACATAGTGGGACGAATTACAAAAGACGAAACGTGATTGTCCTGGTTGCACCTCTACCTACCCCTTCCGGAAAAAAGTCGTGTATTATATGTACGTCATATCGTAGGTCATAGGCAGTCCACTGCTCAATATGGATTTCAGGAAATCCTGAAGCTCATATTCTGGACTACGTGGCCTAACCAGTCTCAATTGTACTCTCGATTGTAGAGAAGGCCCGTGCCCTACCTGTGAAGATCTGCATACTACATAGTCGTGTCGGAGACAGGCTGCATCCACCATCTTCCTACGACTCTACTTTGCTTTTTACTACTCTTTGCTTTTTCTTTTTTAACATAATTCTTTAAATTTTTAAATTAATTATTTGATATCAATATATTCTTACAAAGGGATATTTTGCACTAGTAAAATATTCGCATTAAAATATTTTTAAAATTATAATATATTACTTATTATAAAGAGGAAATATCATGATTTGTTAATCATAAATTAACAAATCATAATATGTCCTCTTTATCTATATATTAATACGTGATGCAAAAACTTTGGATCCCTTTTTACGAAAATTGCGCGGACGCAGGAGCATAAAATTTGGCACACTTATAGTTTATGTGTAGGAGAAGTGGAGAATGCTAATATTTTTCAATAATAATGCTTATAAAGTACATTAAATCAAAAAATAAAACATTACACACACTGCCATGCATTTCACGCACACATCCATATACAAGTATACATACTCTGGTGTCAAATTGTTTCTTTTTCATTTTGTTCTTCTGACATAGACATATCAAAAAAAAGGTTTTATTTGCCTAATGAGGTAATAATATTAATATTAAGCCTAATATTAAATGTAATATAAAACAAGATTTTAATAATAATGCATAAAAAGTACATTAAATCAATAAATAAACCAGCATGCATTTGACACGCATACACAAGTATTTGTACACGTATACATACTCTTTGGTCAAATTGTTTCTTTGGTTTATTATAGACATCGTTGAATGTCAATCAGAAAAAATTGTTTACTGTGGTTTGCTGTGGTTTTGTTGAATGTCAAACAGAAAAGATTTATTTAACGAATACTACGTGAAATGCTGAGCGCTTATACAAATTGTGTAGCAGTAAGATACATTTAAATGTACACGGACTATCATTATATGCATAAAGAAAGTTCTGTAGCAGCAATCTGCAATAACAACATTCTGGTACAAAAAATGTGCACGAATTATCAGAATAACAACATCATCATACAGGTAAAAACTTTCAGGTAAAAACTCTCTTCTTGATTTGGTCCAATTTGGTCGAATTTCGATCACTAGGCGACCACTAGTAATATTAAAAGCCTTAAATATTTCTAGAGACATATTATAGCGCAATACAAAATAACTTTTTGTTTAAATATGGACTTTGTGTTAGTCAAATTAAATGTACATAGTCTTTTTTTATTTAAATCCTTTCCGCTATATAATATTTGAATTTAATTTGCAAAAATTAAAATGTTACATAACAATTGTGACATGGTATAAGCGAGATCGATGGCTGGTCACCGTCACTCGAGATAAAGGAGATGAGTGATCGCGACCTTATCCTTATCTCGCGTGGAAGGAATCTTCAGGCGGCACCGGTAGCGGCGGCGCATTCGCACAGAAGCCTTAGCAGGCAGCACGCGAACACAGGGCATCAACGGACTTGCCCACGCGCACTTGTTCCGACCACGCACGGTGACGATGGTACACCGCCGACGGTGACCACATAACACATACCTATCGGACTTTATTTTAAAAAAGTGATATTGTGAAATAAACCAAAATGGGTGAGTTTATTTTTTTTAATTTTCAAATTTAGAATTAGTGTCAACGATGAGGAAAACACTGGCCGTTTTCTGCAATTATGTATTTAAGAGCAAATTATTGCGATGAATTTAAAAGGATGTGACTGACGCTAATTACGTTATTATATGA
Organism: Hyles euphorbiae; assembly: GCA_023078785.2. Taxonomy (NCBI): domain Eukaryota; kingdom Metazoa; phylum Arthropoda; class Insecta; order Lepidoptera; family Sphingidae; genus Hyles; species Hyles euphorbiae. The sequence goes on from CM041037.1 coordinate 9,073,548, forward strand.
ATGGATACGTGTTTTTAAGTTATTATATACGAACCTATAATAAAACAATTAAGTGTAATTGCACCTTTTATATTAGTAGGCATTAAACTGCGAAATCATTCAGTAGATGAGACAGCTCATTGCATTATTCAGGAGCAATGCTTTATGGTCGTGTCAAAGTTTCGGATGAAGATCAACGTCGTTCAAATTGACGTAAATGAAGATTTTGTTCTGACAATGAGCCATGTTGACGGTGACTACTGACCATTCATACCATCGTTAAATCACGCCTGTCACTCATTTTCGATGTCAATTGTCTTATTTTTGACGCATTTTTACAATGAATTTGAAGACAAACGACATAATATGCCCACGGACATTTATTAGCTGCCAATGCCACATTTAAAAACGTAAATATTATATTTTTTTCAAAATATTCGAATCTTTAGTTTACCTTCTAATTCCACAAACCGGCTTTGAAAGTTAATGTTTTTAAGGATCATTATTAAAATAATATTTAATATCCATGACTACTCCAATTTACGTGATAATAAAAAGTTTAGTTTATAACTAATATTTCCTATTTATACGTAGAAATTATGTTAGAAATAAAATCACAAAATAGAGTATTGATATTACTTTATTTTATCAAGTACTAAACACACAATATTAAAAGGAAAAGTCGGCAAAACCCACATCTGTTGACTATTTCAACAACTTCCTCTCTTATAAACATCAATATGATTCAAGATATAAATTATTTGCTGGATACAAACATGCGTAACTTTGATAAGTATTTTAAACCATTCATATAAACAGGTATATTTATTAAGTGTTCTTCTATATTATGATCATGAGTTAAATTCACTAAAAGCCATAAACAATATTATTAAAATTGTTGTGTTGCTAAGATAAAATTAAAGGGAAACTAAAGCATTAATAATCTATTGTAGAAAATAGTTAAAAACTTGCGCAGTATCTTGTATTATTTTTCTACTCCGCTGTTACATAAGCGACGTTGTAAAAATTGGGCCAATGATGAATTAAATGAATTAATTCTATGTCAACTACAGTATCAGAATCCACTGTAGAATTTTAAAAGGAGTTTCTAATACCACTGTGTTTTACTCAATCATTATCGCTGTAAATCTTACCAAATAAAAATTATTGCAAATAGATTGATACGATATGTTTTGCTAAAACCGTAAGTTATGAAGGATTTTACTAGCCGTAACTACAATAATAATACTGGTGATAGTTCTCCCATATGTGAAAGACCGCCTTAGCAGATACCACCATTTCAACCACCAAACAGCATTGTAAATGCATTGTTGTGTTTGATATTGAAGCCAGAGTAATTACTAGACATACTGAGACTTAAAATCTTATGACTCAGGATAGCGAGCGCAATGGAATGCCAAGCATCTATTTGTAATTAAATGTTATTTGGTGTAGTGTCCATAAGCGGTCGTATCGCTTACTTAGGCGAAGGGCAAGCAAAAAAAAAGATTAGAAGTCCTTTCATCATAGTGGTGATAATGATACTTTATAATTTGTTTAGTTTCCTCCTTTATTCCGTGTCAAATCGCCGTTTCACAGATTATTAAACTACAGCATTCTATAACACGTGCGCAAAGAATACGGAATAAGATAATTGATTTTCTCATTCATATGCAAAACTGGTCGAGAATTACAAGAACAATAGTATTTTCATTAGTTAAGACTGCAATAAATAATCTTAAAGAAGAACGTAAATGTTGAGTTTTTGATCGTATATTAAGCTGTATTGTTTCGTATTTTATTGAAGGAAATATGAGAAAAGTAACTATGGTCGCATATCAGCTCATTTTATCCTACTAGAAAGCAGACGGCTTCTCAACGACTAAAGGAAATCAGTTTATGACGCTTACCCAATGCGAGTTATCCCTTTGTCACTGCATATAATCACCATGTAGGAGTTGAGGCATTGAGGTATTATACTAGAGCGGACTTTGGGAACAAAATCTCTGCGTATTGTGCGTGCACACGGGTACACAGTGAAACGAGAACGAAGATAATGTTACTTCGTAGGCGTGACAGAGACAGAAATAGAAGGTACCCTTCATTTTGTTACAAACATTTTGTTTGCAGTGTCCCCTCTAGCATATTATCTCAATGGGTTGAGGGTAGAATTTTTTTTACTAGAGTTGTAGCAGCAGAGTAAAACAAAAGCACAATGCCAAATGCATATTTAAATCAGTTGGCACTTGAATCCATAATTTGTCCGGTGTTTTTACACTAGTATTCTTGCATTGAGGAACAGCACACCAATGATATTTAGAATAATAATTCATCATAAAATTTAAACACTTACGTCGTACACAAACTTATTCGTAAACATACAAATAACATAACCACATTTGTTTACCAGACGATATGACGACATGACCATAGACCAAAAATGTCGTCCATTGCATAATTGTTTTTGTGAAATTACGCGCGAATTTCAAAAACGTAAAATTTAAATGTAGTTTAAAGGTACTTAAAAATCTCAAAAAAAAAAAATTGTGGTTTATTAGCACGTCAGGATATAATTGAGATACTTTTCAAAAATTGCCGTAATACCCTATTCCTGTAACTTCTATTAACCACTAAAATCAGGCGCGAATTATAAGATTCCGATGGCATTTAGTACCGAAATGTGCTATGTAGTAAATTATCAAAAATATAAATCAACTGTTTTTGTTCTACAGTGTCCGTTTCCTTCCTTTGACATTGAAAGTTCTGTATAATTATTGTTTTGCAGTTTCAATTATTTTCTACTAACCGCGTGGCTTTCATCGATGCTAAACCTATTATTATAAAACAATTAATTGCTTATATTTTTTAAATATTAATTTAGACTCCTAAAATAGGGACAAAGGTTATCTTTAGGGCTGACATAGTAAACAGAAAATATTATTAATTAAAAATCCACCGAAATACTTCCCAAAAAGCGAATATCGACATCGGAGACACTTTATACTGATTTTTTAATATTAGTGTCGACTAACATAATATTTGAGATCCCTTGTTATATATTCTGATAAATAATAAATCACAGAAAATCTCCTTAAATACGACGAAATAAGCTAATTTGGGCAAGCGTGGCTGAACTTATTCATACGTAATAAACACCCAGCATGTTTCTTTCATGAAACCACTTAATTATTTTCAAGGCGAAAATTAATTAATCCTCAGTTGTACCAGAGCAATAAAGTGATGATCTGCTACTTCAGCTGAGTTTGGATGAGGTTACACGTCCATAGTAGTAATTGTAAGAATATTAAATTAAATTTTACTGGTGGTAGGTCTCTCATATGTGAGAGGCTGCCTGGGTGGATACCACCGCAACGTCTATTTCTCCCGTCAAACAGCAGTTTAAATGCACTGTTGTGTTTCGGATTGAAGGACATTGTAGCCAGGGTAACTACTGGACATATTGAGACTTAACATCTTATGTCTCAGGATGGCGAGCGCAGTGGAATGCCAAGCATTGCTTTGTAAATCAAGGTGTTGTTTGGTTTTGCTTCTGTTCATGAGCGGTCGTATCGCTTACCATCAGGCGAACGGCAAGCTCGTCTCGCCATTCACTGCAATAAAAAATATATATATATATTTATATTTTATACAATATACATGGATAATACCTACACGTATATCCACTCACATTGATACGTCAGGTAGAGCCATCATCATAACATACAGTCTCTATTCTAGTTGGTCCTTCCACAAATCTAATATGGGCATAAAATTAATATATATATAATTTTATACTACCTCTACAGTACCTATGTATGAATAGGAGACGATTAAATGTATACATAAATACATACATAGTAAACGGAGGACCTGGTTAAGAATTAAGAATTCGAATGTTAAGCTGTGGACTTCCTGTGGCTGAAGAGAGAAAGAGATAGAGAGACAGAGATGCACACTCCATTGAAGAAAAGCTTACTATCCCAAATTAATCCTAAAGTCTCTCAACTGGCATGACTCTTATGTAACTTACCTACAAACAAATACTTTTAATAACTCTCATAAGTATATAATTTAGAGACACAGAAAGGTCAGTCTGCAAAATATTTAGTACAATTCGCAATTAATAAGCTATATCTGGAACCTCATACGGGCCTACCAACCTTCGCGGCACAATGCCATAATTTGCATACGCGCAATTTTTTCACTCATTATCCTGTCGCACGCGCGCTTTAAACCGTGCCACATATTGTTTAGTTATTGTCATGCATATCTACTGAGCAAACATGGGATTTACCAGGCTGCCTGCACTAGATCGGCTTTGAGAAGCCCTTGACTTAATAAACAATCATATTTCAATTAAACTTTATGTATCTTGGAAAGATAGACATATGGAGAAATGTGGTACGAAAAATAATTAGTGCTTCAAAAGAAAGATCTTGAAACTTTAGAATTACTTCTGGCTCTTCGCCTTGTAGGTACTTTATGAAAGTATTATTAAAAGCTGCTTACATGGCATAGGCGCTGTGCACCTAAACGGCAATTTTTTTTAAAAAAAAGCTTTACAGACTTCAGATAATATATTCGGATGGAATGAGTTATACATTAATTTAGAATACAGGTTATTTCACCTAAGAAGTCAAGAGGTTAACAGACTAAAAGAGACGAGTTTTTTTTAACGAAATGCATTATTATTTTGTTTAACTAATATCTTAAAGTACCATTAATTTAACCGACACATGATGAATCTTAAAACAACCTTCAAAATCCTGAATGTAACATGTCAGTTTAATAAACTTACTTTTACAAATATTTTTAATTGCATTGAGATTTTCTTATATTGCATCAGCTTTACCTGAAAAACACACATGGCCTTCGCGCATGTTTTTAATTACAATCATCACAGTCTAATATTAAAGTACATTCCAAATCGCATCCTTGATATTTCCACAATGCCACTACAATTAAATTGACCGTGTCATTGTCACATCTATTTGCTTCTTCAAAGCAGCGAGCAAATATACGATAAAGCCCTATGTTTAGTCATGTCACTGAATGATTTATTTACGACAAAGCGTTTCATCTCGTTCCTTTAAATTGATTAATCATACATGAGTTCTGGTAAATACAGCTACCTGTACTTTTAATGATAAGATAACGCCTGACTGCAGTTGACGTGAACAAATAGATCTAATTGAACACTCGACTAATGCTCGAATTTATACTCGGAGAAATTATGGTTAATTCTTTGAGTGTAAGTTCATTACTCTGTTGTTACCTTGTATGGGTATCTTTGTTTATGTTAGTATTTTATATAACCATTAAGGGAATTAACGGAATGGTGAACTTTCTTTGCGTTTTCCACCAGATCAACACCATACAATAAGTATTTAGAATTACTGTGATTTAGTTTTTCACTCTGAAATACTGACCATACAAAAGGATCAAAATATTAAATAGAGGAACATTAAATATGACTGCAAAACAAGAAAGGATGAAACTTACAACGTAAATAATAACAAAAAAAATATAGGTACGGCCTTATTCAAAGACAGGTTTAAAAATTAATTTAACTATCGAATGTTTTGTCCCTTTCGCACGACTTTTGAATTCAGTTTGAGCGAAAATTACAAAACATACGATAGCTAAAATATGTTTTAAAATCAATTACCGAACATGCGATTGATTTCGAAGTAAAACAATGCTCGGACCAAAAAATGACAAAGATAATAGAAGTACAGAGGTTTTTAATATAAACGCATATTACATATATGTACACTACATAGTATAAAACAAAGTCGCTTTCTCTGTCCCTATGTCGCCTTGTATGCTTAAATCTTTAAAACTACGCAACGGATTTTGATGCGGTTTTTTTAATAGATAGAGTGATTCAAGAGGAAGGTTAAGTGTATAATACGTGCATATTATTGTAGAGAAATCTATATGCACCCGGGCGAAGCTGGGCCGGGCCGCTAGTGTAAAATAATGTGCACTTTAGGAGATGTCTAGAAACTTTTCAACAAGTAAGTATCTCAAAGAGCATTAGAGGCTAGACAGGTATCTGAAAACCACCCGAAAATCCCACCGCTCTTAAAACTATCAAACTAATCGAGTGTGGATTAGGACTTAGAACTTTCAAAACAATCAAAAATTTGAATATTTTAATGTTGTCTCTGGTAGTGAGGAAAAAATATTTTATAGAATAGATTGCAATATAAGTAGTTCATCCCGTTATTTAAATCCTTACATGTTACATATAATTGAATATGTTTTCAGAAAACTACGCGTGTTAGTCTATTATCATAACAGGGTTTTTAATACGCGAACGACTCATTACTACAGATCAATATAATAACAGCCATTACATTACTTGCACATAGTAAATTACACGAATGCATGATATATTTTTTTAAATTTTTACACCTGATTGTAGATTTTTTATCTCAACTGAGTTTTACTCAATTAAATTGTTTATTTTTATATTTTTGTTTATAATACCTTGAAATCCGCTTTGGATATTTGAATAAAACACATTGAGCACTAATAACGACAAGTACATATAATACCATTTTTTTTATCAGACGTGATATGTTTTGCTAATTAATATAATAGAGAGAGGAGGGACTAGGGAGTCAGTAGGTGTTGGTCGCTTCCATAAGCTCACTATAAAAATTCTTGGAATGACGAATAAATTCAGTAATAGAGATTATGTTACTATGATGCTAATATGACAGTCTAATAAACCCAGGGTCAGTGCTTCGAACTGCTATATATATACACAAAATAAATAAATTAATACACCCAACAGTCACATACACAATCGTGACACCAAACTAAGATCGAGTTTCGTGTCGTGGGTATCAGAAACTATGAGACTTTTTGGTCTCACAAACACCCATACCCGAAACAATTACATGTGGTTTACACATATATCTGTGTAGGTACAGGGATCGAACCTGCGGCTTGTCGTTTCACAGACGTCATCTAACCAAGTGCGCCACCGAGGCTCTCGATCAAAGATCTATCGTCTACAATAGAATTATACAAATCATTAAAAGTAGGAAACAATAAATTGTCGCATGAATACTAGTATAGGATCCCGCCATACATCGACCTTCACCGAGATGTTTATTTGATGAAACCTATTTTATATGCAATTTAATATGTCAATAAATATATTGTATATGGGTTGCCTTGCAAATTTCAGTCCAGAATACGATTAATTAATTATTAAAAAAAAAATATTTTTTACACATTTCACCTGTTTGATTATTAAACAAATTCTATACCAATCGAAAGTATGAAACCCATAGAATATGTAAACGTTAGGTTGCCTATTTTTTTCCGGTCACAACCCTCAGGTTGCCAGGTAACACAGAACACAGCATATACGAGTCTATCGCTGTCCTTTTCATTCTCAAGAATAAATAGCATGCGCACCCTCTTTCTTTATGAGCGGACTTCGAACAGCTGCTATGCTGTGTCACTCGGAGCAATATTTCACTTTTCTAAATTCGACAACCGCAATTCGGGACTGATTTTTCGCAGGCAACCCTATACCACCGTGTTCATAATAAAATGATCTTTATTTTCATTTAATTTCCATTCAATAATCAGACCGGCGCAAAATGCTAGTAGCGATTTACCTGTTTATACCTGGCAACCTGAGGGTTGTGACCGGAAAAAAATAGGCAACCTAACGTTAACATATTCTATGGGTTTCATACTTTCGATTGGTATAGAATTTGTTTAATAATCAAACAGGTGAAATGTGTAAAAAAATATTATTTTTTTTAATAATTAATTAATCGTATTCTGGACTGAAATTTGCAAGGCAACCCATATACAATATATTTATTGACATATTAAATTGCATATAAAATAGGTTTCATCAAATAAACATCTCGGTGAAGGTCGATGTATGGCGGGATCTTAGACTATACGTTATTTCAAATAGATATTACAACTTGTTGACGGTCGTACACCCAGCACTTGAAACATGACATTATCAAAATAACAAGTAAGCCAGTTTTATCAACTCTTTGACTTTATGTGTTTTGTAATAAATAAAATGTTTTATCTCCTAATAATACTGAGCGGTATCTCGCTAAACCAAATGATTGACGTTATCTTTTCTTAGAACATGCAAAAATGTCTTTCATACGATTCTGTAAATACCTTTCAACATGAAATGCATTCAAATGTCAACTGTAGTCGTACATCATTTTTTCTTTACACTATGACTACTCGATTTACATCTCAATGTGTATTTTAGCAACATTTTATAAACATACATATATACGGCAATAGTCAGATCTCAGAAACATAACAATTTGCCAATGTACAAAACACACCCCATAAAGCAAATATAGGAAGCAAATTAAGGGTTTCATAGTTCTAACCAAAGTGTAAGATTACTATCGTAAGAATTACTAATCAAAGTGTATCAGATAATTAAAGAAATCAAATCGTTTGCAATAGCATCTATAACGATTATTAATCAATCAATCTGCGCTGTACGCAGATTAGCACAACTACAGACAGCACTGGAATTCAATCTATTTACCTTATATGCATATATCCGGATGTTTCACTGCTTACACTACTAACCGATGACTGTTATATTTGCATTCAATAACGGAATAATAAAATAGTTGGCTCAACATTGCTTTGCCTTCTTTTTTTAAAGATAGTATAACAACATTATAATACTTTTTTTTAAAAAGTAAGAGTAATTATGACAAGTGTCGCTTTTAGCATAAACGGCACCCTTGGCCAAATTGCTGCGGCACCATAAACCACAAATGAGATTTATATGGATGTATGCACCATTGAAACCCATAGTCAAAAACACCAGAACAAAACAAAAGCCTTTATTTATTTTTATAAATAAATAAAGCTAGTCATTGTAGAGAAAAGTAAAAAATAATAATTGCATAATAGTATTGTAATAGAAATACAACCACGGAAAATTTAATTTATGATGCGCATAATGAATTTTAAATATCTGTGTAGATCGATTAGTGTCGACAGCACACAAATTAGTCAATATTTCCTTGTATTCACTACTTTCATCGTGAAATAAATATCCAAGTATGAAATCACCTAATGCGTTTTCCGTAATTATTATGCCGTATTAAAATAATGTGTACCATTAATTATGGTCCGTACACTTAAATTACAATAGCTTGGCACCGAAGTCACGCATGATTAGTCAAGAAAAAGTTTATGAACTTCATTTATTAACATTAATTATCATTTCATAATTAAAACGAGGATGTGGACACTAGAAAACATCTCATCAACAGGTCATTTTACAAAAATATTTATTCTTTAATTAATGAATAGAACAATTATTATTACCACTTTGATAGTAGATACACTATGCATTGTAAATATTATGTTCTATATAATACATTCATTTTATATTTAAACTTTTATGAGTTATAAAGCTCTTCATAATATCATGTGATCTCTGCATTCGGCAAATTATGCATAACTACTATTTTTTTTTTCAAAAAACTAAACACAAAACAATCTAGGTGTCAATTCAATACCACAATTTGTATAACAATAATAATAGAATATGATTTTTATTTCACAATGCGATGCATCAGTATATTTTTTTGAACAAAAGATGCTTTTATTTTCAAGAATAAGTTACTTAAAATTCATTTACAACAAAGAGTGTGTAAGGAATATTTATGACACTCATTTACCTTGGCTGAGATCACGGAATAGAGGAAATTCGGCCTGGAAATTGGCAGATCGAAATTATTTGTTGCGATTTTCTTACACTATCAGCATAGTGATTTTCCCTTGTATTGGTTTGTAGCTGTAAGGTCAGTTAGTTATCAGGCGTCGGCAACTACACACATGCGACCAAGTACAGCTTATTCAATTAACTGAGAAATCAATTTCTAATGAATTTATATTTTTGTTTACGGCGCTGAGTGCATTCCTTTTCAGTGTTGTGCTCGACGCCATTACGTCTCACATCCAGGACCCTGCACCCTGGTTGTTGGATGTATGCCGATGACATTGCACTGGTGGAGGAGGACCGGCGACTTTTGGAGCGCAAGGTCAACCGGTGGAAGGAACGCTTGAGAGCGGTGGTCTGAAGTTAAATGTGGCGAAGACCGAGTACATGGCTTGCGGGAGTACGGACCCCCAAAGCATCGTGATAGGGAACGAACTGGCCGTGAAGACGGACAAGTTCAAGTACTTTGGGTCCGTACTGCATGAGGCTAAGTGGAGGGAGATCTCGGGCATACTCTGCGACCGTAGGATGCCGATGAGGCTCAAGGGTCTCACCTATAAAAGCATCGTGCGGCCGGTGCTCCTGTATGGGTCTGAGACGTGGCCTGCCCTCAAGCGGCACGTCCAGGAGGTCCACGTCGCGGAGATGAAGATGCTGCGGTGGATGTGCAACGTTACGCGTTTGGATAAAATCCGTAACGAGCACATCCGTGGCAGTCTTGGTGTCCGCGATGTGGCTGATAAACTCCAGGAATCCCGCTTGAGATGGTACGGTCACGTCCTAAGAAAACCGCAGGAGTGTGTCGGTAATGTGTGCCTGAGCCTCAATTCCCGGACCTCAACCGCGGGGTAGACCAAAGAAGCGCTGACTCGATGTCATCAAGGAAGATATGAGGGTCAATGGCCTTACTATTAAGGATGCTAAAGATCGGGTGAAATGGAGGAGAATTTGCCGGAAGGCGGACCCTGGCCTGACCTAAAATTGGCCCAGATTTGCCGCCCCTTTAAATTTGCCGCCCTAGGCTCCAGCCTACTCAGCTTACTAGTAAATTCGCCACTGCCTGTACCACATAAAAGACGTTCGATGGTTAATCAACTAAAACTAACTACTAAACACAAATTGGATATTAGAAACTAAACGTAATTGTTGAGATGGATAAATTATTATACATTCCAAGTATTAAGTTTTCATCTCTTTTTCACGCGCCGCTATCGCATAATCACTAATTCGCGCACGGCGAAAAAAAAGTGTAAGTGGTGTTACGTTGTCTCCGAAGATTCAATATGCTGCCCCCTGATCGTGCCGCCCGGGGCACGCACCCCGACTTGCCCCCCCCCCCCCCCTAGATACGGGCCTGCCATTAAATCGCACTTGAATCATAATATTGGATAATTAACAGCAATTATAATGCACTACCCTCAGACAACATCTGGCGAATAAAAAAAATACTGCTTTATCTACCTTAGTATCGGATAAATTAATTGTTGTCAATTGAAGATACGTTCTGTTTCAGAAAATTATGAGATCCATTCAATGGCGTGTATAATTTTTGCCCGTCCTTATCAAAGTAAATGCTGAGATTGATCCAATTATATGAAATTAGAAATATTACGGTATATAGTCGGGTCGAGTTGAGTGAGTAAATCGGTCAGTTACAAAAAGTGAGATATGTGTGATTGGACACGATAAGATGAACGTTGTGGAATTACATATTGAGATAATACGAGATGTTAAAAAACCCGTCCTAGCAGTTAAGTATTTGATAAGTTAATCCGACTGATACTGTGTCAATATTCCAAAGGCGTGTTACTATACGTATAAAGGTTATGAGATTGTTGTCTGCTGTGTCAAACTTTGGAATTCCCAAGAGTTTATTGTAAGGTCATGTTACTTATGCGATGTAGACGTTAATGTATATTTTCTTTATTTTACAGGATTAGACTTCCTCGAGCATGGTGCGGACTTCGAAGCCGCTATCTCGGCTACGGGTAAGTTTTTAAACAATTCATCAATTATTTTGTTTACAATAACAATCGCTTTGCTTCACTTTAATCACATGTACAATTGTACAAGCATTGTTTATTTTAATACATAATTATGAACAAATGTTTCATTGAGATATCTTCACTAGCTGAAGCTAAATATTCAGTCTTACGGTCTTGAAATTATTGATTACGAAAGCAAAATAAGTAAACAAAATAAGACAACGAAGATTTAACAATGGATAATCATTGACCGCCAATAGCTTGCTACATTTTCTATAGACGCATCTACTAGTTCGCATTTATAAACAGAATTGATTTTTCCTTGTTTGTTGGTATTGTAAACAAATTTCAAAGGGCAAAATGCCTTAAAGAAAATATTTGCCTCATGAAATCATATTTTACCACAAAACTTGGTTTCGTTAAGTAATTCATTGCGATTTCATGCAAGTAGTCATTGTTGCTGAAGGAAAATTAAAAATTTAGTTTTGAACTAGTTCATAGTGGTCACGGTTTTTCTGAGTATTGAGAAAAAAACTTTGTGGTTTTATTGTTCTGTTTTTTTGACTTACATAATACTGAAACGCATGAGATGTATATTAGATGTAGGCATCACAGTTCACACACACACACACACACACAAGTCTATTTTATTGAAACAAAGTTTTGTTGATAAGAAAAAAATATATTCTCCATGAAAGTTGGACCCCTAATTTATGATAAAAGCAATCTTTCCTCACGGAACATATTTTGGAAATAAATATATACAATGTAGATCTTTATAAACTTCACCCATCGTAAGAAGATTTCGCGATATATGGGTTTTCATGTATGGCGGAAAATTTGGACACCATACAACTTAGAGAACTATTTTAAGAATTGGGGCCATTTTTAAATAATACGGGTTCCAAATTAATTTGACATTAGTATCTTCACAACAGGAATATTGAGCTAGCCTGCTATATTTTCCGTAGAGTTTCAGTCTCTAAACAAGAAGAGTAAGCAACAGCTTGATAAACTCTAACACAACCATATTTGATATTATTCACTACCATAATCCAGATGTTCTTAACATTAAAATAATGTTTTATTAAGTTTATTAAAAATAATTTAGGGTGTAATATTTCGAAAGTTTTGTAAGTTGGTATTATAAGGTACAAATATCTATTTCTCTCGTAAAAAAGCAACACAAATGAACTATTGTGTTTCGGTTATAAGGACATTGTAGCCCGAGTAACTACTGGACATAATGAGACTTAACATATGAATACCAAGCAAGCATTGCTTTGTAATTCAAGGTTATATTTGGTTATGCTACTGTCTATGAGCCGTCGTATCGCCTATTATCAGGCAGTCATGCTCGTCTCGCCATTCATCGCAATAAAAAAAAGCAAAGGGCTGCCTTTGTATAACATTTTCATAGAATACATTTCAAGACGCCCACTGGACTAATCAGCTGATTATTAGGTACCTGATGTTGATGTTTATTTCCAGGTTTCGGCCGATTCCACTTCTGCCTGCTGGCCGTCACGGGATTGATCTACGCTAACACCGCTATCGGTATCACGATTATATCGTTTGTGTTGCCAGCAGCAACATGCGACTTCCGGATGACATCAGAAGATAAGGGCTGGCTTACAGCCGCGCCTATGTTGGGTAAAGCTTTAGTCTCTTACCTTAATTCCACCCTTTGGTGCAACGCAACCAAATTAGTAACATTATTTATTATATGACCAACAAAACTTTTGTAAATTGATTTATAAATATTCTTTCACCTGAATTAACAAATGTAAAATGTACCAAGAGAAAGAAGAAAATAATAATTAATTCAAAACATTTTATTAAACATCTAGCTTATGATTATTTCTTCTAAGTACCTATGTTTTAAATTTTAATAAACATGTATTGGTAACTAGGTATGGTGATCGGTTCATACTTCTGGGGTTGCTTGGCCGACACTAAGGGACGTAAGATTGTACTCGTCTCGACCCTCCTGATCGATGGGTTCGTCGGTATCATCTCGTCCTTTGTCCAAATCTTGCCCGTCTTCATGGCCTGCAGATTCATCAACGGCTTTTCGTAAGTTTCTCCCTGTCCGTTTTACTTTAGAATAATAATTAATTAAAATTACTGGTAGGTCTTTCATATGTGAGGCTGCCTGGGTGGGTACCACCGCGATGTCTATTTATTTCCGTCAAACAGCAGTTTAAATGCACTGTTGTGTTACGGATTGAAGGACATTGTAGCCAGAGTAACTACTGGACATATTGAGACTTAACATCTTATGTCTCAAGATGGCGAGCGCAGTGGAATGCTAAGCATTGCTTTGAAACCAAGGTGTTTGGTTTTGCTAGTATTTATGAGCGGTAGCATCGCTTACCATCAGGCGAACGGCATGCTCGCATCGCCATTGACAGCAATAATATAAAAAAACATTTATTAATATACGCAAGACGCAATCGATAAGTTCTGGAAAATACATAATAATATGTACATACATGTGTTCGTTAGAATGACCTCCATAACTTACTTCTTTATGACACCGATTCATACAGAATCAATTATTGTACTCTTATGAATATGTAGCACAAAAATATATTGCGCCTCACTTCAACTTCTCATAATTATGGGTAGGTATAACTAAGAAGCCTTATTGTACCTTTAGTTTTATGTTTACAAATTCTATTTCAGAGTCGCCGGCGCCATGGGTATCTGCTTCCCATACTTGGGAGAGTTCCAACAGACCAAATACAGAGAGAAAATCCTCTGCTGGATGGAAATGTTCTGGACTCTCGGAGTCATTTTACTTCCACGTAAGTCTTATGCACTTATGTTATAAAGGAGTAATATTAGTTTACACTGAAAACTCAATAAGCCATCTATCAGCTCTCTAAACATTTTTAGACTTAAATGTCTTACAAATCGCCCCACTAAGTTTGATAAAACAAAGGAAATCGGATAAAGATCAAGAGATTTAGGAGTATTTAATTGCTATCAAACTTAGTTGTAACTAGAGAAAGTTAAGATGTCAACAATCACAAGTAGAACTAAATATTTATTATGGGCTATTTTCCTATTTAATTTGAGAGATCGATTTAATTTAATAAATGCAATTCGTACCACCTCACCTCAAATAAATTAATCCATACATTGTATTTTTTGGCAGTGATCGCGTGGGGTATCATTCCCATCCAAGGCATCCGTATGGAGAGTGGATCTTTCTCCTATGATTCCTGGAACTGGTTCGTGGCTGCCTGCGGCGTGCCATCGCTTCTGCTTGGCTTCTGGCTTTTCTCCTTCCCTGAGAGTCCTAAGTTCATGATGGAGTGTGGTGACTATGATGACGCACTGAAAGTCCTTAAGGGCATCTACAGGCAAAACACCGGCGATGATCCCGACAACTACCCGGTACGTTAAAGTTTATTTATTGTAGTTTTTTTGACTGCCTCAGTGCTGTTGTTGTACTACGGTACGGTTACAAAGCTGAGGTCTCGGGTTCGAATCCCGGAGCAAAGCGATATTCGATTTTTCTATTAATTATCAGCCCGGAATCGGGTATTTGTTGCCGATATGGCGAAAGGCTTACCCCTTATCACATCATGGGAAGGAATATACAAGGCGAAACGTGGGTATTCTGGTTACTACCGGTATGTATGTTTTTCTGATATCGTCGGTGATATTCTAAAACCGCGGAACTAACAGTGTTTAAAACCGCGTATTTACAAAACTAGCAAAATCGAGATTTCGCGGGCTTAGTCGATTTACTAATTAATTAATACATATTTAACATAACTAATGCCTACAATACCAAGAAGAATATTATAATTTGACAATTTAAAAGTTTAAACAATAGAAAGTCATGTAGTTTAGTAAATATTATGTGTGTTTCCTCGTTCCTGTAAAATTCACTGCACCTACCTTACGCGGTTTTAAACACTGTTAGTTCCGCGGTTTCATAATATCACCGACGATATATCCCTTCCAACTTTTTATCTATTAATGTTTGTAAACACGGTATTTACATACAGAACTATTATTATTGTACTCCTTAATTTTCTTTTTATTAATTTGCTGCGGTTGTGTAATTCTGAGACACAACAAGCTTCAACGCTCGCTGCTAATACCGTGCGTGCCACTGTCGATTAAGCTAATTGAGTTGCTGCGGGAGCTAATACAATGCCATAAAAACCAGCCAACATACCGCTAATTCCAGGGCATGGGTATCTATCAGCATTATATGAACTGGTTTAGGGATTAACAATATTATTTATATAATACCTCATATTGACATATTTTTATTTGCAACAGATCAAAAGCCTGAAGGAGAAAGTGCGAACTGTCTCAGTAGCGTCTCAAAACTCTCAAAAATCCGTCCGTAGTCTTAGCATGCGCAAACGCAAGGACCTGAAACGTCTGTTCAGTGAAATCTGGACTCAGACCAAGGCCCTGTGCAGACCACCCTACCTCAAATACACCGTCCTCACTTGTCTCATCCAGTTTGGACTGACAACCAGGTAAACTTAAATACTATTTTCTTGTAAATTAAATCACTAAGTAGTTATCAAAGCTATACAAGCAAAAGCCATGCGTATATCTAAAAGAGTTAATTAGAAATAGTAAATTAAGCTACATCAATATTTATTATGGCGTATTGTTGCTTTTTGTATCCTCATTATCAATATCCTCATTTATTGCTGAAAAACTGGAATCAGACTCATTGTTAGCACGAGTCTCGAAGAACATAGTAAAAACGTTTGACCCTTATTAAACATGTAGAGCTCTCATAGATTTTGTTGGCATAACCCACATCCTACGCTTTAAATATTATAGCTAATAAAATATCAAAGATAAATTATGTTACTAAGTGGACTAAGACTCAATTGACCGCCACAAATTTGCTTACAGTTACTACACCCTCATGATCTGGTTCCCCGAGTTATTCAACCGTTACGAAGAGTTCGAGCATCGTTTCCCCAACACGTCCGCGTCTGTCTGTGACGTGTCCAGCATCGTGGTGGTCGATGAGGCCTCCACCGACCCCTTCGACTGCGAAAAGGTCATCGACCAGAGTGTATACATGCACACGCTTATCGTCGGTCTCGCCTGCATCCCTACGTCCCTGTGGCTACCGCTTTGCGTACACAAGCTTGGTGCCAAATTCTTCCTTAGTAAGTTTTACAAAAACAATTCACTTAATAATGAAATATTATATAAACTCAACTATCTAATAAAAACATAACTAGAGAAATTTGAATTTTAAATTTGGTCGAATAGTCTTTATTCTCTATTAAATATTTTAAATAATTGCTTTTAGTATTCTGGAATAGTTCTATTAATATGCTTCTTTTAATTGAAACAATGAAACCATTGAATTCTATGAAATAATACCTAATAAAGTTATCAACATTTTCGGTAATTTATTTGGTAGCACCATCGTCGTGACTAAGTTTTAAAAGTATTTTTTTTATAAATGTTAATTATTTTATGTACTGTTGTAAGCACGGTGTGTAACTACCGTTGTTCTTTAGTTTTCAGTTTGGGCTTCGCTGGCGTGGTGACCGTCGGTCTGTACTTCGTGCAGAACTCCACTCAGAACTTGGTCCTGTCGTGTATTTTTGAAGCTCTCACGTCGCTCGCCATCAGTCTTGTGTTCTGCGTGCTCGTCGACCTGTTCCCTACAAACCTTAGGTAACTTGCCGTATTTTATACATAAACCTCCGTGGCTCGTGGCGTATTTTGTAGATAATCCTCAATTTGTTAGACACCGACTGTGAAACGAGACGCCGTGGGTTCGATTCCCGCACAGAGACAAAGGTTTGTGTAATCCACAGATGTTTGTTTCGGGCACAGAGTAGGTAAATTATTATAAATGAAATTTTCGGGTCTGGGTACTTGTGAGACCGAAAAGTTGCATAGTTTAGATACCTGACACAACGCTTAATTGATCTTAATGTGGGGTCAGGACTATGTGACAGCTGGATGTAAAAACGTTGATCATAGTTAAATCCCTGAGTCATCATCATCATCATCATATCAGCCACAGGAAGTCCACTGCTGAACATAGGCCTCCCCCAAGGATCTCCACAATGACCTGTTGGAAGCGGCCTGCATCCAGCGACTTCCTGCGACCTTAGTCAGATCGTCCGTCCACCTTGTGGGCGGGTGTCCGACATTTCGCTTGCCTGAATCCCTGAGTAATTATATCAAAAAGCATAATGATAACTGCAGTCCTCGCATGTCTTCAAAATTCAAGCTCCAAATAGATTTAATACGAAACAGGTGAAAATAATACCCATTTAAAATAAACTTGCAACGGACTAGCATGAAGGAAAACAGCACTGTCATTTTCCATTACAAAAAACTGGATACGGTACAATAAACATATACAAAAAAACTGTAAGCTCTGGACAAAAAGTTACTTTTTTGTGATCGTACATTTAAACTTAAGTAATACTGCAATTATTATTATTCGGGAGGCTTTTTCTTAATCCTTTTTTTTAGTTTCCGATTGGATCATTTACAGTGACAAAATTATTGTTTTGTACAGGGTAATGGCGGCAGCGCTTTCCTTGACGGCGGGTCGAGGCGGTGGTCTCATCGGCAACCTATCGTTCGGCTACCTCATCGATTTGGCGTGTGTTGTGCCTATTGTTGTATTCTCAGCATTCCTGTTCAGTAAGTATATTTTATCTTTATCGATACAATATTCTGGTGTTAGCAGTGGCGGTACTTCCATACAAGCCCAAAAGCCCGGCTTGCCCTACTTAATACGTACATACTCGATACTGAACACAAACCATTTTATTCCACACAATACAATCATATTTTATTAGAAAACATCTGCAATTTTTGAATTTACCGCGTCCTGTCGAGCGCGATAGAGGTCGTTGTCCCCTCGCGCGCCTAACATCCAAATTAGTATTATTAAAAGCGCCTGCGACGGTGCACCGCGACGAAGCGCCACGCGAAATTCATTCAATTGGTAGTGACATTAAAATACGAAGTCCGCTGGCTCCACGCACGCTCCCGCAGTCGCAAGTCGCAACATCGTACAATATATCTATCTTTTTCTCTCTCGTGTGCTTTTACGAGGCTTTTGGCAAAATCGAAATTTGTATGGGGATCTCACGAGTGAAGTGCACTACAAAAGGCTAGTTTCATACATTTTTATTTTTGTTTATAACGGAAGTTTACGTTACGCATAATCATAATCAGAAAGAATTTTTAAAATCCGTTAAGTAATAAGCAAGTTACAAATATATGAAAGTTGGTGGTAGGAGTGATAGAAAAGGATGCAACATGCACGGCGTGACGTCATCTTCCATAAGGTGCACGCGTGCGAAAGAGAAAACGAGTGTCCCCACCATACTGTTAAATGTATTAATATCTCAGTCATTTTACATTCAATTTTGATGCTGTTTTCAATTTCGTTTGTTTTTATAAACGATGCTTTTAAGGAATGATTACTTACTGCTCAAATAAAATCTTGGACACAACCCTAATGTATAGGTATAGACATTTTATATAGCAATTTGTACTACACCAAATGCCCGGCTTTTTAGAATGAACATCGTACGTTTCATGGTCGGCGCGTTGTTGTTTAATAATATTATGATTTATTAAATTTTATTTTTATTTTTATTAATTTAGTTGGTTTTATAATATTAGTACAAATAATGAGGTTTTCCTGTAGGTGCTTTTTAATAAAATATAATTGTATGTCGTAATGTTTATGTTACGTTTATGGGCAATACTGAACGAATTGCGATTAACTTCACATGTATTTTCAATTTTGACATTTTGCAATTGTTAGTAGTTCTCAAAAATAGTTCTTTTTAGTGATAATGTTTCGTTTTTGATATTACTTAAACTTTTTAATACTATAATGAGTGGTATTGTTTTGCTGTGATGGTGTGAGTGTGACGGTGAAAGTATTCATTGCCGTTAAAAAGGTAAATTTATTCAATAATATTGTAACTAAACTGGCGCGAAAAATACGCCAGCATTGTGAATCTTTCAGTCGTGGTATATCACAAGAGATATTTTATCAACTCGCTTTAAACTATGTGCGTTATTTAATTTTAACATGCTCCACTTCAAATAGGTTATTGAACAATCGTGTTTCATAAATGTTTATCAAACGCCAAGTTTTGTGTGTTAAATTATTTGGAATAATATAATGATTGAAATTTAAAATAAATTAGTTCGTCCTTTAATAGAAATTATATCAATTGTATTACACAAAAACAGAACATGGACCCTACTATATTCAACGAAACGAAGTTCGAAACTTCGGACAAACGAAGTTTTTTATACGATACGAATGTATATATATAACGTACACCGTAACTATAAGTCTATGGTTACGACCATAAATCAATAACGACCATAAGTTTTATGTAGGTACATTCGTATCGTATATAAACTTTGATCATCCGAAGTTTCGAACTTCGTTTCGTTGAATATAGTAGGGTCCTTCGTTCGTTCGTTCGTTCGTTCGATGAATATAGTAGGGCCCCATGAATGTATTAATAACAATTTTTGCCGGCGAAGTTATACACGGCACCGTAGTTGTATCTATGCTTTTGCTATTAAAATGCAATATAAAGTTACAGATGCATGTCCAAAAGTAATTTAAGTTACATATTTATTTTATTAATTGATTTAAAAATGAATGATAAGTAATGCCTTCAGCATATTAGGAATATTAGATGGCTGTAAAATTCGCGCCATCTATTAGATTTTTACGAAACAACTTATTGTAATAGATGTTTTCATAATTCATATCGCTGATAAAGATAGCTGTTTATTTTAATGGTTTTTATCCTATTCTTATATAGATTGAATGGTAGGTCTAGGACTGTCTCGGTGTCTGAGGTGTCGGATTCGAAGCCCGGGTCGGTTTTATATTTTTTTAAATTCATTAATAATATTAACATCGCAAAGGCCCGCCCCCTATCACTTGATGGCACGGAATATGCAAGGCGAAACATGAGTGTCCTGGTAGCACCTCTTTCAACATGTGTATGTATAGATGTTGTGAGTTAGGTCCGCCGACCATTTTGCATCTGAATCAATACATATTAAAATATCTAAAAAAAAAAAAATTGGGCTTGCCCTAGTCCAGAACCCTAGGCACGCCACTGGGTGTTAGTATAAATATTCTGATGTTTTTACAAAGAATATGGCATGGGAAACTGTTATGCTAATTGCTATGAACTCCTAACTCAGACAATTTTAAATAAGATTGATTATTCTATCTTAACATAATAAACAAAGAATGCTCATTCATAATATCGGGCAAAAATATCAATGATCCCGATACCGATACTACTTAAATCACTACATAGCATAAAACAAAGTCGCTTTCTCTATCCCTATGTCCCTTTGTATGCTTGAATCTTTAAAACTACGCAACGGATTTTGATGCGGTTTTTTTAATAGATAGAGTGATTCAAGAGGAAGGTTTATGTGTATAATACGTGCATATTATTGTAGATAAATCTATTTGTACCCGGGCGAAGTTGGCCCGGGCCGCTAGTTTAACTATAAGATTTTTATGGTTAGTCCTTAAAAGTTTTCCTGTTTTATCATCATCATAGCACAACAATCTTCGCACCGATACTAAGGTTCATAGCAAAATAGACATTCTCTTTTAATATCTGTTATTAGTAAAGTGTAATTTTAAGAAATCATTTAATAAACTCACAAATAGTTTTTGATGGTGGTCGGTCGCTCGTGTTTCCCACAGATAATTTCGATTTTCAAATTATGCATTTTTTTTTAATTATTCCTGGTTTTACTAACAAAATATATTTCATTTCAGTTGCTGCTATACTCTGCTTCTTCTTGCCAAAGACAGGACAAGAAGCTCTAGATTAAATTTGTTACTGATAATATTTAGTGCAATTAGATAATATATGATGCGTAGTAACAACGTTTGCAACGGTTGTACATATCATTTAGGATGTAAATATTGAGGACAAGTATTATAATATTTATTGTATCGATTAGGTACCTACGTCACTCACCTGTTACCCGTTTACTGTGATTCAGTATACACCACATGTCATCGAATGTATGAAATGAACTTAACAGTATTTTAGTGTTGACTGTGTAATATAATGATGCTATTAAATTATTATTATTAAAGGTTTAATTTGCCTTCCAAATACTAATGTGTTTTATTTGAATTTATAAAAAAAACTAATAACGATATGCACTTCTCGAGCTTTTTAGATTCTGGCAACATCTTAGTCGACAAAGATCTAAGACCACTGGAGAGAAGAACGTGTACAATAGTGACACATAGACCATTGTAGATATTTTTCCTTAACTTTAACTTACTTTAGTGTGCTACATATGTAAATTTTGATACATATTTATTTTATTTATTTAACAATTCTTTATTGAACACCATACACGATAAGAAAAAAAAAGACAGCACGTTTAAATAAAGGTGACAATTGGCGGTCTTATCGGTTATCGCAATCAGACAACCATTAGATCGCTTATGCCAGTCTCATACATATTTATAATAAAAAAATATAATAAAACAAAAACATACAAATGATTTCATATATTAATACTTAATACAAGCTAAATTATTTTACATACACAAGTTTACAATAACGGCAATAAATTTTATATACCTATAGTTTATGTTTAATCAAATATAATTTCATAACATTTATATAATGTGATTTGTGTTAAATTATTCGTCGCGTGTTGTTTATATTTATTGTGGCATAATAAATTACTTATATAAATAGACATGCCCATACTAGACTATCCCGGCCTATCCCATCCTAGTAGTAAAAGTTGAAACAAATACATGGATATTTTATTGACAAAAATGTACCTCAAACTTAATTTGCATAACCCTTCTATGTTTTAAGTTTCTGGCATGGTAAAATCTTGTAGCTAAAAGATCGGGTTACTATACTGAGTATAGTATAGATAGTATAGTATACTACGCCGATAACACAAATGTTTTAAAATCCGTTTTAAATAACGAATGTTTTGAATAAGGACGTTAGTGTACAGTCAGCAACATAAGTCGCTGAACACTTCACATTTTTTGATAACCTTTTTATGAATTAAAATTTGTACGTACTACTTTGTAATCGTAAAATATAACCAAGTAAAGTCATCTATGCCGAGAAGTGCCATACGATATTGAAAATAATGATTATTTTGGATGATAAGACAATAGGGAATATGCACCAGACTTCAAAATAAGTCAAAATATTTTTTTTGTAATCTTTATTAATATAGAAATATACATTAAAGATGTTTTTTTTAATTTATCAACTCTAAATCGGTAAAATAAATACTTAAAAAATGACATTTCAAAATTGCCGCGCATTTTTTTCGAAACGCGATCTATTGCTTGAAAAGGAAAGTGACGACAATGGTCACGTTCTTGTGACGTTTTAGCTTGTTGAGTGTATTGTTTTACGTTTGTTTATGAGTTTATTTCGTGCTTTCTTTATACTATTAAATAAAATGGATTATTTTGTCACGAAATACAGTTCTGTAGCAATTCATGAAAGAAACTTAATCCAAATACTACGTTGTTCATATCGTGACCTCTGACGTCACAGCGAGTTCGCGCCAACATGGCGTTTAAATGCTTCGAAACTGATAGCAGTTTTGATTATTTTTTTGTACTTTTTTGATTGATATTTTCAAAGACTTATATTTTTTTCCGATAATGTAATAACATACAGAATTGATTAAAAATATAAATAAATGACATGCATATTCCCTATTCCAAATTTCGTAAATGTGTAGCGACTTATGTTGCTGACTGTACAAGGGCATGTCTGAATACGGAGTACACAAACATATAAATATTTAAACGTAACATATCCTATTGTGCAAATGTTATTTAGATAATTTCCACTAATAAATTACAATATACATATTTAAGACAAGCATACGATTTTAAACTTTATTGCCACCTGCACAAAGATTAAAATATTTTGCATAACTAATAATAATTGGTATAACATGGTAAATCTATGAAAAGGTGGGTCTAAAGTCTTAACATACCTCGCAAATTAAGAAAAAACATCTTGCAAATAGGAAACGTTTCAGTTGACTTCTTTTGATGTTAATAACTGCAATGAAAACAGATACACTTATACCACACTTCAAATAAAGAAATATAATATGTCAGATAACCCAAAATTTAACTTGTTTTTTTTTTCTAATGCTTTCATTTTTTATTCCATTATTTGTAAAAAACATTCTCACATTGCCAACTAAGTGAAATAAATTCTGATTCACAACGAAATCACATAGATGTAGCTCAAAGCCCTTAAAGCAAATTGATAATTATGAAGAATGAGTGAAATTCACAAGTAATGGTTTTAACAAAAAAGATAATGTTACAAGAACTGATTATAATCTTGTTACACAAATCCTATAAATTTCGGATTCCATCCAATCCATTTCGGAATAATTTCACAAAAAATCACAAAGTTTGTTCTAATTTTGTGGAAATTAGTAGAAATCACAAACATAAAAAAACATAAACAACACAACATTTACTTCAAATATAACTTTGATATTGAAATAATAGCATGAATTTATAACCATTACCTGCAATTGTAAATTAAATGGTCTTACGCACTATCAGCGGGTGGTTTGCGCCGCATTAGGGACTTGGGGCAGACCAAATTCGTCTACAGGGACACCATCTTTGTTCCTGATGCTGTCTGCTCCGGGCTCCTTGTCCGGAGCAGCCGGTGCTTTCACCACGTCATCCAGATACGATGCGTCGTCGTCCAGAGCTATTTCATCACCTGGAAATGGTGAAATAAAGTTTAGTTAACATACAATAACAACGGCGAAGTGCCAATAACACCTAACTGACAAAGTCATAAATTTACACAAACTGAAAAAAAGTTTAAGTTTTTGTTAAGTTAAAAAGTAGTTGATATATTTATTAGTGACGAATATTAATAGTGTGGGCTTTATATGTTATATTGTATTCATGTATTTTATGATAATGTAGTAGGTATTGGTTAGATAGGAGGAATTGCCATAAATAGATTCACTGGAAAATGACAGTTAGGAGGTATTGGTACTTCACCGTCAATTTGCTATACCTGGATTGGTGTAATTTGATTTTTAAGCATGATATACAAATGTTTTGTCTCAGATGTATTGGCTTATATTTTACTAAACTAATACCTTGTAAAATGAATGTTTGTGAGTCATGAAAAGACAAAGAAATCTATTAATTTTAAATTGCTTTATTCCTTCTATAAATCATGCCTTATTTTTATATCAAAGTAAGTAGTACTTTTTTAAAAGATTTTAAGAAAAAAAAAACAAAACTGTAAGTGTAGAGTACAATTTTCATCCTAACATGAAAAAAGCTTGAGTAGAAACTTACCCAGAGCATCAAGTTCTGCTGCCAATTCATCATCATCAATTTCTGGCATGCCATACTGGCGCCCGAGAGCGTCCTGGACTTCATCGGCCTGCTCCATCATATCTGCTAAATCATCATTCACATCCTGAAATCCAAAATTATTAAATATACAATCTTCTAATACTTGTTTTTATTATGTTTACATTAAATCACTATTATATTTAATTGAGCCACATTATTATAAGTTTACACAATTATAGGTATAGCAATAATTTAATATTACTACAATATAACCAAACTAAAACCAAAGCTTTTCTTCATTATTTTTCCTATCATACTGTGGTCTACGAGTGATTGATCTACATTACTACTAATACCAGTGCAAATTGTAGTATTTTTTATTAGTCTTAAGTAAACCACTTGTAGTAGTTATAATCCCATCAAAAACATCCTGTAAAAAAATTCCAAGTCTCGCAGCTCAGGTTTTCTACCGCAAAAAGTTGTCAGATGCATGTAATACCAAGTCGATTAATTTATTTAGTCCTCAACGGACCTTCTATATAAAGTTATTACGTTAGTTATTACCATATCAATCTTAAAAATTCTTTACGATTTAAATGAATAGATCGACTTGGCCATCGCATGAAAACATAATGTATCGTACAATTTATACATAATGCTGCTGGCCAAGTCGATCTATTCATTTAAATCGTAAAGAATTTTTAAGATTGATATGGTAATAACTAACGTAATAACTTTATATAGAAGGTCCGTTGAGGACTAAATAAATTAATCGACTTGGTATTACATGCATCTGACAACTTTTTGCGGTAGAAAACCTGAGCTGCGAGACTTGGAATTTTTTTACAGGATGTTTTTGATGGGATCTCACGTCTTTTTGTAGAGTCCTACTTTTTCCTTTTTGGTACTTCTTACTTCTAGAATATCACTAACGATTTTTCTTAAAGCCTCTGTCTTATGGATTTTTCTTATTTTTGTAGGCATCAATTTATCACAAATATAGCGGATTTGATTATTAATGTTCTTTCTTTCATTGTAATTGATATTTTCGAGCTATTTAGTCTATTTATTTGCAAGGGCATGTGACATGCTGAATACACCATTTCCTTCTCTATATCCCCTCCTGTTATGCCTCATATATATAGATATCTATCTACAACTATTATTCCATTATATACGGGTACAATGATTCATTAACTGCAAATGTAACTTCAATGTCGCGGGTTCAAATCCCAGGGCACACCTCTGACTTTTCGGAGTCATGTGTGTATTGATAGTCAATCACCACGCACTAAAACGGTGAAAGAAAACATCGTGAGGAAACCTGCATACCATAGCGATTCATAAGAATTTATATGGTAAGTAAGTCCGCCAACCCGCACTAGGCCAGCGTGGTGGACTATATGGCCTAACCACTCTCAATTGTATTCTCGATTGTAGAGTAGGCCCGTGCCCTGCAGTGGGACGTATATGGGCTGATCTAGATCTAAATGTAACTTTGTAATCCTATACATTTATATGGGATTACAAAGTTATCCGCACCGCCGCTCATGCCCGTCAACTAGTAGTTGACAGTTGGTCTATCTAGAAAACTAGACACAAATTATGAAATGTTTGAATTTTCCCTTACTTTAGACACTAAACACTAATTATATTTTAAATTTGAAGGTTCTATGTCTGCTAGAAGTGCCTTAGACTTTTGATGATCGGTCAGTCAGTCAGTGAGTGACAAAATTAAGAAAGTTTGACTAGTTACAATGATTAAACTACTGGTTCAAATTGAATGAAATTTTAAATATACCGTGTTTACACAATGCCTGCTTAGTAACTGAAAATTCAGGCTTCATGCTTTAGCCACAACGAAGTTATAGGGGGTTGAAAATGGTCTGAATTGCTTCGAGAAAAGGATGTTACGGCCTATAGCTCGACTTGGACAGGGGCTCGGCCGCGCCCCCAGATATTTTTAAGTACTGTAAACCAGGCACCATATACCAGCGCTCTGCATATTACTACAGGTAGTATTTGTATTATTAGCCTGTGACAATGTGATTTTTTAAGATTGTTTTGTGTTTATTTACCCATGAAAAAGTATCAAAAAATAGCTGCAAATATACATCAAAACAGACCTCAATAGCATCAATATTGATTTTCTTGAATTCTTTTTTCATCTGTGTGACTCCATCTTTCATTGCAGCAATGGTAGTGTGGGTGTCCTTTAGAGTTTGTGTGGCAAAGTTAGCCTGTTCCATGTTGAAGGACTGAGCTCTAAGACTTTCAAGCTGTTGTTCATACCTAAAATTGTTTCTTATTTATATTATTGTATACCTATTTTGATGAAACTATGGTAGGAGACTTGATGGTATAATAGAAAAATCAATGGCCTTAGTCATAGACATGTTTAAAATGTATTTTATTTATTGAATGTTTCGTCATCTTCACTCAAACTTAATTCAAAAGTTTTTAGAAAAGGATAAACCAATTGATAACTAAAATAGGTTTTAGCTCTGCCTATGAATAAGGCCGTCAGAATATTAACTTTGAATGCAATGCTCCCATTTGAACTGTTTATAGGCCCAATGCAAGTGCGGCCATCAAATCATCATAAGGTTAATTTTATGCTAAGATATAACAGTCATTATCAAAGCTAACATGTAAACCACATTCAAGATTATTTTCATCATGGAATATGCCATTTCTAAGCTATTAGTATTGCGGGTACTAAAGACAATGAATCAAAGCGTACATTTTTTTCTGTTTCAACACCCTCATAGCTTTCTGTTTAACAGAGTTCTTTGCAGGTCCCTCTCGCATTTTGGCCATTTGGTCTTTATATTTCCGGAGTTCAGTTTCCAATTTCTGAACTTTTTGCTCAATGTTATCTGCTCTGGTGTCTACCTAAAATCATTTGCAAAATATCAACAATTCGTAGGTAATGAATCATCACCCATTATTCAGCACGCAAGTTACAACACCTTTGGAGTTTAGAGTTACTTACATTGGTGATACAGTCCGTGATACTTGGACCAGGTTCTTTGGGTTTACCTCGACCGAAAATCCTGTTCATTGTTGCAGAATATAAGTACAAAATCTATAAAGAAAGCAAGTAATATGAAAGGTAGTGAAATAGTACAATTTGATCAACAATTTTGACAGCTTATTTTTTTATTGACAGATTATGTACTTAAACCACAGAGTACATTCTATATATAGAGAACATATACTATGGGCGCGTTCCATTAGGCACTCACGGCGCCCAAAACACTCATTTCGCCGTTCCATTTGATGAGCACGATCGTCTCGCGGTGACGACGTCATTGATGACGTCATGATAAACGCTCACGCGACGCCCACAGCGACCCATGTCAAGAGGTGGATCGTGGTGCGCGTTGAGAATATTGGCGGGATTATGAAATGTCAAAACAACAAAAATGTCACCGGAGAAAATTACTTTAAACTAAAAATATTGATTACCAAAACGCTCAAAACGCCCCATAACCCGCTCCACCTGGGTGTGCGATCGTAACGTTCACGAGCAAGTGGAACGGTAAATATCGCGGTCGTGAGCATGGTCGTTGCGAGCGTCAAGTGGAACGCACTATGGGGAACACTGACACTGACATTGAGTTTAGTTTTGAAGTGAGGTTATTTCAATTTTCAATTTTGCTTCACTATTTATAAATACCTACAGCAATAATAAAACAATACTATATTAAGTCTTTCAAATATTTTTTCTATATTTAGGACATGGCCACTAACGGAATAATTCACAATACGGTAAATATATTATTTGAAAATACCTCCAATTATAGACTCTAAAATTACATTAATTTCTCATTAAACATGTAATTTATAAAGACATATTTTATTGGATAATTTATTGAGTTAATCAAACAAACTTGTATAAGAAACTACGATATTTACAACATTTCATTTTGCTTTGTTTCGAGTACCTGTTTATAAATTTAAGTTTCGTTTTACATCTTAAATTTGCATAACACATTTTTTCGAACCTTGAACCAATTCCGCTTATCATTTATCATTGTGATATCTGTGTATATTTAGTTTTGTATTTGCATAAGAATTAAAAAATCTTTATCTTATTTTAGGATACTCTTTTTATAAAACATTAATTCGCCTTATCACTCACCGTAATTAATATATTCATGTTTTAACATTAATTTAATTAATAAAAACACAAAGTTTAAAAAAAAATGCTAAGTTATTTATAATATTATACCCCATTTTTTTTATATTTTCATATAATACTACAAAAGTTCAATATAACTCAATTCAATTTTATTCATAATCATTAGCTTTATTGTCACCATGCATATTTCATACCATTTCATGCATTTTATTTCATTCACTTTAGGTGAAAAAATTAAACTATATATTCTGTATTTGTCAGAATCATTGTGGGACGTCTTGTAAAATAGTAAAGTGCTGGAAATGGGATGTAACACAAATAACATCACCACAAACTCAACGATATATCAGATATGCTGTACTTGTACTAAACAGACCTATTATGCAAAGGAATGAGTTTATACAAGATTTTTGGAATAATGGTAAGTTCTATTTAATAAAAAAAAAAAAAAACATACAATTCAATCATCAGCATTTGCATCCATTATTTCTATGTACTTTTTGTTGTGCAGATGTTTTTAAAATTGCTGTGTTTGGTTTTCTGTATACTAAATATGAAGAAGTAAAATTTTTAGTCTGCTTAAATTTTCATATATAGATTTAATGCATTTAATATCAATATAGTAAAAACATTAAATTGCTTATAATCCGATAGGCCTTTGTTCATGACCATTTGTGACTCCTTTTTATAAGTTTGATTATGGCCTTTAAAACAAAATTATGCTGTTTCAAATGTGTAATATTTCCATTTCCAGCGACAGTGAGGATAACTGTAGATGGTGGTACAAAACAGTGGGACAGGTATTTAAACAATTTGCCTGAAGGATTACGGAAAGTGATCAAGATACCGGACCTAGTAACAGGAGATTTTGATTCTATAACTGAAGATATTATGCTGAAATATAAAAAGCAAGGTTGTAAGGTGATACTTAAGTAAAATTTTAATTTAAATTCTATATTGTAAAATAAGATATTACCTATTTCTTAAATAAATGATTTCAAATTTATATATTAAATTGGAAGAAACTTTTTTCTAGCATAGTATATATTAGGTATATCTTTGTAACACAATAAGCCTTTCAACTAATTAAGGCAAGATTATATTTTATGCACCAAGCATAACTAAATGTAATCTAAGATTACTGATTACATCATGCAATTTCAATGTGACTTGAGAATTTGAAGTTTTTATAATTTTTACAATGTTTTGTGCAATTGTAATTTTGTTTGATCACTAAACTCATACCTACATTTTGTTTGTACAATGTTGTTTTTCTATATCCAAATTTGCATATTGTTGCCATATTATGTTAATTTCTTAATTATTTTTATTATAGATAGTACACACACCGGATCAAAATTATACAGACTTTACAAAAGCTTTGATGGAGTTACATAATTATTGTCAGCAAAATAAACTGCAGGTAAGCATTTTGATATATTTATTGCAAACTCTCCATTCTACTTAAGTTATTGCTTATATCGAAAGGCTACGTTATGTCAAATCATAAACAGATACCTATATTTTTTAAATTGGTTTATCATTAAATAAGTTGAAATTATTAAAATTTTTGGTATTTCCTAATACGAAACGGAAAAGACGCTATCGTGCTATGACGTCATTTTCCATTAAGCTCGTAGGTGCGAAAGAGAGAAGCGAGTGTCCCCACTACGCTAGCAAGAATATTAATCTCTATTTAATGTAATAGGACATTTCGATGCTATATTTAATAAGAGTATTTTTATAATGGACATTTTATTATAATCATTATATCCTGTTCGAAATTAAACATTCGAAATTCTCGTCCTTAATGAAAAATGTAGGTAAGAATTCATTGGATATAGTCTTAGATATTTTTTTGCTATGGTGAATGTTCAAATATTGACTGCATCTGGATGGGTGAAATAAAAACCAAAAAAATAATCATATCAGTTAAACTAATTTGCGTTGCAGATGGACAATGTCATAGCAATCGGTCAAAGCTCTGGCAGACTAGACCAAATTTTGGGTAACATTCAAACGTTGTTTTTGAATAAGGATAAACACCTGCTGAACCCAAATACGAAGTTGTACTTAATGTGTGATGATTCTATATCGTGGCTGCTGCAACCTGGTGACCATGTGGTCACAGTGCCCCTAGAAACTAGGAAACATAAGCGAGCATGGTGCTCCTTGGTTCCTATTGGAGAAACATGTGAAAGTGTCACATCTACTGGACTTAAATGGAATTTGAGTAAGACATCATTTATACTTAATTGTATTTCATTTGTCATTATTATAGTTGGACCACATAATAATGTTTTACGGAGCAGCATAAATCATTGAAATATTCCATCTATTTTGTCTAGTGCATTTTCGATAATTATTTTGTTGCAGAGAATAATTGTCGTTTAACGCGTATTTAAAAAGAGAGACAGACACACAGAGAGGAGAGAAAGAATGAAACTAGTACATTTTCCACTTTTGTCCTAAGCCTTGTTGTAAATATGAGCAAACTGGAAATTTTCTAGAATTTCCCAAGAGTCAAAAGGTTTTACAGTCAGTGAATAATCATAAAACCCTTTTCATAAAAGTATTATTCATATAAGGAACATATTTGTTATAATTCAAGTAAAATAATAAGTGTTAGTTTTCGATTTTGATTTTCGCTTAGTCATGAAGTCTGAATGTGTAGGAAAAACATAATTGGGATAGATAGAACTCCATATTATACAGCACCTTATATAGTAAATTGTTATTTTGCTAGTATCTGAATAATTGACAGTCTTACCGTTATTAAAAGTCAATTTCTCTCTTCAAAACATTACTATTTGAAAGTAACTTTAGAAGATTCAGCGAAAATTTGTCTTATTTTTCTTCCAGACGATCGGCCGCTGAAATATGGCGATTTAGTTAGCACTTCAAACACATTCGATGGATCTGAAAAGGTGACGATTAAATGTAGTCATACACTGCTGTGGTCCATGAGGGTCCCTAGCTTGATAGGTAAGTGGTTTTCTTACTCCGGAATTTGTATGGACTTTTTTAACCGCAGGTATATCTTTAGATAACTTTAAAAAATATTGTTGAATGCTGTTATAACGGGTATATCCAGACTGCGACCGGTGACTAAGTCAGATGGTAGTTTTAGTGACTACGGACACAATGCAAAAAAGGTCGCATACAAAACGTTATTCTTTTTTGTAATTTTTAAGTATAAACGTGTTTGCGAGATTAATTAATACATTTGCTAAAATAATAACTTAAACGCTTGTGTACCCTACAATTGCGTCTTTCAAAATAAAAGATTTAAGTTATTATTTTAGGAAAAATTAAGTATTTACTTTTTATGGCATTTTTTTTTAATTGCGTTGTTTATGTAGTCTGTAAAACTACTACTTGGCTTCGTTTCTGGCAGGAGTTTGTTAGAATTGTATAGCATTCTAGGATTTTAGACTGGAAGCGTAAATGTAATAATATGTTCCTTTTTTGTTTTCGTTATACTGCTTTTCTCGAAAGGTTTAATATTATATTTCAGAATAAGAATATTTTAATTAAATTTCTGGAAGTATGACTATCTATGGAAATAAAAGTCTTATTGTAATGACTATTCTTTTCAATACTAACAACTATTATAATCTTTTACGTCAGAATTGAGTATTCATTATGGTTTATTTATGGTCCCCTCTATAGGAGATAGTTATAGGCTGATAGCTATCAATAATTAAGTGAAATAGTTAATCTATGAATACCAAAATCATTCAAATGGTAGTCTGGCAATACTAAAATAATACCCCATTTTATGGGAGATCTACTGTATAAAATAATACCGTATGTATTACCGTACCGTAATAATACCGTAATCAAATTATACGTACTCACTCTCAATCGTATTCTTGATTGTAGTGGAGGCCCGTGCCCTGCAGTGGGACGTATATGGGCTGATACAATGAAATAATACCGTATAAAAAATCATCTATTGTTTACTAGATTTTGGGGGTGGCTCCGCCCACATTATCTTACTTTAGCGTTGAATCCATAGCATCTCTGAGATGAGCGAGAGAAGGCGTGGCCAAGTATCTTTGGCGGACGCTCATCTCACCATGGGCGTCCGAAGTAGGGAAAATGATCTGCGCTCTCCTAAGTTGTGAGGAGCCATATTTGGCAGTGCGCCTGGCGGCACGGCGAGTCAACTACGATACTCATCCGTCCACATCGGCTGTTGTCTGTAATAGGTGCGATAGCCACCGAAAGGTTTTAGTCGATATGCCGGTCAGAAATCTTCTTAGATCGCGGTAGAAACTCAGCCTTGCTGCAACATCTATGCGGTTCGGACAATTGTCCCCGCGCGCCAGGTTGGAAGGCTGGAAACAGCGACATTCACACCTCTGTGAAATTTCTGTGTCTGTATCAGAATCAGTCCATATACGTCCCACTGCCGCTTACGGGCCTACTCTACAAGCGAGAGTTCGATTGAGGCCGTATATTCGTTAAAAAAAGGGGTTGACTGCATAGTAAAAGTTGATCTTTGTAATATGCATGGGGGATGCCATTTTAGCTTCATAAACCATTAAAGACTAACCTTATACAGAGAAGCGTAATATTTGAATTACAATAAAGCTCAACTACACCGGTTTAGAATATGAAATATTGTACTTATATATTTGTATTCAACAGTATATTATTAATTTTTCAGATTCATAGAAAAAGAAATTGCATGAAGAAAGGATTCGAGTATCTACTAAGTAGAGTCGTCAGATGTCTGTATACATTCGATTATATGCTAATAGTTATATATAAAAGCAGATTAAATTAAAATTTAAAAATGTATATTTTATGTTTAGATTGTATCATAGTCTTTAAAATTCCTGTAAAAAGCTTCTTGTGTGCTTGTATGTATAGTATGTATAGCTTGGCAAAGAAGAGTTTGTTTTTAATCAGGGCGCTAAGATTGATTTGATTGTTAATATTGCAACCCGATATACATCAACGGAAAATGTTTAAGATGCTTGTTATTTTTATTAATCGTTGTTACTAGTCTGTTTCTTTATTTTAAATCGAAAACAAAAGAACTGTACGAATTTTTCTAAACATTACACATTTTCCACACAATTACATTTTTAAGAATGGTGCCATATTTATTTTTGTTTAATTCCAATTGTCAAATCACCGCACACTTTTTTGCCGAGTTATATGTGTATAAATAGTTACAAAAATATATTAATGTAGTACTTAATATAGTTCGAATACATATTATTAGGTACTATACTATATGATTGTTATATTTTTGATAATTTTTTTTCAATATTTGTTTACGTTTCTGGTAGGATTTACTTGAATTTAGATCCAATGCAGTACTTATAAAAATAATAGAACTATCTAATATTTTGCAGCAATATGGGCTGGTTCAATAAATAATATTTAGTTCTTATTACTAAGGCCATTATACAGAATCCCATTTTTTACTTTTCCATAAAAGTCCCTCCAATTTCTGCGGTTTTCTTTTCTTTTCAAATGAAAAGAAAAAGCGAAAGTTATTTTTTAAATTTGCTTATTCTAGAAGATAATGACTGAGACGGTAGCACTTACAACTAAATATATAAATTAGCAAAAGCATAATCATTCCCGTTTTTTATTTGCTGATCCGTCACTCTTATATGCTTTGTAATACATTGCCTTATTTATGTACTTAAGAAAAAAAAAATTACTACCGAACACATGGTAGACCTTTCTTCTCCAAGCGTCCATGTAAAACAATTTATTTAAATTACGAATACCCAAGTACGTATTTTGTATTCGTATATCTAGTAGCAATTGTTAAATGTATAGTGGCAGCACGTACGTACATACTTAGTTATTACAAATATGTGAACGTGATTTGAAATGTGTGACGTCACAAAATACTATTTTCGTCAGTTAGTGGTTGTATAGTTAAATTGTTTTTTACATCGTTTTTTTTTAAATTATGTGAATGGTTTGTAGAATTTCGAATGGGACAGAAAATAGAATATAAAATGTAACTTTTTCTAAATAAGTCACATATGTATACAAATAAATTCAACATAGTTTGTTCATTGCTATGATAAACGGAATGCAAAAACAAAATAATTTTCTGTCCCATTCAAATTCATCGTAGTGTTTGTATGGCTAGCATATTCTAATGTTATGTTGGGACCAACATGAAACGTAAAATCTACTATAACAGCCATATTCATGGACAGTTTTAATACTTATTTTAGTTATCGAATGTTTTGTCCCTTTCGAACGCTTTTTGAATTCGGTTGAGCGAAGAAGACAAAGCATTCTATAATTAAAATAGGTCTTAGAATTATCTATGAATACAGCTTTAAATCAATAACTATGGTCTCTTGTTAAACGGTTGAGGTATAAACAATTTTTTTACTTTTTTTTGTGTTCTTAGTTTTGTTTTCTATATTTTGATGGTTTTGTTACGTATTCAAATGTAATCTCGTAGAGTCGTATCGGTCACTTAGTTGTATTAATGTAATGTAGTAGAAAATGTGCAATTTATTTGAACTTAACTATTTTAGAACCGAAATAAGTAGAACATTCTTGTAATTTAGACTGATTGTTAACTCATATATTATGGTTTCCTAGAGAAATACATTAGTTTTGTTAGATTTAGCTCACTCATTATAGTTTGTGTTTGTAGTTTTGTAATATTTGTATGAGTATCTGAATAAGTCCCCCAATCAATTCCCAATCAATGTAAAAGCCCCCTTAATTTCTCCCGCAGCCTTATCCTATTGTTTTGCACATTTGCTGCGGCCCTTGAACAAAGGGACCACCAGTTATAAAGTTTTTTAAACTTTATTTTAATTATCGAAAGATTTGCCCATCTCGAACGAATTTTGAATTCTGTTTGAGCGAAGAGGATAAAACGTTTGTTAGCTAAAATAGCTTTTAAAACTGTCTAAATAAGGGCGGTATCAATCAGTGCTTCTCGCGAATATTATTGAAATGATATGCCAATCGTGTATTACCCGCGTGGCTTTCCTACGTAAATACACGTGTGTAAAGCGCAGTTAACGTGTAAAAACCGTATGTTTTGCGATTCTGGGGGTTATTCAATGAAACGATACCAACATCGAATGTTTGTTTGTTCGACGTCCGGAGTAAGATATATGAGTTTTCCACTTATAAAAATTAATGCTATTCTCTATTAGACTTATCATTTTCTCCGGACTTAGTCGATTGTTACGACGTACGATAGAAATTCTAAAATTTTGTGGAGTATCTAGGCACATTAGTGAAGTTTTACATACGGCGTTTCGGAGGCCATTTGAAGTTCGTATCGTTTTTATGGAGTAAACCCCCCTGTTCGAGCTTATCTTGCCCGAGATACTTCATTCCGGCCGTTAAAATTTCTAAAGCCGTAAGAATTGACTTATACCGTATCAATTGCCCTATTCTACCCTGTTATTTGTCTTTCATAATGCTAATTATTTAAAATAGTTAATTAGCATGCCAAAGAGGGCGAATAGCAGCTGCCTTGAAACTAATTCATACGTCACTACCTCATACGTTCCTTTTAGTTTTTTTGTAGTTTTATTTTTGGTATAGGTAGCAAAACAGTTGAGACATGCATAGATTTTTTTTATATTTTGTTACATGGTTATATAGACAATATTGTAATAAATCTATTTTATTTTATGTCTTGTTCATTTTATGAAATAAGTCGGTCAATCAAAATTATTATACTTTATTTAAATTCTATTGGCATGTGGCGAAATTCTGTGGATTTACAAATAAATTTTTAAATATTTCTATTTAACTCATTGTTTGAAATATGTTTTAACAATATTAACAACAAACGATTATACTCTTAATCTAATAATATTAACATATCAAATTAAAAAAATATATATGAAGAGAGAAAAACTGCTCCTAAAATGTAGACAAAAGCATGAACGCACTTAGAAGCCGAAAGATCTATTTTTACCTATCTATTTTCACTAAATCGTGAACTGTGGTGTGTAAAAATTGCTCTGTAGGCTGCAATACACTTGCTCAGTCCCAATAAAATCACTATCTTAGTATTAAAATACTGACACCCGTAATAGGCATTATTCAATAATTAATATTGGTTTGGGAAAGTACAGCGCTTATGGCAGGAAAAGTGTATTTAACAACTAACAAGTTTCATGTAATGGGTTAGTATGGTGGACTGAGATTTATATATGCTAGGAAGGTTAATGCCAGTTGTTTAAGCCAGTTAGAGCTATGCAAAAATCTAGAATGACGGCATACCTACTGCCTCTTAAAAAATCCTAATGCTCTCAATGGACAGGCTCGTCCGGGGCGGTCCCACTATCTCACAAGACATCGACGTGAGGCGACAGCTAAGCTGTCGTGTTTCGTTCGGTAAGTGAGATTACCGGATGTCCGAAAGGTGAAACCCTGTTCCTATTTTTATCCCATTTTCCCTTCCCGCTGCAAGGCCTGCCTATTTACCTGGTCACATCAGTCATGCAGCTTTTTGTAAAATCATAGACAAAATAATTCTTCAAAATACACATCATTTTGTGCCGGATATAATATTTATTATAGATAATAAGTATGGAGTGTTTTTTAAACCGACGCGAGGGTGCAGTTGTACTACGATACGATTGCAAACCTGAGATCTTGTGTTCGAATCCTGGGTCAAAAGGGTTGTTGGACTTTTCCAGTCATCATTTACCTGGGGCCAGTGATAGGTGATCACGTCATGGAACGGAACATACAATGCGTAATGTAGGCGTCCCGATATCACCCCGTCCAGGAAAAAGGCATGAGTTTATGTGTGTATATGTATGTAATTATATTTGAAATATACATATATACGTATAGGTAATGGCAAAAGTTATTTCATTACACTATTTGTTTTATAAACTAACAACAAAATCCAACCATCCGATGAGTGATTTGACCTTGTTCCTTTGTGGTTTTTTTGTGACGTTGTTGATAATTCGTTTTAACAGCTCGTGAGCGATTCATAATCATCCTTCTGCCTTTAAATGAATTTGTACCTTTTATGGATTGTCCACTTTGTCTACCAAAAATTAAATGCCCATTTTTGTTTTTTGGTTGCCATAGATGGATTGTTATGATTTTCCATAAACTATACGTCAAAATTTTGGTTGAAAGTTAGATGCGTAAAGAGACATTATTTATATGCAGATTCTTAGCCGGTGTGCCAACCACCCGTGCCTATTTTATTTAGGTACCTTGTTTCTCACATGAATATTGAACCCGGTACTTCATCTTCAGGGCATTCTATATGCATTTTAACCAATGGACCTTTTCATAACAACAATTTAGTCAATAACTTAACAAAAATGTATAGCCAGTGAATATCATTAGTTCGCACTTAGTGTTGCTCAATTCCTTAACGAGGTGATTGTTCTAGAAAAAAATATTCAAATTACATACATAGACTTAAAATAAGTACCTCGTTAACTGTTCAAATATTGTGAAGCATGGAGGATTTTTCTATTTTTTTACTCTCGTCTTATGTTGCAATAACTATACTCCATAGTAGTTTTCGTAAATAGTCTAGGTTGTTATTATCAGTAACGGCAAATAAGAGTATAGGGACCGTACTATATTCATCCGAAACGAAGTTCGAAAATTCGGATGATCGAAGTTTATATACGATACGAATGTACCTACATATAATTATGGTCGTTATTGACTTATGGTCGTAACCATAGACTTATAGTTACGATGTACGTTATACAAATTCGAACTTTTACAGAGTAGATACATTCGTATCGTATAAAAACCTTCGATCGTCCGAAGTTTCGAACTACGTTTCGGATGAATATAGTAGGGCCCTTGTATAGTAATACATTAATCTTCCGTACATGCATTGTATGAGTATTTTGATTTATTTTATTCTGTGATGAATTTTAAACGTACATATGAATCGCAAAGGGTTTGAAGAATTCATAATATAATAAGTATACTATTTATTTATTCATATTTATCAACTGTCCAATATACTGTACTACAGCAATTTTTTT
This sequence comes from Hyles euphorbiae, assembly GCA_023078785.2. Lineage (NCBI taxonomy): Eukaryota > Metazoa > Arthropoda > Insecta > Lepidoptera > Sphingidae > Hyles > Hyles euphorbiae. Next base: position 9,112,825 of record CM041037.1, read on the forward strand.
ACACGTAGTTTCTATTTTCTTTACTGTTAAAAAGAAGGCAACTTCATAATTGTATTCTGAATATACTATAAAACCCGGGTATTTATTATAAATCGGTAGAAACAATTTTTCCATTTATTAAAATCCTAACACATGAAAACTAGGCGTGAAAGGTAAGGTGAAGGAATCAAATTAGCTATTTCCACTTACGTATGTTGTTATATTCATGATATCAGTAAATAAACGCAATAGAGTTAACTACTTAACTAGAAATAAGAACTCTTATGTCGACAACAAAATATAAAAACAACTTAATTGATAACCTCTTTTTTAAGCCGTTTATAATGAAGCCAACGGCAAGCATCCGGCAATACTGGAAAAGTACCGAAATGGCGGGCGGCATGCGACACACGCAATGATGATACGCACCGAGGTCACGGAGGCTGCAGGAGCGCAGTGCTGCCAACCGCACGGCGCGATCACGAGATACATCTCCCTTATCATCAGCTGATGTCAGGTGAAAATAACGACTGCACGAACAAGAACAGTCGGCGTCAATTTTTATTTGGGGGACCTTGCACACCTTTTTTATGTGAGTATTCAATATTTATACGTAAAATAGTATTGTAGATAAAGGAATTTATATGATATAGCCTTATAGGTATTCTTTACATTTCTTAATGCAACATTGTTTGCACAGCTGAATTAATGAGATTAAGGATGTCTTGTGGATTTGCATTAAAATTTAAAACCGTATTAATTTAGTTGTATAATTCATTCGTCGATTGGCAAATATGTTGAATCGTATGAAGTTTTATGGAAGCTATTGAAGTAATAAATGGTGGTTGTTGGCAGAAGTTATTTTATTAACTTAATTCGTCTTTCAAAGGATGAGTTTAATGAAGTTTATTTCATAACTTATTTTTTTCATTGACCTTTAGTCTAAAGTAAGTAAGTACTAGAAACTTGCGTTCACGGGAAACATGATTCCTAGAAACTACAGTAAGGGAAGTAGGTTTTGTGTCAAATTAAAGCGCACAATTTAATATTAGCGCTTGATGTAATTAACTTATGAAACAATTTAACGATCACATCACGAAGTTGGACGCGATCACATGTTGGCGGCACCAACATAGCAAAACGAGACGAAGTCAGTTAATAGTCGCGCGTTCACCGCGCCGGACGTGTACCGATCACCACTTCACACGAACGCGATCATTGGTGCGTCAACAGCCTTTTTATCAATCAAGCTTAATCAAACTTAATTGCTCTGTAAATAAGGTACAAATCCGCGGCGGCCGTCGCCGGTATTTTTATTAAATCCAACACGACTAAAACACGCCTTACGCGAGTTAAATGCTTGATGAGTCGAATCGTACGCACGCTTAGTGCATTATGGTATTTCATATCAATTCAATTGTGTGCATTTAATTTTGCCAACAAAAAAATATTTTGAATTTGTATTGTCATAAACATGTTGGATTATTACTATGCGCTCGCGCAGGTTTATGTGATCAACAAAGTGAATGAAGTGCTCAACTATGATAATTGTTATATCAACGTATTTTCGTATATTTATTATGTTTCTCTACATTTTTACATGTCATTATGTAAATTAGTATCCTCCCGATAAAAACGTGTGAATATCCATGAATATAGTTAATATAAAATTACTTAATTGTTTTAAGCAACGTATAGTATTTACTTAGAATGTCTGACTAACAAGTTCATGCCCACGAGGAATATTTATTGCAAAATAACTTGTCATTATGATACAGTAACCTTGAAACACTGAACCATTTCTTAACACACGTACGGCGAGCAAAGAAATATTATTCATGAGTAAAGGCAATTATTATATATGCAAAAAACAACAATTATAAAATCAATGCTGGCCACCAATGTCTCTAAACATAAATAAATGCTATTTTAAAGTAATTTTATATATTAAACGTAAAGTGTATGTATCTTCCTGTTTATCTTTGGCAATGTACTTGTAACATCTCATTTCCAAAGATAATTTTTATCTGTGTTGTATACTTGAACAATCGTTCTTTGGTCAAACTCGAAGTTTTATTTCCACCCGGTCTTATTCGACGATCCATTACACATTAGATTAGTTGAAAAAATCCTATATAATGAAACATTTGATTAGCTGAGAACAACCGAGCCCGTATCTTTAATAGTCTTTACATCGGTGTGCAAAACAAGTACCTTTCAATACTGTACGCATATTTACGCAACTTAACATATTTTTTATGTTGCATCTATGATCTAGGATGTATGCTTAAGTTCCATTTACCATGGGTCGATAAGTTCATTAAAATTCTTGTCTTAACTCTTATTTGCACAGCCGCATTGAGAAAATATATGATGTCATTAGAATGTCTAATAACGATAACATAGTAAAATCATGATTGACTGCGCAAGAGATTGAAACCGCAGTTATGTAACTTTACTAATGGCAACGGCCTATGAGTCCTCAGGAGGAATTTAAAACGAAAGTGAAGTAACATTTCTTATCTGTTATCTCTTAGGTTTTACCCGTGACTCCGTCTACGGTTTCGAGTAGGCAATTCTAGAATTTAAATATTTTAAGTAATATCCGGTACAGTTGGTACCAGAGGTCTATACTTCGTCGAATCATCTTAATTGGATTTGCTTTCTATAAAAAATATTTCGTTTCTTAGTTTTCTTTGAGTACCTCACTGGTCTATTGTATAGGAATTATTATTTTTATGATGGATTACATTAAATTTTTTCCATAATACGGACCTGCCTTTAACCACGTCGCGTCATGGAACGGATTTTCCATGATGCGGTGTGAGAGGTATCATTTCTGCCCACCATTCTAAAAAGCACTTATAAAAGCATACATTATTTTTGCACAAACAGAGTAACAAACACAACACATTTAGAGTAACAAACTGGCAGACATTTGCATTAAATAAAATAACAAATGCAGTTTTTCATGTTCAGTCGGGCTATTGGAATACATATAATGGAGTCACGTGCCCCGAAGATAAAGACGTTATTTCAACACCGAGATAACGTGCAGCGTATTCAAAGATCTCATTTTACCTCACCTATCTGTTAATGTACGTGTAATGTGTACTCTGCGATATGTTATATTGATCACCTACAGTTTTAGTTCTCAGAACTAAAATTACCTAGGTTGTAAACACCGGACGTATTTAGCAACTGACATAATATTCCATAGTCTTATCAGTAGTCATGGCGCCTCAATTCTTTCACATCTTATAATAAAACAAGTGTTTGCATTGCTAAAATCTGTAAAGGGAACATTTACAAAACAGCTTTCGTGTATCAAAGTTTATCAATCGGGATCATCGTCGTTATATACACTCCTGAAAAAATTAACCGTTATAGCATTCTTCGTTTCTTGCGTGTCGTTTTGCTAGATTTGAATAAAGTCAAACAACAATTAGTGTAACTTTACACTTAACGATTTCATTGAAATTTAATTCAATTACTTATCTCTGCATTTTTATGCTTCATCATTTTTATAGCACAATTTAATGTCGATGATAAAGAATTGTAGTTCACCACAATGACCTGACGCGACGTGGGTTGATGAACTAATATTTTTTTTATTAGACTGTTAAGTTTTACTTGGTTCTAATAAGAATCTTTACTCTTCAGATAGGTACAAAGTCTGGCACTACTTGAGAACTATTAACCGTCGCATCGGTATACTCGTAATGAGTTACAATGCATAGAATTCACTTATATTTATCTGTAGGTTCACTTATATTTGAACATAGTCTTGAAATATTCAATATCAAATCGAATTTTTCCATTGACTTGTGTAATTTGTGTTGATGATTTTTCTAATATTGCAGGAAATCCTAATACACTGTTTGGGTATAAAACCCTTTTCTAAGACAAAAGCTTGGCTAGGACGATTTTTCCCTTATTCTAAATGTAAGGGGTAGAGCCGCTCCGCTCCGGCCCGGCTTCGCCCGGGTGCAGATATTTTGAGTCTTTTCCACTTCAGCAGCTTATTGTTTCGCGTGAATTCAAATAAAACTTACATAACACAGTATATTATAATACTACTTTGGAGGCCTGGGTATTGTCTAATCGCATCTGTCAAAATTGTGATAAATAAATAATAAAATAAAATGTGACTGCTGTCCCCCGTACTGCTTTTTCCGTCGCGTTATATCCTGACCCGTCTCGTCTCATTCTATCCCATTACTCAATGCATATAATCCTTTGTTCTCCTATCCCATTCTATCCCTTTGAGTTTAAAAAGTAATATATTTGCTTATCCCACGGAAATACTACATCTTCAAACGAGAAGAGAATCCGTTAAGCCTCTTCTGAAATTAGCGTCTATAACCGCACAATCAGACAAAAATTCTGATAATCATTGTTTTGGGTTCCATTACAGTACAGTCCAGTACAGTCTTCTATACTAGATTTTCTTATTATGTATGTTCCATGTAAAAATTAATTAATTGTATAGATGAGACTAACAAACCCATCTATACAAATACTTTCACTTTCTAAACATTAATGAGCCAGCTCGTTTATCAATAACATGCTTTGTCCTTCAATGAATGGACGTGTAACAGATGTTATACTCGTAACTGTACAACAATTATTTGTAATCTCAAGTTGACATTTTTGAATGACGCCTTCGCCTTCATGTTAACGAATGTAACATTGGGAAATTCTATTACACGCTGGTGTGTTTTTGTTTTGAAAACACTGTTGCTAATTCTGAGGACAATTATTATTGTTAAATGCTTTTTGTATAAGAGACTACACGAATCGAAAAAATCCGAATAAAAAATATTAACATGATGAAACGTTAACCTAATTAATTAACACAGCCTGTTACATTTAAATACTAGTATTAGTAACAGTTTTATATAACCTTCCAATAAAAAGTTATTGTACACAATCGATGCTAAAATAAAATTGATGATTTCAGTGTTACATAGGTAGGTATATATTTATCTGTAGGTTAATTATCATATATACAACAACATCAATTTTGGCAAAGAATCTATTTGTTCTTATAACTTACTAGCGACCCGGCCCAGCTTCGCTCGGGTACAAATAGATTTCTGTACAATAATATGTACGTATTATACATATAAACCTTCCTCTTGAATCACTATATCTATTAAAAAAAAGCCGCATCAAAATCCGTTGCGTAGTTTTAAAGATTTAAGCATACAAAGGGACATAGGGACAGAGAAAGCGACTTTGATTTATACTATGTAGTGATTACAAAATATAACAAAGGCAAATGTTTAACATCGGGCTATAGTTGTGAATGAAGAACTAGTACATAAAATAGTAATTTAAACAAGTATGTTATCGGATTTCCAAAATTTGTTAAATTTTAAATAATTCTAGTAAAAAACAATTTACCATCAGCCTACATCAGCATACGTTAACCTCAAAAATGTCTTGACCAAGTTTACGAGGGGATACAAAATTTGATAACTTCTCTTTCCAAACATTTATAAAAATATAAAAATTTTATCATATTTATTACAATAATGCAAACATAAAAAAAAGAAAATGAACTACATGAATAACTTAAATGGCAACCGTTATCACCCATTCATTAACAAGATAAGATTCCTTTATTTACCCCAATAGAGACTCGGAAATATTGAATATTTTTGCAGTATCTTAAAAAGATCCTGTCCAATGTTCATTTAAACTTTGTACGAAACTGCTTTTACTTTCTAAAGGAATAACGACTCAGGCGTCTGAGCACTTCCTACAATAGGCATGACGAATTATTTTAAAATCATGTTTAATAATATAGATACACATTCATTATATACGAAATAATCTATATTTCAAGAATTAACAAAGGTTTAACACAGTTTTAAGCCATTTTTCTAACATTCTTTCAATAGTACACAGAAAAAGCTAGTAGGTGTCATGGCGTCCGTTATAACGTCACCACTAGGTAAACATGTCATTGTGTCTATGCGCAGCGAAGAAAGTTAACGAAAAAAAACATATTTCGTTTGATAAAAATCGATTCTAAAGTCTATAGGTGGTTCCGGTAAAGTTCACATTCCACATTTCTAAAGAAATTGGTAATATTTACGGCAGGTTTACATAGGCGTGACGTCATGCGTCGTGGCTAGCGTTTCTGTCAAAATGGCCGATTGCTATATTTTGTACTTTTATTTTATTGAAAATCTTGTTAATCTCCAATTCTAGATTAAAACCAAAACATGGTTTTAAACCCTTCTAATAAGTTTTCCCCCTAACATCATAAACTATTTGATATTTAGATACTGTCGTCTCGCCTATTCCTTCAAAACTTAAATTTAATAATTTAGAAGTATTCATTATAGTTAGACAATAGTAAAGTTTTGTAGGAATCTATCACTTATAACATATTTTAGTTATTTCTGATACTTCCTACGTTATTTTTGGTAAGAGCGATCTTATTATGTTGACGATACACAAATTTACATCAATTTACATCAAATGTATGAAAATTCAATCTTTTCCATGTAGGTTATTTGCATGCTCACTTCGGTGACGCAAAACCATTAAATAGTGGCTGTCGACATGATATATTGAAATCTAAAGCTGCCAATTTTCCTCGCTAATATATGGTTTTACATGCGCATCTAATAGTTTACGCTTGTTATAAATTCATTAAATTGTATTCCTTTGCTTATACTAAATTGTATTTTAAGAGGAAGCCATTGAGCAAATAATGTGACTATTTTTTATTCTTTGTGACTAAGGTTTCCAATATCAAGTATGTCTGTTCTGTTTACTTCAGTGTGTTCAATGTGAGGTTTCCTCCTTAATTTACTTTACTGATTAACGTTGAGTTATCACTAATTACTTGAAATTCCGTAGTTCTTACCATAATAGTTGGTTTCAATGGACTTACTAATTACTGAGTTACCTTGCGGCCGTACTCAGAGTTCAGACATTTAATGTCATATCATTACTTAGTGTAGATTTTACGAAGAGAATATAATTAATATACTAAGACACAATTTAATTGACTTAAAACGTCTGGCTGTCGGACCCTTATAGAATGTTTATAGTTTTCCACTAAATTATATTTAAAAATTGTAAACTTGTAGTTACGGTTGTTTAATATGCACATCGTAGTCGGACATCCTGCCATTGGCGGTTCGACAGTGGTCTGCTTCACTTTACGCGCTAAATTTAGGTGGTTTATCTCATTCATTGCTTTTGTTTACATACGATGTTCTGGTTTTAAACGTCGTTTATCTTACTTTGATATAGATACCGAGTACCTGCACGTTTCGCTAAAATAATGATTTCCTATGTGAACCCTCCTTAATTTATTGCTGTTTGCAACATTGACGGATGGTTATCTCCTGCATAACTGTGAAGCGCACTTCAGTATTATTTGATGTAACAGTTGAATGTTCGCAAACTCTTCAGGATGACGCCTTGTTGAGTGCATTCATTACAATTTCTTTATTTTTCTTTCATTGGCAAGTTATCGTTTGTTTGATCTTTCTGATGTCTATATTTCTTACTAAGTGCTAAACAGGTAGTTGAAAATTATCCACATTACTTAAGTTATGACTTCATTCGCTAGTGAGGTTTTTACATGCTATCATTGCAGCATTCGATGTCGCGTGACCATGTCTATTCATTTTAAACATTGCGACGACGCTTCTATTATAATCGTTGAAGAGTAATTATTTTACTTGCGATTATCGCTACATCTACTTCAATATACATTTCTGTTTGCGACATTTCCGCAGTGTAGTGGAGGTCAGGTAATCGGAAACCAGATAATCGAGTCCGGAAACTCATGTGACGGATAGTTGACCTCAGCGAGAACAAGTATCGGCCAACACCTATGTATGTGCGACACCTAGCCTTCATAGCGCGTCGGCCCTACACACTAATGATATAGGAAAATTATAAAACAAAAGCACAGCCAGCGTTTGCTGATTTATTATTCCTATCACATTCATGTCTTGCTGTATTTTTTTTAAAAACACCCAACAGTCACATACATAGTCCTAACCCCACAGTAAGATCGAGTCTTGTGTCGTGGGTATCAGGAACTACGAGAGACTTTTCGGTCTCACAAACACCCAGACCCGGAAGAAATATTTGTGGGCCGCACAAACATTTCTCTCGGTGCGGGGATCGAACCCGCGGCCTCTCGTTTCACAGGCGGCGTCTAACCAACTGCGCCACGTAATTATGCGTATTAAAAGCAATGTAATTGACACAGTCATTTTGTTGATTTCGCTGTTGATTTTGTACGTCTAAATTTTTTCACTTTTCCCGTTTAAATGAACAGAAATGTTGAATGTGTCTATCAATTTATTTTAATACATTACATACTTGTTCTCGTCTAATGTTCGCGCTTAAATCGGCCGAACAGTCTACCTGACTGTATCTATTGTAAACAAAATTAGGCTAACGTAAAAAAATGTCTTGAATATTTATGCGGAAAGTGTAAACGGTTGGTTTTTGCGGTTACTGTATGCTATTAGCGGCCATTATTCAAGTGAGACTTACGGTCTAAAATAATACTTGTATTGAAATATGCGGGCTCAGCGGAGCGAAATCTGTCGTCTGAGTAGTCGTAACTAATCGCGCTAAATGCCTTGTCGTTTATTGTTATGCTAAATACATGTAGCCGCACTCGACTGCCTTAACATCGGTGCAAATAATTAAAATTCGTAATGATTTTGTTATAACACACTCTTATGCCCGAATGAGGAAATAAGCAATTCATTTGTTGAGGTGCCAATGATACAAGGGGACGTGCAAGGAATCATCCGAGATGTCACGTTTTATGTTATGCTCAAAGTTGTTAGTTTGTAGCAATCGCTCACCAACTATTATTTAAATTGGTTTTAGTTACAGCTGCAATCAAATAAACATTGTTGCTTTGACGTAGACATTAGTTGCATTTGGATTTATCATAGATAAACTCAATAGAGTTGTAACGATTCATTCTGACAGGTTTTTGGCAACGATCTGAATTAGTTCTTACATGATTCTTATTGGCTATATATTGACGGTGATTGGCAGTCCCTTTAGTTTTAATGCATTGTGACTCACGTGATTAATATGATCTCAAAGGTTTATGTAATAATGAAGTAATACTTCCTTTAGCTAACCAACTTAATATCATTGTGTTACGGTGTTATTGATTTTGTTTTGGACGTAAAATGTGTATATAAATTGTATATTTGCTTCATGTTGCTTTCAATGAAATAAGTATGGAATTGTAAAGGCAAGTTACACAATTTATTTACTGAGTATATGTATGTACTTATAGGTAGATAGTACTGGCTTCGATTGAATGAAATCTGGAACTTTGTATTAAATTTATTCACTTCTTCGGGAGTTTATTTTCACATCACGATATTCTGGCGATACGGCTACGAAGCTCATTTACCTATTTAAGATTAAAGAATCCGTAAATTAGACTTTTGGATTTTAATTTTCATAAGTTTGCTTGTTCAGTAAATAATAAATTAACAAGTACGTATCAGTTTACAGTTTCTAAGTTTATTTCGGAAGTAATTCTATAAAAGAAAAGACGAGTCGTAAAAACAAGCGTCCAACTTCACTGCAGGACAAAAAATGCAAGAACTATTGGCCTTCTAACTGACCGCGAAACGTTAATTCCTGCTTCGCTGAGTGGAAACGTAATTGTGACAGTTTTTTTCATTTAAACGGTCTTGGATTATCCGTTTATAGAATTCTTCATTATGAAGTATTTTTTCCTCATGCACTTGAAATGATTTTTTGCCGGAAGTTAGATATATCAAATGTTCAAAATGCACAGGGCCTAATATGGGTGATATATTTTAAGAGGTGATGAAATCATACACGTATTTCAATAATAATACACATATTATTTAATGTTGATGATTCTAGATGTTTAACAGTTTTCTCGCTCACAAATTGCACTTATTTACATGACTATTTGAACTGGCTGGCTGGAGGCTCCTTTGTCACGCAATATGTGGTCTTTCAATATTTGCGTTACAAAAACTGTTCGGCACGCATGACTACGCGTGTCGAATATTTGACACGGTGAGCGCTCACAACCCGTTCGGGTATAAATTGGTTAAAAAGTAGTGCACTTGGACTGTATTATTGGATTATGACTCACCTTGCTGCAGAATTTTGCGACTTACGTCATGGAGAGTATGAGTTTTTTAAGTATCGAAGGATTCAGGGGTGAATGAAATTGTGCTGGGAATCTTGCAGTTAATCCCCACACCTCAAAGCGCATGGGCTCAAAAAAAAAAAGCATTTTAATACACACATGCGTTTATTCTACTGAAGTAGATTTGTATTATCGAGTGCATGTACACACATTTTTCACATTTGTACATTGTCAAGGTTCAAAGTACTATTGATTGCTCAGTGTGTAGATGATTTATTCCACCCATATAATTCTTCTCTCCCTTCCAACTCTCCATTCAAGTTTGCTGGAGGATCCATACCTTTCTTTAAGCCTTATATTGTCAGCATAACAACGTATATTAAGAATAACATGTGCCATTAACTAGTTTTTAATTTGTTGATACTACAGAACCCCTCTTAACATTTATCGCATTAGGTGATGAATTATCATTCGTCAATTTTCCGCAATAAGGTTTTGAGAACAGCCGTTTTCCTTGTTAAAGTGTGCTTTCCCCTCTCAATGTGTCACACGCCTGCATATAAACACTTAAGTTTTGCAATAGCTAATCAATCGTGTTAACCTTGCCGGCACAGTATTGATAAAAGTCTTGTCCCCGTTTCTGTGAGATGTGGCCGCAATCATATTTTATAACGATGTATTCGTATTGAAATGTCGAATGCCGTGAAGTCAGCGTTTGGGAGACAGGTTGACGCCGTGTTCATAATTAGAGCAAGCATGAAACTTATTTATTGACTCCATTTTATAATTTTCCTTTAATAATAAAAATTCTTCAAAATAAAATAAGTCTTTTAGATTACACTTTGATTAATGTCGAAAAGAAACGACGTGTCTTAGTTAAAACTTAAAATAATATCGATTCATTGCACAAACAAACCCTCGTTTAAATATATTAGAAATATATATTTTGCTTATTATTTTGGAATACCTATGTGGAGATGATAAAGTTTATCTGAAACATAATCTCAACTTTCAAGACGGCCAAATATATTCAATCGCGTGGGTGGCATTAGGCCCAAACCTGCTGTAAAGTAAAATAATAATATAATAACAGAAACAATGGTCTATCGGCTGTTGGCATTACAATATGCAATGACCAAGCTACCAAAACGAATAGTTAACAGTGCTATGCGGTTGATAAAATTAAGATTGTGGGATAAGGTTGTAAATTGGATCGTTCAGCGATACTGCGATACGTGTTGGAAAAGTTAATTCCATTAATGTACTTTAGCTAAAACAAATTTATAATGCAAAACAGATGTTAGCTGTCGAAGAATTTCGCGATCGGTTACGGTATTCATATCAAACCATCAAAGAACGAATCCAATCTTTTCTAAATCACGATAAGACATCATGTACGACGTTGTACAATAAATTTATGTTGTAGCTGGCATCTTGATCCACAAATTATGAGTCTTTACGTTATTTCGTTGCCCATACAGTACTTACATTAAAAAAATTTCGATCTAATTCAAAGCTAAAATTGTTTAAATTCAAGATCGTAAAATTTTCAAGCTTGAAAATTTTAGAATCAATTTCATAAATCTTGCATTCTCAGTAGTGAAAATACTTGCTTCCAAATTATAAGGATTATGACAGACGATAATACTGATATTTTAAGATTGAGGCGTAAAATATTTTACGCCACAATACACTCACTGTTTACATATATTTATAACGGTAAATATATTTAGTGCGTTACGTTTCACGCTAGTGACTACAAAGGATTATCCGGTCCAATATTTATATCTACTTTAAACAAATATATATAACTAGAATGGAGTCTAGACCAAAGACTCTCAAACATTTTGCGTTCAGCATCCATAGATCCATACCCTGTATTAACATTGTACAGACTTGTGTGAATTTTCTCATTTATTTCATGGAATTAGATTAACTAAGACTGTCATTTTAAATAAATGTAACTTGAATAATGACCTACTGAATTAATGCGTACATTTAGGACATCAAGTTGATGTTAAAATGCTCGATCACGTTGGGAATTTAATCAATTCCTTCAATCCCCCTTTTAGAAGTCCGATTTACCGATTGGGAACTTCAGCTCTATTATACTCTAGACTAAACAGTCAGATTCACAGACTATAAATATTTTATCGTGTTATAAAAACTAAGTAGATTAAGAACTCTTTTGTGACGTCATATGTTTTGTTTCAGAAACCAAGGGGCCTTAATCATCTACTAAGATGGGGGCCATGTTCCGTAGCGAGGAGATGGCTCTGTGCCAGCTCTTCATCCAGCCTGAGGCGGCATACACCTCCGTCTCAGAGCTTGGTGAAGCAGGCAGTGTCCAGTTCAGAGATGTAAGTATCACATACATACTTATAAAACAACTATGTATATAGCATAAGAGCAGGATTCCAGCAAATGGTTTACATGATGAGTATTGATTTCCGCTCTAAAGGACCGAAGAACTTCCGAAAAGTCGATTCGTGGGATCGAGGAATTGAAGATATCTTTCTAGCCTTTGAGAATGGAGAATCGGTAATATAGGGGAATAGGCAGGGAAACAATAGCGGATATTGAGCCTTGAAACTAAACGAGTTACTTTAGAACCATTTATTTAGACTACGACAGCATTAATTAAAACAAAAAACCTTTACATCAGATCCAGTAAGCCTCTCTACTAGATCAATTAGTAATTCTTATAGTTATTGCTGTGGAGGAAGCTATTCAACTTACGTTAGCCAGTTTTCACTATCAAGGTTCGAAAATTGTGTTACTACAAAAACATCATTAATTCCTCATAAGCATAATCGTTTAATACGAGCAATCAACTCGCAGTGGAGGAAATTGGATAATGTTCTGTAACAACGGTTTTTACGAGTATTATCGAGCCTCGCGTACGATGTTTCGAATACATAACGCAGTTGATAATGTGCGTTGCAAAATTGGAATTCTAAAGTTGCAATTAGTTTGAACGAAATAATAGTTGTAATTGATAATTACTTTAGATATATTTTTAATTTATTTCATTAACTATCGTGCTTAGTGTATAAATTAAAAACCAAAATATATTTTACTTAGTTGCACGACAAATGTCCACAAGCTATGAATAGGACTAGCTTTATTAATTTCTATAACAGATCGAGTATGCATAAAATTACCGGGAAGTAAGATATAAGTATATAAGTAAGATATAATGTATGCACATGCTGAACCCAAAACACGACACATTTGTGTGGGGACCCGTTTGTGTATGAAAGGAGTTATCGAGACTGCACTACCACCAATAAAAACGACTATCTCATTAGAGAATCAAATGATTACTTGTCCTATATAGCAGAAAGCGACATAATTTATCCTTTTATACTAAAAAACCTCACCATCTAGCAAATTCATGCATAGTTAATTAGTACTCGATCGTTCTGTCAGGCGAAAAAGGTTCCATCAAGGTAGCAATTCTGGCTGCTCGAAGGTTGTTCACTACTGTGATTTATACCTCGAGGCGAAACAACTTGAGAGTTGAGAGACTCAGCTGTACACGGAGATTTTCAATAACACACAGATTTAATACATGTTAAACTAACCACCTCAAATAGTTACGAACCTATTCATAGAAAAGTTTAAAACCTATTTTTGGTATTGAATGTTTTGTTTTCATCTCTATCAGCCCATATACGTCCCACTGCAGGGCACGGGCCTCGTTTACAATCGAAAGTACGTTTGAGAGTGGTTACGCCATATAGTCCACAATTCTGGCCTAGTGCGAACTTTACACACCATAGAAATTCATCCAAATCGCTATGCAATGCAGGTTTCCTCACGATGTTTTCCTTCACTGTTATAGTGGGTGGTGTTTGACTATCAATAATACATCTATCAATTAATCAATATCAATAAACCAGCATCGCTCAAACTGAATTCAAAAGTCGTTTAAAAGGAAAAAAAAACATTCGATAGCTCAAATAGGTTAAGAAACTGTTTATAAATAAGTCCATTAGGATTCAGTGTCTTTTGGGCCACCTGAAATATTCATAAAATATAATGAAGATTTAAGATTATTGAGATTTAAGATGATTAAGATTTATTTAAGAGTTGAACTAGCAGAAGATATGCAGGAGCGCGTTAGATATCTAAATAATCCTACAAACATAAGGAAACATAGTACCTAAGATCAACAATGCTGCAACGTTTAGGAGCCTTTGTCAGTATAGAGCATTGAATAAGTATATCAATGCAGTAGACAGTCTCTATTTGTCTGTGTGAATGCACGCTACTTTTCTATAACAATAATATCTACATTGTATGTGTTGAAAGCCTCCGTGACCCAGTTGGTTATCAATCCGATTACGAAAGTACAGGAACAGGAGATTTGTACGAAGGCAAATATTTGTTTCGGCTCAGGATGGTGGGAGGCCTCAAAATCTCTCGAAGTTTTGGATACTCTTGACAAAAGTCAAATATAAAGATCTGAGAGTACGGTCAATAAAGACTATGTGTGTAACTATAGGCGTATTCGCATTTCTAGCTGAATCCAAATGTATTTTACATCCAAGTTATATGCCGCATCAAACGATAATGACTTTTCATTCGACTTTTCAAGTACTGAGATAAACAAGGCTAATATGAATGTAATTATTTGTTTGCTAATGGCGTATCAGACATTTTTATCTCCAGTCTAGACTCAAGACTGTATTATTTAATGTTTGCGGACTGGATAAATGGGCATCTTTGAGCGTTTATCTAATGGAGAACATGGATCATCCAGTCTAAATGTTTTGATTGGCCTGTATACCTAGTGGACTATAGTGTGTTATTGGATGATAGGCTTTTTGATAGCAATGAATGGCAAGACGATCATGCCGTTCATCTAATGGTAAGTGATACGACCGCTCTGAGACACTAGCAACAACAAGCAACACCATGCTAAGCATTCCTCTGCCCTCAGGATAGCGAGAAATAAGATGTCAAGTCTCATTATGTCCGTTAGTTACTCTGGCTACAATGTCCTTTAAACAACACTGCAATTACATTGCGTAAATGGTTACGGAGCTATTCAAATAAACTGTATTAAAGCTGGTTCCGGGGTTGGGTTTCTAGTTTCTACCGCATTATTCTCTTCGGAGCGACCATAGTAAATAACATGAGTATGCTCAATGCTAAACTGAATATAACTTAGAAGCTCGGTAGTAGGCAGTTAAGTTTAGAATTTCACAAGCCCAGTACAAGTTGGTAATGTTTACAATTTCACTAGAACTGGTAATAAGCATTACTTAGAACATTTCTATATTTACCATTGTCATTCGGAATGTGAGAGAAAAGGACGGATATATACTCATTATATTGTGTAACCTAGCTAATGGGAGCTGTCCCATTAGCCAAATAGCACTCACTAAAGTCGTAAGAACTCATAAGCAGCTTTTTTTGGCTTAATGAGATATGCTAGTCCACTAAAAGTCTAAATGTAGGACTCTCCTAATTAACTCTATCTCTCGACTTAGTAGTAATGTAAATATAATTTATCCGCAATACCTTTACTTACACCTATCTACTCTAGTTATATCTAATATATAAAATTCTTCTGTCACGGGGTGCGTAATCGAATTCCTCCGAAACGGCTCGACCGATTTTGATGAAATTTTTTGTGTTTATCCGGTATCTATGAGAATCGGCCAACATCTATTTTTCATCCCCCTAAATGTTAGGGGTAGTCCACCCCTAAATATATTTTTTTATTTTTTAGAAAAAAAAATATTTTCTATTTTTTTATGATACAACATACATACAATCCTCAATTTTCACCCTTCTACGATCAACCCTTATTTTTTAATAGCCATTTTAGTAATTTAATCATTTTTCCTCTCCGGTCAAAAACTGATCAATCGTCATTTAATTAGTTATCCCCGCCAGATGTCTACAGGTGTCACTTCTGGCCCAGTAAACAGCACGGAGTAGGGATGAGAACGAAGCCGGTCTCCTGTTTCTCTTTATATGTTTATGTATATGGATGCATATGGAGAGAAGGCACATAAAGTAAAATAGGTACGGGAGAGGGGTGGGATAGCTGACAGATTTGTTAGGATGAAATGTAAATGAAATAAAACGGGATGGATAATAAAGAGAAGGGACGGGATGGATTAGGAAGAGACTGAACAGGTGGATGAAACCGGGATTGAGCCGGACAGTAGGATATCTACGTCAAGTTTAGGTATACAAGAGTTTATACGAAAAACAACATATATTTGGCGTGGAGTGGAATCAAAAAATATATGCACCCAGGCGAAGCTGGGTCGGGCCGCTAGTATTTTAATATAATAGGATAGTATCATTAGACTGTGATATATAGAGTTTTAGATATTTGCTTTGCTATGACGGAAATAACCCCTTTTAAAAAAATACGATTTGTCTCATTAATTTCGTTACATATTGAAGAGAAGGTTCGTCTCTGAGAGACTCCGACATTCACTGTTTCTATACTATAAATGCCACGGTTGCTTTGGGCTTACGAAGTGGGTCGAAAAACCTCCCCAAGGAATTCTAGAACATAAATAGAGATATTTCGGTATTGGTACCTCACGTACCAAATGATATTGTGGCTAATGCCGACTGGCAAATGCAAAGCGATGACAGAACCCGACGTTTGTATTCAATAGCAACCGCCATGTCTATATCTCCCGCTAAACAGCACTGTAAACGCAATGTTATGTTCGGGTTATTCAATAAATTATTTTCATTTTTATTTAAAAAAAAAAAAAACATTTGTAGAGCCACGTCCATCATCAGTTAATCATGAAAAACCTATTTAGTAACTTGATTTCTCTCTCGTAAAGAGATGCTGGAAAACAATTGAAACAGTGCAAGGCAACCTCGCTATTGCATTAATAATGATAATTTATTCAAGCGGCCTTCACTATAGAGTCAATTATTGAATAAATACTCATGACATTAAATATGAATTAGGTGTATCGTCTTACTTTAAATTAAACATACCAATAAGATTCATATTTCCTATTATAATTTGGCTTTTCCGATTTAAACAGAAATACATATAGCAGGAAATGTAATAAAGATCGTGCTGCTTTGCCGATTTTAAGTGATTTAATAGCTTCCTTAATTGATATTATTTTTATATTCTCACGACAAAGTACCTATAATGAAATCTTACGGACCGATATAAATACCGCCTACTACAAGCTATATTATACTCGTGGTCTTATTCCTAGTCCATTTTAAAACTTGCTTTGGCTATCTAGTGTTTTATCTTCATTGTTCAAACTGAATCTAGAAGACGCTCGAAAGGAGCAAAACATTCGATAAATTAAATAAATAAATAAATGCACCCAACAGTCACATACATAGTCCTGACACCATACGAAGATCGAGGCATGTGTTGTGGGTATCAGGAACTACAAGAGACTTCAGTCTCACAAACAACCGACTCGAAACGAATGCCTGTGGTTCACACAAATATTTGTTCGTTGCGGAGCCGAACCCGCGGTCTCTCGTTTCACAACCGGTGTTCATTCTGCGTCACGGAGGCTGTCAAAAGTAGGTTTATAAAGTCTCCGGCAATCTCATTCACCAAACGAAAATCATAAGCAAAGTTGTTGCTTCAAGTCGGTTCTCTATGATTTTTTCATTTTTGTATTAAGTCAGCAATGCATTAGAAAACCAATTAGTGCTACATGTTAGCTAGAAAATTGTTTGTTAATTGGAAAATTATGTAGTGTTCAATGTAAGTGCAGTAATAACATTTCACGTCGCTGTACTTTTAATTTTTGCTTTATGATGGAGTAAAACTCGTGACTTCTACTAATCAACAGTCTATGGCATTAGAATGAGTATTTTTAAACAATTTAATTTCATAACTTACTTACTTACTTTCATTATTTATAACCTGCCTCGGTGGCGTAGGTACTAGGGTACGGTTACAAAGCTGAGGTTCAAATTCCGGGTTGGGTAAAGTAATATTGGATTTTTCTATTCATGATAAGCCCAGAGTCAGGAATTTGTAACCGATGATAGGCTCGCCTCTCGTGATAGGCACATCGTGCGAACATACAAGGCGAAATGTGGGTGTCCTGACACCTCTGCCTACCCTTGTTGGGAAAAAGGCGTAAGTTTATGTATGTATGTATTTATGACTTATGAGCGCTGTCACTCTATAAACGCTAGTCGTAGGCAGTATAATTATTTTGCCGTCAGTGCTCTATCTATGCACAACACATAATAATTAGTCACAATCAGGTGCGAAGTCAACTTTACAAGTTAGAATGAATATTTTAATTAGATACTTAGTGAGTTATTGTCGATATTTTTACTTTAGACACAGGAAGTTCACTGCTGAACTCCTAATGCCTCCTCTAATCAACTACAATTTTTTTGTTAAACCGAACGAAAAGTAAAAATAATTTAAAGAAAATTAATAAGTCAAATTATGCACAAACAAGTGTACGGCGTACAATGTTTTTACAACAGCAATTTCCTTGCCAAGGTGTTTAAACAAGGATATAAGAGAGTTTGCGTTAAACAATTTGTTCTTTTTCACGAATGCGTGTCGTTTTCATTTAAGTCGCCACAATTTACAAGGAGACTTGCACAGACTTTGCTCAAGACTGGCTTCATATACCGGTTTTGTCTTCACCTACTGATTTATAACGCGTATGGCGACAAAATTCTGACTTATACAATTACTGTTTTGCTGAAATGAACTGCCAGGATGGATATTTTATTAAATTAAGTAAATTAAGTTGAGAAATTCACAGATAAAAAATATCTGATATTTATTTTTTGTAAGAAATTATTAAGTAAATTAACGCAGTAGGTAAGGAATTGTTTGTTTACAGGTTCAATCCCCGCTTAACAAATACTGGTGCGGTCTAGATGTTTGTCTAAACCACACACGATACTGAAAAATCTAGTCCGGCGTAATTTGTAAAAAATATAAACTGTTTTGATTTAATGTATTAACAAAAATGTGTTAGCGTCGGACCTGCAGTCCGCAACAATGGGTAGTATTTTTCCAATCTCGATTTGTTTATAATTTTTATCAACAACTAGGCATGAGTAACGTATTGTTATTACGCCAACTCACAGCGTTCGTTTATAAATATTATCCGAATGACGTAGCTAAGTATTTCGAAGTTAATTTTGTAATGTTTACCGTGAGCGTAATCGGAGTGTTGAAACATTGTTATAGTTCCACATGCCTATATTTAATTATCGCTTGCAATTATTTAAATTTATAATTACACTGAACTACACTTGTTTGCCTTTACTGAGTAACAAGACCATCTTTCGAAGATGTCGACCTTTATTGAGTAATTAAACAATTTATTCTGTTTGCGAGTTTATTACATGTGTGCCAATTTAAGACGAGCGTAGTGTAACTATTTTGCGGTTGTCCCTGGACTCGACGGGATTACTGCGCCGGATATGGGAGCAAAAACATCGGCTTAATGCTGGCTGCATTTAGAACAAAATATTATGATGTTTTATTTTGCGTAGAAAAAATCCTTTCTAAACTGAACAGGCGATAGGCATCCAAAATGTACTCTCAATCAGCTACAACATTTACATTAATTAGAATAGTAGTCCTATTTTTGGCCTCATTTTGTCCTAAATATTTGAAAGTGAAACTATGTTCTAGCCGGGAAATGAACTGACTGCCTCCGTGATGCAGTCGACGAGAAACTAGCTACAATAGCCCAATCTCCAAATGAGAAAAACGTGAATGTCAACATGCTGCAATTTTTTGTTTCAGTTTTCAAATACCCCCATATCAAAAATAATAACATCACAGCGACTATACAAATATTTTTACAATCAATACCCTCGTCTATACCCATACTATTTTCCAGAACTAACAAAACATTTTCGTTTACAGTTGAACCCGGACGTGAATGCGTTCCAAAGGAAATTCGTGAACGAAGTGCGTCGTTGCGATGAGATGGAACGCAAGCTGCGCTACATCGAAGCTGAAGTGCACAAGGACGGCGTGCACGTGCCTTCGGTCAAAGAGGCCCCCCGAGCGCCCAACCCGAGGGAAATCATCGATCTTGAGGTACGTACCTAACTATCATGTAAGGTGCGTTGGGGTTACGCCGTGATATATTTGATCCTTAAAATAAGCAGCGACTTTTTTGTGTTGGCCCCCTGGCACTGCAGAGGTCCATGAGCAGCGGTAGCCGCTTACCATCAGGCGGGCCGCTAGCTCGTCTGCCTTAGAGCCAATAAAAAAAATAGTGCGTAAGTGGTAAGAACGTAAACTCATATGAAATATAGGAGTTTACGTTCTTGCTGCTTCCATCCTTGTGTTACGGTGTTACCCCAACGCATCTTATATGTAGCTCTTATACACCCCACTCCATGGCCCAATACATAGTTAGATTGGTAGGGTAGTCAAGGATTAGTTGTCAATTTCACTTAATTCAACGATGAAAGAAAATTATCATCGTATTTAGCCAAAGGAAGGTTATTACTAAACATAAGGTAAGGTCTAGTTTGCTGCGAAGGCTGGGCTTCCTCCAAGCTTACAGATCGACCTGTTGGAACCGGTTTATATCCAACAACTTGTTCCAACTTTAGTTAGATCGTCTGTTTTTTTGAAAGGAAAATTATCGTGGGGATATTTGAATATATTATGAAAATTCGCCTAAGACCTAAATGTAAATGTCCTCATATCTCAGGATGAAAACGTGATGGACTTAGAAGAAAACTCCTTCCCATGGAAATAAGTTTACTACAAACATTTATAGTCTACATTTGTCATTTTCTCACTGTATACTTTCAATTTGTTTCCAAAATTGTTTGCCTTATGTGAAAATATATTTAAAGTAATATGTACATACGATCTCATCTTTGTGCATATTGTAAGAGGAATAATATGGTCCGTGTAATTATACGCAGGTTTTCCGCTTTACAATAGAAATACTACACGCATATGCGGTATGTATGGGGTGATAACACGACCGCTTTTACAATACTTTGTATATTTCCGCCGTTTCTTAGTAATAGCAACATGTAAACTATAAATAGTTTTTTACACAAATTGTAATATTTTATATCATAAGGTCATTCGCACTCGTTTTTGCTGAATATTTTAGTGATATCACGTTTATATTGATAAAATTCAACAGTATAAGTGTATATAAAAATTCAATACATACCTAATTTTTAATAAATTACTCGGATATTCATGTACTGATTTGATTAAATTATTGTAATACGTTCCGACCATTCCATTTTCAAACCTCAATATGGCGGCAACGCTTACGACACTCGAGCGGCCCTAGAGAATCAAAGATAGGCGATGGCGTAAGAGCCAAGAACAATCGACAAAGCGTACGCACATGCAAACCCCTCCGGAAAGAAATTTAACAGTGAGACGTTAATCACCTGATTAATTGTATTTCTACCTAATAGGCAATATGAAGCTAACTATATGATCACTACATCATAGTTAATAGATTATAACTTGTCCCCTCTTTGTAACTCTAAGGTTTTTCGATGTTGAGAATGAATTAAAAAAGCCGGTACAATTGTGGCGAGTGGATAAATATAATTACCTGTTGCTATTAACCAATTGATACGCTATCTATATATGTACAGGCTCCCATTAGTTTTATTACAATCATTTAACCATACCAGGATAAAGATATAAAAATATGTTTAACAGGCTCACTTAGAGAAGACAGAAAATGAGATCCTCGAGTTATCTCACAACGCAGTGAACCTCAAGCAAAACTACTTGGAACTGACCGAGCTGCGACATGTACTCGAAAAGACCGAAGCGTTCTTCACAGCTCAGGAAGAGATTGGCATTGACTCTTTGACAAAGTAAGTTTTGTATGGTTTTTGTACGTCGAGTTAGACGTATACAATGATTTACAATATAATTATACATATCAACGGCGGGTATATATAGATAGTGTTAAATATAAAAACTATTGTACTTATCGAATGTTTTGTCTCTTTCGTACGGCTTTAGAATTCAGCTTGAGCGAAGAAGACAAAACATAAAAGAAAATAGGTTTTAAAGTCTATGAATAATATGATTGTATGTTGGTGGTCGAATATTTAGTATACATAGCCGCTTAGATAGTTTCTTTTTGTTGTTCTTGTTTTTAATTTTGGATATTAGTAGGATACTGTAATGGTGGGTACATACGTTGATTGTTGAAGAACATAATATTTAATATGTACGTACGTGTGTACGTGCGTGTGTACGTGCGTGTGTACGTACGTGTGTACGTATATGTGTACATACATGTGTACGTACTACGTGCGTCTGTACGTACGCGTGTACATGTGTACCCAGGTTAAGTTGGTATTATAAACGGAGCGTTCACTGTGGAAATCATTAGAGGAGGCCTATATTTCGCAGTGGAATTCCTTTGACTGATAGAAGGATAAACCGAGTGTTGTATCATACAGGTCGTTGATATCGGACGAGACCGGTCAGCAGGCGGCGGCGCGCGGGCGGCTCGGCTTCGTGGCGGGCGTGGTGCAGCGCGAGCGCGTGCCCGCCTTCGAGCGGATGTTGTGGCGCATCTCGCGCGGTAACGTGTTCCTGCGACGCGCCGAGCTCGACAAGCCGCTGGAGGATCCTGCCACGGTATGTTTTTTTTTTTTTTTTTAAGTTATTTTTTATTGCTATGGCGAGAAGAACATGCCATTCGCCTGGTGGGTAGCAAAACCAAAATCGCCATGAATTACAAAGTAATGATTGGCATTCCACTGCGCTCGCCTTCCTGAGACTTAAGATGTTAATTCTCAATATATCCAGTAGTTATTCTGGCTATAATGTCTTTCAAACCGTAATATAACAATGCATTTATATTGCGGTTTAACGGATGAACACATTGTAGTGCTACCTATCCAGGCGGCTCTAGTACCTTTTGCTTCTTTTAGTCGAAAAGGAAAAAAAATCTTGCATCTTGAAAAAGAAGATCTTGAATTCATATGATTTGCTCGAGTTAGACGAATGTATTTTGGTTCATCAATGTGTTATACATTTTGGTTCACCAATGTGTTATATACATTTTGGTTCATCAATGTGTTATACATTTTGATTCATCAATGTGTTATACATTTTGGTTCATCAATATGTTATTAAGGCTTCCTATGTAAAACTTATAATACTTACAAACATCAGCTTGAATTTTCGGCGTGTCCTTTAACAACTTTAAAAATGTTATTTTAAAAACTGTATAATATTTAGGTTTTCTATATACAACCCTGTTTAATGTTTAAAAATACTTTAATATTTTTACTAGCTTTAGAGCATAATTAATTTTATTCATGTAGTGTTTACTATCAAAAATTGTACACTTAGCTTAATATTGTTTAGCTATATATTTCTTTACTTTTATGTAACAGTGTAACAATTGTGGTGAACCAATAAATAAATAAAATAAAAAAAACTGCATTTGGTAAACGCTTTGCTATCATCTCAAAATGAAAGGGGAAGGAACAGAAAAAAGTCAGAACTGCATAACTACTAAACTTTACGTCGATGTCCTATACGACCCCTGAAATTGACACAGTCAAACATATAATTGCCATCTAACCAAAAATTGACCCCTAACGAATGTACATATAACAGTTTACAAAAATCAACTTTCAGAAAACACCTGCTTTAAACAGTTATCAAAGTCGAAACCATACATGACCATCTACTATATTAATTCCAGGGCAACGAGATCTACAAGACGGTCTTCGTGGCATTCTTCCAAGGTGAGCAGTTGAAGTCGCGCATCAAGAAGGTTTGCTCCGGCTTCCACGCCTCTCTATACCCGTGCCCCCCCTCCAATGGTGAGAGACAAGACATGGTCAAGGGCGTCCGTACCAGGCTCGAAGATCTTAACATGGTATGTCTACTGTTTTCAGTAATTTTTGTCATCATAATGGCGGGTCATTTGCCTATGCCTATAAGTAATTACGTATTATAGGTATAGGCAAATGATCCACTTGGGTTTTTAGTCTCCGTCGTCGCTTGAACTCATAAGTATGGTCGGTGTATTGCCGTCCTTTAAGTTAAGTGGCATACCTATTATATGATGTATACCTACAGGAATTAGGACAGATGTCAATTTAATTTCAATGTCGAATGGTTTTCCTGTCCAATAATGTAATCTTGTTGAAGAGGATAATTTCTGAGTTAAATGCAAGGAAAATTATTACATTTCAAAAATATATTGCCAATTATGTTTTTACAAAGTGATAATTTTCCAAGTACAGGTACAAACAGGAGAAAAGAAATGATATTCTAATTTTATATTTGTATGAATATAAATACTGTCGATTGTAGAGGAGGCCCGTGCCCTGCAGTGGGACGTATATGGGCTGATACAGATACAGAAACATTAACGGCCTTATTCGTAGTGAGATTAAAACCTATTGCAGTTTCGGGATGTTTTGTCTTCTTCCCTCAAACTGAATTCAATAGAAGTTAGAAAGGGACGTAACATTCGCTAACTAAAATGAGTTTTAAATTGTCTAGGAATAAGGCTGTAAATAAATTTAATAAACCTAATCTACTGTCTTAAACCAGAGCAGACCGGTTATACAGCGACATCAAAAACCATTTCCCAATGCCACGACATTGGAATTTACGTCGTATTCCGACCAGATAAAGTTGAATATCCTTTGATAAAAATTAAATCCCGTGCCGTGCTGTCCCGGTCTGCGCTGCCCCTCAAATGTAAATAACCAAAATACTACAATATTGTAATTTTTTCCCAGGTGTTGAATCAAACCCGTGACCACAGACAACGCGTGCTGGTGAGCGTGGCCAAGGAGCTGGCCAGCTGGACCATCATGGTGCGCAAGATGAAGGCCATCTACCACACGCTTAACTTGTTCAACATGGACGTCACCAAGAAGTGCCTCATCGGAGAGTGCTGGGTGCCTACTGCCGACCTGCCTAATGTACAGAAGGCCTTGGCTGATGGATCGGTAAGATGACTCTCTCTCATCAGACATAGGTAATCCACTGCTGAAGGTAGGCCTCCCCCTATTATCTCCACATTGACCTGTTGGAAGCGGCCTCTATCCAGAAACTTCTGGCAACCTTAACCAAGTCCAGCTTATAGGGCATATCTCTTGCCTGTCCGTTGCTAGAATTTTTAGGTCCCAAGGTAAAACTACTAATTACTGGATAATTTATACTATCCAGTTGGGACGCCTGTTGTGAAACGAGAGGCTGCTCGATACCCACACTTGTACATTGTGTGATTCAATTGTACATGTTTCGAGGCTGTGCGTGTTTGAAACTGAAAAATTTTCTAGGTTCTGATACCCACGACACAAGACTCGATCCTAGTGTGAGCACTAGGACCACATATTATGTTATTGTTGGGTATTTACATTTTTATAGTGGTACGATATGACTGCAGTGCGTCTGCTTGTAATACATTGTGGTCCAGGACCAACCCGACAACGCACAGCGTTATTAGAATATAACTCCTCTAACTTGTCAATCATTGAATCCCACAGATTAAAAACAGCCTATTCTACGTACTCTATATGAATTTCTTAACGTTTATCACAGAACGCATGCGGAAGTTCGATTCCTTCGTTCCTGAACTGCATCGAGACTGACGAGGAGCCGCCCACGTTCAACCGCACCAACCGGTTCACGCGCGGCTTCCAGACGCTTATCGACTCGTACGGAGTCGCCTCCTACCGCGAGTGTAACCCCGGTACGTGATTACTTGTTACTTATACTCGCATTTCAGATGTTTTTTTTTATTTGTAAATAATTGATGTTCAAATAATATGCGAAAAAATACTTTGTAAATGAAAAAAGTATATTGCTTTGTAAAATATACTTTGATGTTACATACTTAAAAACATGATGAACAACACAAACTGTAATGGCGGTCTTATCGCTTTTAAATATTTTTTCTAGACAATTCGAAACACAAATTATTTCCAAAAATACGATTGAAGTGAATCGGTTCATTATTTATATTTATGCAAATCCACAAATGAGCAAAAGATTAAATATATTTTTGACACACCCAATTATTTTAATACCAAACATACAAACATTTCGATAAAAACAATATTTTTCCTTATTGCCTCAAGAAGATGATTGAGAGTATTTTTTTATATTCTAGCCTTATACACAATCATCACATTCCCGTTCCTATTCGCGGTGATGTTCGGCGACTTGGGCCATGGTTTCATCATGGCCCTGTTCGGAGGCTGGATGGTCGCCAAAGAGGTCTCACTCGCCGCCAAAAAGTCGAACAACGAAATCTGGAACATTTTCTTCGCCGGTCGCTACATCATTCTGCTTATGGGCTGCTTCTCAATGTATACCGGCTTGGTGTATAACGACATATTCTCCAAGTCTATGAATATCTTCGGCTCGGCGTGGGGTGTGCCCTACGACAACTACACCCTCGAACATAATGCTGCTTTGACTTTGGACCCTAAAGATGCCTACAGCGACTATCCTTACTTCATCGGTATTGATCCTATTTGGCAGGTGAGTTTTGTATTGACTTTTTTTAATCGTTTTTGTAAAAGACTGATTTATTCAAATGTTAATTGACAATTAATAGAAAAAGCAAGCACTTTACAATTATTGTAAGGTCAACGCCGTTCATTGGTGAAGCGTGAGAGAGATAGCGAATGTTTCCAATACTCCATCGCTTTTTCATTTTAATCGCTATATTAATAAATTTCTTCATAACTCTACAGTATTATTTTGATACTGTTTAGGCATAAACGATTTTTGGCTAAACTACAAAATTAAACAGATTCGGCATTATTCATAGACAATTCATAAACCTATTGTAGTTATCTAATATTTTGTCTCTTTTGAACGACTGTTAGGTTCAGTTCGAGCAAAGAATAAACACATTTGATAAATAAAATATATTTAAAGTCTGACAATGATATATGATATATAATACGTTCAAACTATTTTAAAATTCAATTACCTAGTACACAAATTAATGGATCTTTTCTTGCTCCACTAGACTGCTGACAACAAGATCATCTTCCTGAACTCATACAAAATGAAACTGTCCATCATCTTCGGAGTACTGCACATGATCTTCGGTGTCTGCATGAGCGTCGTCAACTACAAGTAAGGGATATTACTTTATATTTTGTTATTTAAATGCTGGATCCAAGCTTCCAACAGATCAATGTGGAAATCCTTGGGGGAGGCTTGTGTTCAGCAGTGGAATTACTGTGACTGAAGAGATAGATATTCACAAATACTGACATTTCAACATTGCTATACCTTTTCTGTTTCTCCTACCATGAAAGAAATATTTGTAATTTGTTTATAAAAAAATTATTCTCACCCCTAATATGCTGGGATCTTCTATAATAAATGTATAAAGCCTAAATTCACAACATTATATTTTAGTTTTTTTTTAATGTTTAATACTGGTGTGCGTGGTGGCCTGTTGGTAAACGGACCAGACGCGGCTGCCAACATGTTCACGGTGGTCGCGGGTTCAAATCCCAGGGCACACCTCAGACTTTTCGGAGTCATGTGTGTATTGATAGTCAATCACCACGCACTAAAACGGTGAAGGAAAACATCGTGAGGAAACCTGCATACCATAGCGATTCATAAGAATTTATATGGTATGTAAGTCCGCCAACCCGCACTAGGCCAGCGTGGTGGACTATATGGCCTAACCACTCTCAATCGTACTTACGATTGTAGAGTAGGCCCGTGCCCTGCAGTGGGACGTATATGGGCTGATCCAACCATCCAATACTGGTGTTATAAGGTAATTAATAAATTAAATTTTCAAATTCCTCAGCTTCTTCAAGCGTCGCTACTCTATCTTCCTGGAATTCCTGCCGCAAATCATTTTCCTGTGCCTTCTGTTCTTATACATGGTGTTCATGATGTTTTTCAAGTGGGTCGCCTACAGCACCAAGAGCGAAGGTATTTTTGAATTTGTTATTATTATTTTATCATTATCATTATCGTTAGTCGTTAGAGAGGCGAGACATATAAAATAGAAAGACAAATAAAGTAGTATGTATGGATGATTTTGCTTTGCCACGTTTCTTGATCATAATTAAATTTGTAGAATCGGTTTTATTTTACAATATAAAATATAATATTTTAAAATACTTTTTCGATGTGTATGTGAACTTATGTAACCACGTAAGAATTTATACTTCTTTTTAAGATAAAAGTCACTTAAATCATGAACTTTTACAATGTCCATTCACCACCCTACATTATTTAAAGTCACATACACATGTATAATTAAGATGTTTTTTATTCTCCACTTATATAAAGCTAGTTTCATACATGAGTATATCACAGTTTGATAAAAGTTATAATTTTTGAAGTTATACTTCTTTCGGGACGTTTCGAAAACTATAAGAGCATTTTTCTCCCAAATACGCCAAAATAGTGATACTTTTAAAAATATTTATGTGTTTTTCCCCCAGACCAAGCGTACACTCAGGGTTGCGCGCCGTCCGTGCTGATCCTATTCATCAACATGATGCTGTTCTCTAGCAACGAGCCGGAGGCGGGCTGCAAGGAGTTCATGTTTGAGGGGCAGGGCGAGATCCAACGAGTGTTTGTGCTTGTGGCGCTGTGTTGCATTCCTGTCATGCTATTGGGCAAACCACTGTACCTGCTCACCGCCAGCAAGAAAAAGGGACATGCTAAGGTACCGTTTTTTATTTATTATTGCCACTCCACGACTGCCTCGGTGGCGTACTTGTGCTAGGGTACGGTTACAAAGCTGTCTTGGGTTCGAATCCCGGGTTGGGCAAAGTGATGATTTTTCTATTCATTATCAGCCCAGTCAGGAATTTGTGCCCGATACAAAGTTGGAGTAAAAAATATAGTAGTTCTTATCAGCTTTAAACAAAATTTTATTACAATAAGTTAATTTAATATTCATTTTCATTCTTATTTCGACATAATTATGAAAAGTTGATTGCAAGTCACTTGCAAATACTTAGTAGCATCCGTTTACTTTCTTATATTGAGAAATATAAAGTTTGTAGCTTGCTAATTTTGGTATAATATCAAAATAATACCTGCTTATTTTTTTAATGTTATATTGCTAATTTTGGTATTTTTCTACATGACTAGTAAATCAAGAAGTCCAAAAGCCTCGCGTGAAGAATTATCTGAAATATATTCCCTCATATCAAAAATAAATTCATATACACTAGTACATAGTACACCAGTGGCTAAATAATTCCATAATATACACTTTTTAGCCTGAACAATCCAACGGCAGCGTGAACCAAGGCATCGAAATGCAAGACCAGACCGACTTGGAAGACCAGGCCAAGCCACAGGCGAAGGCGAGTGCCGCCCAAGACCACGACGAGGAGCCCTTCAGCGAGGTGATGATCCACCAAGCCATCCACACCATCGAGTACGTGCTCAGTACCATCTCGCACACCGCCTCTTACTTGCGACTCTGGGCTCTGTCGCTTG
Source organism: Hyles euphorbiae (assembly GCA_023078785.2). Lineage (NCBI taxonomy): Eukaryota > Metazoa > Arthropoda > Insecta > Lepidoptera > Sphingidae > Hyles > Hyles euphorbiae. The sequence continues at coordinate 9,142,410 of CM041037.1, forward strand.
CGCACGCAGGTAATACGCTTTCTTATTATTTATATAGGGTGTATTAATACTGCTACCAAAAACGAAGCCGGTGGTGGTTTTAGTGATAAACACAATGCAGCTATAAATTTTGCAAAAAAAGTGTTTGGGTATACATCACCAGCCAATCCATATCTTTTGCAAAAAATATAAAAATAGAACGAATCTGTGGACTAATGTTTACAGACCTGTGACGACATTCGAGTGAATTGACGCCATATTGCCCGAAAGATATATTTCGTAAACTTTTTAATGAATTAGTTATATAGAATGTATCCAGACTGCGATCGAAAACGAAGCCGGATGGTAGTTTTAGTGACTACAATCTTGATAAAACCCTGTATTAATTAACAATAACTTTTAATTGTCAGGTTCCACTTAAGAATGTGGGATGATTTCTAGAAACTTTTCAAATAGCCGATTCGAATAATCAAATAATGTGAATATTGCAGAGTTGTCTGAAGTGTTGTGGAACATGGTGCTGCAGTTCGGTCTGAAGGACCACGACTACGTGGGCGCCATCAAGCTGTACGTGGCGTTTTGTTTCTGGGCGCTGTTCACGCTCGCCATCCTCGTCATGATGGAGGGACTCTCCGCCTTCCTGCACACGCTGCGTTTGCACTGGTCAGTTGTATATACTATTCAAGTAGGATAGTTATAATATACTAATTAAGTAGTACAGTTATACTCATATACAAGGTGATTTTTTAAAGTGGATGTGGATGTCCAAAGTTTAAAGTAGGAGGTATAACGAAAAATGTGAAAGGAATCACGAGTCCTATTTTGATGACAACTAATATTTAATAAATATTCGTAGTAAGGAATTAAAATCGACGATTTTAAGAAAATAACATTTCCACATTCTCTATTCATCATTCGATAGATTTGTTAATAAGGATCAAGTTAATGACATAAAAGAGGTTTCAAGCATACGAATTAAAAGCAAAGTACTTCTTGGGTAAGCCATGGTCGAGTGGCCGCATTACAAATTTAAAGGGAGTCACAGGTTTAGTTTTATTGTATAAGTTAGGGTAGTAGGTAATTGACGTCCTACTAAGCGTATTCCAGCAGAATTGCTAGGGTAGCAATCTCGAATAAAGGGCCCATAGTTGGGTAGTTACGTTGTATAATATTTGAATGTAGTGGTTGGAGTAGACTATGGAAGGTCACATGAGATTAGAAATAAAAATAAACTAATTACATGATTTTTGCATGGGTTTGGATGTAAGATAATATTCAGACATAATATGTCACTTTTTGTGATTTATTTATATTTTTCCAGGCTGAAAGCGTAATGATATGTGTGCAAATACAAATAAGACGACATTATAATTTTCCGCATTCCACATTATTGTGTAAAATTAGTTGTCCACCATGCCAGGCCTATTATAGTCATTATATTTCTCATGGGGGTTACTCTATAAAACCTATACAAACTTCGAATGTCCGTATGTTCGACGTCCGGAGTAAGATATAATATTTCCATTTCTAAAAATCAATCCTATTCCCTATTATACTTGTGTATACTTAGTCTATGGTTTCGACGTATGATAGAGGAATTCATCATTTTGTGGAGTATGTAGGCACATTAGTGAAGTTACGTACAGCGTCCGAACATTCAAAGTTCGTATCGGTTTTATAGAGTAACACCCCAGATCTTCGGAGTGGTAAATTTTTTACATTATTTCAATGTCACAATGAATTACCAACATGTTCCTTCCAGGGTGGAGTTCATGAGCAAGTTCTACGCGGGTCTGGGGTACATCTTCCAGCCGTTCTGTTTCAAGACGATCCTCGAACAAGAGGACAGCAAGGACGATTAAATATACAATTTATTAAACACTATGTAGTGTAGAATTAAAACAGTATTTTTGAATGTTTTACAATTTTAGATTCGCTGAGGTCACAACAGGTGCAGAATAAAATATATTTATGCATGTTTCAAGTGTTTGTTTTATTTAGTATTTACTATGTAAAGGCACGTATTTAACAAACATTATTTAAAAGGTAGTGATAATTAATAATAAATTGCATGAATTTGGATTTAGATAGTTCGAAGTCAATATTTATAATTACAACCAAATACTTATTTAAGGAAAAGAAACTTGATAATATTAAAACGTGGAATAATGATCTTTAAGTCAACAAGCGATAAAATGCATGTTTATATTATAATCTGAAAATAATTTGGACGTATTAAGAATGATGGTTCAACTTTGTTGTCAGTATAACAATAGTAGTATAATGGTTTCTTAGATTAACGCGAATGTTACACATTGAAATAAAACTATTATTTACGGATTTTATCGCGGATTTGGTTTAATTTTTACATTTTTCGTGGTCACGAAAGCTGTAAAGTAATCGAAACGTCGGGAACGTAAAAAAATTAAACATTAAACCAAATCCGCGATAAAATCCGTAAATAATAGTTTTATTACAATAGTAGTATTCAAATAATGGTTTCTGGGGATATATTTTGTATTATATAAACCCATATACATATTTTGCAAGTACCAAAAGCCATCTGAGATCAATTTTATTTTTTATATTTTCAAATGCCACACTCGCTTGGTATCCTTATAACAACTTACCCCGTTTTTCAAACTATCCTACGTCCTCAGATTTGCCTTTGCTTTCTCCAGTATTTCTTTCTTGATCTTCGGATATTCTGGATGCACTTTCAATATTTGCCTGCACACCACAATGCATTCAGGATATTTCTTCAGTTTCAGATACGCATGCGCTAGTTTAAATCCCACTGCAAGATCGCTTTTCCCGCCATAAGACCATGCGTTGTCATAGTTGTGGGCGGCGCTTTTGTAGTTTTGCTCCTTTTCAGCAAGGGAACCTAGAAATTGAGAATTTGCATTATTTTGCTGTATAACATTACTGCGACCCGTCCCAGGTTCACCTGTGTGCAGATGTTTTTTGATTCCACTCCACACCTGATACATGTAGATAATTTTTTGCAAAAAAAATTTGCAATCTGGGACTTGCTGTATATGTATTATACATAGAAACCTTCCTTTTGAATCACTCCATCTTTTATCAAAAGGCATCAAAATCTGTTGTGTATTTTAAAAGATCTAAGCATACATAGGGATAGACAGATGGGAAAAGACTTTGTTTTATACTATGTAGTAAGAGTGATTTAAAAAAAATTAAAACATTGGTTTCCCTCTTTCACGCATCAATAAATTGTTGAATTGTTATTTTCGAAGATGTTTTTGGCGCGTCTTAAACAATGCTTGAAAGCAGTGCATTGTGCACAGAAATGTTGACATGATAGTTGTCATATTTTTTAATCATTAATTATGATTTTTAACCTTCATTTTCTTTATACTTAATAATATGAATCGAGTAATTTACCTAAGTATTGATACGCCATTGCACAAGAGCTGTTATGGTTGAGAATCTTGGTGAGCAGTTCCTTCGCCGCATCCGTTCTTCCAGAGCTGACCTGACCATCTGCCACTTCCAACCAACATCTAGAAATAATTTGAAAATACTTCTTAGAATTATTCGGAAAAGTTTAACTTGTGTTTGGTTCGTTCAGTTAATATTTTTTAATATAATTTACTTTTCCAATCCTTCCGCTTTTTCTGGAGTCCATGGAATGCCAGCTATAGTTCTCTTCAATATATTTTTAGCTCTCGTTGGCTGCTTAATTATGTTATATCTGAAAAACATGTCTATATTATTACTTTTTTTCATAATTGTTTCTTTTACACTACCTTTTTGATACTAATTTACATTATGTGCTGTTTTGTACGATTATTGATCGAATATTTGCTATTGTATTTAAATTTATTTCAATCTAAAAATTTCAAAAATATTTCAATAATAATATCCAATTCTGATATTAAGCAGCTATATTTTGAATTAAAAATAATTTTATTTTCAGTTTATGTACTCACGCATTAGCTATAGCTAAAATAATGTAAGGATCGTCCTGGTATCCATCATCAGTGACCAAAGGCAGTAGATCCTGTAGTACCCTTTCCGCCTGCGCTTTTTGCTTCGTCGCCAACTGCAGAAAAGCTTGCAAAGACTTTTTGTCCATTGGGTCTACTTCTGCGAGCAGTTTTTCTGCTGTCCTCAACGCTAGCAGCTTTGTATCCCTGTGTGAGTATAGTGAGTAATAAAGTTTTTTAAATTATGAGTAGCAGTATAGGTCTTTCTAGAATAAATTGATGATATGAAAATACTGTCCGTACGTGTTTGAATACGTGAGCAGTGAATCAGTTGTAGTATTGAGCAGTGGTATAACTTGGCAGAAAAGTGAATGACGTGGTAAAAATTGGAACTTTAGGAATATTGGGGGCATTACTGTTAAAAACATAACATCATCAGTCATTTCTGTATGCGCAGACAAATTTCAAAACGGATTTCTATAATTCTGCTATGGTTTATGCTTGTTTTGTGATTTAAAAGAACAAAAGGCCTATTAACAGCAATAGATAAAAACAACAAATATTTAAACATGTTGTCATATTTATACTAATACATAAAGCTAAAGAGTTTGTTTGTTTTTTTAACTACAGGTTCGAAAAAATATTTTTGTGTTGGATAGGTTTTATCATTTATAGGCATATTATCACGCTATGACCTATAGGAGGGAAGCAGTAGTGAAAAATCTACTAAATATGAGAAAAAAAACATTTGTTTTTCGAGCTTCGATTTGTCTCAAAATCGATAATTTAGGGATCTTCCAATCCGATTTTTCCAATTGATCTTGGTCTGAATGATGATGAATCTGATCAATGTTCTGAATCGAACATGTTGGCCGCCATTTTGAAAAGTGTATCTACACCTCATTCACCTAAGCGCTCTCATTAAATCCATATTTATCCAGTGTGTAGTATGTAGTAGTATACGCACACGTGTTCGCCGGTGTCTCCGTGCGGGTCGGGCGCGTGGTGCTGCAGACACAGCAGCGCCATGCGTCGTGCGGCGCGGCGGCGCCACGCGGGCGCGCTGCGAGCCGCGTTCAGCAGCCGCAGCGACGCGTTGGCGCGCCCGCACAGCGCCGACCACACGCCCGCGCAGTACGAGTACCCTGCACACACACACACATACCAATCAAAGTGTCTCTAATGTCAGCCATCACCATCACCAATTATGTTTCGTTTTGTTTGGTGAGTGAGATTGCCGGATGCCCAATACCCTTTTCCTCCGGACACTCACCAGTCACCGCTGCCACTCATGTCAGCCATGACCAACTCCACTTTCGTTTAAATGTTTCGGTGAGTCAGATTGCCGGATGCCCAATACCCTTAATGAAACGACAACACATATTCAGAATGTTGTAGATGTTCATGGACGGTGGTGATCACTTACCTGTCTGCTCGTTTGTCGAACCTATTCAATAATAAAACAAAAAAGCTTGCCACCGAGTTCTGGTGCTCAATGGCAAGTGTTCATAAATACTGATACCCAAGTACAACCAAATTATTACTGCCTCCTCAACCCCCACTAATACACATGCTCGACATCACAACTTTTTTCTACATGCCAAAAATTAATTTAAAAAATATACCTAAACATTCCTGCCACTTCGTACTTCGTAGATTCGAACCTCACCTGGATCGTCTTGGTCCCCCAGACTCTGTTTGGCGAGATCCAAGGCTTGTTCTGCGTCGGCGAGTTTGCCTCGTCTCCACTGTACCTCGATGAGTTGCGCCAACGCCTCCCAACTAGTCGGCTTCACCGACAGAATCTGCGTTAGATGACGCTGTGCTGTTTCTAGATCTACCTGAAAATAGACATATTTTTTAGTATTATCTGGGTCCTACTCAATCAACCAACGTAATACTTTTTTGAATATTTTATTATCTGGGTCCTACTCAATCAAGCAGAAAATAATGAGATTACTTAATCCTTACTAATATTATAAAGGTGAAAGTTTGTATGTATGGATGTTTGTTACTCTTTCATGAAAAAACGGCTCAACAGATTTTGATGAAATTTGGTATAGTGATAGCTGACACCCTGGATTAACACATAGGCTACTTTTTATCCCGAAAAATGTAGTGTTCCCGTGGGATGAGTCAGGAAACCAAATATACATATTTTCTACTCTTTCAAATTCAAATTGTTGGCACGGGATGTCCTCTCCTACGGAAGGGAAATATAGTCGACGGCACGCGGGAAATATAGTTAGTAGACACGCGAAATAATATGTTCTTGATGTGGATTGGACTCAAAAACTATCTGCACCCGGGCGAAGCCGGGCCCGACAGCTAGTAATTATAATAATTACACCCAATAGTCACATAGGTGCATAGTACTGAACCCCACACTAAAATCGAGTCTTGTGTCGTGGGTATCAGGAACTACGAGAGACTTTTTGGTCTCACAGACACCCAGACCCGAAAGAAATATTTGTGGGAGGTACAAAAATTTCTCTCGGTGCGAGGATCGAACCCGCGGCCTCACGTTTCACAGGCGGCACCTAACAGACTGCGCCATGGAGGCTGTAATATTACTGTATTAATCCTCTTTAAACACAGATTGATTGACTTCATTAGGGTCCACTTACTTTTCTAAAAGCCAAGTCTGCCATCATAACCGCCGCTGATTCGTTATTTGGATCAGCGTTCAACAGAATCGAACAAGTTTGTTCACATTTCTCGGGATTGTTCATCTGGAAACAAACCATAATTTTATTTTAAATAAGTGATATACATTTTTGAACGTTATAAGAAATTGGTGGGGTAATTGAAATGACCAAGATCAGAACATTCCATTACTACTAAACTAATAAGATATAGCCATTCCATAAGACACTTTAATGCGCGGTTTGTTTTTCTAAAAACTAGTCAGAAGTATTCGGAGCAGATTTTAGAATTATATTATTAGGCCAGTTGCAAAATAATTTTACATTTGTGATAGACAATAAACCACATACATGTGCGTACAGCTTCGCCAAGGCCAACAAAGTGTTCGGTTCCCTCGGGGTATGTAGCAACGCTTCAGAATACAAATTAACAGCCACAGCGGGCTCTCTAGTGGACTTCACTCGCGCCAGAGAACAGAGAATGTGAGACAACTGCCGCTTCTCCTCTTGAACATCTCCTCTCGAGTCTATCTCCACTCTCTTAACTATCGCATTCTGTAAGTCTTTTGCTTCTGTTAATATGAGATTGACGTTCGCTGCAGTCAGGTTTTTAAGCTCTCTGCACTTTATTTGCAAGAGTAGAAGACGGACGCGTCGTTTTAGTGTGTTCATATCTTTCTCTTTGTTGTATAACTGGTTTAAGTCGGAGGATATAGTCGAGTCTACTTTGTCGTAGTGCTTTAGCTGGAAAATTATAAAAGAAAGTGTGTGTTCGAAAATCAATGCAAAGTGCAAGCAAATGCTTGTCAAAGACGATATATTTCACCTGAAATACCCCCGCGGTCGTCGACGGGACGTTTTACCACTTTGTATCAAAGCATACACATTTAGATATACCTCTAACAGCTAACTGGTCGTCATACCTTTTTGTAGTAGTTCTTTCTACTTTTCAGAAAACAATTAATAACTATATGAATACATACCTTAATAAGTAGTTCTAGATACTCAAACTTAATTTCATCATCCCCCAACGTTTCTATAGCGTTCTCATAATGTTGAATAGCTTTATCATATTCGTGCATTTTCACGAGTGCCGTGCCCAGCTTTTTTATTAGCTGTATGTCATCAGGATTTCCTTTTAAAGCAGCTTCGTAAGATTCTGCAGCTTGCTCGGGTTCTAAAAAACGTGCGAGTTTAACAAAAAAATCTATTTATCGATATACTGAATGTCTCGAATATGATCGATATGATAATAAATACGCCTTGTATTACATATGATATTATAATGAAGAAACTATTCAAATGTTATTGTACTGGGAACTACAGCCTAGCTATATTATAGGGCAGGAACTATCTTTAACTATACGAATGGCATTTCGATGCGAGAATTAGTTTTGATACTAATTTGTGTACCAATTTTTTTTATTACTTTTTCTTGATGAAAACCACAATCAGCTATTTTAATATAAAGCTAAAAACCAAACTCACCATGAATAGACATGAAAGCAGCTCCCATCATAGTATGCGCGTCCGCCATAGGATGATTACTGACTATCTCCTTGAAACACGACGTGAACATAGCGCGGTCCTTTTTTTCCTTCAGGTATATGTGCGCCATCTTACTATGTGCTTGGAAGTAGTAAGGCTGTCCAGGTTTTATCTCGTTCAAAATGTCTATGGCGTTGTCGACGTCACCCTTTTTAAGAGCCAGATCAGCTCGTGCTATGAGCAACCGAGCCTCCTCCGAAGTGTATGAGAATTCTTGGATGGCTTCCTGAAGTATATGAAAATCATAGTCATCTATATCGACTACACTTTAATTAAAATACATTTCTAGGTATGTGGGATGTTTCTGATACCAAACTAAAGAAATAATTTTATGTGGGGTGGGGACTATGTGGTGGTGGCATAATTATGAGCGCACATTTTATTATATTTCTTATTGGATTATAAATCACATCAGAGTAAAAGAACAGAGAACACTAATTTAATTAATAATTTTAATACCTGCATAGTCTTCCCAGCTTCACCAAATTGTCCCAGAGCAGTTTGTATTTCAATAATTTGCAAGTACAATGTAGCCTTGTCAATGATATTCAAATCAGAATCAAAACTCCTGTTTGAGTTACCAAGATTGCTTTTGCTTGTGGCAATCTGGAGGCTTGTTAAGAAACTAGATAGTGCCTCTTCAAGTTGGTTTGTACTTTTCAATATAATTCCATTTAGAAAATGGTACATAGAACTATCTCTTACTTTGAAATTGTAACTCAAGCACATCTCTAAGTATTGCGATGCTTTTGTGTATGATTGCTGTTGAATGAATATTTGTGCTAGCAAAACCTGACTGCCTGCATGTGTGCTGTCCAATTCATTCAATTTCTGAGCTATCTTTTGTGCCTCAACAGCGTAACCAAAAAGGAATTTTAACTTAGCTAGTTCATACAAAGCTGGTATTAATCCCGAACAAGCTTCACATATCGTATCCAGAATTTTAAAACAATTGTTAACTTGAGCGTTGTTTCCTTCTTGGGAATACAGTAAGTAACTAACAATTATAAATGGCCTTTTTGGTAAATGTTTCTTGTACTCCTTATAGACTTCCAGTAAAAAATCTGGGTCTAATTCTTTGACATATACAAGGCTTAACGGGTGTTGATTAGCATACAATATTTTAGTTTCAAATGCTGTGTTTAAATATGATATGGCATTAGAAGAACTCTTCACATTCAGTTGCGCTGATAAAAAGTACAAAAGTGGTAATTTTTTAGAGCCCTGCATTTCAAATAATAGTTCAACTTGCTGTGCAATTTGTTCTGTAGGACCATTCTCAAGCATTTGACATAATGTTAATCCACACAAAGCAGTAATAGAATTACTGTCTAACTTGCTGCCTGCTTTGAAAAAACTCATAGCATCTTTATATTTTCCTTGTAAGATGCATTGGTATCCAACTTCACTTAAATAATCAACATTGTTTGGATAAAGTTCAGAAGCATATTGTGCAAATCTATATACTTGACAAAGCACAGCACTAGACCTCCCACATATCCTAGAAAAAGTCTGAGTTGTATTGTGAAACTGATATCCATTATTCATCTCTTCATTTTCCATGATGGTAAAAAGTCTGTTCAATTGATCTGCCGCTTCAATATAATCTGAATTTTTGCACAGGTCTAAGTATATTCTTGTCTTTAGAGCTTCAATATTATCTGGATAAACTGAAAGTATTCTTTCTATTGTATCATAAACAGCATCCCATTTTTGCAGTGCAAATTCATTCTTCATTTTCTCCACCAGTGGCACTACCTGTCCTGGACTACTAACAATGAGTCTGTCTAATGATAGATTGGAAGATTCATAGTCTTTAGCAAAGTATTTAAACTTTGCAAATCCAAGTAATGCTTCCATATTATTGTTGCTCTTATTTAGAGCTAGTTCCAAACAGTCCAAGATAGAAACATGCATATCTCCAATGTTCATATACATATCATTCCAACCTTTCAGAATTAGTGCATCTAAGTAGTTAGCATCTTTCCGCAATGACTTGTTTATGTATTCTGATGCCTTTTCATACATGTCTGCTAACGACAAGAATAGGCCTGCATAATAGAATGATAAAGCATTGCCTTGTTTCTTTTCCTCCTTTAATTTTGTCTCCAAATTATGTATCGCTTCTCTTTCAGCTGAATTAATATATTTATATGCATAAATAAGTGCTACCGTTACTGCTAACTGTAAATCTTTTTCAGACTGCAGAGGAACTAATTCATTAATACCTTTTTGGGCTTGACCCTCTAATATACTGGCTATGCCATTATAGAATAAAAACTCTACAGAATCATTAATTTGTGCGGTGGCCTGAATGATAACTTTCTTAGCATTTCCATAATATTTTTCACGTAAATAATAATGTGTGTTACATCTGAGCCAAGCCACCTCCATTGTTGATTTAGTCTAAATCAAGTTTTACATTCAATGACTTGTATTTTTGTAAATTATCCTTATAATAATCTGCCAGAAAGTGACACTTGCAAGTCACATTTAGGTCCTTGTCCAGTGCATGATCAAATGCATACTGAAAATATGATACACTTTACTCAACTTTTCAAAAGAAATATATTGGTATAGTTAAAATGTTTTTAAATTTACAAATACAAGCTAAACTCAAGCTTAAAAACGATGAAATATAAATAAATTATAATAAGTTTTTACTCAATTGACAGTCATTGGACATTGAAGCAAATAATTAAATAATCTTTAAATACAATCTGTTATATTATCACACATGTAAAACAATACCCATGAGGTACAATACCAATTTCTACATGCAAAATAAATAGATAAACCAAACCTGAGCTAATAGTTTCCCAACACCCTTTCCTCGAAACTCCTTAGGTACTTCAGTATACTCAAATGTTATATCATTTCCATCCTGCTTATATCTCACATATCCATCTACTGAAATATATTCCACTGAATTTTATTTCATTCAGTTATGTTTTAGTATGAATATAGCATAATATTAGTCATGTATAATGTTATTGTTATTATCATATTATTTCAAAGTGCATATGAAAATATATTATGTATCTCCATCTTATATAGCATAATAATTAAAATACAGCAAGAATGATTTTAATAGATAAATATTATACTGGGTTGTTCAAATCTTAACAAAAACGTAGAATAGAAATAGTAATTAGAATAATGAATGGATTACCATAGTGCTTACTCTCATAGAACTTCAATTATGAGCTTTCTATTTATACACCTTAATCTAAACAGGCTGTACAAGATGCTAGTCTAAAATGTTAGTATGGTAATGTATAATACCTCAATTATGGTAATATTTATTTTTAACTTGTATATGTAATTGGAGACTGATATTACTTTTATTAATGTACTCTGTGAATAATATAAACAATAGTTGCTTAATTTAGTTTATAGATAGATAGTTTATCTACAGATTTGGAAGAAAATTATTTAGGAAAAAGTTTTACTTACAGTTTTTTATTGACACTGTAAACTGTTGCTTAGCAACATTATTGACAACCTTCAAGGCTTCTGTCGAGAAGGCTCTTGCAGCCGCTGCTCTGGTTAACATTCCCGATGACTCAGTGCACGTAAAATTAAATCAAAACTGATATTTATCTTATAAAGACCGTAATATCTAAGTTTTATGTTTTCTAATACAAAGTTACAAACACGAAACCTATTGCGCCGCTCTTGGTCAATTGACATTGACATTTAAAGATACTTAATGGTGAAGTGAATACTTATTGCGTAGAAGGGAACGACATTAATTACTTTAAAATAAAAGATACGTCATCACGCTATGACCTATAGAAGGGAAGCAGTAGTGCAAAAAACTAACAAATACAAGTAAATTTTATTTTATTTTCATGGTCCAACTGACTGATATTCTAAGTTGATAGTCGGAATTAAAAGTGTATCTGCACCCGGGCGAAGTCGGGTTGGACCGTTAGTTGTATATAAAACAAACTTACGTCACTAATATAATAATTCTATATAATGTTTTAAATATTTTATTCATATCCATTCTCCCCTTCCTTTCCAAAGTCCTGGAGAATCTTGTTCATCAACAACTATGCTCCTTTCTAACTCGTTATAATCTCCTTAATCCTTTCCAGTCTGGATTTCGTCATGGACATAGTACCACTACTGCACTAGTTCATATCACGGATGACATCAGAGCTGCGATGGAGAATGGCAAGCTAACGATTCTAGCTCTGCTAGACTTTAGCAATGCTTTCAACACCGTTGACTTTGATGTCTTGCTGACTACACTGTGCTCTATTAACATATCTCCAACGGTAATTGACTGGTTTCGTAGTTACCTGACGGGCCGCCGCCAGCGCATTCGTGTTGAAGACTCAGTATCTTCGTGGTGCGATACACTTACTGGCGTCCCTCAGGGCGGCGTTTTATCTCCCTTACTCTTCGCTGTTTTTATTAATTCAATATCAAAAAATCTGATTTCTTCCTACCATCTGTATGCAGATAATTTACAAATATATTATCATGCTCCTGTGGGCAGGGTGACGGAGGCTATTAATTCTATCAACAAGGATCTTGAGAGCATCAGCACATGGAGTAAGTCTCACGGGCTATTAGTCAACCCTGCTAAGTCCCAAGTCATTGTTGTTGGCAGCTCCAGGTTGATATCTAAATTAGATACGGATCAATTACCCCAAATTCTGTTTGATGGTTGTGCTATTCAAATTAGTGATACTGTTAAGAATTTGGGTGTAATCATCGACCAAAACCTATCCTGGGGTCCCCAGCTGCAACAAGTAAGTCGCAAATTGTTTGCTGCTGCGGGGTCCTTGCGGAGATTGCGGAATTTTCTACCGATTTCCACGAAAATCGCACTGGTTCAATCTCTTCTTTTTACCCTCCTTGATTATGCTGATGCTAGCTACCTCGACATCACCGAAGCCCAAATGGAAAAACTTGAGAGACTTCAGAATTTCTGCATTAGATTCATATTTGGTCTTCGCAAATATGACCATGTTTCCGAATTTCGTGTCAAACTCAAGTGGCTATCAATACGTTTTCGCCGTTATACTCGAATTCTTTCCCTTTTATACGGTATCTTGTTCAATCCCTCCAGCCCCCACTATCTTAAAAACCGTTTTAATTTCCTAGGTCAAACTCATGCACGAACTCTTAGATCAACAGAGAATTTGATACTAGAGATTCCCAAGCACAGCACATCATTTCTCGACAAGTCTTTTACTGTTCATGCTGCTCGCTTATGGAACGAATTACCACTGTCTATCAGGCAAGCTAAGTCACTACCAAGTTTTAAGAGACTTGTTAAGATACATTATTTGTCACTGCAGTAACATGTTATCCTGTTATATTTTAATTTTTTTTTGCTCCTCTTTACTTATATCTTCATTAAAGGTACCTCAATATATGTATATTAGTATGTATGTATATATGTGTGTATGTATGTTTGTATGTATTTATATTATAGATGCATATTATTATGTATGTAAATTGATATACTATAGCATGTACATCAATAATTATTTATTTATTTTTTCTCGCTCACTATTTTCACTACCCTATATTAGAATATCGCAATAATCCAGTCCATCAAAAGGATAAGGCCGCCTATTGTAACCATGTCTAGTATGTTAAGTATTTTGTATTTCTTCTTGGTGTACAATAAAGCATATAAATAAATATTTTGTTCGGATCTGTAGATGGAGAATATCACCAAATGTTGATTTTCCCGTACTATAGGATGCTCATGTCATCGCTGCTCATGGACCTTCGTAATGCCAGGGGCCCAGCACAACCTGGTCACTATCTTACGTGAGGAGAGTGCTCTCTTCAAGCCTCGCTAAATGCTGGAATAATATGGCCTCACAGTTTGCTGTAATAGTTGGGTAAAGCATTTGGAGCGGGAAATACATTTTAAATTATCGTTTGGACTGTTTGCAAGAGCAGGAGTATGTCGGCCTTGATGGGGACACCGGGACAGACTTCCTGAAAGCGGGACTGTCCCGCCTAAAGCGGGATGTATGGTCACGTCATAGCGCTCCGGGAACAACTAAGCAAGAAGTTCATTCCAGAGCTTGCATGTGCGAGGTAAAAAACACGCTGGAATCTTACCGTCTAGGAAAGCATATTTTCCAGGCGATGGGAATGAACTCTTCTGAGGTGATGGGTGGTAAAATAGCGGCGGTGGTACCATCCTAATCAGTTCCTCGGCGCAATCCCCGAGGAACAGACCATAGAACACTCAGAGAGACCCGAACTCTCTAAGTAGTCCTAACGGTTCCACGTTCTCCCTGAAATCGGAATAATTCGAAAAGTTCGTTGCTGTAAGGAGTCAAGTGGGACGAACTGATATTTTGGGGTTCCTGCCTAGAAGTGGGAGTAGTACTTATCGTATTTCAATACCACTTAGCTTTGTTTAGGATCCCCAATGTTTTGTTACCCAATTTGGCCTTGTCCACCAAATGACTCCTAAATTTCTGTATCGGCCCATATACGTCCCACTGCTGGGCACAGGCCTACTCTACAATCGAGAGTTCGATTGAGAGTGGTTAGGCCATAGGTAGACGTAGGCCATAGGTAGACGGTTTGTCTTTCCACAATGTAACCCCAAGGGAGATTCTGTTGGCCGATCTATCGCGCGTCACTTCTACTATGATCTGCATAACAATGCCTGCTGTCGGTAGAAAACATGCCTTTGATAAGCAGGATAAACAGCGTTGGCGATAGCACCAAAACTTGTGGAACACAAGCATAAATGATTTCCCTCCCGGAGCAACAGCGGTTCACTACGATTTTATGCAATCGGCTCCGCATTCACGCTAACAGGTCACCTGAGTCTTGATGGTAAGTGTCTAAGTGATAACTGGCGTCCATAAAAATTCATAACGCTGGGTTTATAGATAATATCAAATAAAAAAAATGGCTGTAATCGGGCCATCAATTCAGTCAGGGAGCAGTAAGGAAGAAGGATTGGAGGAAGACAGTGGTAATGGGCTGTGGCCATCCGGCAATCTCATTCACCGAACGAAACACAACAAGACTGTCGCATCAAAACACGCGCTATCTACATCCAGGTTCTAGCGTTAGGTATTTGTTCATGTGCCATTCACAATGCATGCATGCAGTTATGCTTGTACTATTTTAAAGCGACAAAGTCATGAACCGTCGTGACTTAACAATTATGAGCAATGTAGTCATCCATGGTATGGATGAGTCAATATTAACAGCTGTGGGGTCGGTACGCGAGGCAGGCTGCGCGTGCGACTCGCGCCAACGGATTCGGCTGCGCGGCCGATGGCGCAGTCGCATGCCGGGCGCACCGCGCGCAACGCGCCTTCACATACCATGCCGTAACATCATTGCCGGAATAGTTTTCGAAACATGTGAATTGTGCTGTGTTTATTTATTTGTGAAAATTAAACTTTGTGTCAAAATCAAAATTAAGCCTAATTTTAATTGATGTTTATGTGGTGAATAGGTACTCATAAAAATTCAAACACACTATCTTATAATGATAATGAATAATCTATGAATTAAAAAATACATCTGTTATCTTATGATCAATAATTCAGTTTGTATTGTAAGCAACAAATATGAATTGATAATGAACCAAATGAAGACGTATGAGGAAGTCTTAAAATTAATTAATCATACGGTTAGCCGGTCTATCAAAATTTCCCAACGAATTTAAATTCGTTAACTACCTGCCATTGTCTGTAGTATTTTAAAAACTTAACTATTATAGGCAGCTTGTCGCTGCAAATACACCAACTAGTCAGATGTGTAGTTTTGTACTTATTTAGGTAGCATTTGGTATGCAGAACGTGGGTGTTATTCAAATTCGGGCTGGTCACTCGAGTTCCAAACAAAAAAGTATTATTTTTACTTGCAGAATTATTGTCGTGGGAAAGTGTAGTGTTAATAAACTAGTAATTTTAAGTAGTGATACAGTTTGTGAGTTTGTGTTCGCGGGCATATGGGGCAATGCGTGTCCCGGGGTCATCCGGGCTCGTTCAGAGAGTATTCGAGGCACTACGACGCTGAGAGCCTTGCGAGCGGTGTTGCCGGAAGTACCAGGAAGGTATGTTATCGTAGGCCTTAAGGCGCCATATCCGTATTAGGTCATCATATTATTATCATAATAAGAATGAATTTTAACAGTCTCCTAAACCCATTAATATAGTAAAGTTGTTATAAGAATTTAAAAAATCGAGTTAACGGTAAGTTGGTATTGATGGTTTTGTGTATCTCCGTCAATTACCTCATTTCCCGCTTTTTTCGGGACATGTCCCATCTTGGTAACGTCATTTTTAAATTTCGTACAGTGCATTTTCCTGCCATACGCATTATAATATTTTGGGAAGTGTGGAAGTATGTTGAAAACAAGTTGGTGTCTTAATTACTCATTACATTTTAACTATATTTCTATGTGGTACATAGTAGGGACATTTGCATGTTAATGATGATAATGATTGAAACAAAACTAAGTTCTACTTGTCACAATTTCAAATGAAGATTGTTCCTTTTCAAAATTTTAAACAATAACTTAAATAGTAGTGCTCAACTGATACTAATTTAATTTATAAATATCTTTTTCTTGATAAGCATATTAAGAACCTATCTATTTTAATAAACAAAGAGACTGCAGTAACAGATTTTAGCGATATAAAATTTATATAATGCGCGTTGAAAAAAAAAACAAGTTTACGTTAAGTGTGTGATAAGTCACGACTTGTGTGTCATACAGTCGTATTCGTCTTGCGGTAATCGAATACGTAACCTGCAAAGTTGCTTTATTGCTACCTACTAAGCAACCACAATTTGCACGAATGCAAGGTTATGCTCGTGTTGACAAGCAATTGAAATGAAACCTTTATATTATTTCTTCAAGTGGAAGAATCATTATCATGTTCATGTACATTTCCAATGCTATGTCTCTTATTTCATAAACATGAATGACATCTGATTCACAATTTAACACCATTTTGTGTTTGTCTATAATGGAAGTATTTGTGTATAAAACAGTTAAATACATTTAATATAAATGGAATTACACAAAAGGTGTCTAGGTAAATAACTAAGCCGGCAAATCGTTTTCTTACAATAGCCTTAGCAACTGTTTCTGGTTTTTTTGTACCTCTGAAAGAACAACCATAAACTTATTTAGAGAATATTTTACGTAGTACCGGGGGGAGGCTCTACCCTACCCTTTGTCTTTTTTATCGTTATTCATTACCTCCTCCAGATTTGAAGGGCCAGCAGGCAGCAATACGTAAGCATCAGCCATTGGATGATCTGTTTGCTGGTTTATTTATGCTACATCAAAATATGTATTTCGTTTGTTTATTATATTATGCGACGATAGTGAACAGTAACAGTGCTATTATAATCAATTAATTAGAAACAAAAAAAAGTCAATATTTCGCATATCTGTTTCAACTTGCTTTGAACAGGGCAATAAACTCGTTGGTAACATCCTTCTAGTTTCAAACGTGACATCATTCGATCTTTAATGGATTACAGAAAGTGTATGATGATCACCGTTTAGAATTTAAAGTAGCCATATTTATTCATGGCCAATTTCGCAAAGGCATTTGGCTTTCTTCGCAGTTTCTAAAGGCGCATTCTCAGAAGGTACAAGTACTTAACTACAATAAACGGATCATATACATGAACAAACATACCTATACATGTACAGGAGTAGTGTAAATGCACTTTTCTGTACAGTGCAGTGGAGTGCCAAGCAATGAGCATTGCTTTTTAATTCATGATGTTGCTTGATTTTTCTACTGTCCATGAGCATATCGTTTATCATCAAGCGAATGGCCTGCTAGTGCATTCATATCAATAAAAAAAAAAAAAAAAGAGTAACGCTATATCTAATATCTACAGTAATTGTTTACAGCTTGGTATCTCAATAACGCAATTCAATTGTAAGAAACCCGGAAGGACACAATAAAACATTGTCCAATTAGCTTTATACCGTGTTGGTAATAAATTACCATGCTGTTGTAGGTATTACGTGTACGGTTTTCGATCCCGAGATCCCGGTTGTCGGGATTCAAATTCCAGGATTGTATGCGTGAAATTCTGAGATTTTACATTAAGCAGTTTTAGAGGTTTTTCGACTGCCGGGCGGACTTTAGTTCAGGGTAGCACGATTTGAGGGCTAAAAGTGATCACAGGTGATAGGGATTGAGTTCCTGATTACAACGTTATCACTCCTATTCAAAGGAAATGCATAGTTTTCGAGAAATTAATATAAATAGTTCCTAACCTCAAATCACATATTGGATAAAACGGAACGTTTTTATGGGCGATTTACAAACAAATCATCAGTACTAAGTCAAATATGTTGTCTTTGGTGTAAAAATCGGTGAAACGGAACGTAAAAAACCATAAAAACTATACGAGTTGATGCAGGTGTCAATGTCAACAAAAAAATTAAGAATGTTTTGTTGATGGTTTTTGGCGGATTTCGTATCTACATTATACCAATATTGATTTGTTTGTGTTTTGTTGTGTTATAATATGATTTATAACGCCTTAGAAATTATGATGAGAAGGAAGTTAGTGCACCCACTTTATGAATCGGTTAGGTCGAATGTGCTCCAAAACCGACTCAGAGCACCCCGACTTCACGTAGTCTTTTGGCTACCAACCCTAGAGTGTATATAAAAAGCCGGAGGCGCGGAGGGAGAGCAGCCCGTGGGTGCCTATCCTTTGTTACGCAAGGGCGAAGGGGCTGCACTTCCTGCAGCGCCGGAGACGTTGCAGAAGCAAATTTGTATTGACAACAAGTGTTTTTGTAGGTTAGGTTACTTACATTGATATATCTCAGGAATGGTGCATTACCTTTTCACGAGAGTGGTACCAGGTGAGATGGGACACTCCCTCTCCCCTCCTCCACACCCCGCACCCCACCAAATCGTGCTACCCTATTCTAAATTTTACCCCGACTGCCTGTTATTGCGCTAGCTAGGTAGTTAAAATACCATGGAAATAATCAACTATCAACTTTGAGTACCTTAAGTCCAGGCAATTTCAGAAAATTCGTATTGTGTATGTAGAAACGGTCAAATGGAATATAATGGACACAGTAATAATTTCCTCTCAATTTCATAAACGTAGTCAAAAACGCTACTGTTCATTAAGATCGAAACTGCAACTGCAATTGACAATTTTATTCGGATATTTAAATTTTTTATTTATGTGTCAAGTTTAGAATTTGTAGTACTCACTGATAGAATCGTAGAGGCTACCTTATTGTTTATAACATGCTTCAAAGGCGTCGATGGGTAATTAAAATTATCGACATTGCAAAACAATGTTGTAATTTGCATGCAAAGGAACGTGCCTGTTGCTTCCTCGTTGCATTGGTTTTGAATAATGTGCGCGTGTTAGATCGTATCGAAATATGTTACAAAAACAGATACTTATTTATCGATTCACAAAGCTCGCGAGGCGTGACTTCGGATGAATGGCGGCTTTAGTAAAGCTCCGGCAGATCTGTGGCTATGATATTTTCGGTTGAGTGCTGCTGGACCGTAGTTAGAACAAAAGCCAACGGTTTCAGGGACCCCAACCTTTTATATTTTTGCATTCATTTAAATCAGACCCTGAATACTGTAGATTTCTAATTGTTGTTCTACTTAGTAAAAATATACTTAATGGTTTCTATGTTTTCCATTCAAATTCACAGAATGATTCGCGTTTTCAATTTCATTCTGTGAATTCCATGTTGATTTAGTCAGAAAATATTAGAAATTCAACAATTATTAATTTCAGTTTTATGTATGGATATTATATTTAGAACCAGGCCTCAGCTCCGGTACATTTCGTGCCTGTCCAACAATTAACCGGTGTATCACATGGCCGGCAATTGTTGTAGCACAATGGAGGAGCAGTGACCTGATCTACTCTGGTCTCTTCTGCCTTTTTTGTTACACCAGTACTTGGCGAGTGTTACATTTTGGTATCTGGGCATGAATTTACTGTGGACTAGTTGTTTCATCGCTCGCGAACATTCTTGTGGTTTCTTTTGTATATGTAAAAAAGAACAAATAAATCAAAACGTATTTTATAGTGTGAATGAGTAGCGTGAGAATTGCTCATTAGTGTTTTTTTTTGTAGGAATGCTTAATATGCGCACTTAAAGATGTTCATATTTTGATGTAATATTATTTGTTTCTGGTATTTCGTGAGTCAGCGATTTCAATCACACTTGGCGGCAATTCTCAGGACCATACTACAATTATTATTAACCGTTAGATAAGCTTTAATAACATATTGTTTTACATTAGAAGAGATTAAAAATGGCGTGTTATAATTCTATGTAATCCAGCTTATCTCTATAAAATCTAGACTGTACGTGTATCGTCATAATTGGCTATTTGTGATGATGTTACTTGAAGTAATTGCATTTTCACCATCGCTTCGGATTCACCAGCGAGAGTTTCCAAGCCAGCGCGCATCGCAACCGTGTTCGTAATTAACTAATAGACACGTTGTATGGGTCGTTTAATAAGCTTTCCTAAGCCGATGAATAATTACCATATCTACTTTGTAGGTACTGCATTCTTACTAAGGCGAAAGAAGTAACCACTAAATATGTATAAGTATTTAAAAATGTCGAAGAAAATGTTCTCAATTTTTTGCGTAATGGAAAATGTCTGTGTGTTTAGTATAGGAACTCAATTCTCAATTTACCATATAAATTTAATTCCACGAAGAATGTCTTAAAGAACAGTGCAATAAATTGTCAAAATGTACCTAAATGTGATTCATGCCCAAACAACTTTTACGTCTGTTGAAATAAAATCAAAAACACTGGTAGAGCACCTTCTCATTTACGAATACACGCGACATTTAATTTTTCTTACGTAAAGGACCTCTTCCATGAAAAATCTTGTTTTCGATTACGAAATTCTTCAGTAAATCGACTTGCGAAGGGACAACTTCCACACATGTGTAATAACCATTAAGGTAACTCTCACCTTAATACGAATATAATTTACATAAAAAACTTCATTTCGTATTACTCGTTGTGTACATCATAAATCTTTTATGCTGGCCTTCGCAACAGGTTTTTGAAAGACGATTTATGTGGAGGTAATTATAAACATGCTTTGATGATTGATCAAACGTACATATGTGGGGAACAAGGTTATTTTTACACAAACTTACAAACGAATTGTCCTATATCGATTTAGCAAGAATGAAGTGAAGAAATATAGTAGTTATTGTTTATAGTTGTATCAATTAGCTCGATGTCTGACTTCTCGGTGGTGGTCTCTGTTGACACGCCCTTGAACTACGACACAGGAAAAAGGGAAAATAAATAGATGCTGCGGTAGTTGATAAGTAAGTTTTTAATGATCTTTTTCCCATCGATCTAATAATATTTTCATAAGTGATAAATATTGGAGTTTCATTTTCTTTCCAAAATTTTTATATTATTTTATCACCATATTTTTGTAAATTGAGGGTGAAAACAGTCCAAGAGTGTAGTGGTTATAAGGACTAAGGATTGCTTACTGGTATAACCATTGTAAATGTTTAATGATACATAACCGATAAAAGTCGCTTACAACTTACTAATATTTTATCACCTTTCATACTTCCCGAGAACTAAAACATTTGATCTAAAAAAACATATCAATCAAAAAGAAACAATATAAAACTTTCGCTTTCCTATATATCCGTTTACGTTTGCGGCAGTGTGAGATTTCAGAACGGAAATAAAAACACACTCGTAGAACTACGCTAGGATTGTAAGTCGCGTTTTACTTTCACGTAATCGGATACCTTTGAGAACTTCCACTTGGCTGCGGTCAATGTTAATATCTGCATATAGGTGCTACTGGCATTTCTTTTTTTTCTTTAACCTCAAAGGAACCACCGCGAGAAAACCTGCATTTAAAGACCCGTCCATACTAGTGTTAACCGTGCCTGATATCCAATAACTCAGGAAAAACTTGATGCATATTGCAAACTGTATTAGACTTAGGTCCTATTAATTGTGTTAGAGATCCGCTCCTATCAAGAAATGTTGATATACGTAACGACACGACGTATATTTGTTGGTATAAAATAAACTATACTTCTTATCAGAAACATGAAATGGGCTACATTTTAAGCTTAGCTTCCTAGAGACACAGTATTTAGGTATTTTGAAGTGTACAATTGCGATTATTGCATGATTACTAGTTCAAATGACCTACCAGGCAAGCTGTGTGATTGATTAATATGCCTAAAAAAATTGTGATTGACTAGTTATAGTTTAATATCTGTTAAAAAATATGAACTAGTCAGAGTTCGTCCAAGTATTGACTAAAAGTTTTCATCTATTGGTTCTGACAAGCGCATTTTATTTTATGTTTGAGAATGGTTGACATAAATCCAAAAAACAAAGGTCATTTTAGACCGTCAAGTAAAATTGGACAATTAAAACCTAAACAACTCTTGTTTTTAATGACTCCTTTATTTTTTGGAGTGAAATAACACAGCATGCGAACTATATACGGCATTCGAAGCCTTTAATGGTTTTAAAAGGAATAAACAAACTCTGTTAAGGTGTGGTCAGAATGTAAGAATTATTTCGGATATGTTGCGCATTCCATATGGAGACGTTTGTATGGTAGTTGTGTTCTGGCAAATGTTTTGTTGCTTAACCTTAAAAATATTTTTGTATTGCTAGAGCGAAATGTAACAAACATTGTTTTTTCATCAAATCTGTGCCTTCTTATTTTCAAGTTTGGCTTAATTATTCCTTAGATGTTGTAATTGGTGACTAATATTTATGTCATTATACAAAATGAAATACGTGATAAGACTAGATTAATTAATACTTTATGATTAATTATACATTTATAGCTACAGTCAATATTACAATGACTGCCTCGGTGGCGTAGTTGTACTACGGTACGGTTACAAAGCTGAGGTCTCGCGTTCGAATCCCGGGTTGGGCAAAGTGATATTGGATTTTTCTATTCAGTATCAGCCCAGAGTTAGGAATTTGTGCCCGATATGGCGATAGGCTCGCCACCTATCACATTGTGGGACGGAACATACAAGGCGAAATGTGGGTGCCCTGGCACCTCTGCCTACCCCTTCTGGGAACAAGGCGTGAGTTTATGTATGTATGTATGTATGTATGTATGTCAATATTACATCAACTTTTAATGAGTAAAACTCCTTATACCTTTACATGTTCAATTAAATTTATACCCGACATATACGAATATGACAGTTGAATAAAGATTTCATTGAAAATAGTTAATTTGAAGCGAAAGTATCAATCTGATACAGGGAGCAATAGCTTTTAATAACATTCACGGTAGATTTTCACACGTATTACTAATTTGTAAGCGAACGTGTAGATTAAGTTCCTCATAGAAAGGTACGCTTGTGCGAAAATTGATACTTTATTATAAATCCGAAAGTTGGCTGTTACGCTTTGATCCGCAAACATGTAATAACCTATTGTTAACTTTAGCTTGCTATAATCCTTACTAATATTATAAAGGTGAAAGTTTGTATGTATGTATGGATGTTTGTTACTCTTTCATGAAAAAACGGCTCAACAGATTTTGATGAAATTTGGTATAGTGATAGCTGACACCCTGGATTAACACATAGGCTACTTTTTATCCCGAAAAATGTAGTGTTCCCGTGGGATGAGTCAGGAAACCAAATATACATATTTTCTACTCTTTCAAATTCAAATTGTTGGCACGGGATGTCCTCTCCTACGGAAGGGAAATATAGTCGACGGCACGCGGGAAATATAGTTAGTAGACACGCGAAATAATATGTTCTTGATGTGGATTGGACTCAAAAACTATCTGCACCCGGGCGAAGCCGGGCCCGACAGCTAGTTTTATATAAAATACAATCATATTAAGATACTAAAAATAATGCGAATGTTAAATTAAAAAATATATTATGTCTTGTTGAGGGGGCGTTTGCGTATATTTTTTAAGGATTATGAGATATTTAGAGAATTAAATATTTTGCTTAATAATCTTAAAGATCTTGGGATAGACGAGGTATCTAATGTTCTGCTTTATATAGACTAGAGAACATACACGATATTTTGCATACATATAATTTTCCAGAAAATTCACACTTATACACTAAATAAAACTAGCAGAAATAAAAATAAGTGCATTATAATATGAATAGATCGTGAACAAGTCTTGTTAAATCATAATTAAAATGAAATATCAAAACATTCATTCCTGCGCATGAATTCATTTCAGTTTTCACACGTTTTGTACGGTTTGGAAGTCTATTTAACAGATTTAGTACTCTTTTTCTAACATATTTGGTCTGAATACTGTAAAATATTGGCTCAAATCTTAGTTGACTTTCCAAAGCCGATGATCAGCTAGCTGATTCATATTTTATTAATCAGCGGTTTAAATACAAGAAAAATAGTTGTAATGTTGTTGTAGTTACTTCTAAAAAGTCAAATCTTCATTTGTATTGCCTTTGGAAAAGATTATAACTATTCTAGGTAGCTTCTTCCTATTGTTTACTGGTCACTACTTTTCAAAATGAATTCATTATTCAAGTAGAGACCTACCTCATCCTGAGTACTTTAATGGAGGTAATTTATTATTGACGTTAAAATGGTCATCTACGTCGTCCAGTACCAATAAAAGCTTTGAAAAAGGCAGTCGTAAATTATGTATTTTACATAGCCATATAATTTCTCTTCGTGCCATCTCACAATTTATGTTTCGATTGACAAAACCTTTTCTTTAACAGCCAACAACAGTAAATAAAGTTCATGACCTCCGGTAATTCAATAAGTGAAATTATTACGGAATGAAATCAGTTTCGCAGATCTCTTTTTCAATATTTCTTTAACATTTATAAAAAATGTCTTGCTTTTTAGATATAATGGCAGTGCAGGAAAATGGAGCACTTGCTGAGTTGGATTAATTGGAATGGGTAACGAATAAACTTTTAACACATACGTATTTTTTCGTTTCGTCGTTAATTAAATGGTTATCGGAATATACCATGAAAACCATTTTTAACAACAACCAAACTTTCATAGACTTCGCTTTAAAGCTTTTTTACAAATAGGCGATGTCATGAACTCCGAGAGCTTTGGCGTAATTTGTTAAGGGGAAGCAGGTGTAATATTAGTCCTTGATTTCTCGGCATCTTTGTTATTATCAGAGTAAACTATGAACATGCATCCTTACGCAATCACGATTTACTACAATTTAAATTAGCAGGTGCGCCATTTCTTTGGACACCTGTATTTTTTTGTATGTTTTTGAGTTTGTAGCCTTGTGATTAAGTATTATGACTAAAGCCAAGGTTACCTAAAGACGTGAAGATGCACGTGGGCGCTACAAAATGATTTAAGACGAAATCCTTCATAATTATGTGTGCGGTAAAAAATGTGAGGTCCGTAGGTACCTGTTTAAGGTGCCTTTGAGCTAGCAGCATTTATTCTTGCATATCCTAAGAGAGCCACTTGAGTGCGTCTACGAACGCTCACAGTTTATCTCGAAAAAAAAAAACAAGAAATAATAACAGAGCAAGCGTAGACGTTAAAAGCACGCAAACGGGAATGAATAGAGAAATGTTACCATGTTTGTTTGTAGTCAAAGCTAAAATGGCACAATTTAGATCATTTAGATGCTGCTAATAGCACTTGGAATAATAATTTTATCTGGCCGTGTACCTACGCATTATTTATTGAGTGTTATTTTCACCGGATGATGTCCGGCACGACTGTCCTAGCTCGTGACACCACGCCGTTCACCACCATTATTTTGCCCCTTACACTATTTCCTACTTCTAACAAGCGACCGATGTTCGAATCACGTGCCACCGGAGACGTGAGTTTAGATATAAAGATAAAATAATAAAGAACAGGGTGTGGTGATGTGATCATATGAGTCACAGTGACATCACAGAGTCGATGTGGACTTTCACGTTTTATATCTGCAACGGAGCGTAAATTTATCCACCTGACAAAAGATTCCGAATTTGCGACTTAAGCAGGAATAAAGGTCAGCGGAATTCGTCATCAAATTTGTAATGAAAGTAACAGAAATATCGGGATATATTATGTGAGGCTAGATAATGATCAGGAAAGATTGTCTACTTCTTACCGCATAACTGTACAATTTAAGCACTATTGTTATAAAAGTTATAAATGTGTTTGATAAATTTATTCGTATAGATAAAGATACTCTATCGAGACACTACTTATCATAGAGTTAATGAAACAATTCATTAAAGTGAAATAGCATCGTGCGATAGAAAACCAATTAAAATTAGATGTAAAGGCCTTGATATTTATAAATGTTTGTCGTGATAGTATCTATATCAATGTGTTCTGTATAAAACGAGAGCAGGTCGACGGCAAACTCTTGGAACATTACATTTAATGCCCCATTAACGTGAACCCCATATCTGCAGAGCCTGATTTTCTTCGTCATCTATCAACTAACGCGCACGCATTAAGTTGTACGTAATTATTAACTTTAAATGTGCATATAAAGTAGTAAATTATGATTGCTTTTTTTATTTTTATTTTGAACTTGTATTACTTTATGTTCTTTGTTTGTTGAAATTAGTATCCCAATGATTTCTACTGTTATTTTTTTTAATCTATATTTTGGAGATAAGTTAGAGATTGTTTCCTGGGGACCAACATTTTATGGCAATATTTCAAGTTGGTCTAAAGTTATGACGTTAACTTTTATACCTCAGAGAAAAGATATCGCGAAGGCAAGCACTTCGATTGAATGCTAAGCTATGGAAATGTGAATCCCAATTGAATAAATACAACATATTTAAAACCCTATTGCAATGTATAAATATCATAGAATTTATAAGCTTTCAAGGGCCACCCATTAGCAAGTCTTTCAAACAATTTATCATTGTCGATCGTAGTGTGTTCTATTTGATTTTAGATTTATTATTGATAATACTACAACTTGACAAGTACAGTTCAGATAAGCACAAATAAGTGGAAAACTTTCACCATAATCATCTAGGTACAATGTTGTATTGTTCTCGATAAATCGCATTGTTAAAGGGGCAAAAAAGTGGAGTCGCATAGCCATGTTGCGACTTCCTCGCCCGTCGATTTGCTACGATTGTTCTGCAGTTTCACTAATGCTCGAGTACTCCTTATAAATTGCAGCCCTAGTTCATTCTTTGTTGTGTATCCAAGTGTATAGCAATTTGGAAAATTGACGAGAAATTTCGAATTGCCTCAAGTCTTGCCTAACGTTTTTATTTAGTGCATTTTTTGAGACATAGTAGGCTGAGAGTTCTCTAAACGTAAGTAGAAGCCGCCGAATTCATTTTTTTTATAACTTACAGCTGTAATAATCCTATAGCTTATGGTAATGTTGATATATTTAAAAAAAAACATTCAATCCGTACGATTTCATGTCTCCAATTATGTTATCAGTAGATTTCTTTAATGGGACTCATATACCGTAACAGTTACACGATATCGACATTATCTAAGAAATTAAGTTATTACAAGTTTTAATAAATCGATTTGTTGTATCAAGTCGGGGCCATAAAATGCCTACTGAAATTACTTAATATTCGAAACGTAAGATGTTCATATGAGAGAAAGTTTGATTAAGGCATGTACTAGGTTACCTGCCCAACGAGTTATGTTATGATGCCCATATTACAGTAAAATCTCTTGGAGATGCGTTCCACCTGATTTTTTTTAATTAATGTGTTAAATGTCAGAGATTAATTAAAACCGCATGAGTTTGTTTCGTTATTTTCAGTTTATCGATTACCTGCTAAGTAACACTATCTGATTTTAAATGTCTTATTTAGTTCTTTTCTTGAATTGCATAAATCTTGGAAACGAGCAAACAAGTCACCAGATGGAAAGTGATCACTGCCGTACTTGAACATCCACAGAGCTTGGATCGTAGATGTGTTGCCTGCTTATCAAATCGGGTGAAGATCGGGAAGGAAAAAGGATGGGTAATGGAAAGGGGTAAAGGACATTCGGCTAATTGATGTGTTTTTATTGTTATACTATGTACTTGTTACCAGTTTACTATTTATTTGGATAGTGTATTCAAAAAAATAAGTTAATCTGATACAAATTAATGAATTATAAACACATGCGAGAACATTGGATATTCAATTTCAACAACTTTGTTGACACCGTTATTTATTTTATTTTTCTTGTCTGGCCAGAACGTGGTCAAGACATTTTTTTGCTTCAATGTCTCTTTGAATTTGCAAATTTATGTTATTTGTATTTAAATGCGACCATTTTAATAAGGTCTTGATAAAAACCAGTGAATAATATAACCAAATATGACACATTAAAAATAGAAAGATGAAATAAAATAAGTCGTTTAACGGCAGCATGTTATTTTCTCATTATTATTTTAATCAGAAATACATGTATGGGTTGTGAAACGTGGGTTTGATTTTTCGGTAATGCTATCTTCATTTATGTTTTTTATTTCGATTTTAGTAGATTAGTTTCAATACTGTTTGCATCCAGAATGCCGATGGGTTCGTCTCTATCATATCATATCTTGGGGCGGAAGTAAGTTCGCCGGATATGCAGTGACAGATCTATATGTCGCTTTCTAGTTGATACAAGCATGAGCATATATGCATGTGTGAAAATACATTACGGAAAAGTGTTAAAAATTACGGAAGTTATATAACGTTCTAATACGCCGGGTTGTCAGGAAGTGAAAAGGGAGGACATGAGAAAATAACAAATGACAGTATATTTTCTATATCGACATTAGATATTCTGAAGTAATCTCGAGGGTACGAAAACGGTAGCTGTACCTATATATTATAGTTGTATATATTACGATACAATAATTATCAAAATGTAATCTTAACTTTAAATATTGTTTTATATCTAACACAAGTGATTCTTATCGGTTACGGTATTCTCTTTCAAATCATTACAACCTACAGTTTTATGTTCCTAATAAAAAATAAAACTAGCTTATATAAATGCGTGGGTTTAAACGGGAAATACCACCTCTAAAACAAGAACGATCAACGCGATTAAAAAGAAAGTAAGTATAACATCGTCGCAAGAAATATTCCATGGTGTAATAACATAATTAGTAGACCTTTATGCCCCATAGATTGCATCATTTTTACATTTGTAGCCATTAAAACGTTATTGCGTGCACGTCTCGGTACAATTTCCATCCGAAGAATAAAAAGCGTGTTTATCTTGGAAATAAGAATAGCAGTCACGAAAACACAGGGCGTACCTTGGTTTTGCATGTAATACAAGAACTTTCGAGGCCTTTCACCGTACTATCCCTTGAGGTGCGCAGTTTATGGCGTCTGTCGATCTGCCTTGATAAATGATCTACGATAAAAAGTAAACTCGGTAGGGTGATGTTAATAATGCGGTGGACACTGGGGTTCGACGACGTAAAATGGGACAGGTGTTTGATAATGTATGTGGTCATTAAAATTTAAAACTATATAGGTGAGGTTATGTTACATTGTTTGCTAATACAATATACTAGCGGTTCGGACCGGTTCCGCCCGAGTGCAGATACGCTTTTCAAAATGTCCGCTAAAATATTCAATTCCGAATATCAATTTAAAATATCGGAGCAAAGGATTCCTCACATATCGATTTTGGGACCAATGGGACCAACAAAAATTAATAAAATTTCCTCGTATTTGTTAGATTTTTCATTACTGCTTCCCTCCTATAGCGTGATGATATTTAGCCTGTAGCATTTCTCGATAAACACCTATGCAACACAAAAATTCAATAACCTATAGTTAATTGATAATCCATATCTACGCGAAGTCGGTGCAGTTTGTAGTGTTTTTAAATTGGCATATAAGTATCTACATACATATGTGTATGTAAGTATGCTCATTTTCACCCTCGTGGGAAGCTTCCAGGTCAGAAAAAATATTTTTTTTCCAAGATTATGTTATTTGGCAACATGCATATTCACTTGATCCAACTAAGTAATTTTATGATTAGATACAATCATCATCGAAACATCGATATTTTTTTCTATTTATTTGTAAAATTATTAGGGATTTATCGTTGAGGAAAAATAAAAAAATACTTTTACAGGCAAATGCAAACAATATATCACTGCATCAAATAAAAACACCTCAGTGAACTATGTCAATGACTATTTGTTCGTTAGGAACTTGTGAACACATTAATAAAGGTAGGGCCACCGAGTTCTAAGTATTGCTACTCTACAATACAATTATTACGGCATATAAGTTAGAAAGATGCAGTTGGAGTAGCAACCAGAGGCACAGAAAATAAAGTATATTAAAAAGTAAAAACATTTACGTAAAATCGTTACATTTTAACATCCATATATGCTCAAAGCGATGAGACCGCTAAGTATACTTTTTATGTTTGAGATTTTACGTTTTATTTTTATTTCTTTGGAATTTAAAATTAAAATAATTTATTGAATCCATTAAGATGTTCTACATAATTTAAATTCAGTATTATTTTAATTATTTATCTACTCCCTGTTTCGGAAAGCGGTTTTCACGAGAGAAGAACGGGCAAGTAACTAAGTTAAGTTGCTCTTTTAAAACCAGATACAATTTAGTGATTATTTCAAAAGTTACAAGTGGTTTAAATCAGAGCAGTTCATTAATAATTCGTTTTGTGTGCAATAAACCATATAAATAAATATATTTTCCACACGGGGAAGCTTTTATTTATGGAAATTTTACTAGAGCAGCGATTAAAAACTAGTCCAAAGAAAACCAAATCACAAGATTCAGAATTGCATTATTAATATTTAGCCTGTAATTCAGCCCTTGCCACGAACCAATATACGAATAGCATATGCATGTAATTTCATAGTAATACGAGCATTTCGATTACAAATAGACTTTAATTAGTAGCCAAAATTGGTTTAGAAACTGCAACTATGTTTCTCCACACTGGCGTTGATAGCGTACATTACACGGATTGCCATCTTAGCGAGTTGTAAACAAAGTAATAGTGAGTCGGTACTTTGCACCTACAGCTACATAATAGAAAACCAGCCACCGTAACTGATAAGAATAGCCAATAGAATAGACACCGACTACCTGTTACAATCAATTGCGAAGAGGAATCAGATTTAAATGTACGAAATGGCGTAACAATTGTCGCATTTTTTTACGTACATGGTAAATGAACAATTAATTCAAATCGTGAAGAAAATCTATGTAGCTATTTATAATCCTGTATGTGATAACTAAAAACCAAATCGTATTACATAGTACAGAGTTATGAGGTAACAAACACAAAAAAACATACAGTCGAATTGAGAACCTCCTCCATTTGAAGTCGGTTAAAAATACGTGATTACTTTGTTCTATGTGGGGGTTGAACACAAAGTACTTAATGTCGATTATTGTAGGCATTAAAAGCGTTGATGTTAAAATCGTTAAAGCCTTGAACCTATCGATTAGAGTAATATGTTGCATTATGGAAGTTGCAGGTAAAACATGCTAAAAGCTTTCAGCTTTGTTGAACATACATAATAGGCGCGTATGTGTCCTATAGGCATATGCAGGGTCTATGGTTATGAACTGAGTTCAATTCTGACATATTCCTCTCGGGAAGAATATATATAGATATTCGGGGGATAAAAAGGACTATCAAATAAATTATTATGAGGATTATAAAAAGTATTTCGCTTTCTTCAAAGGTTGGACAACCATGATTAGTGTCTTACATCTAATTAAATTAAATTAAATTCTGATTAAATTCAATTTGTTTCATTTGTTCTTGGTTACATTTATATCTTAAGTACTCCGTGGATTTGTGATATCATAAATTAGCGCGTTAAAGTGACGAACAGTCACAATAATATTGATTTACACGTTAAACAGCAGTGGGCAGCCCACTTCGCCAACTGGTTGAAGCAAAAAGGCTTTTGTGTGACAACCACGCACTGAAAACTGGTGTAGGACGACTTCCCACGCAGCAATTAGGTTGTAACGAAGGTCGCAGGATGTTTGAAGCAGGTGCTTCGAGATTCAACGAATGTTTGTGCGACTTTAAAAATAAATCAAAATAGAATATCACAATCACTTTAATTTATGATCCAACATTTTTAGTATTTCAAGTCAATCAGTCCAATATTTCTGACGTTATTATATTATTTAGCTATGTATTTGTAATCATTTTTCTGTCCTAAATAACAAAGCAACGTTTTGATAGTAAACCTTGAATAATACATATTACCTTGAGTTTTGATGAAATACGTTTGCAGGGATAAAAATAGTCTTGCACGATTTTAATTCCCTGTCGTGATTTACGTATATTACAAGATTGTAATCGGTGTCAAAACAGATGTCTTAGTTGCATTTAAGGCTGTCTTGGGTGGATTTTATAATATGCTATTTCTTGATAGTAAATTGTCGTTTTTACGAGTGTTGCGAAATCCTGTGGTCATGGGAGAATATTTTCGGTGCATGTCACTATGATCTCATTCCTGATACATTTATCCTTAAACCTTAATTGTACCTATTGGGTTGATACAATTCACGTAAGTTTAAGTTCGACAAAAGATCACTTTTGTGTTTGGGAGCTCATTTGAAAAATAAAACCGTAACCTACTTTCTTTCATCTACTATAACTTTCTTTCATTGAGTTTAGGGATCAGCCCATTTCTATGTATTAAGCTAGTTTCTTGACATTTCTTACAAGTTGGGATTATTGTAGCGTTTTGCTCATATTTCACTCTCCCTCTCCCTAGTTGGCGATAACCCTGCCAGTATCAATTCTGTTTTTTAATCAATGTAGGGGAGAGTCCCCCAGTGCCGGCCGGCATTCAGTATCGGCCAGTTGCAATTTCTATAATCCTATAATAGATGGGGCTAGGAGTTTTACCGACATTAGTGCGATACACTCGTGCAAGTATATGTCCCGCGCGGCGTCAACCTGTCGCGACGGGTTTGCTACCAGCGCGAAGATTTGTGTTGCGCGTGAGTAACGTACGTTACGTAATTATAATTCAGTTAGTGATTTTCAAAGTTTAACGATTCAAATTATAACAAGTAACTCCAGGTAAGTAAATAATGTTTATATGACTATTAAAAATCGAATGTTAAATCAAATTTTGATCGTTAGTTTTTCTCTAAAATAAATCTTTTTTTTTTTTCGGTTTCCTTCAGTACCGGTCATAGCGTTGTCCTGCAGTACCGGCCATTCCTTGAGTTAACTTTTAATGGGTGTTTATTATTTAGAGATACTTAAAAATGCCTAGGGACACAAACGATGTTCTGACAAAGCAAAAGAAGGGCACCTGGGATCCGGAAGTAATGCATAAAGCTGTGGAAAAGGTTCTAAATAACGAGATGAGTGCGCGTCACGCCGCAGAACGCTATCAGGTACACCGAAGTACATTGAACGACAGAATCAGTGCTATTAAAAACAATAAAGAGATATCCATTGCTCCAGTGATGCTTCTAAAAGACGAGCTACTGCACGACGTCGCAAAGCTGAAAGAAGTGAAATCATGACAAGTTCCCCTTACAAAAAGATCCTGGAAGAGAAAAGAGGTGATAAAAGAAATGTCGAATCTGCTAAGCGAGATATGAAATTCCTTAGACCAAGAGATAAAAATGTTTCAGGAAAAGGTAAAATAGGTAAGGGTTTACTATCAGGAAAAGATGTCAGTAAAAAAACAACACGAACCACCAACGAAAACCTACCTCGTCCACACAAGTCGACTGAACAAGAGACAGTTTGCCCTTTGTGTGCTGAATCTCACGACGAAGATTGGATACAATGTGGAAACTGTAAGGTTTGGGTCCATGAAGCCTGTGCAAACATATCAGAGCTTTCCGATCAATACATTTGTGATTATTGTGTCATATAATGGTTACTAACTTAGTGGCCGGTACTGAAGGACAATTTTAATAAGTTTAATTTTTTCTAATCTTTGAATTATAATAATAAAACAGATTTTCATAAATGATTTGATTGTTTTTTTATTTTTATGAGTAGCAAAATAGTTCTTTTAAATGTATCAGGAGGTATTGAACATGTAACCTTAGATATTTTGATTTCTTAGCTGATAAACCTTAAGGTGACGGTACTGTAGGACTCTCCCCTATGTACTCCAATTCGATGAGTTTCTGCATCTTGGTTGTTTTTCTTCCTAGTTTATAATTTGAATCTATGTATTTATTTGACTAGATTTGCTATAACAATGTTAACTGTCTTTAAAAATCCTAAATATTCTGTTAGATTCGTAACGCTTCCTCGCATTCCGTATTTGTTGTAACAAAGTTGTGTAATTCGAAATTACGTTTACACATCTCAACACGCCACGAGCCACAGTAATTAATTAATTACACTTCGCTTTGAGAGAGCAAATACGGGTTTACATAACTTGCTTGCTGGCTCGACTAGTACCCAGTAATAGTTTTAAAACTCTTTGCTAATTGAATTAATAGGGAGTTTCTAAAGGCTTGTGTTTGAAAAGAAAGTATTAAATGTTCGTACAAACAGGTGCAAAGCTCAGACCCCTGTGTAGGGGAGTTTACGCACTGACTGACGAATGTATATACCTACATACCTACCGATCTATACATCATATAACCTGAATGCTTTAGTACTTAGAGTTAATATAAAAACTGATAGTGTATTATTTTGATACAAAAATAAGCGACTTTATCTAAAATTAAACTAGAAACCTTGAACTTGTGCGATCGCCGATCACTCCATGAACTAAAATGAATACGAAAAAATTGTCTGTGTAGGTACTGTCAGAGTTTAATCTACTAGGTAATTATGTGTTCCTATAGACTTGAGCTACTTGTGATGCGGTCTAACTCAGTCAACCAGAGACAATTATTCATAGACTTATCAAAGTACGGTTATTGTTTTACTTATCGCTACTGGTCGCTTTCAACTTTTATTTTCTCGTTATTGAAATTTGAAACATTGATAATTGTGAACCAATTTAATTTTTTACCAACCATATACGTGATTTGATTACAACTGGTTTAATATTTACACTGTGGACGCCACGGATGTTATGAATATCGAAAAAAGAAAAGTCAGAAACGACTTTTGCAAAGATGTTATTATCGGATACCAACCCATACA
Organism: Hyles euphorbiae; assembly: GCA_023078785.2. Lineage (NCBI taxonomy): Eukaryota > Metazoa > Arthropoda > Insecta > Lepidoptera > Sphingidae > Hyles > Hyles euphorbiae. The sequence goes on from CM041037.1 coordinate 9,177,641, forward strand.
AGGGTGTGATTTTAGTTTTATTTTATAAGCCCATGTCCGTAATTCTTCACCAACAGCTGCGGTTTAAGGACATTTCTCACTACTCCATGATTTCGAAGCAGAGGTTCTTTGGTCACAAGTGATCCTTAAGAACACTATGTTCATAAGTTAGTTCGATAGAAACTAAACAGTAAAGATAAATATTCATTTCCAAACCACTTTGTAAATTATCTATATCAGCGAAAAGCCTATAACATGAATAAAAAGTAAAAAGTTGTAACGTTATTGCTACAACCAGTCTCTAAATATGAATCTAATTGGTTAACGCCAGCCAAAATAAAGATGTTGCAACCGGCAACCAGTTTGGTAACATTTGCCGTGCACACGTAAAAGATTGAATTTGGATAAGTTATATATTAGAATATTGGACTACGCCGCTGTGTTACTACATAGAGCACATTTTATAATGATTGTGAAAATTCAAAAGCGTAAAAATAGTTGCCGTCGTTTATCACACAGTTCCTTTTTTATCAGTCATACGCCCGAATACTCAAACGCCATTCTAATAATAAGTTGCTCTTAACAGCGCACGGCGGGATTTGCGAAGTTAAGTGCGACATAATATCTAAGTCGCGTTTGAGTATTCGGGCGTAAGTCACATACGAGTAAATGAATCCGTAAGTACCAATATTAGCGTATCTGTGATCAAACATTGCCAATGAAAAATCATTCGCCACATGCATCACTTACAATTAATAAAATAAATATGTAACAGTTACTTCCAAGATGCAGTAACAGACACAATGTTCCGGTTCAATAGGCCATTGATTTTCAACAGGCATTTTTAATTAACAGCCATTGACAACAAGATCATTACGCGCGTAGTTACTGAGTTAATTTTGTATGTTTTTGTTTCTAGCATAAGAATTATGAATGGTCAGGCGAATTAAGGTGATTGACTGAGTAGATAAGTTTATATAAAAATGTAGATGGAAGCAAATTGAAAAACACAATTCAGGAAATATTAAAGCTTATAAGTTTCTGTGGCTAAAGATGGTGATTATGAAACCTTCAAATTCAGTCGATTATACTTGTATAAATATTACTGAGTCGCATGTTTACAGTTGTTACAGATAACGGTGGCAATTACTATTCGGAGTAAATGGTTTGATACTTTCGGTTGAACAGTTAAAGTATTACTGTTATATTAAATCTATTATAATATGGTAATGGCAAGTTTTACTGTAGCCATTAACTGAATGTGATTGACTGAAAAATTAAAGGTTATAAAATCTGAGAGCATACAGTCCAACTTTGGACAAGTTGCATGTATTGTACAATGTTATTCCATAGAAGTCATCAAATTGATTATGTTCATGTTTATTGGTGAGCTAAGCGTATGGACGCAATAAACAAACATACCTAATACGTCCATGGCTTGGTCTTGATAAACTAGGAATACTTTGGTTTTATGATTTACGAGGAACTTCGCACTTCTGTTCAATATTTTATATATTCGTAAGTCCTTATACTGCGAGTTGATTAGAAAAATTATCACGCATCGCATCGACGTCTAATTTCAATTAATATTAATGAAATTTTATTATGTGTTTCGGCATAACAACCTTCAGATTATATCACATTGCACGAGCTTATAAGGAGTGATAATGACGTCAGTTGGATTTTTGTTACCTTGCGGTCGAGGGAGCACTTTGTTAATATGAGGCAATTAATAATTAAATGTTGTCTCTTTCATCAAGGTTGTGTAATAAGGTTAAAACATTTTCTGTTCCTAAAAATATTATTTTGAGGAAAATAATATGTGAAAGTTATGAAATTCAGGCGGCAAATAGTTACTACTTACGTTCTATGTTATAGATAAGACCTAAAATGTAGGGTCTTGTTTAAAAAAGCGCTTAAATCGTAAAGTAAAAAAAATCGTTCGTAATTTTTAAATCGTGTTAATAAGTAGTTACGCTCCTTTCAAACTAGTTTTGCATTACGCAACAATAAAACAACTCATTATTTATCGCGTTATTTATAGACATAACACGGCTATAAATAAATGTATTTATATGTATATGTCCCACCACAAGCGGTGTAGTCCCATCCTAGACGTAACGCTTATACCCTGCGGGAGGCACGTTGGCAGGTCCCGGTGGAATGCAGCCTCGCAGGAAACGGGCATTGACCGCTCGCACACACGCCACTATGTAAATCGTGGTAGCAGCTATTAAGACCCCAGTAAATGCTCTCATTGGCTGTGCTAGCGCCGCGTAAGTTGAGATTTGAAAAGAGCAAAAATAGCGCCTGCTGTTACTGTAGCCAGGTTAGTATTGTTTTTTTAAACTTTGTTCCCTGTGTACTTCAACTTTATTGACACCTTGGAAGTTGTAGACATATTTAGGTTGTGGTTTTAGGACCATCTGTTTAAAGCTTTGCATGTCAAAACAATGGTGAAGGAAAACATCGTGAGGAAACGACTGAATCGTACTCTCTCGGAACGTATATGGGATGATACAATACAATATCAAAATAAAAAGAAAGCCTGAAAATCGAAATTCATTGCCAACAAAATTATATCCAATTAAAACTAAATACTAATAGTATCTGTTTTCAATTTAATGTTATATAAATTCATTATTATAATATTTACTCATATAGATTCAACATGGATGGTGGTCATCGTAATTCGTCATTCACTGTATTGTTCATCTAAATTATTGCTCTCACGGTTTTTATTTTTCCATTCACGTTACGCGTTTCAATTGCAATATCCATTAGTTCTTAGATGCTGATGTTAAACAATCTTTTCAACTGTCAAAAGTGTCTTACACGGCGTTACAACTAACAACATTTACGATAATGAGTTGTTGGACAGAACAGAAAAGTAAAAGTTAATCCATGATTTACGTACGTAGACTAGTTCTGTGGAACTAGATTTATTATTCCAGTGCTCGTTGAAAGCACTATCTTGTATGGTGATGAAACAGGTGTAATAAACTGCACACATCCGTTTTAGATTCATTTTGCACTGCATGATGTTTTAATCTCTTTCACTTTGGTATTACAGTTAGTGATTTACCTATGATGTAATTGCGCGTATTATCTACTTTTGAAACGCATGCAAATATTCATAGGCTACCTTTGATTCCTTTTCTTTTGATATTATAGGTACGCATCATGTTGCTGCAATCCTTAATATCAAACCTTTCAAGGGTTTCTAAATAGTAAATACTAATCAAGGAAATGGAAATGCATGAAATCGTAATTAATATGTAATATCAAAGAAATAATGTGCCTAAATATTTAAACAAAATGCATAAGGTCATACGACATCGAAAAAACAATAATGATCTAATTTGTTCTTCTCGTATAAAATTACGTACTTACTCGCAAGCATTTTAATTCATTTCCGCAATCACAATGTTTTTTTGTGTTTTAATTTGCGAGTCTCATCGCAACCTTAATGAGGTTTCCTATTCCTAGAAGGTCGTGTGTATAAATTAGTTTATTTTTTAACCCTCCCCTTCCTTTATTAGAAGTATTATTTACAATAGTGGTTAAAATACTTGTGCTAAATCTTGTAATTAAAATTGTTCAAGACTTTTGAAACATCTTTGGTTGTTTTTCTGTGGCTTTTTTAAAGCGATTACTTTTTGTCGGACTGTTCAGAATCTGTAGTGTTGATATTATCTTAGCGTAGCTTTATTTTAAAAGCGAGCATAACTCAACTGGAAGATACAATCGATTTATTCAAACCTATGAGCATATTTATGATGTATTAAGTTGAGAATTACTTGTATCTATTGGCTTTGGTGTTTACACGGTCCAAGTAATCCAGGTTTAGCTTTATGTAACGAAGGTAGTTTGTATTGTTTGTGGACAATGACACACAGGAAATGGTGTGTCTGCGATTACGTGATAATTAAGTCGAGAATGTCGCTAATTGTGCGCTTACGAAACGTTTCGAAACTATTATAACTTGCATTGGAGATGGAATCTTCATGTCATTTTTGACAATGAATGGGAAATTACATCATCATTTTTTGTGATTTTGTACACTAGATCCCAGATGTGTTAGGTTTACCTCATTTTAGTAGAGTTTAAGTTTAATAGTCTAATATACACGCTAGAAGATCTGTGCCCACGCTAACTTTTAAGACAGACCTGTTTTCAGATAAGTAGGACATATTTTGATGTGTCTAGGGAATGTCTTTCGGTTTGGGTCATCAATTCTCTGATCTTACATAAAAATATTTAAACGTAATGTCCTAATTCTATTAGGTGTTTGACCTGATTTTAGCTAGGAGGTTTAAAAATAAATTAAAAGGTATGTCTACTATCTAACAGTAAATTATTATGACGTAGTTCTGGTAGCTCTGGAATCCCTATTAGCCTGATAGTGCTATAGACATAACAGAAAAATATACAACTAAGTAAGTGTTTGATACACATTGGTTCTTGGTAAGTTAAAGTTACCTAACTTAGTGTAAATTAATCATTTCGAAACATTCTTATCGATGTAGCTTCCCGATTTTTAACGCCTTTGGGATGTGACGTCACGTATGTACCTGCATTATTGACGGAGATAATAATGTAATTAATGAATACCAATTGTGTGTTGGTTTCGAAATGAAGAGTTATCGACGAATCTCCTGCCACTACTGGCGCTGTCTGTATCAGCCCATATACGTCCCACTGCAGGGCACGGGCCTACTCTACAATCGAGAATACGATTGAGAGTGGTTAGGCCATATAGTCCACCACGCTGGCCTAGTGCGGGTTGGCGGACTTACATACCATAGAAATTCTTATAAATCGCTATGGTATGCAGGTTTCCTCACGATGTTTTCCTTCACCGTTTTAGTGCGTGGTGATTGATTATCAATACACACATGACTCCGAAAAGTCAGAGGTGTGTGCCCTGGGATTCGAACCCGCGACCACCGTGAACATGTTGGCCGGCGCGTCTAGTCCGTTTACCAACAGGCCACCACACACTATACTGGCGCTGTGCGTAGGAAATAACGTCAGATACATGTCACAGATAGATATTATAAAACGTAGTTTATTGATACTGATGTATGGAAACGTTGTAGCCATTGCTTAATGGATAATGACTGTTCGCCATTAGAAAATACGCAATCTTTGCTTGGAATAGGTACTAAGTTTTTTATTAAATATTCTTACCAGGATCTTGGCAGTACATACATATGTATGATGCTGAAGAATTTGTTTGTTTGTTACCGTTAATCAAAGGGACTACTGATATTAAGTGTTTTTTTTTATTCTATATTATCACTATAGAAGAATACGTAATTGAATATAAATATAAAATGCAAAAAATTACTACTTAGTTCTCCAGACGATGTTAATAGTCCAGGGAAACTATTTCCATAAGAACACAATATTGTTTGGTACGCACACAAACTTTGATAATAATTATCAGCTTTTGTTTACATTCTCACGATTTTCGATACTCCAAGATAATACTGTTGTAACATTTCCCTTGACATTTATGTTGCGGCGCGCGAGTTGATTAATCTAACAATATCCATCATGTCTGGCTAAGCTGTACCTACAACTAGTTTCTTGTTTTTTTTTTCATTATTTATGTTTTGTTAACTACATCTGAGTAGAATTAAAGCAACCTTCGTGAACATTGATTGATTTAAATTATTTCATTTTTTACGATTATCTCTATGTTTTTATATAACTTACAAATTCTTGTGTGAAATGCGTCATCATTGGTTCGCCTCAGATAACCTGCACTAGTTTAATGTGTAAGGATAAACAGAATGCTTAAAGCGCACATGTAGTGAATGCCCGCGTGTCCCGCATGCCTTGACACAGTTCCAGCGGTACCAACGTCGTTCATTCATAATCACCTGCTTTGGTACTGAACCAGTTAGTCTAATAGCATTAAATACAGGAAGGGACTTAATATGGGTTACTAGATATATGTTTTTATACTCTACTATTAGAGTTCGTGTTTTAAAAATATATCCGCTACCATTGACCTAGTATAAAAAGTTGGTAGTACCAAAATAAGCTTCATTGTTAACTATAGCTTATTGTGCAAAATAGAAAGGAGAAAAAAATTCAAGGACGCCACGCATGTACGCGTGATGAGTCGGCACGTCTAGCGCACTTGAAATTTTCCACAGCACGTAGACATTTTAAGTGAAGTGGCCTCTAAGCAAATGTCAAAACAGTCGAGAAATTCTCAAGAGAGCACATGCGCAATGGGGATCCGATCAATGCACCCCGGCGATTGCGCGCGCCACCCTCACCCCAGCCCGGTCGCAGTCATCTACGCAGTTCGCCACACAAAAACACCACCTTTTATATTCGACTCGCCGCTTTGCTAAAAAATAACAATCAAATTAACAATTTACACACCGCCAAGTGTCAAAAAACGTACAGCAAACGCGAGGTGTTTCGACCGCTGCGTTACGCCTGATTCAGCTCATTAAGGACACCCACACCTTCCGTCCGTCGTCTGCGGATCTCGAGGCAGTCTTGCACCAAGTCGGTTCGGCATCGCGTGACTCATCGGATTATCCCGAAGATTTCGATCGTTTAATTCGTTCCGATAGTGGTATCCGAGACAGCCGGTGTTGTGTAGTAGTGTCTGTAATTAGTGCAAGCTCGGATGCCGGTGGTCCGGCCGCGTGGCATTGATGACGGGGCCCGAGGCTCCTGCTGAGGAGTGAGGAGGGCCGTCAGCCGCAGGGATGGAAGAGTGCGACGCCATTTTCTATGACGACGACGTGGAAGCTCACTGCGATATGGTACGTCCTATACGATTAACCTTGACAAAAAAAACCTTCAACAAGAACTAAACAATGCAATTAGTGCAGCGGGTTGTTGTTGACATTACTTTCGAGCAGCCTTTAAACTTATTGTGGATCTTTTCTGTGATTATATAACACTACCAAATTGTTGTGAAATGTGCATGTCTCTACAAAATGGACGTCTCCAAATTTTTGCAACGTTGCAGAAACATTAAATATTTCCCGATGGCTTGTCTCTTACAAGCCTTGGGTGTGTACTGTGTAGACTGAAGTGTCAATCGATTCGTGTCACAGTGTTGCTGCATTTGCGGCTTTAAACCGCGTGAAACGTGCCAACTTCGCGTGCCGAGATGCGGACATACATAAAATAAAACATATTTTTTTGAATCAAGAATCTTTGATATTTTGTCGTAGCCACGAAGGCATTAATATTGTGAACATTTCGGAGAATTCAAAAGTTTAGAACAATACCATTACAACGTAAATGTTAAAGGAAGTTACCTCACTCAAAACTGAATACCGTTAAACCGTAGAAGTACCGCAAACAGCAAAACTATGGTGGTGAGTTATCGACTAACAGCCGCTGCCAATAAACAAACCCAATCCAAAATTTGCCGTTTTAGATTGACAGCTCAATCGTTTTTCTGATACTATATTGCCAATAATCAACCTCAGTAGTGAATAAACTATGGCAACATGACAGGAGACCAATCGAAAAGTAGAAAACAATTGACAACAAAACAGATTGACTTCAATCTAATTTTTTTCGATTGATAATTGGCATCGGCCGTAAGAGATAAAATGAAACGTGTAAAAGTTATTTCGTTGGGAAACATGTTGTTAATTGGCTGTCAGCTACCAAATTAGTCAATTAAGCGCAATGCGCGTATAGCTAGTAAAACATTCCAGTTAATTGTATATAAATTAATTTCTTCTTCGTTACTTCGCAATTAGTTCTATGAGCCCTTGTCTCTTTGACTATAAAGTATAAATTTATCTCGAGGTTCAGTTTTCATAGAGTTATTTATATTGCTAGATAATACCATATTGCTTTTGCAATATTATACTTATTTTGAAGACCATTTACGTACAGGATGTAAATATAATATCAATATTGAACGGAATGTTTATTAGTTTTTCTTTCTTTGTGATTGTACTCCAAACTTCCAATAAATTATGTAATATGAAATGCATCGATCTAATACTTTTACATAAAAATAAAATTGACTTGCATAAATATAGATAGATTGAAAATGTTTTTTGATTATTTATACTTCACTGATTTGGTCCTTCTCGTTTAAACATCCTTGCAGAACAACTAAAATTACAACTGAACAACTTTAATAACTGTCGCCATTGTTCTGTGAAAATCGTATTTTCGTAGGAATTAGTCTTCATCAATTGTAGCGGGACTTACATGGCATCCGAGATTCATTGTAATCATTATTTATAATAAAGAACTTTTTATTCCTCTAATATCAGGGTTAAACGATGTTGCGCTGCTATTGAAGAAATATTACGTTGCTTTTTTTTATTTTAGTCTTCATTAAAAGGTATATGAAAGGCAGGCGATCAATGCTATTAATTTACAAACAGTATAAACAAGAAAGTAAAAAACAAGTATTTAAAACGTTTCGCTTAAAAGTAAATTATATGAAGATCAATATTGTTTCGTATATAACATAGAAAAACCACTAAACTTAATGCTATCAAAGTAGTTTTGGTCGTTTGTAAAACCTCATAAAAGCGACATGTATTTTAGTAATTGCACTTAATAGCATATCTCGTATATCAAATAAACTTTATACATAATATATAAAAACGGCGAACGAAAACGAAGCCAGATGGTAGGTTTAGTGACTACAAACGCAATGCAACTAAAATTTTTGCAATGAAACAAGACAAAAACAAAACTAACAGTAAAAAATAGTCGCTATTTTTTGCAACTTTAGTTGCATTGTGTCTTAAGTCACTACAACTACCACCCGGCTTCGTTTTCAGTAGCAGTCTTGAATTTGTATTTTCTACAGACGTCACTATATTACATCGTAACAGTAATTCATTTCCCTTTAATTTAGGTATTCAATTTCTCCTTGCTGCTTTTTATTTGCTATACTATTTCAAGCTGCTTGTAATTGTTTCTTACATTTACTTTCAATTAGAAAAATATCTAGACTCTCTGATTGAGTATGGAATTGGAAAACAGGTTCTGATTTACGACCATGTCCAAGTACGGTACATGAAAGCGAGACAAGTGTTCATCCACCCTGCATGAAATCGTTATTAATGCGTCGGAATTATGCACGCCTGTTTTAAAAGTATTGTCCACTTGACTAATGGATGGAAATGGATTTGCATTCATATAGTGCTTAACTGATGAGCTGTGAAGGGGACAAAGAAAGCGAAGAATCTTAACATAATTTCATTGAACATTAAGTTTATATCGAAGACATGGAATGAGAAATCAATCTTGATAGTTCAGTGAATAATGTAGCATCTGTTTAGAATGTTGTTAAAATGAGTTTACAAGAATTTTCCCAAGCTTATACTAAAGACTCCTTTTAAATATCTCAATATGATCCTTCGAAAGAGGCCGTGGGGCTGAGATGTTTTGCATTGTAATTCAGATAAGTCATGGTGAGCGGCGTCGGCCTTTGGGGTGCAACCGTGCAATCATGTCTTATGGTGCAATTGTATGTACAGTAATCTTGAATGACTGCCTTCCGACATAATGACATGTATTTCTTGTGCAAGAATTGTGCACTCTTTGGCAAAATGATCGCAGTAGTATACTATGTTCTATGCGCGTTATGTTCTATACGTAATACATCCCGTTGCTAGGCATTGCTTCTCCTCTACGATTGGAAGGAGATGGGTCTTTTTCCGCCACGCTACCCTGATAATAGTTTTCACCTTCCTGTGAAAACGTAGCCTATTTAAATGGCTATATTAAATATCTTGGACCACTATGGATTGACTTTTATATTGTCTGTGATGATACATTATTGGAAAGTAACGGTATTTGTATTATTATTGATTGGTGCCATAAAAGTAGCGGTACGTAGTTGATACCAATTACAATTCGATTTTCTGCACTATCGTTTAGAACGATCAGATAAATGTTGCGTTGATGTGACCGAAGTAATTTACCGCATGTACAAGAATTGATATACAGTTTTGTTGCATCGATGTGTTGTTTTTCTTCTTATATTACATCATATAAAGATAAAAGCAAAACCTTTCCTCTATTGGCTGTGGTGAACCTTGGAACTACAACTAAAATTTTTAAATATTTAATTTTTTTTCGAGATATGTTGTTATATTATAACAATACGCACGTTCGAAATATAATAGTATGCCCATGTTCAATATGTTATAGTAATATTTTGATAACAACGCTACACCAAATGATCGTAGACAATCTATACGACAAGTAGAGTAAAAGGTAATATCATAACGTTCCTGTCATTTCCGGTAATTTTATTAAATTACATGTTATTTGGCAGCTTTTACTTAGAATAATAATGTCTCAATACATATCTTCACTTTTGCTAATATGTCTACATTTCACGATTTCTATTTTTTACTAAAGTACAGTCAGCAACATAAGTCGCTGAACACTTCACATTTTTTGATAACCTTTTTATGAATTAAAATTTGTACATACTACTCAGTAGTCGTAAAATATAACCTTACTTGTCGAAAAGTGCCATACGATATTTAAAATAATTATTATTTTGGATGATAAAACAATTCCAAATCTCGTGAATGTGTAGCGACTTATGTTGCTGACTGTACCTACGAAACTTATAAATGTGTACGCGAAACCATTCTTATTTATTGGAACTAAATGAAATCTTCTAACATAATACATTAATCAATAATAGTTTAGAAGCTTGAGTTGTTGAAAATTTAAAAACTTTATTATGGACCGCCATTCTTGTGTTAATTCTGTATCAAACAACGCCAAGTATTGAGGATCTTGTGGCTTAGGTACTTTTGTTCAGGTATATATTAAAACTTGTTATACATCAGGTAATATAACAAGATCGTTTCATACATAAACGCAAAATTCCTCATACCTAAATAATAAAGAATTATAGGCATTATTTTCTTCCTCATTTTATATGACTGGTTTTAAATATTAAACTACTGGTACTAGTACTGGTGGTAGGTTTTTCAAATGTGAGAGAGTGCCTTGGTAGGTGCCACATAAATGTCTATTTCCCCTACCAAACAAAAGTGTATACGCACTGTTGTTTTCTGGGTTGATACTTAACAACATATTGTGTACAAGCATTGCTTTGTATTTCATGGTTTTGCTACTGTTCATGAACTGTCGTATCACTTGTCATCAGGCGAATTGTGTGTCTCGCCATTTACTGCAATAAATAAAAACTGGATTAAAAATGTATGCGAAGTTATTAAAAGACATTTAATGCCATTTAATCTCTGTGATTGATCAGTTACACCTGTATCTAAAATAAACCAAGGTCGGCAGAAGTGCAACTGCACAAATATTTCAGCTAATATAAAGTAACGGTTAGTCAAGAATGCGACATTTATGCTCATCAATTTATTACAGCTAAGAATGCAGGCTTACCGTTAAACAGGGTTGATCAGAGGCACCGCCCGGCGCTTCCAAGCTCGCGTTATACACTTAATGGAAACATGTGTACATGAAAATCCAGTATCCAGTACTTGCATTGCTGTTTCGTACGAAACATGTAGCCTCATTACTATTTATATTTTTATCTCTCTCTCTCTCTCTCTCTCATCAGCCACAGAAAGTCCACTGCTGAACAAAGGCCTCTTTCAACTATGTGCATGGTTTATGTGAATTCCAGGATGAATATAAAGAATTAAGAACACTTGATAAAGTTAACTGGTTACAAAATTATACCATACCTTTGGATTATGAAAAAAAAAACACTTTATCATTAAAAAAATGGTTTCAATATACTAATAATAGTAGTAATGTACAGAAGCTAGTTTCTGATTTACGAAAAATAAGTTTTTGTTGCCTATTTTGTAATACCTAAACGTTTCTTAGAATGAAATTATTCACTGGAAACTCATTAAAAATTGTACCAGATAACTTGATACAGACGGGAAAACTAGAGTAGAGTAAAGCGGTCGGAATGAGCAAACAGGCAGAAACTCAGCCATAGACCAGTATATAGGGTAATGTGTCACTACTCACGCGTAGAATGAGATCTTAACGTTCCCTCCTCTAGCAAAGAGGCTTTATTGTCTAGGGTTTCTTGGCCCACTCTCCAATTTGAAAGAAAATGGTTTTACTTTACCTAAACGCGACAATAATTATCTAATGTATAATTATCCTCTCTGAGCAAAAAAGGTTAATTGCAGTAGGGACTAGTTTAAATTTCGTCTTTAGGAGTTGTTACAAAGACTTTGGTGGCAATTAAAAAAAAATGAGGCTTTTAATGAATAGTTCGATTTTTTTCCTTTCATTTATTCTATTTATTCATTTCGGTTTTTATACGAAAAACGTATAAGGGCGGTCTCTGCCAGTCAACCTTTGGGTGGTGCAGAAAGATAACATAGTAGACGCATAAAAAATATTTGGGTTTATAACCATTTACTTCATCAGTTATGTGCCACAGGTTTAAATATTCTCTAAAACAAAATCTTAGTAAGGATGCTCGCAGTACATACTGCATTACATATGCTTTACATCGAGCACAGCACATGAATGTGGATATGTGAATGCTCGTAATATTACTGTGAATGTGATTCGCTTAGCATAAATATGTAAGAGGGTTTGAAATCGTGAGTTTAGTTACAAAATTATATCTCCTTTATCCCTACATATTCAATGAGTTAGAATGTTTAAAGTGGACTCCTGCTATTCATAGCTTGTTATTTTGCTGAATTTCTATATTTGCTTACGTATTATAATTTATAATTTTATAACACCCAACAGTCACATACATAGTCCTGACCCCACATTAAGATCGAGTCTTGTGTCGTGGGTATCAGGAACTACGAGAGACTTTTCGGTCTCACAAACACCCAGACCCGAGAGAAATATTTGTGGGCCGCACAAACATTTCTCTCGGTGCGGGGATGGAACCCGCGGCCTCTCGTTTCACAGGCGGCGTCTTACCGCCTGCGCCACGGAGACTGTCATGTATTAATATACAAATACTAAATATTGATGTATATTAATACGTTAGCTAATTATATTTCTGTATTTCTTTTTCTTTAAGAATAGGCAAATATTATTTATTTTGCTTTGAAGCCTTTTTTTGAGCCTGCTTACGTTTTAGCTTTGCTTATAAACCCTGCTTGAAGGACTAGAAGAGCTCCAAAGCCGAAGAAATGGATTTCAAAACGATTTTTATTAAAAATGAGGTTAGATTGATGATGTTAGATGTTATTAATGTGTTGTTACTTATAACTATCGCTTTTAAAAGTTGCTGTTATATAGATCTAATCAAGATTATAAATGCCCTTTAAAAATGTAACTTGATAACACTTTTATTGTGAGGTCAGGGAGCTAGACGAACGTAATTTTGTAGTCGTAGATTTTTTTATTTTGACTCATTTTGCGTTATTTGGCGCAAATCTGAATTTTATGTGAATGCAACTTTATTATTCTCGACTCCGACTCAAAGAATTATCAGTCGAAACTATGTGAATTGTGATTTAATAGTCGGCGGTAGCTGAGAATAAAAATAAAGATACCTAAATATGAAAACCTCAAATATTTTATCTTCGTTATACATATTATATTATTGATATATCTGGATATGTTTGTCCTTCACCTTAAAACTGCATCCATTAGCCGCTGAAACTCCGCAGCATTTACCAGAAAATGGAAAAGAAGTCTGTCGTCTTACCCATAAGGCACGCTGCCAAAAAATGCATTTCTCTTCCAAATACATGTTTCTTCTGAAGTATTCTGACATATATTTTTAAACGTTTCTTGGAGAGAAATAATAATACGTCGCTCAAAAATGCCTATAAAAATCTTAAGTTGATTATATCCTCTACTCTTGTAGCTACTATGTATATATATACAGTATATCTTTATTTTAAACTTTATAACTGGTAGAGCTAAACTTAGTGACTCTTTTGCTCTATTGCCTGTTCATATCTATTAATGAGATTAATATTAAAATGAGACTTGCCTAACCGGCGTAACAGAACTTAATTGAATTTTCTGTAAAGTTGAAAGGGCCGCTCATCCGGTGCATTCATGATCCAAGCGTTGTGAATGTTCATGGGCGGCAGTGATCACTTATTATCAAGTGACCTGTTGGCTGCTTGCTCGTATGCCGTGACTATGCAAGAAAAGATAACCATGAGTGTTAAATATAACTTACTAGCGGCCCGGCCCAGCTTCGCCCGGGTACAAATAGATTTCTGTACAATAATATGTACGTATTATACATATAAACCTTTCTCTTGAATCACTCTATCTATTAAAAAAACCGCATCAAAATCTGTCGCATAGTTTTAAAGATTTAAGCATACAAAGGGACATAGGGACAGAGAAAGCGACTTTGTTTTATACTATGTAGTGATTTAATCTCTTACATTTACTATAATTTCCATTTACAGGTGTATTTCTAAACCATTTACACAACAGAAGTAATATAAACTGTAGGATAATAGCGAAACTATGTAACCGGTCATCTGTAACGGTTTGATGTAGAGTGGATATATTTCATAAATTGTACCGAGACAAAATGTTAAAGCCTAAGTTCATAATTAGATTTTCAACTAATCGTCCAATTAAATTCCTCTAGTTGAAACATCCGCATTATTCCCGACGACGAAAAATGCTTTAGGATATTAGCAATCATCAATTCGACCCAGAATAGAACATGAAAGACATTAACCAATGTAAAACAGAATTCGGGACTGACTAAATATATTTTTATTAAAGGTAGTGCATTTGGATCTCAATCGAAAATAGAACAAGTTTTAAGACAGGAATATATAAGTGGTACATCTACATTTAAATATTTAACAGCTGTTAATAATTTTATTAATAAGATAATAAGAGTCCAGAACTGTTAATCGTGCTCTTTTATGCTATTTACTAGGTAATGGTATTGTGACCAATATTCAGCTACTTAATGCTATTATTAATTGGAAGAAATACGGTGCCACAGATAGTATTTCTCATCGGTTCGTTATTCAAGAATCAAGCTACTAGCTAATTAATTTTGGAAATGAAGACTAAATTATATTTGTATACTGTATTATAATTACCTATATATTAAAACATTTTTAATTGAGTGTTTATGAGAAAGAATAGTCTCTCGTAGCTTCTGATAACCACGACATAAGACTCAATTGATTTTGATGTGGGGTCAGGGCTATGTATGTGACTATTGGGTATATTAATTTATTATTTATTTAATCATCATACAATTATATGGATCTATAAGCTTTCCTAGTATAAAATAATAGTTCACCAAAATAGTGCACACCATAGTAGAGACGATCAGGTTGCGGTTGCATATCTTCCATTCGCGGTGAGATTGCGGCGCCGCTGATTACACGAGTCATATCCAGCCTTAAATACCTTATCACTGGAACTCCCGTAATAACCATTCTCGTAAACTTAACTGTATTTATATTTACTGTGGTATTGTTTATAGACGAGACCGAGCCTTACATCTAAGCTTCACGAAACGTCTTCACACAAAATAATTTCCATCACATTTCCAACTAGCATATTTTTTTTAGTTCCTGCTTCTTAGACGTATCCTAACTACTCAACTCCACTGGCTCATCGACCAGAAGTGGGTCTTGGCCTCCGAAATGAGAACTCACCTATCTCTATTCGCCGCCACCTCTCGCCAATTACTGACTCGAAGTTTGCGCAGGTCACCTTCCACGGAATCGCTCCAGCTATACCTGGGCCGACCCACCGGCCGTCGACCGGTTGGTCGATCCAAGTATGCTTCCTTTACTTTCCGATCCTCTCCCATCCGCTAGAGATGGCCAAGCCAGCCTTTATCTCTCCGATGATGATGTCTTAGACGTATCCTGCAGGCATGTATTTCCCAGAATATAAAGAAGCTTCAAAGATTTTAATATACATTATTTCAATACAATTTCATTAAAATAATATTAACCATGTCTTGGTATTTCTAGGAATACGATTTTGACTGACTCGGTAGCGCAGTTCTACTACGGTATTGTTACAAAAGTATGGTCTTTGGTTCGAATACCAAGTCGAGCAAAGCGATATTAGATTTTTCTATTCATCACAAAGATTAAAATATCTAAATTCATTATCAGCGTGGAGTGTGGAATTTGTGCCCGATATGGCGAAATGCTCGTCTATATCACATCGTCGCGTGGGACGGAAAATACAAATCAAAGCGTGGGTACCTGGTTGTATCTCTGACTACCCTTTCTGGGAAAAAGACGTGAGTTTATGTAAATATGTGTGTACATTTTACTCAGCTAGTTCACGAAAAAACACTCAAGCATTTCATGTAAGTCAAGGATATTTAAGCACTTAGGTTAAGGTTAAAAGAAAGTTTTTATGTAAACATCGTTTGCATTTGCGTGTGAAAATATATTTTCAAGGTTACTGTGAAATATTCGTCCTTAGGAATTTGTAGATCGAAATAATTTCTATTGTGTATATTCTTACGCCTAAAGATTTTAAAAATAAAGTTTATAGAGCCTTCGAAGCAGCAGGCAATTTAAATATTCCTCCACAATTAAGTAAAGTTGTTAAGTTACCATAACAGGCAGTAAAAGTAAACAAGGCTGTTAAATGTATGTTCTTTTGTTGATCCCATCACACTACTTTCCTTTTTACGCAGCCATTTTTGTAAAGCGCGCGATACCAATCTAATAGGTTGGCGCGGAAATCGAATTTAGTTTGGCGTTGAAGAAAAGCTATTGTGCCTGGTGTGACCTACAATAGCGGTAATGTGATAGTAGCGCAGTCTCTAGGGATGGCAGTGTTCGTGAGGAAATTAGTTCAAATGTTCGTAGTTTTACCTCAAGTAAGTATGTATAAGACATACAATCGTCGTTTAACTTTTTATAAAAGAGTTGAATGTGTTATAATTGTCTTGCAAATTCAAGTTAAGTAGGTACATAAACCTTGCATTAAATGTTTTTTAAAGTAATTTAAAGGACTGAGTCGCAACAAATAACTAGTAATTGAACCGCATTATAAAAACATGGGAGATACTATAATGTAGTTATACTATAGAAAACAAAGAAAATGGTGCCGGGCTAATAGTAAATCAGTTTTTTCCTAAATTGCTTTTACATTTCGCCTAAAAGGTTTTCTTCAAACCTTTACATTGAGAAATCAGAGATACTTGAGAAATTACCGAAACTAAATATTTTTATATAAATAAATTAAAGTCTTTTTAAAGCAACGATGACATTTACAATTTTCAGAAACACAATAACGACAACATCGTAAAAAAATATGAAGAAGTTGTATAATAATGTATTACATAACTTAAAAAAATCCGACACCGTTAAGGGGTAACTCAAGTGATTTAACCTGACTGACCTTAAACTTAACAACTTGCCTCCGTCAAGCCGTAATTCCTTTGCACGCATGACTCTCAACACGACAGCGCTGAAGTGAAAATTATACATTTAATTCTGTATTATATATTTACAGTTCTGGAAAACGATTTCTTTTTAATGTGATCTGCGTAACTAACACATATATTCTATACGAAATGAGTATTGTATTTTTTTATTGCAATAAATGGCGAGCATGCGGTTCGCCTGATGGTAAGCGATACGACTGCTCATGAACAGTGGCAAAACCAAACGGCACCATTTCCATTTAATTTTCAGCTTCCATTGATCTGATACATAAGATGTTAAGTCTCAATATATCCAGTAGTCTAGTTACTCTGGCAGCAATGTCGTTCAATCCAAAACACAACAGTGCATTTGTACTGCTGTTTGGCGGTAGAAATAGACATTTCGGCTTCTTCTGCACCGGCTCATAATTTTCTGCTGACAAATTCTCGATGTTTACTTACTTAATTTATAATATTATAATTATTTGATTGATAGTAGTTAAATGTCTTATAAGATATGACAGAAAAACAAGATATTATACTATATTATTTTACATATAATTATGGCACTGTTCATGTTAGCCAGGTTTTGAGTGGAATTCAATAATTAATTTTCGAACGATGTGGATTGAAAATTCTGACGAAGCAGAAAGTACTTAGCTCACTAATTAGGTTTCGGGTCATCGTTTAATCTTTAATTTAATGTCCAACCTAGTCGACCTTAATTTGATCACGTATCTATTAACCAGGTCCTCCGTGCGTCGAATTGGACGTGGCAGCCCTACTGTAAATTTTACAGCATATTATGCCATTTAACGGGACTCTCCCATTTTTAGTGCTCTTTTTTTTAACTAGATTTTATAAGAATTATCCGCTCCTGCATCAACAAATACAGGGTATATCAAGACTGCTACCGAAAACGAAGCTGGGTGGTAGTTTTAGTGACTTCAGACACAATGCAACTAAATTTTGTGCAAAAAATTGTGACGAATCTTTTTACACGCTTTATATTAGCTTCACTTGTATGTTTGTATGTTTGTATGTTTGTATGTTTGTATATTTGTATGTTTGTATGTTTGTATGTTTGTATGTTTGTTTGTAACCGACTTCTTTGGGCGCGATTTTGACCCACTTTAAACGGCCAGATTTCGTTCAAATTTTGCACACCTGTCAAAGACCGATGACAATACAATAATTCGATTAAAATATATAATTATCCTGATTAGATTCGCCAGGATTAATTATTCTTATAATTGATGACCATTGCTACATTCATCGCTAGATGGCGTTAACATTGTATTCTTCCAAGAAGCTTATACCCAAATGGAGATTGCATTCCGTATAAAACACTGAAGCACAAAAAGGAGATGTGCTATCTTGGGCCGTTTTGTGTACGTCTAATACAAATTCTAGAAAAAAATGTGGAATTCAAATAAAATACATTTAGATTTCTTGGACAACAGGGGGCTTTATACAAAAATGTGATTGTTTTAGTACAGAAGCAATATTTTCTTCTATAATCGGTCCTCCATGATGCCTAATTGTCATTTCGTTCAAAAATGCGCGAACCCACTATCTTTAACTTGAATATGTCTTATTTTTAAAACCCCCCTACAAATTATAATTATTGTCTATATTTCTTTTTCTATATTCTTCGCTTTTTAAAAGACGATATATGTTGTTGAAGAAGTCACTTTTATTATTTTATTTATATTACATGATTTTAGTTTAAGAACGATAATGTTTAACTTGACAGCAATTGCAAAACTCTGTGTTATTCCATTGGTGTTATCTGTCTACGTCTGTGGCCGTAATTCGTATTATTTTTTATTATTCGCATACATTTCGCAAATGTGTATTTGCTTCTCTGTTAACCTGGCTTTGTTTTATGGATTCTGATTCTCGGAGATGATATATCTTGACGTTTCAACGCAATTACTAGTTCGTATTTTGGTGAGTAAACATATATATTATTTAGAATGCCACATGTAAGTAATACTTTTATGTTTTTCTATGTTCATATTTCTCTTCTAACCCACAATTCTACTTTTCAGCACATCAAAAGTGGCGCTTTGCTTGAATTGCACTTCTGCAATTGTTGTGAAATGGTTGAATTGCACTTCTGCAATCAAAAATTGAAATGGATTCTATCATTCAACAGAATCTTAGTAATTACATGGGATGCCAATTCACTCTTGTGTAGAGTATTTCAAAACGTTTTATTGCTGAAATGGCAGAACAAGAAGTAAGTATTCTATTTTCTTCATTAACTTGGGAAATGTATATTTTATGCCAATTAATCAAGGTCAATACAAAGTATGGAGTATTACAAAAGTATTCATGTTAGAGCTGAATTGCATTGTGTCCACAGGACAAGTCTACTAGTACATAAATATGTAAGAAGTGATATTTTATATATTGTTGTTTAAATTGTTAAATGAATTACATTTTCTTTTATTTCCCTCTGGACACTCAAATGATCTTGTGTTATGTATAATATATTATATTATTTCCATAATAACAACACTATGTCTGATGGTAAGCACAAATGCCGTCCAGGCGGAATATCTAATGGCATCAGACGACTGTCCCAAGACATTTCATACAATTATCCGGCCGGCCTGCTAAGATGCTTCTTTAAACAATAGTGAAAAGACCTGGGATCATAGGAAGAAGGGAACACATGTGACTGCAAAGAGTTATTTATCCATCATAATTCTTCGATAACTTCAATATTAAATCTTTTTTATTTTGTTTTAGCTATCAGAACAAGCAATTATCTGTACAAACTGCTGGCTGCAAATAAATCAAGCTGTAGACAATGAGGAAGATTTTATTCCAACTCCGCCGTAAGAAGATTGTATCAATTTCGATTCTTTTGGACATATATAACACCAACAAGTGCTTCATGTTGAAAGGAACATAGCTGCACACTGGATAGTGGGTTGCTGTACTCATACCATGATCATACTGTGGTATTTAGCCTTTAGGTTGGGCTAGGCAATAGTACAATATCATCGGAGCATCGGCATTGTTCCTAGATGTTTTGACTGGAGATTATTTTTAGGCGAATATAAATAAAAAATATAAAGCAAGATCTGGTTGTACTTTATTGTCCTTAAGTTTTGTTTAATTTTAGTTTTCTTTCATCAATTAATCCTACTTTTTCCTTATGTGTGCTCAGAAATAACCAGTTAGAATTAATGTCAAATACATTATTTGAAAAATAATATCTTAGAACTTAGGATAATATTATTTTTATGTATGCAGAAGTCTAATATACCAAAGTATATTAGACTTCTAGGGGTAGACCAAATATAATGTTTAAAATGTTAGCTTGTACAGAAATGATTGCTAGTAAGTTCTTTTACTAAACATTAAGGTATAGAAATAAACATGGCTGCTATCAGATTCGATCCCATTTTTATAGCGTATTCATTTGTATGGACTATAATAACTAAGAGCTTATTAAGTGCATATGCCTAATAATAAAATGATTATTTATTCATATGCACATAGGGCACACCTCTGACTTTTTGGAGTCATGTGTGTATTGATAGTCAATCACCACGCACTAAAACGGTGAAGGAAAACATCGTGAAGAAACCTGTATACCGTAGCGATTCATAAGAATTTCTAATAAGTAAGTCCGCCAACCCGCACTAGGCCAGCGTGGTGGACTATATGGCCTAATCACTCTCAATCGTATTCTTGATTGTAGAGTAGGCCCGTGCCCTGCAGTGGGACGTATATGGGCTGATACAGATGCTAGCAGTCGCGACAAGTGATCAGTCTGTGCCATGCTGTATCTCATGCCTAGCAGATTTTTATTGTGGATTATTTAAATAGGTTGTTTAGCAGGTATTATGCACCGCACTTACGGCCAGATATAGGTACACTTTCTTAATATTAAATAACTATAAACATGACGAGATTCTGACAGACTTGTTGCAATTTATTGTATAGACATTATGTTATATTATATTAGATGATCAATAAAGTATGATACTAATTCCGTTGACGTAAAAACATTTACGAGTTATATAGAGTACAGTAATTTATAGCACAGACGACTAAAAATAATATTTGATTTATAGGAAAACGAATTACGACTTGATATTTCATAAATGTCAAGTTTTGACATCGGTTGTCAAACATGTCGTTTCAGACGCCATATTGTCCTCTTGTAGTGTTGCTGTTCTTGGCTTGGTATTTATTTTTGTATAAAGTTAATATGCAACGTATAATAGTATTTCATACAGAAATCGAATGCCAATTTCCCTAAGTAAATTTGATGTAATGTACTACAAACGGCCCAAGGTCCATACATTTCTGGCCCATCTCCTTTGACCTTGAATGCAATCGCTGTTGCCTGCTATCCTTTTCTTTAGAGTGACAATGAATGAAGTTCACGTGAAGTTCATTCATTGTTACGCTAAAGAAAAGGATAGCAGGCATCAGCGACGTCATTCATGGTAAAATTTTTGTGCTTCACTTTTATATACGGAATGCAATCTCCATTTGGGTATAAGCTTCTTGTATTCTTCAAGTGTCAAATGTTACTACTGACCAACAGATGGCGTTATTGATTGGAAATACAGCCGTAGATGGATGTTTTTTAGTCAAAACAATTATATAATAGTTAAAAAAAAACTAAAATACACGCTTTAATAAGATAAACAACTAAAAAAGTAAAAATAATTGATACTGAATTTAAGATAAGAAAATGGAGTAAAATACATATATTTTATTGTTACAAAGCGTGGGGTGCAGGAGGATAAGTAATTGTTGTAAACACCCCACGCTTTGTAACAATAAAATATATGTATTTTACTCCATTTTCTTATCTTAAATTCAGTATCAATTATTTTTAGTTTTTTAGTTGTTTATCTTATTAAAGCGTGTATTTTAGTTTTTTTTAACTATTATATAATTTGTTATTTTTTTCTATCCTTGTATTAGGATGGTAAATACATAGGTTTTTTCTTAAATAATAGGGTACACCCTTTTATTTTTAAAGACGCTATGGTATGCAAAGCTATAAATTATTATTTTAGCAAATACTATGGATTTACCACTCAAAATGGACGATATTTAAAAAATAATAAAAAAAATTGTCACGTTTCTTAGTGAAATTTTTAATTGCATTGTGTTTACAGTCACTAACACTATCACTTGGCTTCGTTTTCGGTAGCACTCTTGATATACCCGGTATATCTCAACATCAAAATATTTTAATACGATTTTGTATGGATTGGTAAATTTCTTTAATACAGTATTTTTGTAGAAAAAATATAATCGCACAGAGAGCTATCCTAATGTGAGTGGCAACCCTACTCGAAACTACATCGTATAAGCCACTTTACGGGATTCAGCATTTCGCAATCTACTTTAATTTCAGATACTCTTACTTAAGTTCCTTTTCTTTTTCCAATTGTAGAGAGAATTCAATGCAAAACGTAGATATTAATAACGTGCATTCATCAGTACTGATTTATAATGATACATTTTCATAAGATATGGATACAATTGTTGCAATATCATTCTTAAACTTAATAAAATGGTGTTAGTAACACTTTTTGTCAATTTTACATGCCCTCATGATGTTCGCAACAATACAGACGTTACGAACAAAGTAAAGTCGCTAACATGGAAGAGAGAAAACAGTTTTTTATTTCGTGGCCACTACAGATGCGAAGGGATGTCGTATCAGTAAGAGTATTTTAACATCTATGTCACGCTGAATGCTCTGAAGAATTGTTCTATTTGATCCACTTCTCTTAGTTCCTTAACAGAACAATGTATGCTGGCGTGCAAAGCCATAATTTTATCGTAAAACCATCTCGATGCAAGCCAAAAGGTAGTCCAATTGTTTTTATGCCATGCCATCGAACGATGAAATTATTTGCCAGCACACGTGTTTTGTCCTTCCTATGATCCTGGTTCTACCGTAGCATAAAGAAGCATCTGTGAAGGCTGGTGAATGGTGATGATATGATAACTGTATCGAGCGGCATGGGACCCCCATCTGATGTCATCGATACTCTGTCTGAAAGGCTTACTTTTACTTTAAAAAAATTACCTACTGCACTGAACAAAATCAATAAATGCAATTTAAAGATAATAATCAATTGATTTCTAATAACATTAATAATAAAACGTGGCAGCCCTATCAATCGCTTATAATCGTTTTACGGGAAACACCAATTGTGCGCAAATAATGTGCGAAAATGCTTTGTGGCGCCATGAACATTGTTGCGTAGACGAACCTCTTCTCATGGTGTTTGATTGAATCGGCGGGAAAGCCAAGCTATTGTATTCAGGTTTTTGTTCTACTGTCATTCATCAAAGCGTTGAGAATTTCATTATAACTGTCATTCAATAGTCAGTACGTTCAAAGTATTATTAGACGTATAATTATAACAGCTTCTAATAGCAATGTATTATTAAATTCAACTTAACCAAAGGGCATTTCTTAGTAAAATGCTAAAAACTTTGATCTTATCATAGAAATGTGTATTAGCTACCATCACAAGATTAAATTTCCTTTCCCACGATTTAGTATTGAAATGTTACTAGATACTGTAAAATATAAAATTTATGCAGATTGTTGCATAAAACTAGTGCTAAGTAGGTATTAAGTTATGCTGAAGTTGATTTTTGTACTTTAACTTAGCTTTTTATTACATACAAAGTAAACTACACGTAAGACGTCTTGAATGAGTATAGCTTTTTATCTGATAATCTCTGGTCGGGCAAGTGGAAATCATATTTCCTGCATGCTGATAGTTATCCGGACGAATAAAAATATCCCATAACCAGTTTTGCATAGACAGTTCTATTTTTCTTTTGGGTTTGAACATCGACGGCGTGTCTGATGTCCTCTTTGCGTTAATTCAATCCAGAGCGGCGTAAGTTCTTTGTAAAATTCGCATAAATTATACGGCACCTTCTCTTCGTTGTTACTAAAAAATAATCTTATTCCTTCCGAGCGTACGTGGGACTACTGTGGTATGCTCATTACCATTGAATCAACCAGCAGTTTCGTACCACACGTGCGCGTGAGAACCATCAAACAAATGAAGACACTGTGGGAGTGAAGTTACGAAACATCATGGGCAAGCTTGTTACACTTTCTATATGAATCCCATATGGTAGATACCACCCATGAGCCATGTTAATTAATGATGATTCAATATACACGTACTTGCACTCGTAAAAATAAACAGAAATGTCTATATTATATTTGTTTGTTGTTATTTTATTAAGTAGAGTAACAGCGCATTTGCTCCTTGAATTGTAAGGGTAAAGTAGTGCACTTTATGTAAAACATGAAAAGGTCTGTAAAACAGCACGTCGGAAATGCAGGATGAGAAGTTTAGATCCGGTCTAGCTTTGGTAAATTTATGGCTTTAATCTAGACTCAAACTTCTGACATTAAGCCTTCATTATTTAAGACTTAACGGCTGTAACTACTTTAAATTACTGGGATAGTCTAAGAACACGGGTATTCAATTACATTTAAGTTTCTGGCTGAAGTTTTATTGGAATATTTTTAACAAGTAATTTTAACTTAAAATATAATTAAAATTACGTATAAAAACCATAGATCTACATTCAAAAAGCCTTTTAAGTTCTTTCGTATTTTATTACATCCGCTTAGGAAGAGAAAGAGCAAATAATTATTAGCTATTAAAATTGTAGAGAATACTAACATATCAATAAATAAAATATATTAATATGTCACTGATAATATTAATTGGTCGTTTGCAGCAACACACTCGACATTTCGCATTTGTACTGCAGAGGCCATTTGGAAAAGCAATTAAGGATTCTCTGGTAATTGGCGGTAGTAATTGATTCTCTAATATCTTACTTAGTGGGAACTAGGTTATAAATTTCTCCTTTCACGTCGTTTTTCCTTTACCCTGAGGGACGTCAAACCCTAGGAATTACTTTTTCCTTTCACCATAATTGCGTTAAGCTTTTTGGCTTCATTAACAGTGTTCATTCCGTTTAAAACATAAAAGTTTGGTATCGTGGAGGCTTCGCTCAAGTTTTTAATAGCTGATTTGGTTTAAATTACTTATATATAACCAAGGACGCAGTATATGCCACTGTTAATTGCCTTTTATTGGGGTTATGTTCTAATAAGATTACTACGCTTTCTGCGTATTCCAAGTTTTTAATCAATTCGTCTATTCAGTAATATCATAACGTGTGTCATCTTTTAACGTCCTCCAATTAAATACAAAACTGTAACTAATGCTCGACTAATTTTATTTCTGCATTATAGTTGTTCGTAAGAAGGAAGCAAACATATTCTTGCCAAATATGTCACGATGCCGTCACTCTAATGCAAGTCGCAGGCTATTGTTTAGAGTAGGTATCCGCTTACAACATAACTGACGGCACACCTGCTTATAACGTATGTTACTTTTATTATCTGTGCATCTTTTTGTGGTTGATAGAAATATTATTACGGAATTAAAATGTATCTATTATTGACCTATTGGCTGCAGACTGTAGTGTCTTTACCTTAATTCCCATATTATACTTGTCTATTCGCTAAACGTGATTTCCTGTGGCTTATGATGATTTAGGAAGTTCAAGTTCTTTAACAGATATTAAGCAAAGTGAAGAATTTTATAAGTAATGTATCAACTAAAACGTAATGTTGAATGTAACGCTCACTCTGTGCACTCACTTAATATACATAAAATATTTTTACATTATTTAGTAAAAGGTACTTTATTTAGGATATTTCCTAATTCTTGATGAGTTCTTGATAAGTCGTTTGCACATCGTTATAATACCACTATCTTTGTTTTTTTTCCTTTCCAAGTTGATTAAGTTTATATATTGCAACATAAAACTCGGTTAAGGGTAAGAATAAGATAACTAATATTGTGCTGAAAAAAATACTTGAATAAATGTATAATTAACAAAATTGATGTTAACTATTGTTATCTTTTAAGATAAGATATTATTAACTAATTTCAAGTTTAAACGGAAACCAAATTAAAATTACTGAGTTCATATTTTTATTATAACAGCCTGGCTGTATTTAATAAGTGTATTTGCGCAATGTATCTAAAGAATAATCCAACTCTAAAAAAATATGAAAGTTAGGTTTTAAAAACGACATTAGTAATCAAATCGGTTTAATAATTTATTTAAACGTACGTTAAAGTGTGTCAATGTTAACGATATTATTGAAAATCAACAAACCGTGTACCGTGTCGGTTGACAATTACGTAACTTACACTTCGTTCACGCCAAGGACTGTGCCTTAATTTCCTTGTAAACGCTAATCGATATAAAAAGTCTTACGTATTAATATACCTCAGAACATCGGTTGTGTCATTTTTGCTTTTTTTGTAAACGCTGCGTATTATATTACAATACAATTAGTTTCGTCAATATTTAATGTTGGTATTGGTTCCGAAAAAGTAATTTATTCAATTTACAAGCTCCGTGTCACAGTTGGTTAGACGCCGAACTGTTGGGTAGACGAATATTTTTTAAGGAAATTTGGGTCTACATGTTAGTCAGATCGAAAAGTCTTGTGATACTTGTTCCCTGATAGCCATGACGCAAGACTTTATCATCATCATTAGCCTTTTGTTTTCCACTGATGGACATATGCCTCCTCCAAATTTCGCTATTTCGCTCTGTGTTTAGCTTATCGCATCCAGAATCTGCTTGCGACCTTTTGCAAATCGTCATTCCACCTAGCTGTAGGGTGTCCTACACTACGTTTGCCTAGCCGCGTCGCCACTCAAGAACACGTTTAAACCAACGGTTATCGTTTAATCGACAGATCTGCCAACATACCGCCACTTCAGTAGCCCAAACACGAAAAACTACATAATTCGTAACATACTCGTAAACTTATCGAGTTCTCGATACTTTACTGGTTATTACTTATTCATACTACTACTACTTTATTGCATAGTAATCTTAGAATAAATAGACTTCTTGCTATCAAACGATTTTAGTTGTTGAAATGTTGACTTATCTGTTGTCATAATTAATGATTAACAGCGTAACAAGCTTCGGATGTTCCATCCACAAAGTGAGAAATTACTAAATAGAAGTTGCAGGTGGTCATAGAAATCTGCGAGAAAGTCTTTATCAGTAATGGACTTCTTGAGGCTTAAGATTGGATGAATAAATAGTCGATAAAATTACCCATACTTATGAATTTTATTTTAAGCATAACTATACTTATTCAGAAAATGATTCTCGTTCAAAAAGTAACCCACTTCTTCCTTCATAGGGTCACTCTGAGTCGAAGGGTGCAAAGAAGCGGGACAAGAGCACCAGTGGGAACGGCAACAAGCCCAGCCGTGGGGTGGCCACGTCGTTCGGCTTCCGTCGGCGGCCGGCCAGCACCTCGCGCGCCGACGACAACGCGCGCCGCAAGCAGAAACCACACGACAAAAATGGGAATGGAGGTGAGTTTAGACGTATCGTGGAAGTTAAACAGAAAGAAAGGTTGCAGGAAATCAATTTTCCAACTCCTCCTATTAATTTAACTTTCTGATTAATTTCGTTGCGGGTTAAAGACAAGTTAGACATTCCCGGAGACTCGCCGAGCTTCAATGCTCGGTGTCATTACATTGCGTGCCACTGTTGATCCTGGCTTACAGGAGTTGCAGTGGCGGGTGTGAGGGCGGGACAGTCTCCAAAAAAATCAATGTTGGAGTATTAATGGAAATTGTATGAAGAATAATTATGTTTAGCATTGGACTAAAATGAAGTGCGTGGTGGCCTGTTGATAAACGGACTAGACGCGACTGCCAACATGTTCACGGTGGTCGCGGGTTCGAATCCCAGGGCACACCTCTGACTTTTCGAAGTCATGTGTGTATTGATAGTCAATCACCACGCACTAAAACGGTGAAGGAAAACATCGTGAGGAAACCTGCATGCCATGGCGATTCATAAGAATATCTATGGTATGTAAGTCCGCCAACCCGCACTAGGCCAGCGTGGTGGACTATATGGCCTAACCACTCTCAATCGTATTCTCGATTGTAGAGTAGGCCCGTGCCCTGCAGTGGGACGTAAAATGGGCTGATACAGAATTGGACTAAATGTTGATGAAGTAGATCAATATTTTGCTGGTTGACGTTAAGTAAGAAAGGTTGCAGGAAGTCTTATAGGTTCACGTAGAAATCATTGAAGGAGGGTATGTTTAGCATTGGACTGAATGTATATGAAGAAGATCAATATTTTGTTGGTTAACGTTAAAGCTGTATACGTCTGTATTGCTGTAGTCAATGTCTTTTGTAATATCATAGTACTAGATCTTCCAGGTGCCTTTGAGTTCAAATGCCTTGTCGTAAATTGTCATTGCAAAATATATACTCCTTTAGAACGATAATTATGGCGACTAAAAGTATCAATTTAGTTAACAACAGGAAATACCACGAAGATGGAATGGGAGCAGTAGTAATATTGACAAGAATCGCGTTGAATATGATAGCGTTATTACTAAATTGAAATAGAACTGTACTGTTATGATCATGATACTAGGCTTTTTAGTTAACTAATGTAAAAATAGTTTGCTAAGCCTTTCTTTCTTCGCGAATTAATGTAACATAAGTCGACTATGATATGCTATTTTACTGTTACCTCTACTTGCTATTATTATATCAAATATACTCATGGGCGTAGCCAGGGTGGGGCAGAGTGGGGCGCTTGCCCCACCCTGGCTTTGACCTGTAAGGTACCTAACCAACTCTAAAAAATAAATTATCTAGGTAAAGTACTAGGCAGGTGAGCAATAACAAAGTATTTAGGACAATTCGAATTATAAACACAAATACAGGGTGTTATAGAAGAATACCGTGGGTACAATTTGCTAATTACATATGATTTAAGGCTGCTGCCCCACCCTGATCCCACTGCTGGCTACGATCATGAATATACTTGAAAACCCGTAAATGTGCTGGATGCAAGCTGTTTCTAATAAATATAAAATAAAATAAATTAATAGTATATTTACCTCCCAATTTTTTGTCAGGTTCGACGGAGGACCTACGTGCGGAGGAGGTGTTGTCGGGACGGTCGACGCCGCTGGCCCGACCACGCAAGGAGACCGCAGGGCAACCGCTGCGCACCAACAGGTAAACCTGATCAATACGGTTTATTTGCTATGACGTCACCACAGTGACGTATGTATGCTCAAAGGGGTTGGCGAATATGTACTCTGCCAGTGTTTGCTTATATAATGCTGTGGGGTATAAACTATTTTTATATTGAGTTTAATAATGTTGAGCTACGTGGGCAAGCGTTATGCGTTCGATTCCTGCATCGACACATATTTTTATGAAAATGGAGTCAGCTGTGAATAGCGAGGCCATGTTCGGTCATGGCATCAACAGCTTTTGGTATGAATTAGTTGTTCTGTTAAGTTTGTTAAAATCAAAATGCCTCACGGAATTGTTGATGGTTGGTTACGTCTACGAAGAACTTGTCGTAGAAAGAGGATGTAAATAACAATTTTAAATCATATCCCAAATGAATCCTGATTTAATCGAAAAATCTCACGATCAGCAAAATTCAAAATGTTAATGACATTCAATGTCTATATCCGCACAATAATAACATTGAGATATTTATAACACACGTTTAAATCGACAGGAAAACATTTAATGCGCTTGATTTATACCTAACATTAGAAAGTGTTGTAATTTTATGGTAATGCCCTCCGGCTCTGATAGCAAATCAAATTGCAATGGCTCCATATAGACTGAGCAAGTAGTTGCTCTTACTTTTTGCGTAGGCGTTGTTAATATGGAACCGTGTATATACGATGTTTATTTTTCTAATGGTTTTGTTGTTCGTTTTTATTTATTAAATACTAGCACCTTTAATGTTATATTTTGATATAAATAGATACTTACGTATAAAACTTGAGTAAATATCTCTATTGGTGCTTCAACATTCTAATACTAAATAGTAGAGCTCATACAAATATTTTTTTTTTAATAATGGTTTATATCTTGCAATTTGTAAACTATTTTTTTTTAATAATGGTTTCTTAGATTTACGCGAATGTTACACATTGAAATAAAACAACATTAATACAATACAAATTTAACAATTTACAATTTACAATTTTACAATTATTAATTTTTTAAATTAATAATTGTAAAATAAGGGTAGTTGAATTGTAACAGTCACAGAGCGGACGTCTAATACCTCAGTCCGCCCCGTGACCACGAAAGCTGTAAAGTGATCGAAACGTCGGGAAGTTAAAAATGTAAAATTAAACTAAATTCGCGATAAAATCCGTAAATAATAGTTTTATTTCAATATTTTTTTTTATTTATTTATGTCAATACCCCAAGACAAATACTTGTGTGACTCACAGGTATTTTTTTCAGGCCTAGAGGGTTACTTTATGATCCGAAACGAAGTTCGAATGTTCGATGCGATTTTGCCTTGGTACTCCACAAAATATTCAAATCCTCTATGATACGTCGTAACTCGTACCATAGACTAAGTTCGGAATTAATGATTAGTATCATAAAGATACTACTTATTTTTTGGTGTGAAAAACTGATTGATACCTTACTTCAGAAGTCGAACTTTCGAACATTGTAACTTGATTCCGGGACATAGAATAACCCCCTGAGCGTTTATGACATCGAAAATTCTCCCATAGTACTTGATACCTTACGACACGAGACTCGATCTTAGTGTAGATTCAGGACTATGTATGTGACTATTAGGTGTTTATTATTATTTATTCATTTAGTTCATACTTCTATGCATAAATAAATAAATACACCCAACAGTCACATACTTAGTCCTTTCCCCCTACAAAGATCGAGTCTTGTGTGGGTATCAGGATTCAGGAACTACGAGAGACTTTTCGGTCTCACAAACACCTGTATGTAAGTTTATTTATAGTATAAACATTTCTCAACCATCTGACGATGGCTGTACAATATATAAAACCCAACTAACAGTCATTACAGAAACGTGTAATTGTTCAGGTTCGGTTTCAGACAACAGCACGCCAAGACGGCGAAGGTGGGTGACGTGAGTGTGGCAGCGGAGCACGCGTTCGGAGCCCCGCATAAGGACAAGGAAACCGCCATTAACAATAATGCACTAGGTACGTGACTTGTTATAACTCTCTGATGCTCAAGCTATATTGAAGAATCCAAGATTTGCAGTATAGGAGCAAATTGTACTGAAAAATTAAAAAATGCAATTTTTCTTTACGAAAAATATGTGTATCAACTTATAACTGCATAGCTCGAGTCTCGTCTGCAAGGATGAGTGCGGGTTAGCGAACTTGACATACCATAGATTTTTTTACAAATATATTTCTCATAAGAAAAACGAAACACCGTGCATGTTTACTTACGTTTTGAAAAGATTATCAGAAAATTGTGTATAAATTTTATTTGAATTTAGGACATCAAAATTAAGATTTGAAAACTTGCGACATTTGACATGTATTCCTAATTTTCTAATGAGAAGTATATATTTTGTCGAATTTTAAAGCAACCAGGCAAGTTATTCGAAAGATAACACTGTAAGAATACTGCATACTACAGATATCGTTACCAGATATCCATAATAGATCAGCAAGATGGACTGCGGCCTGAACCATTATAATCAAACCATTTATTGTAGAGGTTACTCGTGCTTATGAGTGGCACATATGCGGAGAAAACTCAATATAAAAAATACAAGTCAAGACCAATATTTTGTTACGTACAAACAAAATATAAATTTTTTCTAAGTGGCAGTTCCCAGACTGGTTTTCTACCAAACATCCGGAATAACTGCTTTAATATTAGAGAAATTAAAAGTGGTAGTTGTTACATAATAAGCAACATTTTAAACAACGGAAACAGTAATTGATTTGTTGCACGTCAACCTTGTTTTTAAATTCAATGTAGGAAATAAACATACTTAAAAATATAAACATGAAACCAGAAAATGTAAATTAAAGAGTTCCATATTATCGCTTCAGATTTCTGAAGGCATGTATGATTGTATGTAGGTAACTTTTCTTACTTTCATGTTTGTATATAAATAATACCTGATAGACCTAGGTAAATTTCACAAAGTATACCAAATCTTACCGATAACGATCAAGTAAGCATTTCACAAGATTATATCATAAATCATAAAAACATTTTTGAAGCATTTTTTAAATTGTCTCTATTTCTGCTATCCATAATGCCATCAATTAAGTAGACGAAGTAGTAGCAATTCATTAGATTTTTTAAATTATAATCAAATAAAAAAATCTTAGGTGGGCATTGTTATTGGCCACCTTTAATTTTTTTAATAGAAATTAAACATTTTCATCCTACTTCCAGATAAGAAAAGTACAAATAGCGCGTACAACAACCAGCTGCCGTTGCTGACGACGCAGGTGTCTTCCACGGGCGTCACCACCATCGTCGGCGCCACCGGTGTGCCCAAGAATGTCACCAAACAGACTGTCATACTCACCTACCAAACGCAGCATGCTCCTCAGGTGAATACATCACTTTACTGAAAATTATTGTTGGTCTCTCATATGTGAAATCCCGCCTGGTTAGGTACCACCTCAATGTCTGTTTCTCCCGCCAAACGCAGTGCAAATGCCCTGTTGTGTTTGGGATCGAAGGACATTGTATCCAGAGTAACTACTGGACATATTGAGACTTAACATCTTAAGTCTCAGGATGGCGAGCGCAGTGGAATACCGTGCATTGTTTTGTAATTCATGGTGTTGATTGGTTTTGTTACTGTCCATGAGCAGTCATACCGCTTACCATCAGGCAAATGGTATGCTAGTCTCGCCATTCCTTGAAATAAAATAAAAATTGATAAATAATTTATTTTTTTCATTACAATCATATAAATTAACGCTAAACCTACCAAACATACGGAAAACTTATAGCCTTACTCTATCTTGGTATCATGCGTTTCGTCGTTTCAGTCTTTCCATTTTAATATTTTATTCCATCAGTGTGGTCCTGGCTTCTCGTTTGATTTTTCTCATTTCGCCATTAACTTGGTATACTAGATCATCAGACATAAATAATTAAACAAATCAATAGTGATTACAATCGCCCATAAAATCTAGTAGAATCTGGTTAATCATTGATAAACTCGACCATAGGATTATATCAGGGAACTCGATTTTTTGAAAATTTTCAATACGAAGTATGACTAGCGACACGTTAATTTCCACATTAATATTGAGTGAGAGGATACAATTAGGCTTATTTTTCCAATTTAATGTCCTAAGTAAGGTTAAATTCCAACAAGTAATTAGGTAAGGTAGGTAATGTAAGTCATTTGATATTTAATTAATATGTATCTAATTCAAAGTAAAAAGTAATGTATTACTACTAGCTCTTATTACCCGAAAACAGCGAGCCCTAGCAAAGTCGAAACCCCAAAGAAAAACCAAGATCAAAAAACATACATACATACATAATTGTCACGCCTGTATCCCATAGTAGGCAGAGACTATAGACCGCCACTGTGCTCGATCTTGACATATTACTTTCGCTTCATCCACTTTCAACCTTCATCAATTCTTCCATGTTTGCAGGATGGTCGCACAAAGTCTCGTGGAGGGGAGCAAACGCCCCGCGCGGCCGTGTCCCGCGCCACGCCGATGTCGGACCGACCCCCCGGCAAATACACCTTCCAGACCAACCAGCTGCCGAGACCTCAGTACCCCTCTGTCAAGAACATCGATGCTAAGGTCGCTAAGCAGGTGAGGACTATCATAATCATATTCTTGTTTTTTATTGCATTGAATGGTGAGACGAGCATGCCGTTCGCCTGATGATAAGCGATACGATCATGAACAGTTGCAGAACCAAACAACACCTTGAATTACAAAGCAATGTTTGGCATTCCACTGCGTTCCATATCCTGAGATATAAGATATTCAGTCAATATGTCCAGTAGTACCTCTGGCTACAATATCCTTCAATCTTCATACCGAAACACAACAGTAAATCCTGATTGCTGTTTGGTGGGAGAAATAGACATTGCGGTGGTATCCATCCAGGCAGCCTCTCATATATGAGAGACCTACCACCAGTATTTTTTTTAGTTTTATATAAAGCGCTACCTCACCAATAGCTAAAGCACGGTAGGTAATCTATTCTGTGCTATCATTTCTTACTTTGCCCGACCTGGAATTCGAACCTAAGAAGTCAGCATCATTCAGTTAAGTCATTCTCATTGATACAACTGACTCGTTGTCTGCATGAAAGTTAGAAACGCAAACATTATCAAGACATAATCCTCGATTTTTTGCATTTTCTGTCAACCAACTCTACCCGAGAATTTGTCCCTTTAGAAGAATCATATTTTGGTCCTGTATAATCAAGCACATAATGTAATATTTTATGAATGCAAAGTCGGATCAAACTTAACAAAAATGTGGTCCAATTCTCCACTTTTATTAAATTCTCAAAATGATTTCCCTACTTAGAATGTCCAATTTAATACTACAAATTTGGGTCAACGGAATCCAAATGATAAATAGCTGACACCACAGAATTCCAACCAGTCCACGTAATTAATTACTGATGTTTAATTAGCCGTAATCAAGAAACAGACTGTTTCGCAATGCTTAAGTGTTAATGGGCCCTCGTCTAAAACTTCCTAGACGTGTTGCTTAGCACCTAACATAGTTTTATTTAGTTTTTTTTATAAGTCCAAAGACTTCTGGACATTACATAACTGGTCAATTATCTCACGAGCGATAATAAACTCTAACTGTTCAATAATAGAGTGTCAGTTGGTCTGAAAGAGAAGTAGGTCACAAATGATCTATTTTGGCGCCTGCTACGATAGCCGGTCGCTGTTTGCTCAAAATATCGCTACTGCAGAATGCATTTGTAGCGCGACACATGAGATAGCCGGTCAGATGTATCTTGGCAACGGTTTTATGTTGCCGTTAAATATAATATTAGCCCAGGTTTTTGGAATATCATGCCATATCACTTGACGAGTACATTTTGTGCAGCGAGAGAAATTTCTAATGTTTTAATAGAGTTATGCAGTAAGATTGTAGTAGCGTTTACTGCTTGAATTGTACTGTACATATTTATACAGTGCCGCAACTTTAATCATAGTAAATACCGAATCAGTATGCTCTCATATGACTCGGCTTAACCAAACCCAACCTCCCAAAGATTAGATCCATGATAAATGGTGATGATGCCCCTATAAATTAATCATCTGAGGGCTATAAACGTCAAAGTACAGGTTTTACCGATGGTTCCAATATGAAATTACGAATAATTAATTTGCAAAGTCATTTTACTGAAACTGCAAACCGCTTCGTCTAGGGGTATGAGATTGGAACATAGTTTCATTTTTAAGCAAAACATGTATAAAATTCTGTATACTTTTAACCATCAAATAAATAACTAAATTTAATCAGTGAATATTCATTCATATGTTTCACAAGCAGTTGCATTGTACTCGAACATTTTGCAATGTTAATTATAAAGCAAAAATTAATTACACAAGCATTTTTCCCCCGTTCTGGACCGTGAAATGACGTGTGCTGCATCACATACAGAATATTCAAAAATGTTTAGTACAATTGGACAATCGTGGTGAAAGAAAGTGTTGCGATCTTAAGACACGTTTCAGGTAGAGAAACTACGTGTTAAACAGCGGTTATTTTTGTTCTTGTAACCAACTTTTTTTACAACGCGACACTTTAGCCTACGTTGTCGTAACGTTGCGTTGCCATTCAGAATGCGTTGTGGATTGTGCGTTGTGGAACAGTGAATGACAATGGTCGATATTGTGTTTATTTGTGTGTGCGTGTTGTGACAGTTATTATATGATTTGTTTATTTTGCAGGTGGTAAATAATACTAGAAAGGCTGGTGCCACCGATGCGTGGAGAGAAGGTAAGATAGTCAAATGCTTTGGAATTTAATTACATACTTTAAATATTTTGGCAAACATTTCTCTCCCGAAATACGAATTTTCCCGCGAAATCAGATGAATGTTAGAGAATTATTTTTCATGTTATTTTTATTTGAATAAACAGTAAATTTAACTGTTATGTGATAGTGGTATTAGATTCGAGGGATATCCATCCGAGCTATATTTTTCTGGCATTATTCCACTTGGGTCAGTTGTTTTGAAATAAATTCCAACTATTTTTTTATACTTATAAATATGTATTACAGGTTTGCGCTTTCAATACGGCTAGGGTGTGCCATAGGAAAGAAATGTAGCATTTCTATGGCATAGTTACCCAAAATACATTAATTAGTCTAGATATTATTACAAAACATTTATCACATAAATTGGTTTTAACATTGTCTATGAAGACCTTATATTACCTTGTGTAAATATTTTTTAACAAAAAAATTAGTTCATACATAATTTTGTACGCATTTTTAATTGCAGTATTTCATTGTTTACGACACAACGCACGTTTTTATTTTGGTATAATAAAGGTCCGGAAGACGCTACCGTCACAGTGTGGGAATTAACAAACATGTATATGCGGAACTATTTGGCCGTAACAAAGTTTTGTTCCGTATTCCGGTTTATGAACTTGCTTTTTAGGAACAGTTACATAATAATCATTATAAAACTATCTAATCAACTGTTCCTTTTATGGCTTAAGTGATATAAATTGTTTATCCTAGCCTGTAAGTTTCCATAATATTTGGAAAAACGTAGACGTATTAATTTCTCAATCAGTGCCCCAAGCAGGAACATTTGGCTCTATAGTATAGTAATCGTAATAGTAAAATTTTGTATGGGAATTTGAACAGCACCATTGTGAGCATATTTGGAACTAAATTATGGCAGCGGGAAACGTTTACGACACTATAGTATGGTAATCGTATAGTCTAGTGATAGTTTTACTATACAAATTTATGAAAAGTGGTAGCAGGAATAATTTTTGACGTATAGTATCGTTGTAGTAATAGTATAGTAATCGTTGTCACGATACTATTACTATACGATACTTCAAAATGTTCCTGCTTGGGGTACAGAAAGTCAAATAGTGCAAGCGTGACGACATTAAAGTTTAATAATAGACACAACTATAGACTCTTCGGACTATAGACTCTTCAGGGATCGAGCCCGCGTATACCCATATTTCGCCTTGTATGTTCCCTCTCACGACGTGATAGGTCGATGCACGAGCCTATCGCCAAATCGGGCACAAATTCCTGACTCTGGGCTGATAATGAATAGAAAAATCCAATATCATTATGCCCAACCAGGGATTCGGACCTTCGACCTCATCTTTGTAACCGTACAACTACGCCACCGAGGCAGTATAGAATTTAATTATTTAAAATTATATTTCCCAGGCGCGGGATCAGCAGTATCCACAGACTCGGGGGTGTGGACAGGGGGTGAAGGTGGTGCGGGGTGTGAACTGTCCCCACGCTCGCGCCGCCGCCCACGCAACCTGGAGATGGTGATGCGCGGCGCACACAACTTCCATCTGAGGGAGCTGCAAGTCGCTGACCTTGATATTATGGGTACTGCTATATTTATTTGTACAACTGGTTCTGTATCTGTATCAGCCCATATAAGTCCCACTGCAAGGCACGGGCCTACTCAACAATCGAGAGTACGATTGAGGGTGCTTAGCTCGTATGGTCCACCACGCTGGCCTAGTGCGTATTGGCTGACTTTACATACCATAGACATTCATACAAATCGGTATGGTGTGCAGGTTTCCTGATAATTATTTCATCATTTTAGTAGGACTGATAGTTCGCATGATGCTAGAACCGTTTGTTGAAACATTCGTTATAACAATGCTAACTTGAGCCGATCCGGGTGAATATTTATGCTGAAGGATTAACTCAATTGAATCACTCCGAGAATTCTACTGATGCAATCTTGAACCCGTCAACAATGGTAACTTGGTATTCCGTACTATTATTAGTGCCGACTGAATATAAGCCAACTAAGTAGTGTATGCTGAATATCGAATCTTGAAATTAAATGATCATGTAAACTTAATCAATTATAATACAACTTCAATAAGTTGTCTATCAAAAAATAGAATCAAACGCTAATCACAGCCAACAGAACACTCCAACATTTATTTTATTATTACTCTTTTCATTTTCAGATGAAGCCGTGGTAACAGGTCACGCGGTCATCCCACTACCAAAACTACCAAGTTCCTTTGAAACTGAACTGACTCCAGAGTACGAAGCGCCGGCGCCCACCTACCAACCTCCGTCGCCGATACTGCCCAAGCCCATACAACTGCCAGACTCGCCTCGACAGAACTCACCGATGTCCACGCTAGAAAGATACAGGACGAGAAATAGGCCAACTACCATACAAACTAGTCTTGAAGAGGAGAAATTCGTTTTGGATAGAGCACAACCTGAAAAGTTGAATAAGCAGGTAATTGTCTCCTGAATGTGTTATGATAGTTTAAATTTTCTCTAGAGTTAAATTAAAAGTGAAATAGTCATGCGGTTTGAAAGAGAGGAAAGAATCCCTTTTTGAAAACTAGAAAATATATCACTTTCCATTTACATTATATTATATATATATATATTATTTGTGTATATGTATATATATATATGTATATTTATATGTGTGTATGCATGTGTATGTATATGAATGTGTGTGTGTATGTATACAGTTATATTTATTAATTAATTCAAATATATTTATGTATTACATATTTTATGCGCCTACCGTGCTCTCTCTCTGCACCACCTAAAGGTTGACTGGTAGAGAATGCCTCAGGCATTAAGTCCGCCTTTATACAATTTGTGTATATGAAGCATTAAATAAATAAATAAATAAAATATACATAAATCGAATAACAAGGGTGGTAGCGAACGGTTGAATGATGAATAAAATAGTTTAGGTTTAATAATAGTGGTATGGTCGTGGTGTTATACAGTAAAACAGTAGTAGTTTATACAGTAGTATACGAAGCCATACAGATTCGACTTCGATGGCGTGACATCATCATACAACAGAAGCTGGTGAGAGGAGGTCACGACCCTCAGAATTGAAGAGAGTGACGCATGGAGTAGGTGGTTGTGTTATAATTGTTGATTAAATAATTACCATATTATCTTATTTCCTTACAGAATTCGTTCGTGAAATCATCAAGTGGTGTGGTTTCGCCGACAACAGTGAACTCGAGCAAGGAGTCTAGTCCGTCGTGCAAGAGCGAGGAGAGCCACTTCGGCAACAGCAGCGCCTGGCAGAGCCACGCGGCTGGCGAAGCCATGGCTACCAGGTAAATTTCATACTTTATTCCACTCTTATGATACCGACGTAATACAATTTTCAAGTAATTTTGTTGACCGTTTTGGCTTTAACAATCGTCTACCCCTGTGATATTAATGATTTTGATGATGTATTTTTTTATTCTAAATCGCTGGTCTCATGCAGTTTCCATACTATTTTAGACTTCATTATTTCAGGTGTCTACAAAATATTGCATTGTCTCTTTAAATGGCATATTGCTTTTTCTGAGAATAGTTTATTTGAATAATTATCAAACGAAGTATTAATAAATATTCAACAGAATCAGTGGCGTAACTACACTATCTGGGGCCCGTGGCAAAATCATCAGACGGGGGCCCCCCTTTTTGTATGGAGAGAAAAACTGTTAAACATATTTTCAAGTACCCCGGAGAAGACCGAAAGGAATATGTTAGTGTCAATGCCAGTAAATTGCGACCGAAGCGGGTCCCTAACAAAAATCTGCGCTAGCATACCGAATAAAACCCTGAACTTCGCATTTCGGGCGGTACTGCACATTTACTAGTCAAGTGGGTCGGAATGTGTCCCTGCAGTGGTTTTTAAGATGTCCGCCCCTGAGATAGCCCCGTACTCACGCGTCTTTTGTATTAAAACTACCTAGGCCCGACTTAATGGAATATCGCCCATGTTTATCCAATCCCCAAGAAGGGTGATCGGTCGGATCCTTCAAATCGCAGACCGATTGCCTGTCGTTCGGATGGTGATCTTCTCGTTTATCTCACCCCCATCAGGTGGAGGCATTGGATAGTGGGGGTGAGGCGATTACGTTAGGCCTTGAAATTGTCATCGAGTGTGGCATGGCGTCGTTTTGGGGAAGCTACCTGTCTGGTATTTCAACCTGAGGATCTCTGAAAGTACATCGCCAGCTTTCTGGATGATCGCAGCATAAAAGTCGTATTGGACGGCTTTTACATCGAGATCAAGACCATTAATTCTGGTATTCCATAAGGCTCGGTCCTTTCGCCGACCCCGTTTGTCCTGCATATCAATGACATGTTGTCTATCACCAGCTGGCATTGCTATGCAGATGCTAGTGCAACTGAGGCAAGATACATCTGACTACAGAATCTCTATCGGGGATCCGTTACGGAAAGATGGTCTCAAATCTTGTCGGTCGAGACCTGTCTGAGGCAGGCCTCTCAATGGGGTAAATTGAACATAGCACAATTTAACCCCACGAAGATATAAGTTTGCTCGTTTACCCCTTTTGTCATGGAGACACTCTCTCTAAGCATCCGAGAGCATTGACCCGAATTATTGATAAAATTACAGTTTAGGAGTCATTTGGAAGGCAAAGGTATATTGGCCAGCAAAAAGTTAAGGATTCTCAACAGAGCCATGCGGTACTTTTCGTCGGATCATCGGTTAAACAAAATCCACACTATAATCTGTATTTAATAGTTCAAAAAATGAGTAAATCTGGCGTTAATCTAAAGAACCATTTTTTTTTAAATAAACCTTGGTATCTTTACTGGTAACTAAGAAAATAATAA
Source organism: Hyles euphorbiae (assembly GCA_023078785.2). NCBI lineage: Eukaryota > Metazoa > Arthropoda > Insecta > Lepidoptera > Sphingidae > Hyles > Hyles euphorbiae. The sequence goes on from CM041037.1 coordinate 9,218,767, forward strand.
TAATAATAAAATAATAATAATAGTTTTTATTATTGGCACAATAAAGATAAACTAAACTACGAGTTAACACTTTTTATGCCTAAAATATTGTGCCACCAATGAGTCACTCTTTCAGCTTGTGTGCTGCGATATCACCTGAATAATACCGCAAAATTGACAATCAAAAATCGTTTTTGATTATCAATTTTGTTCGTAAATAAATTGGCTAGGTTCTTCTCTGCTTACAGCCTCTCGGGCCTGAGGGGCCGGGCCGCCGGGGGCCCCTAAGGTCGGGGGCCCGTGGCATTTTGCGCACTATGCCACCCTATTGTTACGCCACTGAACAGAATAAGCAATCAGTAATGACTCAGTATGTATGGAGAAGCTCGTCCGGGGCCGTACCACTGTTTCATAAAATATCGATGTATAGCTTGGTTGTCGCGTTTTGTTCGGTGAGTGAGATTGTCGGATCCCCAATATCCCTTTTCTCTTCTCATCCTTTTTCCTTCCCACTCCTCTTGCAATTTGAAGGACCGGCAACACATCCATGATCCACACGTTGTGGATGTTCATGGGGAGTAGTGATCACTTATCATCAGACGACCTGTTTGTTTGATGGTCGTAAATATTGTATTTAAAAAATCTTAAATCGAATCATGAAAGCACACTACGCATCATTTCATTTACTTCGACGAAGCAACTATCTCATTACAGATCTCAAGACGACGTGTCAATTGCATTAAGTGTTTCCAGCTGCGAAGACGAGAAGTCCAAGTATGAGAACAAGGAAGCGCAGAAGCCGTTGGAGCCGGAGATCCCGAAGAAGACGATAGTGATACTGGACGAGCCCGCGCCGCCGCACCCGCTGCTCATGAAGTCCATGACCATGAGCCAGCACGACGCACTGCGCGGGACTATGATGGGTCAGTTCCTTGCAAAAGTCCGAATCAAAACATTAGACATATGTATTACTATTTGAATTTCGTACTTGTAGCTTGAAAAGAGCTAGAATGCTCTTATAAGTTGGATCTTTAAATTTCTTAAAGTCTATAACACAACACGTAGATTTATCAATATTCCACATTATTTTTGTTGACTTATAATAATTCTAAAGAACTATGTACGAAGCCTAAAATGAAACAGTGTAGACAAATCTATCAGAGCGAAGAAAAATTGAATTACGAAGAGAAATTGACGAATGAGAACCTATATTCATTCGGTCTACTCCCAGGCTGCTCAGTTACATCTTCACAATCTATTTCCAGGTTCAATGACAAGCTCAAACTACAGCACGACGAGCACTTGCACAAACCAGAGCGGAGACCACCACAACCTGACACTCACACTGGAAGAGTCTAAATTCGATATGTCCGCGTTAGAAACATCCACTCAGAGTTTACTGGACGATGAAACGTCTCCGGCAGACAGCCTCATATCCTCTACCAGTACCAGTGACTCCAACAATGAACTGCAGGTGGAAAGAGATCCTCCATCGATATCTAGTGCTTACCAGACTGCTAACACTAAGACTAGAACTCCAGAACCTATTGCGGAGGAGCAAGACGGTGTGGATGGCGAACTACTGATGCCTGAGAAGGATATTAGGTGAGATATGTTTTTTTATAATTATGCATTATGTATTGTATTGTATCAGCCCATATACGTCCCACTGCAGGGCACGGGCCTCCTCTACAATCGACAGTACGATTGAGAGTGGTTAGGCCATATAGTCCACCACGCTGGCCTAGTGCGGGTTGGCGGACTTACATACCATAGAAATTTTATAAATCGCTATGGTATGCAGGTTTCCTCACGATGTTTTCCTTCACCGTTTTAGTGCGTGGTGATTGACTATCAATACACACATGACTCCGAAAAGTCAGAGGTGTGCCCTGGGATTCGAACCCGCGACCACCGTGAACATGTTGGCAGCCGCGTTAGTCCGTTTACCAACAGGCCACCACGCACTTATGCATTAACTAAAGTTAAATCTTTATGATGCAAATGTTTAGTTTTACTGTAATTCAAACACAAAATGATAAAGATAAGGATTGTAATATACCATAATTTTATTTTCAAGTTTTAACCACACAAAACACTATCGACAACTGCATCAAAGTTCTTCATTATATATTTAAAATCTATATTAGCTATCGAATGTTTTATCTTCATCTCAAACTAAATTTAAAAGTCGTTTAAAAGGAACAAAAAAATCGACAACTGCAATAGGTTTTAGAGCCGTCTATAAGGCCGTGTATAATCCACTAGTGACGTGTTACGCTGCGCGACCGGCGTGGAGCTGGCGGGCAGCGCGGACAGCGGCGGCCGCAGCAAGCACGCCACGCCCGAGTCACCGGGGACGCCCACGCACGCCTCGGGCTCCTTGTCCATCTCCGACGGACGGGACTTCTTCGACGACGAGATCGCTGATCAACCCGCCTTGCTGTTCCGAAGTAAGTCATCCGCGACTAATATCCTTTAATGCTTAGAGATATATAATATAGAGGGAGCGCTGGTAAATTAAAAACGTAGATAAAAATAGTGGTGTCTAGCCTTTTTTGCCCTACTATCGGCTGATATTTGACAAGTTGTCGAAAAATGTTCCTATATGTCTACTCAGGTAAGATTTAACATATAAATAAAAAAATACTGTTTAAAGTGAAAATATATGGTCCAACATTAATTTTTCATAATAATTTGTTTAAATAATAATAAAATGGAGTGCACAATTTTTTTTTTTGGGTAAACATTGCAATGTATAATGTATGTTTAAAAAATAATATCCCACATCAATCATACTAATCCATTCACTATAACTCTAATCCGAGGTTTTACGGTTTTTAATGCTCCAGGCACTCCACTAAATTACTTGGAAAATAAAAGTAAAACTAAATAGTTTAGGGCTATTTAATTCCATTCAAACTTGTTTTAAAACGTAACGATTGAATTTGCAATGACAATGTTTGAAATCCATGAGTACGCAAAGCTATTAACCACTGTCCTGTCGGTCATTCAAAATGGCGAAAAAAATGGGAAATCGCGAATGTCCTTGACTGTCCACTTTTCAAAATGGCGGAAATCGCAAATTTTCTTAATTGTCGCAGGCGTTTTTTGCGCGTCACCGAGTCGACCTGCGATTACTTTAAGCCATATTTCTCGACATTTTTGTATGAAGGATACCTAATGTTGAATAGTTTTCGGTATAACAATAAGATTTACTAACTTCTGTATTATATTAATCATTAGTCATTTGAATATAATATATATTTTTTATGGGCGGTAAACTCGAAAAAAGTGATTTTTTTCGTTCGTTGTTTCTTGAATATATATTTATTTATTAAATACATATAGTTTTGCTTTAAAATGCTTTTATTAGTAAACAGTATATAAGAAATAAGGAAAAAAAAACAAAGTCATATTTCACATCAAATATATTTTCGAATCAATCATCGAATAAGGCAAAATTTCTTTGAAAAAATCGAATTCGTTGTCTAGACTAATATGGATATGGCTTCGTTCGAGTAATGAAATATATATTAATTTTAAAATAAAATTAATAATAACGTTTACTTGTAATTTTTAAAATTATTTTAATTAGTATTTTGCAAATTTTTTCCCTTTCTAGGTATGTTCTATCCTTTACACTTTTGACTGCCCTCTGTTTATCCTATTCTTAAATCCATCCCATGGTTGTCTGTAAGACATTGCCTTTCGGCGATAAGACCGCCAATTGTACTTTTTATATATGTAATTTCTCTTTGTATTTGTTGTCTTTTTGTGCAATAAAGTGTAAATAAATAATAATAATAATAATAAATAACGTTTAATATACAGTAGAATAGAAAAAAATATGGAATAAGCCCCGCCTAATCATGCACAGAGGAACGCTGCAGGCGGGCCATAATGTGTGCGTCCGTACCTTGCACACCACACATAGGCGCCGCAACTTACTCTTGCTAGCGACAGTGGCCGGATATTCGGCCGAAAATCGGATACGGCTCGAGCCCGCTTTGGGGCACAGAGGGTAAACAACCCGATCTTCGTTTTCTGGTGAACATAGGCCTCCCTCAAGGATCTCCACAATGACCTGATGGAAGCGGCCTGCATCCAGCGACTTCCTGCAACCTTAGCTAGATCGTCCGTCTACCTTGTAGGCGGGCGTCCGACATTTCACTTGGCTGTACGTGGCCTCTACTCAAGACCCTTTCGGCTAAAACGGCCATTGGTTCTACGAGCTATATGCCCGGCCCACTGCCACTTCAACTTGCCAATCTTGTGGGCTATGTCGGTAACCTTTGTTCTCCTATGGATCTCCTTATTTCGATCTCGGAGGGTAACACCGAGCCTAGCCCTCTCCATGGCTCGTCGAGTGACTTTGAGTCTTTTAATGAGGCCCACAGTGAGAGGCCACGTCTCGGTGCCGTATTGCCGAGTTGGATTCGACGATTGACCTCTCACCCGAAGTTGGACCTGCCTAACCGGACCTCTTGTCCTATATGGACATATTCGTCTACAACTTCGAGAGTTGAGCCCCAACTCCAATGGGGGTGGGCACAACATGGATATTCGACAAGATCTTCGTTTTGTCCATGTTCATTTTAAGATCCACCTGTTGGGAGATTCGATTAAGGTCTTCGAGCATAGTGCTAAGGTCTTCCAGCGATTCTGCCAAGACTACAATATCGTCGGCAAATCGAAGGTGAGTTATATACTCGCCGTCGATATTGATGCCAAATCTTTTCCACTGCAAGAGCTTGAAGGCGTTTTCTAGTGCGGCAGTGAACGGCAGTATTTCGGAAATGTGACATCCCCTGTCTTACGCCTCTATGTAGTAGAATCGCCTTCGTGCTTTGATCTTGTACTCCGGCCGACATAGTGGCGTTGTTGTATATACACCTCAACACTTCGATGTACTGATAGTCTATGTGGCACCGCTGAAGAGACTGTAGCACAGCCCAGGTCTCGATCGTATCGAAGGCTTTCTCATAGTCCACAAATGCTAAACAAAGCGGCAAGTTATATGCCTCGGGTTTTTGCATATATCATCAAACCTGCGTTCGAGATGATTTGTGATGACCCTCGAAAACAACTTATAGACATGGCTCAGGAGCGAAATGGGACTGTAGTTCTTCAGAAAAGTGTTATCACCCTTTTTGCAGAACAGAGGGCTGAACGCCAGAGGCATGGAGCAGGAGCGTGATTCTGGCGTTGAGCCTTCGAGGAGAACGAATTGAAGAGCCTCTGAAGGACTTTCAGTATCGGCGTTTCCCCCACTTTCAGAAGTTCTGAAGTGAATCCGTCCTCACCCGGCGTTTTTGTTTTTAAGTTGCTTGAGGGCTATCTCAATCTAACACAGGCTAATGTTCGGGATATCATCGCTAAAGTGTCGGATCAATTCGGCTCTCGGGTCTTCGGCCGAGCTAACAGTAGGTTCGGCAACCGAGGTGTAAAGCTGTCCGTAGAACCTCTCGATCTCTCTTAATACCTTTGCCCTTGTCGATAGTATGTGGCCATCGACCGTTTTCAGCCTAGACAACTGGCTTTGCCCAATAGACAAGTCTCTTGCAAACACTGGGGCTTCCGTTCTACTCAATTAATGTCCACAGTATTGTGAGCACGGATATTGTGTCGCAAGGACTTCTAGATCCCTCTATTGAGCCGCCGATATACTTCGGCGTGATCAGAGGACTGCAGCGTCAAAGATCGAGGTTCGGCCTTGAGGTCAAGAGTGTGGATCGAGAGTTTTTGTGGTCTATCTCTACGGCGAGGTCTAAAATACTTAGATCCCACTATATGGACAGCTTCTACGAAACCGCTGTTTAACTCGTCCACTGCAAGGTTTTCTTTTAGACAATCAAAGCGATTTGTCAACTCTAGAGTTGAAAGCTCTCGGGGTTTTGGATATGGGCGCGAGTAGGTGTGTGTGAAGGTGTGGTGTGAAGAGGCACCTTATCAGGCCGGCATAATTGTTTCCATTGGCATGGGACTGCCGTCCGATGCCAATGTATACTCTGCCTGGGCGGCATTGACACTTACCATCAGGTGCAATGCCACCACTATGCCAGGCCATTATAAAAAAAAAGGTCGGAACGTAGACTTCATCAAGCGACGACTTTCTAATTGGACGTTGATATTCAATGTGCCCCTAACCATTCGGTGATTATTACCGCTTTTCACCCTGTAGATCACAGAGACATCTCTGAACATCCGTCTATTCGTCGTCAAGATGAAATCTATCTCATTTCTCGTAGAACCGTCAGGACTCAGCCAGGTCCATTTCCTGTGAGGCGGCTTCTGGAAAAATAAGTTCATCGCAAAGAGTCCCTCTTTTTCCAGAAAGTTAGCCAGCCTCTGACCCCTGGGGTTCCGTTACCCATATCCAAATTGCGCCATTTTCAACTCTGCATCGCTTCTCTTGCCCAACTTTGCGTTGAAGTTTCCCATAACAACATTGAAGTAGGTTTTGGAAGTATGTATGGCCTGACTTATGTCCTCATACATCTCCTATACTTCTTCATCTGGGTGTGTCGAGGTCGGCGCGTATACCTGTATGACCTTCAACGAATACCCTTTTGATATTCTGAGTACAAGGTACACTACCCTGCTCGACACACTTTCGATGGATACGATGTTGTTGATGAGAGACCTGTGGACGAGAGATCCGACACCTTCTCGGGACTGTTGGTTGTCCTCTCGGTAGAGGAGCAGGTTACCAGACTTCAGGGTTATCGTATCCTCTCCGATACTTCGAACTTCCGATAACCCCAGAATGTCCCAGTGTAACCTGCTCAATTCTTCTTCCAGTTCGACAATCTTCTCGTCTGTCCTCATAGTACGTATGTTGTGTGTTACCAGGGCCAGTCGTCGTCGGGGTCGTAGGCGGGGCCAACCCGGGGATTCTTACCATTATGGGGATTATACATACATACATATATATGTTAACGGAAATGTATGTAATACGTCATTGAATGCAATACCTAGGAAATCTATGTAATTCCTAAAATCACCCAGAAATATGTAAAATAAATAGCCTTAGACACATTTCCTAGGAAATCTATACATGTCCTAAATAGAAATCGGAAATGTGAGATATTTAAGATATCAAAGGGTAAGCGGGGATAGCGGAGCGAGGAGAGGGTATTGCATCATCTGATCTGGCGCTCGGTGCGCTCGCGCTAGTGCGGCGTAAAAGGTCAATGCGTGTAGGTTAGGTTAGGTTAGGTTTGGGGTCGCTAAGCACACAGCGGGGACTGTGCGCTCATGTCAGGAGTGGCTCTGAGATGGGTGGCAGAACGTGTGGCCTCGTATCTGTCGCGGACGCTCATCTCACCATGGGCGTCCGAAGTAGGGAAAGTGGGGGCATCTGCGCCGCCCCAAGCTGGGAGGAGCCATATTTGGCAGTGCGCTGGGTGGCACGGCGAGTTAAATGGGCGCCATTCGCCTGTCCACATCGCCTGTCATCCATTAAGCGCGTGACGGCCACCGAGAGGTTTTAGTCGGTATGCTGGCAAAAGATCTTCTTAGATCTCGGTAGGGACCCAGCCTGGACACAACATCTGTGCAGTGCGGACTACTGTCCCCGCGTCCCAGGCTGGAAGGCCGGAGACACCGACATGCCCTTTCCGGTCCACCCCCGAGTATGGGAAGGAAGGCTAAAGGAGCTTTCCTCTCATCAAAAAAAAAAAGGTTCGGTTAGGTATCGTCGGAAGAGACCTCTCGCTGCCGGCCGTGGTCGTCGCCACGGTCAGCAGCCAGAGGTTGTGGCGAACAATGCTTTCCTTCTGCGAACACGTCATGTCGCAGAAGGAGAGCGCCGAGCGGGCGTCGCCACAGGAGACGTAGGAGCCGCCGGGACGCCAACTAACCAGGCGCCACAGAGGCCACATGGGGCCGCCGTCCCTACCTTGGCGGCCCCCGAGACGTGACACAACACGCGTCCAAAGTTGCGTCGCTAGATGCGGCAGTGGATGGAGAGGCAGTCCTGGCGCGTCTGTTGCACGGTATCCCAGGGTCGTCTCTGAAGTGCACCCGGTGGCTGACGCGGGGTTTTTAGTCGTTATGTCGGCGCGTATTGTGGTAGCGGCCGCCCGTCTACATCCACGGGCGGCACAACTTCTCACTGGGCTCAGAAGGCGTCGGTAAGTCCGACACACCCTCGCCACATCGGGAGTGGGATGATCCGTAAAGGGATTTTCCCAGCGAGAAACAAAAATAAGTTAGGTTAAGTATTATAGAATTTAACGCGATGATTGTTACCTGTGATAAAAAATATTACTCTCATTTGAACAACGTGCTTTATTACAGAAACCATTATTCTTATACATTTCCGAAATAGCTTCGGAATTGTATATGTAGGATGACGGTAATATAAAATCCATTGTGTTAATTATTTAATTATAATTATCACCACACGTTATAATTAACGGATTAACGATTTATCCGAATATCTGCGATAGCTTGTTACTTTACACACACACTTTAGTAAACACGCGTTTGTCACTGTTTCACTGCCGACTGCTGGATCTGGAATCTGCCTTGTCTACGATCCGGACGCGCTTTATATTGCAAACTGTCATGCTCCCACCCTTACTCTGACTGTGGGTAGTGAAATAGAACCACAATCGGGTTTCCTTTAATAAAATTACTTCTACAACTACCCGTAGATTCCTAAGGGCATATTTACAATTATTTAACATGTGGGCTCTATATCAGAACACCCCGACACGGCCATACTGACGAGCACACGTCCTCGTGTGCGTGTCTATATATCATCTGAAGACAAAGAAATCATTCGTTCGTTCATCCTGACTCAGTTCACATAATATAACAATTCGCAAAATGGTAATAATTATTATACAGTCTAGTCCGGAAAGTATTCCCTTCAGACAACCATTCAAGTGCGCAGATTGTTCCTTCAGTTTTAAAACTGGACCGAACTGTGCTAGACCGGGATAATTCCCCTTTAGCTTACACAAATTTCCTTTTTCTTTACATAACTGGGCAGATCAGACTGTATTTTCTCTTCTTTTTTTTTTCACATGTCTCAAAGAAACCCCTCAATAATTATAGTAATAATTAATTATTAAATTACTTCATGTGAACTGTGTCTATGAAAATGTTAACCTTACGAATCTTTCTTACTAAATGCTATTGCCATTTAATGAACTCTTGGAACCAATTATAACTTAAATCTTTGAGTGTATTATTCTCATCGAGCCTAGCTTGAGTCTATGCTTCGGGAGTAATAGGAGTGCACGGGCACCTTGATGTTTGAACCATAAAGATGTACGAAACGTGACGTAGGTATAAACGTTTTAAAATTACCACCGGATCCAACGCGGCCCTGTCCTGAGAAGACCCGGCGAAACAAACTCAGCGGGCTTACTTTACCACTGGAAATAACGCGACACGACCCAGCTGTGAGTAGATCCAGCGAATCAAACTCAGTGGGCTTGTTTTTGGTCCAAATACTAGGTAGGTCTTTACATTAAGAATTGATTTTGCTGCGCCGATACAGCAGTTCGGACCGGCGCGGCGCGGTGGGGTGTGCTCTGCACCTGCCGTTTCATCGTAGAGTTCACGAAGTTTGTCTGGAACAATGCAATATCCCTTTTTGAGATTGGTATCCGTGTACCTTTGCTTTAAGGTCGTGTTTTCTTTAAGTAATCTCTATTGTTGCGCACTTCATCACATTTTCTTAAATTTCTCTACGAATTAACGAAAGTAAAATGGTAAAACCAAATTCAAACAAAAATGGAAAGATCTCACCAATTTGAAACACTCCTGTGAAGATGCCAGTGTCTTGGAACGTCCAGGGCACACAGTCACAGCTCCATGTCACTGCTCCTGATAACAATTAATGGCCTAGGCAGGCAGATGAGTTGGTGTGTCACCTGATGGTAAGCAGTCACCGCAGCACATTTCAATACCAAGGGTGAAGCTGAACAGATGCCCATCAATCTTTCTTGATTGATTCTAGTAGTAGGTTTATTTTTTTCGTATAACTCCTTCATGTAGGTAGTACAATTTGATAGTCATCGATATCAATGTTACACTAGATAAGACGTTCTTTGTGAGAAATGTGTCCCACCTAGGTGCAGTGCATGTACCGCACACGAATCTTTCAAAAATGCGTAAGCTACCTTTTGGTTAGACGACAAATTATTTGTTCTACTTGACTTAGTTTCAGTGTTTTACCAAAATCGAACGAGACATGTTTATGGGTTAGCTTCTCTATACGAAGTAATTTTATCTAAATGTTGATAGTCATGAGATAGCCATAAATGGCAGTCACACATGAAAGACACACGACAGCTACACACGTGAGTCACACATGTGAGTCACATACGTGAACCACACATGACAGCCACATACGTGGGCCAAATATGACAATCACACACGAGAGTCACACACGACAGCTACAGCTAGCTAACTACATTACAGTCACCAGTCGTTATAATTTACCTCAAGTTATTAGTTGTGGTACTCACGTCACAATCTGCGCCAGCTGATGTCGATAACCAAGCGGTTGCAGCTCGTAGGACGATCCCACTTCTGATGTAGGATGACGGTAATATAAAATCCATTGTGTTAATTATTTAATTATAATTATCACCACACGTTATAATTAACGGATTAACGATTTATCCGAATATCTGCGATAGCTTGTTACTTTACACACACACTTTAGTAAACACGCGTTTGTCACTGTTTCACTGCCGACTGCTGGATCTGGAATCTGCCTTGTCTACGATCCGGACGCGCTTTATATTGCAAACTGTCATGCTCCCACCCTTACTCTGACTGTGGGTAGTGAAATAGAACCACAATCGGGTTTCCTTTAATAAAATTACTTCTACAACTACCCGTAGATTCCTAAGGGCATATTTACAATTATTTAACATGTGGGCTCTATATCAGAACACCCCGACACGGCCATACTGACGAGCACACGTCCTCGTGTGCGTGTCTATATATCATCTGAAGACAAAGAAATCATTCGTTCGTTCATCCTGACTCAGTTCACATAATATAACAATTCGCAAAATGGTAATAATTATTATACAGTCTAGTCCGGAAAGTATTCCCTTCAGACAACCATTCAAGTGCGCAGATTGTTCCTTCAGTTTTAAAACTGGACCGAACTGTGCTAGACCGGGATAATTCCCCTTTAGCTTACACAAATTTCCTTTTTCTTTACATAACTGGGCAGATCAGACTGTATTTTCTCTTCTTTTTTTTTTCACATGTCTCAAAGAAACCCCTCAATAATTATAGTAATAATTAATTATTAAATTACTTCATGTGAACTGTGTCTATGAAAATGTTAACCTTACGAATCTTTCTTACTAAATGCTATTGCCATTTAATGAACTCTTGGAACCAATTATAACTTAAATCTTTGAGTGTATTATTCTCATCGAGCCTAGCTTGAGTCTATGCTTCGGGAGTAATAGGAGTGCACGGGCACCTTGATGTTTGAACCATAAAGATGTACGAAACGTGACGTAGGTATAAACGTTTTAAAATTACCACCGGATCCAACGCGGCCCTGTCCTGAGAAGACCCGGCGAAACAAACTCAGCGGGCTTACTTTACCACTGGAAATAACGCGACACGACCCAGCTGTGAGTAGATCCAGCGAATCAAACTCAGTGGGCTTGTTTTTGGTCCAAATACTAGGTAGGTCTTTACATTAAGAATTGATTTTGCTGCGCCGATACAGCAGTTCGGACCGGCGCGGCGCGGTGGGGTGTGCTCTGCACCTGCCGTTTCATCGTAGAGTTCACGAAGTTTGTCTGGAACAATGCAATATCCCTTTTTGAGATTGGTATCCGTGTACCTTTGCTTTAAGGTCGTGTTTTCTTTAAGTAATCTCTATTGTTGCGCACTTCATCACATTTTCTTAAATTTCTCTACGAATTAACGAAAGTAAAATGGTAAAACCAAATTCAAACAAAAATGGAAAGATCTCACCAATTTGAAACACTCCTGTGAAGATGCCAGTGTCTTGGAACGTCCAGGGCACACAGTCACAGCTCCATGTCACTGCTCCTGATAACAATTAATGGCCTAGGCAGGCAGATGAGTTGGTGTGTCACCTGATGGTAAGCAGTCACCGCAGCACATTTCAATACCAAGGGTGAAGCTGAACAGATGCCCATCAATCTTTCTTGATTGATTCTAGTAGTAGGTTTATTTTTTTCGTATAACTCCTTCATGTAGGTAGTACAATTTGATAGTCATCGATATCAATGTTACACTAGATAAGACGTTCTTTGTGAGAAATGTGTCCCACCTAGGTGCAGTGCATGTACCGCACACGAATCTTTCAAAAATGCGTAAGCTACCTTTTGGTTAGACGACAAATTATTTGTTCTACTTGACTTAGTTTCAGTGTTTTACCAAAATCGAACGAGACATGTTTATGGGTTAGCTTCTCTATACGAAGTAATTTTATCTAAATGTTGATAGTCATGAGATAGCCATAAATGGCAGTCACACATGAAAGACACACGACAGCTACACACGTGAGTCACACATGTGAGTCACATACGTGAACCACACATGACAGCCACATACGTGGGCCAAATATGACAATCACACACGAGAGTCACACACGACAGCTACAGCTAGCTAACTACATTACAGTCACCAGTCGTTATAATTTACCTCAAGTTATTAGTTGTGGTACTCACGTCACAATCTGCGCCAGCTGATGTCGATAACCAAGCGGTTGCAGCTCGTAGGACGATCCCACTTCTGATGTAGGATGACGGTAATATAAAATCCATTGTGTTAATTATTTAATTATAATTATCACCACACGTTATAATTAACGGATTAACGATTTATCCGAATATCTGCGATAGCTTGTTACTTTACACACACACTTTAGTAAACACGCGTTTGTCACTGTTTCACTGCCGACTGCTGGATCTGGAATCTGCCTTGTCTACGATCCGGACGCGCTTTATATTGCAAACTGTCATGCTCCCACCCTTACTCTGACTGTGGGTAGTGAAATAGAACCACAATCGGGTTTCCTTTAATAAAATTACTTCTACAACTACCCGTAGATTCCTAAGGGCATATTTACAATTATTTAACATGTGGGCTCTATATCAGAACACCCCGACATATACATTTCCTAGGAGCTGTATACAAATAAATAATAAAATAAAATAAATAACACCCCAACAGTCACATACATAGTCCTGACCCCACACTAAGATCGAGTCTTGTGTCGTGGATATCAGGAACTACGAGAGAGACTTTTCGGTCTCACAAACACCCAGACCCGAAAGAAATATTTGTGGGCCTCACAAACATTTCTCTCGGTGCGGTGATCGAACCCGCGGCCTCTCGTTTCACAGGCGGGGTCTAACCAACTGCGCCACGGAGGCTGTCATACAATTCCTAGACTTCATACATTTCCAGTAACATATAAATGTGTGTGTTAGTGCTAATCCTAATACCCAATTGGTTAAAACAAGAAAGCTAAATGCACATATAAATAAAATTTAAAGTGAAAATAAAAAAAAGACCAACTAGGTACATATCGTTACATACACGATACCTATAACAATAATGATCTTAGATTTTTTTGTCTGTCTGTTTATTCTCGCTAATCCCTAAAATGGCTGAACCGATTTTGACGGGACTGTTACTGTCAGGTAGCTAATATAATAAGGAGTACCTTAGGCTACATTTATTTTAGAAAAATCCTTTTATTTTAGAAAAATAAAGTAATGTTGCAATGCCCAAGTGCTGTCCAGTACCGCGCGCAAATCACGCGCATGCGCAATTTTTCAATAAACCTAATTTAAAAAACTGAAAATTAATGATAATTAAAATAAAAATGCTAAAACAAAAAATAAAAATGCAAAGACAAAAAATAAAAATGTAAAAACAAAAAAAAAAACAACGAAATAAACTAATTAACTTTTTTGTTAAATTTCAAGCCGACGAAGTCGCAAGCACAGATAGTTATCAAATATATCAAATTCTAGATACACGTATGTGGGAATATCCATCATAATATATCGGTTCAAATTTTAACACAAAATGGCCGCCCGGTGACACGTACATTTTAACTTAAAAACACACCACACATCATGTATAACACTGAAATATGATAGATTACTTATTTTTCCATGTTATTTTGTTCTTATCACGAACAATCCACCAGGTTTAATAATTTTATTTCAGAAATAAACAACAATTTCAAACTTCGCGGGTATTGTCGACTTCAATGACGTTTTATTAATTTTTTCACTATGGAACCCAATAACATCAAAATAATAAATATCTGTGTAACTATCGAGAATATAAACTTTGTATACCCTGGACGCCACCTTACGGCTTCCGGAAAAATGTGACAGGTGACGTACTTTTTATTTTCCCGGATTTTCCGGGCGCGCGACCGTCTTACGGTCGCCCGACAGGGGAGACTTTAAGCAAGAAGGTAGTCATATAAAATTAACAGTTATTGGTCTTTGCTACTAGATGTCGCCACTAATATCAGGAATTTAACCATCGATTCCTGCTTTAGCTTCGCAAGTGATTCAAAACACCTTCTTGATCATAAATAAATTTACTTCCAATATTAAAACTGATCTAAATTTGTATGAAGTTGAATACGCAAGTTTTATTTCAATAAATTTAAAAAAGTCGCAAATTAAAACAAAGAATTTAAATAAACAAAGTCAATATAAATATGCCTCGTAATTATGTAGAAAACACGGATGGAAGTCCATCAAGTAAAACCGGTGGTGACTCGGAGACCAGCAAACATCTGCGAAGATCGAGGGAACGTATCACCTCGAGTCCGCTTGCACAGAGGAACCGAAAATGTAAGTAGAAGCAAATGCAAATACCGGGTATATCAAGACTGCTACCGAAAACGAAGCCGGGTGATAGTTTAAGCGACTTCAGACACAATGCAACAGAAAAATTTGCAAAAAAAAAGCGACAATTTTTTTTGTAATTTTTTTCCTATGGCCATATTTGGGTGGTAAATACATTTTTTCTAAAATAATAGTGCATATCCTTTTATTTATAAATACTCTAAGGTATAAAAGAGTTTAAATTACTATTTTAGCAAAAACTATGGATTTACCACCCAAAATTGACGATATTTAAAAAATCAGAAAAAATAATTGTCGCGTTTCGATGCGAAATTTTTAGTTGCATTGTGTTTGTAGCCACTAAAACTACCACCCGGCTTCGTTTTCGGTAGCAGTCTTGAGATACCCTGTATAAAAAACAACCTAAAAGAGGAATAAATCATAGGTGTAAATGCACGGGATGAATCCAATTTAGCAAATTGCACCACGAATGAAATAATATCCGCATTTTTTATTCTGTGTAAGTATTGTCGGTTAAAAGAATTGAATAAGTAGTTTAAATGTCTGCCTCTGATTCATGCATGGCTGTTGTCTTACATATTATAGTCTGATCACAGTAGTGATAAAAGCTAGGTATTTAGATTCAAAAGCAACGTCTTATTTCAATGGTGAAGAGAAAAATATGTCTCATTTTTAGCAATTTGTAAATACTTTAATACCGGATTTATTTTTATACGGTCACGTCTTAATTACTGCACTGCATCTGATCCGGCAGCGTATCGAAGTATCGAGTATGCCTAGTAAATAATAAATATGTAGTTCAACACCTTTCGGTAAATGAAAGTTTCACCGTTCTTTTGTATCGCAAAATACGAATCGGCTACAACAGCATTGTATAGATAGTACCTGATATATTTGGAGACAATATATTAGTATGTCATGCATGTGCTCAAAGGCACTTAAGAAATTTCTTCTCAACTCACACACTCACCAAGTTAAAATACAATACATAAATTATGATTGCATCAGTATGCGGTCTTCGCAATGGCACGGAGCGGACGCCATCTCTAGACACGCTGTCGAGCCTCGCCTCCGACGACCTCATGATGGACAACGACCTCGCGCAGTCCATCACCAGTCTGCAGAGCGTCGACGATTATATCGAGAGGTATGTATTAACAAAAGATACCTTCTTTTATTATAGGAAACCTGCATAACATAGCGTTTTATAAAAAAATCTATAGTATATGAGTCCGCCAACCCGCACTAGGCCAGGGTGGTGGATTATATGGCCTAACCACTCTCAATCGTATTTTAACGATTGTAAGGTAGGCCCGTGTCCTGCAGAGGCCCATGTTCTGCAGCAGTCCTGTGGCTGAAATGATGAATATGATAAATTTCTTACACTCAATAGTAGCGATCCATCTTTTTAATCGATAATGAGAATTGGAATAGCTGCTAGTCTACTGGTATGTACACATCCTTTACTGATTGTACAGACGTCTTTATCTGTATCAGCTCATAAACGTTTCACTACAGGGAACGGACGTAACATACATACTTTCTATAATATCCTTACGTTTGATGATAGCGGTCCAAAAATGTCTATGGATCGCTACTATTGTATATGTGGAGTGTGGAACAGAGCCTAATTAGCCATTAACAGTAATGGGAATTGGGATCACCAAATACTTTATCTTTCCAAATGCTTCAGTAACTTTTATAAATAGGACTGATAAAATAAAACTGGTCAAGCAAACTGAATAATAATAAGAATGCTGCTATGAATTATATGGATGCACAGAATATCGTATATTAAAAATGGGATAATGAAGACATCAAGAAACAAAACAGGCTTGCTAACGAGGATACAACTATCCCAAAATACGATTGTTTGTTATCACCACGCCTATTACTCTACAAATATAATTAGCTTTCACGGAAGTTAACTATAGTATTGACAAAAGCGATATTTACAGCTATCTCAATAACAAATGCGTGTTAATACGCTTGGTTGATCATTAGTAATATTTATTATCCTTATCATGATGCTTAGTTCAGTTCGAACACTAATTATGTTTTCTATGGGGTTAGACTAATGATATTCATATACAAACATAATGTTAATGTATGCATTCTACTACATTGCTTTCTTATTTATACTTTTCCACTAACAAGGAAAGAAAGTCGATTAGAAGGTGAAAGAAAATAATATTGCTAAAAAAATCAAATACAAACCCAAACCATAGTGCAACTAGCTCATAAGAATATCGGCATCTAAATGCAACTTTTATTTCAGACTGGACAGTTCATTGCGCAGCGGTCTGAACTCTTTGGACGAGAGGCAACTGCGTCAGGAATTATCCTCGTCGAAGGCAGCTGTTCGCCAGTGGAGCCAACTACTAGAACAGAACAACATGCTGGATCGGCAACTGGCTGCCATCTCGCAGGGGAAGAGCGCTCCTGACTCGCTTACTGCTAGCAACAACAGTCTTTCCAACATCGGGTGAGTTTTACTCATAGATTTTGTTATTTGTTTTGTATGATGTGTTCATATTTTCAGAGGTATTTTAGGTAGTACGGGATTATAGGTAAACATGGTTCGGAAAAACTAATAGAATAATGTGTGTTGGGATTTGATTACTGATGAGACAGTGTGTAGTAAAATCATGGTTAAATCTATGACACGTCAGACGAGTACATACTAAATAGGTACCGATATATCGGGCCTGTGACCCAAAACGAAGCCAGGTGGCAGTTTTACTGAGCTTAGACATAACTAAAATTTTAACCACAACAAATTCTAACGGTCAAATATTTTTTTATAAACGCATCAATAGTTTCGGTGATTAGCGACTACAACAAAACAACGTGCCGTCTTTATAATATAGATACTAAGTCATCTTTTTTAACAAATCATACAGTAGGCAAATTCTGTATAAAATTCATTCACTAAAAAGTAAAACAAATCCAATTATAATTAAAGACACAAAAACTTTTAAAATGCAGTTATTCACACAAGTACAGGGAAATAATTTATACATAAATATTCAATCTTAATGGCATAAAAGTAGGTGATGAGAATTTAATATCTTCCAACTCGTATTACTTCATAGAACAATATGAAAATGTAGGGAATTGATACTAATACGGAGAAATGGAAATTATTTATCCATTAAATGTGAAGCTTGTAACACAAGTAGCTAATGAGCATTTAACACCTGTAAACTCGTGTTACATTTTGCCCTTGTGTCACGGTTGCATGCAGAATAACTGTCAATAGTCAATACAAGACAGTTTACTTGATTACAAAATGTTCTTATAACAAATTACTGTGTTGGTAGTATTTGAATTCTCAATATCATATTAATTTCTTTGTTTTTTCCTTTAGGGTTTATTAATACATGATTTTGTTTGCCAAATGCTTACCAGGAAATATATTGTCGGTGTTTTCTCTTTTTTATTATTTCGTTGAAAAATAAGGAATTATTAATAAGTGTAATTCAATAATCCAATCAAGGCTTCCTTATATGAAATTTAATATTTATAAAAGCGGGTTTTAATACCTATAGTAGGTACTGTTGGTAATTCACTTAAAACATTAAAAACCAATTTACTATATTCCACAAAACGATAAGATTTTACAAATATCGTTACAGTTACATAACTTACTAGGTAGCACTTCTTTAATGTATTTACAACATTTTAAAAATCTTACTGTTACGCTTTATTGTTAACTTATGTTTATCCCTGGAGAAGTGGATACGGATACAGAACAGATCCCTGAGCTTGTTGACCTAAATTTATGAGACATATTACTATTTAAACTGAAATAAATACTTGTAGTCAATGACAATAAAAACAACGCGTGACTGAATACTGAATAGGATCGAATGCTGAATGACATATCTAGATTGCCTATGTCAGAAGTGTATTGAAAGCGTTGTTTATTCCACGCCGTGTGATACAATCAAACAAAGGCGGTATTGACAGCTCTCCACAAACAAATATACCGAGGAATTAAACGAGAAACACAAAAGCGTAGGCAGATATCAACTATGACAATTTGTTCAAGGCGAGCTCCCTTTTGTATAGCGGTATACTCAACGTTCGCTCGATATTGCCTTCTTTGTAAAATCGTGATCATGTAATCACATACATTTTAATTTGATTCGTAAAGTTCGGATAAAAATCGTTGATTCGTTAATCGAATTCAATGTGAGAATGCGCAAGAGGACTATAAAAGACGTTATTTCACACACCTAAACAAATTCACCGCAATTTTTTCATGTGTTCCAATTAAAAATAACAGCTTGTTTGAAGTAATTGAAATCATTAACCTTGAAAATTATAACCATAACTGATGACTTAGAATGTTGTTGTTAATTTTTATACGAACCCCATGAGTAACGTATTATTTTACATCAAATTTCTAACTGTTTGTCTTGTCAAATACTTATAAAAAATAGGTAAATATGTGAGATAAATAATTAGAAGAATCTTGGGATTTATCATGAGGTATTAGCAGGAGAGTCTTATGAATTGTTCTTGTGAATACATTTTACTATTTGTTTCATCCAAATTTTTTAGCTAGAATACTATAATAATCCAGACATTCTTAAGTCCAGAATATTGATTACAAAAATCCCAAAAGGCAGTTACATAATGCAACTAGGAGAGTGTTACAATCATTAAACACATTCTGAACAAAAAATCCTAAACATACCACATTCTTTATAGCATTCAAGTACCCAAGCGCTGTTTCAAGCAACGTGACATTAAACAAGACATCTTTATTTTATAACAATATACTTGGTTCTCACGTTGAAGTCGTGAGGGAACTTTTACTTTAACGAAGCTTACTTATACACGTTTGTTTCATCCGAGACAATATTGAACTTACAACGGGAATTCCATCACTCGCTTATTGCTGAGGAGCAGCCTGGTTAAAAATATTAAATAAGATCTATTATAAGCAGTATAATTTGGTACTAGGGGATCATAGGTCAGTCGGAAGAAAATATTCTCGTAATGCCACTGCAACGTGAGTTTGAATTTTATGTAGTTAAAGACGATATTTGATGCCAAATATATCTTGTGTCATTGCCCCAGTGAAAGATTAAATAGTTGATCTCAGTTATTAGAGTCAATAGCGTAAGAATATTTATAATATGTGGGTAAAATTAAAGACCCAATTGACTTTTAACTTGTATTAAAGCTGTATGCTGATCAGCTTCTGAATCCTTGTATTCAACTGTCAAAATATATAAAATATCAACCCCAAACATATTATATTATACACTGCCTTGGTGACGTAGTTGTACTACGGTATGGTTATAAAGCTGAGGTTTTGGGTTGGAATTCCGGGTCGGGCAAAGTGATATTGGATTTTCCTACTCATTATCAGCTCTGAATCAGGAATTTGTGTCCGATATGGCGATAGGCCCGTCTCTTATCACATCGTGGGACGAAACATACAAGTTGAAATGTGGGTTTCCTGGTTGCACCTCTGCCTACCCCTTCTGGGAAAGAAGCGTGAGTTTATGTATGTATATATGTAAAACATATTATCTCATATTAAACCTCTTGTCGCAAATAATCGGTACGCGGTCACGGTCAAGGCAGACGAAGCATTGTGCACGGCATCAATGATGCAAGGTTCCGGAATCTAGCTTCGACGAGGAGACGCGTTTGTTCGACGTTCTTTGTATAGAACCTTCCGGTGTATATTGAGCACTAGAACTTTCAGTATATATACGAAAAAATACTATTATTAATAAAAATATATTATCGATGATTAGTTGTGTAACTTGTATTGAAGTTGAACTGACGAGAGAAGTATGATTAGATCGTAACATTTTATACTATAATAAACAGTATTGCTATCTATGGATGCAAGCGTGAATTTATATACGTAGGTATGTGTACAAAAAATACTTGTTAGAATCGTAACCGATTATTAAAGACATGTAATTTTTGCTAACCTCGTGAAGGCGTGCTAACCTCATGCAACTTTTTGATAGTTAAATCGTTTCTCTATTATTATAAAACAATAAAGCATTTGTTACACACTTAAAATTGTTATTATGATCGATCTCAAGGATCAAAATGTTACAAACCGATTCGTTCTGTAACAGGTATTAACGATGTTGTAAAAGGTTAATCACTAAGTATGTGAAGGGAACGTTTATCTTAATGCATTCATGACACTCAAGTTGGTATCATGACCTTTATTTTGCATTACTTGAATGAATTTCAACCCAGATAAATTGATTTAAATATTTACTCATTTTATCACAAGCCCAATGGCTATTTTGTTCGATAATAGTACAGAAACCTTTTCTTCTCCGGATCTTTGTCCTGCAAACACGTGGGGACTGGAAACCTGTTTCTCATTTTATTTTGAACAAAGAAATCGTTTAAAATTTTACAATCGGATTTTAACAAGTGACCCGAATTGAGAATTTCATCAAGGTCTCCTTAATTCCCAGTCCATTTATATTGCAGAAAGTACAGTAGATCCAGAAACCTATTATATGGGAATTTCAAACCAATACGGCTAAAAGCTATGCAACTTTTTATAATGTGTTTGATTCTTCAATTCGTATCAGTAAATATCCGGTAATAAGACGTTGGAACTAAAGATTTGAATAGCAAATTGAATTTAAAATAAAAATCAATGCGTACATTGACTATTCATATTATCATTTGCACACATGAGAATCAAAACCGTGCTGAAGAACCGTTCCAGGCATCAATTATTAGATTAATTGTGTGGGTATAAATTTGACCTCCATGCGCTCCGGCACGACACAACAATAGCTATTTGTGCAACAATGGGAACGGCATCCTAGCCACTTGCAAGATGCACAAATGGAATCGTGTCTTTTGATAATTCCTGCATACGTACTCGTTTGGGTAACTATTATACGTATTTCGTAATATCAATAATAATTTTACTTCTGTGACCAACAAAGGTAACCTTAGCGTAACTTACTAAAGGGTACCTTCCCGTAATCTCGTTTTAAATTTAGAATAATCTAATTTTGTTTTGATTGTCCTATTTCTGGCTTTAATGATCCGTTTTTATCTGCCCTGTTTCGGGCTATACTAACAAGGTTAAAGTGGTAAATGGTAGTAAAGTTCTATACGTAAAAAAATCTAATCACGACGGTCATAAAAAAAGAAGCAACTGTCAAGTAACTAGCGGGTGTCGTAAGACATTTCGCGGTTCGGACGCTGATTTTCAAGGTAGATTTTACGGCGAGTTCTGTGTGTCGAAAGGTCCTTGCTCCATGAGGTAATAAGATAAAGCGGCAAGCGGCGCAGCTGGCTCGGGGCTTCGCTTCATCTCTGATGCCGCGTGCCAGTCCCGGTCGGATGTTAGTCTGTCTCTGGTCGCGCACGCGGACGTACGTTACTCAGCACGGTCCCACACGCGGCGGTCTTCCCTATCCGATCGAACTGATCGAGGCCTTCCGAATTCCGATACTCGATCGAACGGGTCACTGAACGCTATCATCTGCGCTTCATTTGATTATTTACGTTTCGATTCTGGAGCCGGGTTTAATGTGCTTAACTTCCAAGTGATGGACTTCCAGATTTTGAGTGTATATAGTGCTTAGGTTACTGACGCCGGTAATTCAATTAGACATAAATATAATCGGTCGTGGCTACGCAGTACTGAGGATTTAGCAGTTCGCACCATTCTTTTTTATAAGTGGGTATTGTTACATGAGGTGCCGATCTATAATTGTACCATTTACGAGATTGAAATAAATAGGTTTGGAGTGAATGGTCATTGACTTCGTTATGTTATCAGAAACAACCGGCCTTTGTCAGCAAATGCACCGGGCTATGCATTTCCTTTGTATTGGTTATTGCTGTATTTGCCTAAACATTTCACAGCAAAGTTTACCTGAAACTTGATAATTCGCATTTTTTTCAATTAGTTATTAATTATTACGCATAAAAGTTGAAT
Organism: Hyles euphorbiae; assembly: GCA_023078785.2. Classification (NCBI taxonomy): domain Eukaryota; kingdom Metazoa; phylum Arthropoda; class Insecta; order Lepidoptera; family Sphingidae; genus Hyles; species Hyles euphorbiae. The sequence continues at coordinate 9,241,576 of CM041037.1, forward strand.
GAACATAAATATTATATGTTGTATAGTTCGTAAAATCAAAATTTTAATGGTTAGTTTAATGTAATTTGAATCCTAAACATATTTATAACCCTTGTAACTCGGTCTATAATTTATTCACCCCAGGAAAATCAGTATTGTGTACGCTTAAAAATAAACAAAGAATAGTTGATAACAAATATGATCATAAATCGATAACTAATATTATGACGAATAACTAGAACCTTTGTAATGTTGTTTGGTTCGTATCTTATCTACCCTTGCAATGAATGATAAAAATACAACTGCATATTTTTAACACGCTCCACCACACTTCTGAAATTCTTCATATAGCTATAAATATATCCTTCCAAGTCCAAAAGGACGTAACAGCAAAAAAAAAAACAACAGGCATGGCTTCTTAGACTTGGTTTTGCATTGCACCCTTCGGTTGATCGGGCGACCGTGCCATCGCTTTTGTTGTCCAAACCCCGTCTCTATGGCAACATTGAATAGCTTTTCTGGAGTTTTTACTAACCCCACCCGTAGCATAAGCTCAATAGTGGCTGCGGGTCGTTTGTAAAGGGATTTAACTTTACCTCGGAAATAACAAAGTAAATGTCTGTTCGCAATGACAACGATATTTGCAATTACCACTCGTGAGTTTAAAGTGAAATGGTGCTTTAGAAATATTATTAAATTTAATCTTAAGAACTAGTTCATGCTTGCTCATAGTCTAATTACGAATTAAAATTACATCTTCGTAGGTAAATTGGCGAGAGCTGGTTAATTTTGTTTTTTGCTCACACCGCAGCTCCAGTTTCTTTTATATTGCCTCTATTTCTAGTTTTAGTTCGTTCATATAGAAGTGATTTATGTGTTTTAATGAATAATATTTCAGAAAAATGATTTTGCCTTTACTAAAATAGGGTATTTGCGAGTGATATTTATATTGCTAACCCGCACTAGGCCAGCGTGGTGGACTATATGGCCTAACCACTCTCAATCGTACTTTCGATTGTAGAGGAGGCCCGTGCCCTGCAGTGGGACGTATAGGGGCTGATACAGACAGAGTGATATTTATAAATTAGGTACTCCATTCATCACTTTTTTTTTATTTTCGTACCCATATTTCAAATATGGAGTGCAAGTAACAATCTGTATCTGTATCAGCCCATATACGTCCCACTGCAGGGCACGGGCCTCCTCTACAATCGAGAGTACGATTGAGAGTGGTTAGGCCATATAGTCCACCACGCTGGCCTAGTGCGTGTTGGCGGACTAACAATATTGTGTAACTATGTTAATGAATCAATTTTACTATCCAATCCCTTGTTTGTCATGATCTGAGATCCAATCATTCTTTTTAATCCAAGATCACTGCGAAAATGACAGCATTTGATATATATATACGGCAAGTAACGGGTCGTAAATTGTTCGCTACGTTTTACGTGCCTGACAGAAGAATCGAAATATAATGGCTACGGTAAAGCCCATTTGACATACGCAGAATATCACAAAGTAGTGCTAACTTTCACACATTTCCATCCACCTCAGTGCTGTGAATAATAAAATTGCCACTTTTGTATAATTCGCTTGCTTTAATGGCTCTTGCTGCAACAAAACCATCTTGTGCTCATCGTCAAGCGCAACATCCATTACTTTTGTGTGTCTTCCACTTTCTACAAAATGCAAAAATAAGTGACAAAAAAATGTGGTTATTATATGCAGTCTTTTGAGAAAGAAATATGAACTACATATGAACATATTGGTTTACACATTTTTAATGAATTCGAATTTTAAAGTGAATAAATAAGGGGGATAAAGTTGGTGTATGTCTCCATGTTTTGTTAGTTAATATTTTTTCCCGTTAAATGTTAAATATAATTTGCGACCTTATTCACCTTACGCAGTTTCGGCATACACCTTTATATTGTACATTCAATAGTTATTTTATATTTAATAGCTACGAACCCTAATTCAAAGTTATCATACTGTTTTAGAGCATATTTCCCCTTCTGATATAATTTAGAATTATAAACTTAACTGTTTACCTGGGTTCATGATTTAAATAATTATTTCTTTATTAATTTACTCTTAATAAGCCATGTTATTTATTTTAAGTCGCAACGTTCGTAAAAAAACACAACCGTGTGAAAATAAAACGACAGTATTTGCAAAACAACGCAAATTCTGTGACGAATGCAATCGACTGTAAAGTAAATCGACGGTTAATCATTAACTCTCTATAGGGAAGACTTACGAAACACTTAGATTACTAATCCACTGAAAAAATTGCAATTATTCGATATTTAGCAACAATTAGATAACTTGTAAGAAACGGTTTAAACAAAAGTAAAAACGACAATTCAATTCCCATGGATTTAGAGAAACGGAACAAAGAGGCAAAGAAAAGCTGGATTGGTTTCACAGTTTTGTTAATTGTTTCTATTAATAGACAGCGGAAGGGCTCTTAACTTAGATGGTTGCAGGTATTTTCGTCCTACCACAAAGTTAGAAGTATTCTCGTATATAGGATAGTGTAAAGTCTCATCCCATGGCACAAATATTGAATTAATTGTCAATTAGGAATCAATTACAATTAGGTACTAAAAACCATGTTGAGACCAAAGAATGACTTGAAGTTTTTAAATGAATTACCTGGTCTGATATTAGTTGGCAGCTGCAAAATGGCAATGGCGTTGCGTTTGGCTATTCAATGGACTAATGCTAGGCCGAAAGTGACAATAGTAGGTACGTTTCAAGAAAACCTGACCCAGTGGTCGACAAAAATATAGCTTAAAACTGTACTTTCTGATGAGTTTGCAGTGAAATTTTGTGTAACTTCCACACATTTTGTACCTAATATTGTCAAGTGTTTGTTCTATAAAGTGAGTTGCTTCCCTGCAAATAGAATAAACCGCCTGAAATATTAATAACGTAATATGATGACTGCAGTAACACAATCGCGCGGAAATAACCGTCTTTGAATTAGGTATATTTGATGTATGTGTGCATACTTGCAGGCTTCTAGACCGGAATAAATTGCCAAACTTCAGGGCTAAAGAGGCTAGTTAGACCAATCTAAGTTAAATTTTTAATTATAATTCCTATATTTATGTTGTTTTGTAGCAGTAAATTGGTGAAATCTCCTGAGATATTATCTGAAGTGTACTTTAGGGCGACACAGAGGTATTCCAAGTCTGTCGTAAATGTGTATCAAAGTCAGACTAGGTGTGCAATGTTTAATAAGTTACGTTTTTATTTCTATATAAAGTATTACAATTTTATGCCCCCATAAAAATCAAATGCATCATCATTCAATCATCTATTTATCTAATAATAATAAACTCATATACTAATGTTATCTTTGACTTCGATCGTAAATGAATACTCCAAATCAATCTAACAGGATTTACTGGGGTTAAATCAAGTCTGACTCTATAACGTGAAAACAACATCTATACATGAATCATGGACTCGTTGAACATAGAACAGAGAGATTCGGAGAACAGAGAAGCACAAACCTAAAACAAGATCTTCGTTTATTATAACGATTTATAGTTGTACTACATGTACGAATATTCCGGAGCCGTATTACCTAAATAATATGAAGACAAATGCATTTTATTGCGTATGTATACGAGTATTTATTCAATTGTTCGTATTCTCGGACAATACCAACCTCGATTCGTTCAAGGATTAACTAAATTGTAAAATATTTTCTTTAGTAAACTCATAAACTCTTACGTATGCATGTTCTGTGTTATGTTGGTTCTGTATCAGCCCATATACGTCCCACTGCAGGGCACGGGCCTCCTCTACAATCGAGAGTACGATTGAAAGTGGTTAGGCCATATAGTCCACCACGCTGGCCTAGTGCGTGTTGGCGGACTTACATACCATAGAAATTTTATAAATCGCTATGGTATGCAGGTTTCCTCACGATGTTTTCCTTCACCGTTTTAGTGCGTGGTGATTGACTATCAATACACACATGACTCCGAAAAGTCAGAGGTGTGCCCTGGGATTTGAACCCGCGACCACCGTGAACATGTTGGCAGTCGCGTCTAGTCCGTTTACCAGCAGGCCACCACGCACTTACTTATGTTGGTTACATGAAGCAAATTTCTTTTTCAAATTAGGTGCCATACTTGATACTGTGATGTTTCGTAACCACGTCAAACATTGATAGGCATTCTATTTGTTGGAACTTCATTATTAAATAACACATTTAACGATGCCTAATAAGATTTTTTGCAAACTCATTGAGGTTTTAATGTCGTAATATGTGTATACTATAACTGTATTCAGGTTTTATAATAACTCCGAGAGAACATCTCGTTTGATTAGAAAGTAATTATAGAACATATCGCGCAACGGAAGTTCCTAATCTTTTTAATAGTCAACATTTCCCATGGCGGTTATCTGTTGAAACGAAATCTTTAATTATTAGCTGTAGAACCGCATAAATGTAGATGTATATTGAAATAAATTTCATGCAAATCTGTGTTCTAGTAAAATTGTGTCAAGGAAGCAGACTTATTTTAAGACATGCGTCCTATTTTCTTGAAATATAGCTTTATAAAATTTAATGCAGTATAACGAAAGGTCTGTGGTAAATATAACCATGGGCTGTCGTTATTAAAATAAAAATAGATGCTTATATTATTATATACAGTATACATTAGAGCTGATAAGAACGCAAGTTTATAACTTAGCATAAAACCCACATTGGCCTATTAACTATAAAGCTGATTATTTATTTAAGAACAGCTATTTCTTCTGAAGTAAACACGCTTCCCACACAATGTTCTATTTTAAAATTTGGGCTATGACCCATAAATTTAGCACATCTGCTCGCATCTAATAAGCAAAAGAAGTTTATATTTTAAGTCAAATTGAATTACCCAAACGTCGCCTGCTATAACAGTTTACCACAGGTTCAGTTTATGATCGTAAATATCGAAACTAAATTTCGAAAAATTAGTGTTGCAAAGTTACAAAACAGTGTTATAAGAGTTACGTTTGTTAGTTATGGATATTTCATTTTGAAAAAGTGCGAAGTGACTCGTGTTGTGATGACATTGATGACGATGGAGAAAGCCGCCGCGATGCTGGAAAAAGAGGCACCGGTTAAAGGCATAGTGGCCCAAGTGGTCACGATGCTCAATGGACAAGCTCAGAGGTACGTATTAGATGATCAGAATTAAAATATATTATTTTAGGATAATAATAAAAACAATTATTGCAAGGAATCAAATTTAATGTTAACGATAAGAATCTTGCGTCGCACAAGTTTTTTTATACGCACTTTCAGTATTTTTATTACTTATTTATTTGGTAGACCGTTGCATTTTGAAAGTGAAAAGCTATTAATACTCTTCGCCTTAAAATATACATTAAAATAATATTTTGAAAGGTTGATCGTAAAATACAGTTTATGGATTTTGAGTAACGAGATCATATTCAATATCCGCATTGATTCATTTTAAGATTTCGTTGCACTGTTACTTAAAAAGAAAAGCCAATGCTTGTTTTGTTGTCATTAAATTTTATCTGCAATATTAATGTTTTTATGTTCTCTGCAATCAAAATACAGCCATATTTGTAAGAATAAGATGAGCTTTCGCCTTTGTATACATATTTTATGCATTGCGTTAAAAATAGCATATTAAATAACCGTTATAAACTTGTTAAAGAGTTACAGCTATTAATTTTTAGGAGCATGTTATCAATATTACAAAAATAATTTGCTACATCGCCGTGAGCTATTTAATGATTACGGAGTAACAAAAACTCTGATATAGATTGGATGGTTCTAAGAACTGGATCATTTTCTCATCGTATAAAAAGTTACATTGAATCGTTTAATATTTAAGGGGTTTGTAATCAAATATCATTTATTAGGAATGTGAAACTGGTGGCATGTGCGATTATGACTAATTATTATTATTTTTCTAATTTATGTCACGTTCTGTGTGTCAATCAACCTCGTTAACTACGTGTAAAATCAGTACCGTCTTTACACTAAGGGCACACGGGGCCCGTGCCCAGGGCCCCCATCCTCAAGGGGGCCCCGAAGAAGAGCAAGTGTAAAAAAAAGACAGACCGAAAATTTTCCTTACATATTTACACACACGTTTCACGACTCCTATCACCTATGTACGTGTGTATGTACGTATATTAACAAAATTGTAAGAAGTAATAATCATCTATTTCAGTAGATTAGTGTTAATATAACTCCACATTCTAAAAGAGATCCCTCCAAACCAAAAGTGAAATGTTATAAATGTGTTCTCTGTCACAGAAATAGTAATAATACTATATAGGTAGTATGTTTGCATCATAAAAACATTTGTATAAAACTAAGGTAGGGGGCCCCCGGTCCAAGGGGGCCACGAGCTTGAAAGGCCTCAGGCCCGAAGGGGTCCTCGGCCCAAGATGCCGTAAGCAGAGAAGGAATGTAACATTGATTTATAAAATTAGTAAGATAAAACCCACAATTCGCTGGATTGTTTACCAATTCTTGGATTTCATAGATTCATAGAGTTTATAAAGTTAAGTTTTTTACAGTAAAGGAGGGCCCCGTCTGATGATTTTGCCACGGATCTCAGATAGTATAAAGTTACCTACGCTACTGACAGAAATTAATTACACTTTAAAAAAAACAGTTCAATATGAAATAATCGAAATAATTCCTAAGATACTACTTACTATTTTTTTTAAGTCTGTAAAGCGTGGTTTCTATAATCCAGATGTACTGCTTCACAATTATTTAATCCATATTTCCATATTTTCTCAATAACCACGTCCTTGGATTTGCTGTGGTTTGAAAGTAGAAAATCTTTATTCTTTAAATTATTTCAATGTTGAGATTGTATGCTGTTGTATGATATTTAAAAAATATGATCTATGTAATTCGATCTTTAAAGTAGATTTCCGATGATCAGTTCAAAAATAGCCAGTAAGACAAGTAAATAACTATATAAATTAATTTTAAAATTTGTGAAAATAATTACCACGTTACCAATATTTTAGAGGAGATATCTTTATGGATAAGTTAATGTCAATTACTATTTATATATATCTACAATTGGACCCAACTGGCTCCGCCCTTGTGCAGATCCTTTTTGAATGATGAATCCAGTCCAAATCAGCAATATATTATTTATATCAAAACTTTTGGCAGCCTCCGTGGCGCTGTCGGTTAGACGTTACGACGCCTGTGAAGCGAGAGACCGCGGGTTTGATCCTCCCACCGAGAGAAATGTTTGTGCGGCCCACAATTTTTTTTTATTCTGTCCCAGCATAGTGGCCGCGTTGCGCCTGATGGTGAACGCAAATGCCGCCCAGGCAGAGTGTCTACTGGCATCGGACGGCAGTCCCATGTCAATAGACACAATTATGCCGGCCTGCTATGATGCCTCTTCACACTACGGCGGAAGGACCCAGGATTATAGGAAGGAGGGAACACGTGAGACGGCAAACAATTCCACAGCCTGACGGTGAGGCACAAAAAAGAATTTAAGAACCGTTTGGTTCGCGCCGGGATGGTGTGGACCGTCAAGCCATGGCTTCGCAAGCCAGCACGCGTGGTTCTGGTAAGGCATGGAGAGGAAGGGATCAAGTTGAGCAATTCTTCAGAACACTCACCGTGATACAGGCGGTAGAACACGCTTAGAGAGGCTACATCCCTCCGGAGTTGTAGCGACTCTAAATTGCACGTAACGTATGCATCATTCACAATGCGGATAGCCCGCCGCTGCAATCCATCCAAGGCATCGAGCAGGTATTGGGCGGATCTATCCCAGAGGTGCGAGCAGTACTCCATACCCGGCCGGACCTGCGCTTTATATAAGCGACACAGCTGACCGGGCGTGAAAAACCGACGCACCCTGTTCAGGACTGCAACCCTGCGTGATGTGGCAGTTATTACACTCTCGATGTGATTCCTTGGATTGAGATCACAGCGGATATCCACACCAAGGATACTTAGGTCATTCCGCATTGAGAGGGGAGCACCCTCAAGAACGGAGAGGGGAGAGAACGGGGATTTTTTGCACGTGAACGCACACACGTGGGTTTTCTTGGCATTGAACTCAACCATATTCCTGGAACCCCATGTAGGAGTGAGATCCAAGGTCCGGTTAAGCTCAATGAAAAGATCTTCGCGTCCCTTCACAGTTTCGACTCGGCAACCTGCAGGCCCGCAGTGGTATCGCCCATGAACCGTGCTGTCATCTGCATGGCAATGAATGTTGCCAAGCGACAACATGTCATTGATATGCAGAATAAACAAGGTGGGCGACAGCACCGAGCCCTGAGGAACTCCGGCATTTACCGACAAGAGCGCCGAAGCGTGACCGTCGACGATTACACGTATTCTACGCCCTTGCAGAAAGCCGGAAATCCACGAACACAGGTTGCCGGGCAGACCATACGACATACGCCGGAAGTTTGGAAAGAAGACCACGGTGCCAGACCCTATCAAACGACTTGGCAATGTCGAGGCTCACAGCAAGAGCCTCGCCACGCCGGTCAATTGCCTCACCCCAGCGATGCAGGACAAACGCTAGAAGATCACCCGACGATCGATATTGACGGAATCTGTATTGTCGGTCACTGATCAACGAGTGATCCTCCAGGAGCGGACCAATTGAGCATTGATGATCCGCTCCATGACCTTACATATCACTGAGGTGATAGCGATAGGGCGGTAATTGGTAGGATCCGACCGATCACCCTTTTTGGGGATCGGTTGCACATTGGCCTCCCTCAAAGATTCCGGCACAACACCTGTGCCGTAGGACGCTCGGTAGAGGCGAGTCAGTGCAGGAGACAACTCGGCTGCACAAGCTCTTAAAACCACCGCTGGTATCCCATCCGGACCACTGGCTTTCCGCACATCGAGAGACCGTAACTCACGCCGCACATCACACTGCCTGATGCGAATATCCGCCATTGAGAAACCGCAATCAGGCAGTGTGGGCAGCGTCTGGGAACCACGGTCTTCGAGGCGGGAATTAGTCGCAAAGAGATTTGCCAGCAAGGCAGCCTTTTCTTGCGGCTTGTGGGCCAGCGACCCTTCTGGGTACCTCAGCAGTGGCAACGCTGGACGGCAGAAGTTAGATTGAACGGCCCTGACCAAACTCCAATAAGCACGACTGCTAGTTGGGTGATTGGCCAACGCACGCCCAATCCTGGTAACGCGCTGGGCATCCGCCCTAACGTGGCCTACGTTAGGGCTTCTTGCAGGCCTTGGTGGCACGGTTGTAGGCTTCTTTGAGGGAATTGATATTGGGATCCTTCATGGCGGGACCCCTGATCCAAGCGCGATACGCCGCTTGTTTGTCACCGACAGCATCGGCGCATGCACGATTGAACCAGGAGCGTCCACGGCCCTTACTGGCGATCTCAGAGAAAGGAATGTAATATTCCATTCCAAGTCTGATCTCGTCAGCAATAGCGTTGGCACTCGCTTCGATTTCTTTCGGTTTTGGGTGTTTGTGAGACCGAAAAGTCTCTCGTAGTTTCTAATACCCACGACACAAGACTAGATCCTGTTACATCCTTTCCTGTCCCGTCTCATTATTCCGGATAATAAAAAATAATCTTTTAATAGATCTAAAATACCTAAATAGGCCAACAATTGGTCGGTAGGTTGGTGCCAGCTAGACTACTATTTTTATAACATCATGTTACGAACTATGCGAGTAGAACCATGGGGTTCCGCTGGTCTCAAACTTTAAGGCCAGTACCGACCTCAAAAAATGGTGGGCCCATTTAGGTATTTTGTATCTATTAAAAGATTAATTTTATTTCTTTTTTTTATTACAATTTTGAAGACGGTTTAATTCTTTCAAATTATTTTCTATTTTTAATTTTTTAAGTTTCTGTTGTAGTAATCGAAACTTATTACCCTTACCTATGTAGGTTAGGACGCTGAGATAAAATGTATGCACGTCGCGAACTGACAAAAGTTGGACACTCCTGCTTTATCTCAAAAACTAAGTAACCGATTTTGATGAAACTTATACAACTCCTAAGTTGGACTATATCTAATAGAAAACAAAAATATTTTTTTGAAATCCGACTTTTAATTTTTCAGATATGAGTGGACAATCATACAAACATGCATACATTTTTTAATTTGAAATTCGTGTTCAGGCGCTGGTATAGACTAATATATCCAAAAACTATGCAACTCTGACAAAATTACATACATACACATCAAATACATAATCTCCTTTTTTTAAGTCGATTAAACACGAAATTATTTTGATAAGGATTAATACCATATAATAAAAAAAAGCAATCGCAAATAATACATCCTTTTAGAAAAAAAAAACCTTATTAACTATTTTAGTGGTAATCAGTACTCACTAATAAAAACATTTTAGTGAGCCTGTGTAATGAGCTAACCTAGAAAGATCTAGAAACATCATACACAGTTTCTTACATTACATCCCTTCGAGAGAGACAATTCCGACAAGATTGATACATAACTTTGATATGAAATGATCATAGTAGATAAATGTTAGATTATTTTTTTTCTTTATTTTTCAAAAGGGCCCCAAATTCTTGTGTGCCCAGGGCCCCATAATAGGTAAAGACGGCCCTGTGTAAAATATAAGTAAATGTTGAGTAATTCTAGAAATATAGGTTTATTTTGTAAATGGTCTTATTTATTCTACTTACATGGTCGACGATTTTATATTACAAATAAATAATAATAGTTATATCGAGTTTCAAAGTAACAAAATCAAATTATCTTACGAACTATTTATATATGTATGATATGTGTATATGATACATAAAAAGCAATACAAAGGCCATCAAACATGTGTGTGTAAAAGTATAATAAAAGAGGCAGCAAGTTTTTGTTTGGCTATAGTTGCTTGCGCCCACTCGAGTCTCGGAAGCACCGAACATCTGCCATATTAGGCACTTAAATTTTATTTTGGATACCGACCGTTGCACAAATAGTATACTGACAACTTCTGAATCAGCTGCTCACTAATATTCAAGTATATTTATTTTAAACTTATGTAAAGTATATTTCGTCTCAACCAAAAAAAAAACGATGAATCAAAGAAATACTATATTTTATGTCATGAAATATTACTTATGGTGAATGATTATATAAAGAATTGTATTTCTCGTTTAACTTTTAAATTATGTCATCTTCTATATTTTGTCAGCCCGAAAGTTAGTTTATTCGCAAGCTTGCTTAATATACATTTGTCTATTTTGCAGTAGCGTTTTGATCTAAGGTTTAGTTTAGGTAGACTAGCTCATTTTAATTCGCCTAGATTCCTTTAGATTGGTGTGGTTGTCAATCATTACTTTCTATTACATAACTAAAAGACGTTAGACTTACATAGACGTTTTATACTTTATTTATGTGCCCTACAGTATGGAGATACAAAATGTGATATTTCTGTGGCCCTATTATTTGGCATGAAGTAAAACGCATCTTGTAAAATAAATCTATATTCATCTTGAAATAAAACATCTTTTACTTATTTTATCGCGAAGTTGTTAATACTATATTCGTCTTATATTATAATTTTATTAATATTAGATATATCCTACTACTTCATTTTCTACGGATACGTATATGTAAGAATATATTCTTTCTCTCTATAGCCGAAACTAGTACACAGGCATTTACTTTTTGTAATGTACCTACTATAAAATAGACGAATCACGTCGCATTGGGGCATAACCTTTTTTTTTATAAATTACCTTTTTATAAGATTTGTTATATAAAACTGTATTTATCACGTGTGGTAACCCGATGCCTGCACGCTCCGTTGGGAATCCGTGTGTACGATATTATCACTTGGCATGACTCGGTTGCGGTCGCCAGTTGCCTCTCCTTTGGAGGTCGCATCGCTGGACAACAGCTATGCTTCTATAGTTTTTTACCATGTAACTGGTTTCGATTGTAATGAAAGGTGATCTCATTTTCGAGGTAGGTTGCTGTCGGTGTTTTTTATTTAAAATAACTTCAGAGCAACTGCATTGTTTAAAATTGTATCTGTCAACAGCAATCAAGGGACTGGTCCTGCCCTCCCAGGATCTAAAAGAAATGTGTGAAAATTACATGGAATATCAAAGCATAGCTAATTATTTAGGGACACTACCTTGTCTTAAACGTTTTAGTAAATTAAGCGGGATAAACAGGTAGAGACAGAAAAGTAGTAGGTGAATAAAAATATAATTTAAAACGTTTTGACTGGGCCCTTTGCGTGTCTGCTAGTGTGAAAGAATTTACTAATGCTCTCTTAAACCAGGACAAAGAACTATCTGACCGAGTAACACTAATGCGGGACATGTGCTGGCCCCTGTAATTCTACTTTAATACAGAACGACTCATGTTTAATGTTTTTGTTTTATATAAAGTGTGTAGTGAAGAGATCGCTATCCGCAGGGGATTGTAGAATGATAATAAAATGCCTTTTTTGTTTTTGCCTTAAGAATATAGCGGTAAACTTCCTGCACAGTAAACATCTCCTATCTAGGTAGCTTGTTCGTTTTGTAGACCAGGTAAGTATAAAAGGAAAACATCAGATTAAAAGTACGTGTTATCAATACTACGATTGCAATTACGACTGTTATTTATAGAGGAGCGGTAAAGTCCAATATCAATAGTGATTGAAGCTTTGTTTGAATTTTCATTGGCATGTCCGTCGTCACAATTTTATCTACAAGTGCTATTAATGTTATCGGTCTCAACAATTATATTCTTTGAATGACGAACTGCATAACATTTTTTCAAAACACATGACTCAGTTGATTTGTTTTGGCCCACATATCGACGCATAAGGCCGAGCGATTAATATATATCTCGCTTTTCCTGCAATGACACATTATTTAAATTCTTTATGCCATCATTTGATATACTCAAAAAAAATATGAAGCAATCTATAAATGTGTAATCATATTTTCCTTCTCATCATCGTTGACAGTTATAGAGTGTTTTAACCTTCACTCGATAGTCTAGTCTTCCTTTGATTTCAGTCCCCACATGTATATTCAGAGATTTTTCTCGTTAGTGTGCCCTCAAAGATCCATAGCACGTGCCTGAGTGGTGCGTGCCAAGCTCCACAAACCGCTCCCAATTACATTTCGAAATTGATCGTGACGCCGTAATTAGGCAACAGAATGTTACGTGAATTGTTTTTTCATAGTTTTTGTTAGACTCGGTTATAAAAATAATTAACACTTGTTCATGTTAAATTAAGTTTTACTATTCCTGGAGGAAAATTGTCTTTTCACTTTCCAATTATCGTGATTGAGGTATTTCGGATTGCCGTCTGGCGTTCACTATTACGGCACACTTGGTTAAAACGGCAGCCGTGAAATGAGTGGTCGCAGGTTCAATTCCCACAACCGGAATTTTGTTAACAATCCTTTTATAAGTAACCTCAAAATAGTAATAATCTTTTTCCAAAATGTTTCTGAATGGCATAATTTATTCATTTATTAATGAAACTAAAATAAGAACTTGCAGTAGTAATTAAAACAGCGTTAGTCACATGGTGCCATCTGTTCTGCAAACATCGAACTACTTTGATATCTAGTAAATACTAGTTATGTCGTTTAAGTTTCTTACAAAGTCACCTTCAATCTTTAGAGTTATAGAGCAGTAAATCTGTCCTTTTAATACAAGGTACATACATAAAATGGTATAGTTACACCCACAGGCTACTTATTATCCTGTCAGAACTTTTTACAACAAAAATCACGAACAACTTGTACTATGTACTTATACTTATAAAGGTATAGATACATTCTTTTCTCATAGAATTCATTTTAAAAATATTATTTTTTTAATATTTATTCGCAATTAATTCAATAATTTAACATATTTACGTAGAATTGGTAGTGTAGTAGCTTAATGACGTCATGACTGTTCCACTGTTTTAACAACTAAGTTTTGTATTAATTAAAATTTAGTACGGTATAATTAGCCCTCACGTCGGCATGGCATTAATTTATTTTACATGCGGGCATTACTCGCGACTACCCTTAGGGATAATCAAGTAGGGTCGTGTATATTTAATATTCTATTAACTCGTATATTTTGGGTGTATTTAAGTATGCTATACTGGGTATCTCAAGACTGCTACCGAAAACGAAGCCGGGTGGTAGTTTTAGTGACTATAAACCGAATGCAACTAAAAATTTCGCAAAGAAACGCGACAATTATTTTTTATGTTTTTTAAAATATCGTCATTTTTGGGTGGTAAATTCATAGTTTTTGCCAAAATAATAATTTAAACTCTTGTATACCTTAGATTATTTTTAAATAAAAGGGTATACACTATTATTTTAGGAAAAAATGTATTTACCACCCAAATGTGGTCATAGGAAAAAAATAGCAAAAAAAAAATGTCGCTTTATTTTTGCAACTTTTTCTGTCGCATTGTGTCTGAAGTCGCTTAAACTACCACCCGGCTTCGTTTTCGGTAGCAGTTTTGATATACCCTGTATAGCTTACGTTAGTTTTTTATTACGTTAGTTAGTTAGTTAATATTCAAATTATCTGCAATGTTAGGTTAATAAATCATCATCATCATCATATCAGCCACAAGAAGTCCACTGCTAAACATAGGCCTCCCCCAAGGATCTCAAAATGACCTGTTGGAAGCGACCTGCATCCATCCTCCTGCAACCTTAGCCAGATTGTCCGTCCACCTTGTAGGCGGGCGTCTGACATTTCGCTTGCCTGTACGTCGCCTCCACTCAAGAACTTTTCGGCCTCAACGGCCATCGGTTCTACGAGCTATGTGCCCGGCCCACTGCCACTTCAACTTACCAATCCTATGGGTTATGTCGGTAACATTCGTTCTCCTACGGATCTCTTCATTTCTGATTCGATCTCGTAGGGAAACACCGAGCATATATTATAAATATTATAGTATAAATATATTATAAATATTTATACTTAATTATTTCATTAATTCACGTAACTTTAGGATCGTTAGTAATTATCTATGTACTTTTTTTTAAATTATGGCATAGTGAAAGTACCAAAATCTCATAATATGAACCACATAATGATGTACTATATAAGGTCAGTAAATAACTAAAAAAGCCATTTTATGAAACAAAAAATAAAATAACTGCAATAATAAAATTCCGCCCCTAAATTCTATTAGTCTCGTAAAAAAATCCATTTGTGTTACGGCATTGTAACAATTTTTGCACAGATATTAGCAAAATAGTAAAATTTGAACGGTGAATTTCTAAACTACATTGCCGATTTGAGATGAACCAGTGTGAACGAGCATGACTCATACACTTAAGCTTGAAATACGGAATTGGGTATAATTTACGGAGTTCCAGGGCCCCAACCGCATGTTACTTTGCCTAAATTTATAAGCGATTCAAGTGTGAACAGTTTTGCATATTTGTGATGAATGCGACTTAAGATTGACTTGGTTTACTTTAAGACATAGTGAAATGGAAAATTGAAGGAGGCCTATGTCCTACAGTAACCTAACCTAAATCACTTATTCATAATAATATGTATTTCACAAATATATTTTAGCTTTTCTTTCACTTTGCAACGATCCTATATTATTGAAAAAAAAAACGGCCATAAAATAACAATAATATGTTCGAAAATTCCAAGAGCCACGATAAAGGATGAACCGCGAGCTGAATCTATACAAGACAAATGTTTGCATGCGACAACTGTTTGTTTTGTGGATGTCTTACGACGATAAAGTCGCTTGTTATTTTCAATAACTTGAACACGAGAAATACTGTATCCTGTATCAGCCCATATACGTCCCACTGCAGGGCACGGGCCTCCTCTACAATCGACGGTACGATTGAGAGTGGTTAGGCCATATAGTCCACCACGCTGGCCTAGTGCGGGTTGGCGGACTTACATACCATAGATTTTTTTATAAATCTGTATATGAACACATAAATGTAACTAAGGTTAAAACATTGGCTTATACAGTAAACACACTCCTAATTGAATTAATGTTTTCGTGTCAGTCTTGAAGCGTCACATAATAGTATGACGTAGAATATTCTAACAAGATTTCAATACTTAATGCTTCTTAAGCATGACGAGTCCGCGGGTGGGTCGGACCCCCCGACATCGTACTTATTACGGCGATGGTTAGTTTTAGACGATCGCGTCTTGACGGTCTCAGTCTGTTGCCACCGCACCCGCTCGACGCACCCTGCCAGAGCAAACGCTTTAGATATTTTGCTACCACGCCCGTATACTTTGCCAGATTCTCAATATATTTACGAAATCATGTCCAACCACATATATACGAGACAATTTTATTGTCATTTACGGTTCGCAAGGGCTCTATCCGTAACATGAATCATCGAGAGATGTTTGTATCCGACATTTATAGTTGTCTCAAGCACTCCTATTGTTTTATAGACAAGGAAAAAGACGTATTTTATATCGCATTCCGCGAAACTGAATAAATTTGCGACATTAAAAATAAGTCAAACGGACGAGGGAATGATTATTGAACGGGCACACGCATGCGCCGTGCACACCTAGCGATGGCGTCTTCACCGGCGACCTCGTGCAAAACAAACAAATACGTCCAGACATTGACAGTGACCCAGAGAGTTTTACTCGTAACTCATCCCTCCAGTTACAACGCCGTCCGTAAAAGATTCCTATGTAATGCGAACAAACGATCAAGTGTAATGCGGTTGCAGTGATTGTTGTGCGCTTTGCGAACTGGAGTAGTGCTGGTGGGTAACAGTGATACAAATAAAGAAACAAAACAAAATCACGTGCAAAAGAAAGTGGGGGTGGTGTCGGCAAGCGATCAGCGAGCGTGACGGCACAGGCATTAGAGTCGCTCATTGATTCTTCTCCCTTTCCGACACACCTCGGTGCGTTGATCGACATGCTTTCGTCGTCAAACTGGATGTCAGTGGCCCCATGTGTGGTCGCATAAATTGGTTTTTACTAGTTCACCGAAACGGTAGACGATGATACACACAAAAAGTACGGTCGACGCCACGCTCCGTAAATTTATAGGTGTAACAGTACAAGTGGAAATAGAGTGTGACAAAAAGAAAACTATTGATAGTTGTGATCCGATCGGCGTGAATGGATAGGGTCGGAGTGGCGAGATCTGATTTTTCCGGGCGAAGTGGTGCGGCGCCGGTGGTGGCGACGATAGCGCGGTCGGCTCGCGTACTTCAGTCAGCCGCGTGCGTGCGCGCTGTGAAAGTGTCCCGCACGTGATGCGTTCGGTAGCGGCCACGTCGTCGGCGCCCGCGAGCGGTCTGGCCCCTCTGCAGCTGGGCGCGCGCCGGCAGAAGACCGACCTGCACGTGGCCGAGCCCGCCGCGGCGCGCTCCTCCAGCCCCGCGCCCAGCCTGCGCAGCCAGAGGGCCAAGCAGTACAGGTGCCAGACATTCACATAAACGTCTGCGGTGATTGCGTGATGCTTCGCGAGACATTTCAGTGCATACACACGGTTTCCATTACAGGCATTCGATGTATTATTTTCGATTTCAACAACTGTTCGATTTCTTTTGTAAACATTGATGTTTGTTATCTCGGTTATCAGCCAGGTTAAGTGCATGTGTGTGTTTATCTTGACATATCGGTGTTTCGTCTATAGGTATTATCTTGCGTAGCTCTGTTTTCGATACAATTTGACAGGCGTCTTTTACAGTTTTCCCACAATTTAGTGTTGAGGAAGTTTAATTGAATTAATATGACGTGGTTCGAATAGCTAGTTTATATGCGGTTATTAGTCATGTCATGAATTTATTTAATTAAATGTGAGTTAAGTGAATTTTGTTTATAAAACTATAATTATTGTTAACCTTGCATAATTTCTGAGCAATAGACGTTATTGTTTTGTATGCAGAAAGGCTGTGTGAGCAACTCGGCCAAAGCAACGGCGCAAGGCCAATAGAGAATCGAGAGGGGATTGTATTTACTGCTCAAATTCACAATTTCGAACAAGCAAACTGTGCAATAAACAAGTCAAGGCCTGGGTATGTCGACCTAGTGCTCGACTAATTGCCAATAAGATCAATCAGGAAGTAGGCAATACTGCACGTGTGTAGGTGACTAGATTGCCACGTTCCAAATAAGTATTTTGGTTTCAAAACCAATTCCTCTATCGATTCATAAAAACGAAAAATATTTCGAATGATAAATCGTTATCTTACCTCCAAGTTTTCCCGTATTAATCATTAGTGTTGGTGTGTTTACTTCTTTTTAATAAATAATGACAATAAATTGCTTATTATTAACACATTAGGCATTAACTTTACGACTGTTGACAAGACTTGATGTACTTTTTACTGCCATTCCAACAAATGACACAGAACCTACGCCTCTGAGAATGCGACAGCTGGACTAACGGTGCCTTCATAATGATTTCCACAGCACAGAAATGTTTTATGATGCTATAACGGTGAAAGAAAACATCTCTGAATACTCCGATAATATGTCCTATTCAACATTGAATCCCTTTCATACATTTTCTCAAACATATTTGAATTGTCAATGTCTTTTCAACTGTGTTTAGCCTCGGTTTAAGAAGCCAATTCTGGTCTTACATGGCTTTACAATAGATGTCAGTTAGGTTTGAGAAGTCGTTTTAGGTTTTCAATTGAATGAATGTCGGCAAATATGTTTTAGTCCATGTTTATAATAACTTTGCTGATTACTCGGAGATACCTTAAATTTTCCAAAAACAATTGCCTATTAGGCATGATGACTGATTTTGAAAAACTACTTCAGAATGTTCGTATACATTAACAATACTTAAAATGAATTTAATTTTTGAAAAAAAGTAAAGATTTGCGCGAAAAATTACGTTTTAAATGTCATATTTTAACCTTTGCTCAAAAACGCCGTAATAGTAATGGCGTCCGTGTGTGACGTCATGCTTTTGGAAATGCTTGCTCGTACAATGTTAACGTGTATATTGTGATATATACATTTTATTATTTTTAATAGTAATGCTGAGTTTTAATGTGGATCGATGATGTATAGTTTCGAAATGTAATAATACATCGATACAAACTCCGAGCAATTTATTTATTAATGTTTCAATGGATAAAAAAGTTAGAAATATATGGCTAAAAATGGAAAGGCAAGATCCAGGATCTTTATGTTTAAATTCGATGATTAATTTCCGTGAACACTATTTTGACGGAAATTATAATTTTATTTACAATGTTCATAATGTTTGACGTGTCCAGACAACAACATATCAAAATTTAAAAATGATTATAAATAACAATAGCGATAAATATCGGAGGTACGATTCATTTATTTTCTTTCGGTATTATTATCATGCCAATCGCTGTGTATATGAGTGCTGAAAAACGTTATTAATGTTCCAATTAAACAGTGATATGGAATATCGCATAGTTCCAAATTTTGAGCTATTTGCGATGAATTCTCATTCCATGAGTAATGTTCCTTTTTCGTAGGTAGCACAAAACTATTATAGTATAATATTGTATAAATATACTGAATAACATAGAAATTACCAAAACTATACTACGAGTAAGATATACAGATATACAGACTAATACGAGTTTAGTATTCTGTGGTTATGACTAAGTAATATTTACGAAAGTGACACGTCACTCGCTTCTGATTGGCGTTTCATCTAATATGGCGGATCCATAGGTTTTGTATTTTTATTTTTGCAAAAATATATTTAATCTTAATTAAAAACTAAAGCAAATGTTTATTTTCAGAATCCTTCTATTATACATTATTATATTAAACCATAATTTCATTGATTCGTTGTTACTGTCATCATCCCCATTGACGACGGTATATTGACAGCATACAATTAATCATATAATTATTGTAGTGTTAGCGTCTTTGATTTTAATTAAGTATAAATATTATTATTTGTAAACGACAGCTATGTAGGAAATGATAATATGGACCAAGACGATCACAAACAGCTGATTACAGTAGACCAGTTATACCTACCGAGAAACGCACAATTGTTTCGTTGTGTACCTTTCGTGCACGCTCTATTGGTTGATTTCGCAACCGGATGTTATCGGTTTTCTTTTTCCAATATAATCGAAGGTATTATATGGCGGCTTGCGTAGCTTAAGAACGGTCAACACCTATGCATGTGTTGCGTAAAATTGTAAAATGGATTTCGCATAAAACATCGAGCACGCCATATCCCGAACATGTCTACGTGACCAGATCAAATTTGTGAACGATTGATTGATTATCTAGGTTATACTCGTTACAACAATGATGTACTTATAATATTCAACTGTTTTACTCAGAAGTTATGTTGTAATTAGTAAGTATTGAGCAGCATTAGGTTTGCAATAATGTGGATTCTCGTAAATAGATTTCAGAGAACTCGAACTGCTATAAAAAAGTAAATCGTATAATGATAATACTTAATATGAATTCAAATTGAAATGTAAGTATGTAGAGTGTAATAGAAAATGTAGAAATTGAAATTAGTTACAAAGTGAAACTAGAACGATAACCCGCTACTTTACATTATCATTTTTATATAGTCAATTATATTATCAAGATAAATGTAGTATAAACAGACGTTAAGCCCATACATTTGTCGCCCTATTTTAAGGTTTAAGAAGAATTTATTTCTCATCAAGAATTGTATACATAATTCACTTACTGAGAAACAATGTTTACACTATAATTAACATTACAAGCGCACAGAGGTAGGTACATACAAAGCAAACAAAAACAAAAAATAATAACAAAAATGTAGGTAGCCAAATAGCATATCAGTAACAAAGTCAGTTTTACCCAAATAGAACATGAATGTATTGATTTTTATTTTACTAGATGTGGCATTGATGATTTGATCTCGAGCATTACTTTCTATATATATCCAATTTTTTTATTTTGTAGTTTTTTGGTATAATATTTATAAGACTAATGGTTTTTTGATTCATTATCCTATATATGTTTTAAGTATGTATATGTTTATAAATTATTGTCATATTGGAATTCAATTTCTTGTGCTTCATATTTAAAACAACTAATCTTTATTTTGTAATTTGGAAGTTATTTACCAACTTAAGCTATTGTTATAATATGTATAATCAATAATTTATAGAAATGTGTATAAGTTATTGGTTTTTTTTATAGGCATTTTTTTTTAAATTCGTTTTCTTATTTGTATGTATTAATTGTGTATATTTTGAGTAGCTTTTTGAATCGGACATAGCTTTTTTGATCTTTTATGGCAGATGGTAATTTATTGTAAATTTTGACACCCTCAGACTCCAAGTTTCTTTTACCATAGTTAGTTCTCGGTGGGCGGGTAACTAAGTAACTAGCTCGTCTTAACTTAATCCTTTGTGCCTGTTGTTTCGATATAAATTTTAAATTCGAATGGATTTCTTTATTTAATATTTTACGAATAAGAATACATGTGTAGTATATGTACGTTTGTTTTATATTCATTAATTTTGTATCCTCGTATATCTTTTCAGTAGGTGTCTGAAATTTATAGTGAAATAAAATTTTTATTAATCTATTCTGAACTCGTTGAATTGGATCTATATTGGTCTTAGCTGCAGTACCCCAGATTTCAATAAGGTAGTCAATATGAGGTTTAACCAGAGAATTGTAAATGAGATATCGTACTCTTCGAGGGAGACAATGTGTTATATTTATTTATTTATTTATTTAATTCTTTATTGTACACAGTAAAAAGAAATGACAGTTTAGAGACAGTATAAAACAGCAAAGTACAAATGGCGGTCTTATCGCTCTAAGGCAATTTCTACCAGACAACCATGGGATGGATATATGAGTAGGAAAAAAAGAAAGGGCAGTGTAAAATAAAGACAAATGAAATGAAAACATATAAATACATATTGTATATACATACACACAAGTATTGTACATATACATACTTATATACATTTATAGATGAATAAACATACATATATATATATATATATATTACCAATATAATCAATAAGAGGAAATAATCCTGATCAGTTTATAGAGATAGGTAGTGTTCTTTTAATAGCTTTTTAAATGATGACAGTGTTTGAGCCTGCCTCACCACAACAGGAAGTTCATTCCACAAACGAACAGCTTGAACACTGAATGATTTATCCATAAATGTCGTGGTGTGGACGGGCATTCTCAGCTTTAGGTTCTCAGACGACCTCAAGGACCTCGTATGTGACTCATGAAGAAAAAGAAATCGTTGTTTCAAATAAGAAGGAGTGATAGGATTGAATAAAATATTGTATAGAAGTGACAGTATATGGGTATTCCGACGAAGTCGTATAGGTAACCACTTGAGCTTAGCACGAAACTCAGAAACATGATCATATTTGCGTAGACCAAATATGAATCTAATGCAGAAATTTTGAAGGCGCTCAAGTTTATTTAGTTGGTCCTCGGTGAGATCTAGATAGCTAACATCGGCATAATCAAGGATGGGGAGTAGGAGCGTTTGCGCAAGCGAAACCTTCGTGGCAACGGGTAGGAAGTTGTGTAACCTTCGCAAGGACTTAGCCGATGTAAAGAGTTTTCGACTGACTTCTCGAATCTGCGGACCCCATGTGAGGCATTTATCTATATGCAGACCTAAATTTTTCACAACATCGCTGTATGGGATGGTAACACCTGTTATATTACGTAGGGCTCCTGTGAGTGGTATTAGTTTAAGTTTAATTTTTTCTAGGTGTGGCTTCCAAGTTAGGTGGCTATCTAAGATAAGCCCGAGATATTTTTCTTTAGGTTTGCGTTCAAGTAGTTGTCCATCTATTTTAAGTTCAAAATTTTCATTTACTTTTTTATTTTTTGCTGAGAATATTACATAATTTGTTTTCGTAATATTAATAGTTAAGAGGTTTGACTGAAACCATTCATTTAACAAATTAAGATCATTTTGAGCATCAGCCATTAAAACTTCTGTTGAGTGTCCATAGTAAAATAGACTTGTGTCGTCTGCATAGAGTGATATATCGCCTTTAAGACCCAATTCACTAATATTATTAATATAAATAAGGAACATGAGTGGACCCAATATTGATCCCTGGGGGACGCCAAAGTTGAGCTTACTAGGATTGCTTTCGTATTCACCCATTTTTACTACTTGTTTGCGGTTATCTAGATATGATTCAAAAATTTCAAATGCTTTGCCTTTAACACCATTGTGTTTTAGTTTTTTTAATAATATGTCATGACTGATGGTATCAAAAGCTTTTCTAAGATCAATAAATATACCTAAAACAATTTGTTTTTGATCGATTTTATTTTTAATCTTGGTTACGAGATCAATTGTTGCAGCGACAGTATTGGATTGAGGTCTAAATCCATATTGTTTAGGGTACAAGAAACTTTTTGATCTTAGGAATGTTTCTAATCGGTCATAAAGAATCTTCTCAAAAACTTTAGAAATTACTGGGAGAACCGATATAGGGCGGTAGTTGCACGGGTCAAATTTACTTCCGGTTTTATGAACTGGTATAACTTTGGCTACTTTTAGATCGTTAGGAAAGATACCTCGTGCCATACAAAAGTTAATGCAGGCTGTAAGTTCGGGAGCAATGATATCTTTTACACATTTAATAGTTTTTGTACTAATACCATCAATGCCACATGCAGTATTACAGTCCAAATGTTTAATAATAGTAATAACTTCCATCGTAGTAGCTGGTTTCAGAGATTGTAATTCCGTGTTATCAATTTGTTGACACTCTGCCACAATTCGACTTCCTTTTAATTTATCAGAAATCATTTGTGCTAAGGTTGAGCCAATAGTCGAGAAATATAAGTTGAAACTTTCACATATATCTATTTGATTTGTAATGGTACCAGTTTCCGTTTCAAGTTTGTCGGGACCAGTTGTGTCACGTAGTTTATTTTTCGACAAATCGTTTATAAGCCGCCACATTTTCCGTGGGTTACTTGAGTTTTCTTCAAACTTTTTTAAGTAATAGTCTCTTTTCGCTTTCATTATGTTACGTGATACCCTGGATTTTGAATGCTCATACTCTGCCTTCAATTCTGTGTCAGTCGCATTTGTTTTATATTTATGCCATAATGTGTTCTTGTTATTTATCTCTTCTAAAAGTTCCTTTTTTATCCAATCTTGTCGTGGAGAATTCAGTACTTTAACTTTTGTTATCCTGCACTTATTTATACAATACTGTAATTTGTCTGCTAATTCCTCATACTCTACGTTTTCATGTTTTTTAGGATATTCATCCAGGCATCGATAAAGTTTGTTATAGTCCACTGCGTTGTACTTTTGTTTTATAATAGGTGGTGGTTGGTATTGTTTTATCTGTAGTAGTATCTGCTTGTGGTCAGACATTGATGATTCCATAGTGGCAAGATGAAAATTATTTTCAATTATGTTACAGGTGACATGATCTAGCATTGTTTTCGTTGAGGTCGTTTCACGGGTACAGTGTTTTGGACTAATTTTATTCAGAATTTTGTAGTTGTTCTCCTTGACAGTATTCTTATAAGTACGTGTTGCTAAATCCGGGTTGAGTAGGTCTAAGTTGTAGTCGCCAAAAACAATAGCTCGTTTAAATTTATATAGTTGTTGCGAATATATTTCGAGAAAGTTATCCAAATTTGTTGTATTGGGTTTATAGATAGCGCCAATATTAAGAGAAAACTTTTTTACGTATACCCAGAGATAATGTGCGTCATCTACGCATTTTTCTTCAACAAGGTGATGTTTGAGATTGTTGTGTACAAATATTGACACTCCTCCTCCTCTTTTATTTTTCCTATAATTATAGTAATGTGTATAAGATGGTATCTGGAGCATTTTCGCCTCATCTTCACTCTTAATCCATGTCTCCGTAAGTATAATAATGTGTATAGTTACTTGTAGAGAAGCAATAATACATCTAAGCTCATCCAGTTTTCCCGGTTTAACGATACTACGAGCATTGGCATAAAAACATTTCAAAGATTTTTTTGTAATAATAATATCTGAGTAACTATTTGTTATTTGGTATGTTATTTTTTCTTTGGGCGACGTCAGTTTTTTGGAGTCTTCATTTTTGTATTTGCAGCCTGTGTTTCTTTAGACGTCACTATTTTTGGTATGCCCTTAATATACTTGATGTTAAGACCAATTTCGCCATTTAAAGTGCGGTGCTGAAGCTCTTCTTTTACATTTTTAAGGTATTTTCGTTGATATGGAGTTTGGTCCGAGAAAATTTTGATGTGTTCCACGTCAGTCCTGTTCCTATTTCGTAGTATACTTTTAGCAGTATCTTCAGAAGAGAAACATACTTTTATAGGTCGTGTTTGCTCTGGATTATATCTTCCGAGACGAAATATTCCAGTAGGTTGTGGGCAACCATTGTGTACTAGTCCAGTTACTCGCAGTATTTCTGCTCTATCGTAATCTTGCCGGCTGGTTGCAGTTTTATCATGGGATTCAGGAATTCCAACAACAATAATATTTTTTGCTCGGAGTTTTCGTTCTTCCATTTCAGTAAAAATTTCATCACGTGTGGTAACCATTTGGATAGGAGATGAAAGAGGCATCGCTTTTAGGTTATTGATATCGGCTTCAAGAAGATTAATTTTCTTTTCTGTACTATCCGCAAAATCGGATAATTTTGAAATTTGAGTTGTCAGGTTTTTATTTTCTAATATAATATTTTCCATTGTGCAGCTAATATTACTAACTTCAGCTCTTATCGCAGCAACATCTATAGATAGTTTATTTATCTTTTCAGTCTGCTCTATTTTAGAAGATTTTAGTAATTCCATCATTTCAGACATTTGATTTTTTATTTCCGTAATATCAGACTTAATCACTTCATTGTCATTAGGTAACTTTCGTTTATTACGAAGAATAAGCTGTGGTGTTGTTTCTATATGTGGTTCAATTAAATTCGGATAAGATCCGCTGCGACCAGAACCCATGCCACCTCCAGGCGGTGAGCGTGGTATGCTCATTATAGATCAATGTAGGAATTACTCACGTGGGAGATACGTGTACGCCGAAGTCAGGTGCGTACAGTGCGGAAGTACAGCGGTAGGTTTGCCGTCCTTCTTACTCAGGGGGGGTGAAGAGCGGTAACAGCGTCGATGCCGCGTTCGTTGCTCGAAGCTCAGAACAATTTTGTTGTATGTCACTCGCGGTCGATTATGTTAGATTATGTCGTAATTCGGTAACTTAAGGTTCAAAATTTGCTATTCACTTTTTATTGATTTATAAAAATAAGTAGTAATACGTCCACTCTGTGCGCTTGCTCAGGTGAATATTTTGCTAATTAATTTGCTAAGGTGAGTCACGTTCACGCCCATGCCTGAAATGACGACCCAAATTGAATCAGCAAAAGCTATTAGATTTACGAAACGTTCGCTTAACCCATAAACGGAAAATGAAATCATAAACAGAAATGAAATGAACACTATCACTATCTTTAAAGAATTCTTCTTTGAAAATATTTACTAAATGTAATTTGATTATGTACTTTATTTAACGTCTACGATGTATTTACTTGTTACTAATCCAATAAATAGTTTAGGAAATCCATTTTGGAGTACATTTAAAGGACGCGAAGGTGACCTCCTCCGTATTTAATAATTTATCTACCTATAGGCTTAGTTACAAACTTTAATAACACTAGTAATATGTTTACTTTATTGTTATACATTTGATTTAAGATAAGTATATTATGGAACTTTAAATATTTTCAACATCTTGTAGAATTAGTTCTATTTGTTTAAATATTGTTTACAGTCGCTTGATTTTCTATCAAATATTTTATTATTTATTGATTAAATATAAATTCAATTTGAATTTATATTAATAAAATAGAATAATGTATCTTTTTAATTATTCATCTTATACTATTTCTATACCCAAATACTTAGATTCAGCTTTTTTAATTGAAAATTTGGCATGGATTCATTAAGAACGTACTCGTAATTTGGTATGATAAAAAAAGCTACATACAGTCGAATTGAGAACCTCCTCCTTTTTTTGAAGTCGGTTAAATATAATAATATATTATAACATTATTGTGTTACTTGTGTATGGAATGCTCACCTACGCTTTAGCCGTAGGTGTTGTATAAATAATTTCGCCCACCTTTCATATGGTTATTTCATTGCTGTAAATACAAAGGTTATGAAACCTGCTCGTTTAGGTTTATTCGGTTGGAAGTTTATTTACAGTTAAATATTGTATTTAATACGTGCTAGTTCACAGTTGATTTAAAAATAAAATTCACTAGTCTTTTATGCAGCATCAACATTGTATCTATGCCTCGTTTTGATATCGCACGTTACACTAAAAGATTAATTAGACCATGATTTAATTATCCTCGTCTTATTCTACGATAAATAATGACACTCGGTGTTCACTTTCGATTTTAAAAACAAGAACTTCTTAATTCATGTAATTATGAATATCTATTGACATTTTCAAATATTTGGATTAAGATGTCGAATTTGGCGTGTAACACTTATCAGTATCTTAGTCAACCTACGTACAAGGACTCCGATACAAGATTTGTTTCTTTGCACCTTGTCTACGATATGTTCTACATAAAACTAGAGGTGAAATTAAAATTATATAAAAGAACAATCTAACGAGGCTTCTAAAAAGACATACGCTTTCTCGCATTCTGTCTGAGGTCTGGTAATTAGCGTGTTCGTAATGTTTGTAATTGCAATTATTTTTAAGAAATTGTGTGTCTGAAGTGCTAACTGCCTTCCGGCATGAGCACACAAGGTACGTGCTAATGCACTGGATAACGAAATACACGCGTTTATACTTTTTGTAGTGTTAATTTCAGTCCGTGTAATAATTGGCGTAGGAAAATCAATAAAATAGCCAGAAGCATGATTATTTAGGTCAGTAAGACACATTTGTTGATAGTGCCACTAATCATAAATATTTCACTTTAATCTACATGAATTGTTTCAATTAGTTCATCTTACTAGAAGTCATCTGAGGTTAATTGATTGCGTCAATTTAAAATCCTTGACATCTAATATTTAGTAATTTCGTCAAATGCTTATTGTACAGTTTATACGATGTTTCGTATGGAAAATTATATAGTAGATTATCGAGAAATGTTAATCCATTCATGCTTTGATCTCATGCACGGACACATTATTTATCAATGTTCTAAATTGAGACAAGCAAATATTTCAATTTAATAATTTAATAAAACCAGGATTGAGTATACCTAAGCCGCAAGCCTTAATTTCTCTTTTTTTCTTTTGAGCCACATGGAATCAACTGTTGATCATAAGCCATGCGCAGGGTTTTCCATTGCAACCTGTTGTTCCTGATTTGTACTTGCTACTATTTGTGATACATCAGAGGTTTTAGTCTAAATCTGAAGTGAAGCTAAATTGGTGATTGGTGGTGTTCCCAGGGCCAGCCTGCCGGTGCGCACAGCTCGCTTGCTGCAGCGCTCCCGTACGCAGACGCCGTCGGAAGCCGGCATCAGCGATGGCAGTACGTCACCAGCGCCGGCGCCCGCGTCGTTGCTGCAAGATGTGGTCGACATCAAGACACTGCTGCTTCAGCTCAAGCGGGTCTTACAGGAGGTTTGTTTGCACTTCACTCTAAAACTACTAGTCAGTCAAAATCACTATTATCAATCCGAGCATTAAGTTCACAAATCAAAATCATCGTGATGTTAGTAATATTGTAAAAGCCAGTGCTAGGATGTGGTCACGGGAAAGTAAACGTTAATGATCGCAAAATAGACGCTAAAGCGACAATAATTTCTCGAATTGAAAATAAACAGTTCTCCATTATATTTAAACAACTAGAATTGTGAAAGCGAAGTGCAGCATAATTTGCGCTTTGTAAAGCAGCTAACCACAATATTTATTGAAACACTAGCAGTTCACGTTCGTATGTAGTTAAGTGGCAAAAATACCTTGCAACATGAATCCATATTCACAGTTTTACTTAAACATGCTAGTTTTCAAAGTATTGTTTTTATTTGGAATCGTTTACCTGAATGACGTTAATCCATATCACACTTATTTCATTATTTGATAATACATCATGAATAAAAATATAATTAATGTCACTACATAGTTGAGTTGGAGCATGAAATAAAACGGTATTCTCAACAAGAAATGTTGAAGCATACGTTTTGCTCGATAAATTTTCTTTGCTAACGTTGCCACACGATACCTGTGATCAAATCGTGTAATCAAAAAGAAAATTCCATATCAATGTTAGTAATTAATTATTCATAGACCCCATAGCACGATTTACTCAGTAGTAATCATGTTTTGTAAATATGTAACTTATTTGCATAGTTCCGCATTATTAGGTTCTGTTTGTGCATAATTATTTAGCATGCATTATTTGTTTGTATATGTAACGAGTAGAAAGGAGTGATACATTTCAATTTTTAGCTTTGTTAGATTATGATATTTGAAATCGATTAAGTATTTTGCATGTTTCAAATTATCCGTTTAAAATATTTAGTTTATAAACTTTCTTATGATCTAGAAACTAGTTTAGTGTTCATAAGTTTTTCTTTGTATTGTCTCAAGTCTTCTTGGCATTGTATTGTCCTAATAAATATTCCCACAGCAAAGATACGAGTACAGTTAGAAGCTGCCATTGTATTCGATATAAGATGTATGTCAAAGGAAACCCGTTGTTCTAGATTAATTTAAACTATGTTTTGAAACCCGGAAATAACTGTTTGATGTAAACAACATAAGTCTTTCGTTGATTTGTCTTTAGTTGTGGATTAATATTACTTATCAATAATTATTTAAGCTTAAGACCCTTAGAGCTTCAATCCTTTTTTGTTTTTGCCTTGTTTTGTTTTAGTTTGTAACTTTATTTTGTTTTAATATTTTAGTAACATTTTTAGTAAGACCAGGCCCGTAGACAGAATCGCTAGTAATCAGTTTTATTTTTTCTCATTAGTATGTCTCAGGCGTCCATGTAATCAATTTAGACGTCTGTTATCAAGAGGTGTAATCATTTTGATGTCTGTATTAGTGTGAGTTAGTTATACGGAGTTGTAAATGGCAAAAAAATAGCTGCGAGTCATTTTAAAACACTAGAGTTCTCAATTACACCAAAAACTTTATCAAATATTTTTTTAGTAAATGTGAAAAATATAATATCAATTTTACTATCTAAATATGACTAGTAATTACCGTGATTAAGATAAATTGATTAATACTGCTGACACAATATCTTGTATGGTTAATTGGTGTCATATCTCTGCCATCCCGTACAAAATCGGTTACCGAAATAGTGAAATCAACGCAAGGGACCATATTTTTGTTTCCCGAATTGTTTCTGTCGTCGGGCCCGCGTCTCACGTTGCTTGTGAGCACGTACGTTGTGTTGTAACATTGTTTATTTGGTTGCATCGCGTTGTTTGCCGCACGCAGCCAGGGGAGGAGCATCATTCGATGAGTGTAAGTAACGCCTCGCAGTATGTACCTTTGCACTACACTAACTATCCAGTAAGTCCACTCTCGTGCCTTCTACTTACAATGTGATTCTATCATACTTGTAAGCCAGCTGACTTACTGTTGTTCACTTTCCTTTTCATGCTTATTGCACGTATGTTAACAGTATCACTTTTTAGTAGCTTTATCTTCAATGTGCAGTACAACTTTAATGCAATTGCTTGCTTTGTTATATGAATGCTATGATGACCTGTTTCCACGTTTTCATATTTTAAGCATATAAATTTTGCTTTAAGCCTATTTTTAAGAAAGTTAATTACTATTATGACATTTAAATCTGGCCCAGCTAAAATTGAATTAATAAATAAAGCTATTGAATTCAACATTTGAGAGCAGCAAAACTTTCACTTTTAGCCAATATACTGACGAAATAAAAAAATGCTTTGCTGGTTGCAAAAATGCTACTGCAACTATTACCAGCCTATGTCCATCTCATAAGATCAGAATTGATGACACATGACATATTGAGATTAACAGCTTATGTCTATCTTACTACTAGTGCTGCATATTGAAAATGAAAAAATGAAAATATTTTTTTGCGTCATGTGAGGGTAGTTTTAAAATGCGAGCGTTGCGTTGCAGAGCGAAACTCTCGACCCGTTGCTGGCGGCGTGCGCGGAGAGTCCTGCGCGCGGCAACGGGCGCCGCCCCCCCGCCTCGCCGCTGCATCCCGACACCTGCGCCGAGATGCGCCGACAAATACTCTACCTGCAGGTAATCATCCTCAACTATGTTATCACAACGATCATCTAGATCAACATTTGACAGCCTCCGTGGCGCAGGCGGTTAGACGCCGCCTGTGAAACGAGAAGCCGCGGGTTCGATACCCGCACCGAGGGAAAAGTTTGTGCGGCCCACAAATATTTCCTCCGGGTCTCGGTGTTTGTGAGACCTTAAAGTCTCTCGTAGTTCCTGATACCCACGACACAAGACTCGATCTTATTGTGGGGTCAGGACTATGTATATGTCAGTTGGGTGTTATTATTATTATTATAACATCATCGTTATAACCAATGTCATCACCATCATTTTCATCATCTACAAGAAGTCCACTATTGGAAATAGGCCTGTTCTAAATTTGCTATGGAAATTCACAATTGGGTAGAACCTAAAATATTTTGCAATAGGCAGAAGTAGCGGTCCACTTACACGTACTGGTATTTCTGTTTGTAGGTTTATTGTGCAGTTACGCCAACTTTCATCTGTATCTTCGCCTCTGAAATCTAAAATCTGAAGATAGTAGCCTAATTATTATTGCGTTGTAACTGACCTGAATCGGTTACACAGCACTGCATTATTTGTATAAATAAAGTGCTAAACAGGAAGTGCAATAAACTTGCCAATTTAATGTTCATATTAATAAACTGCCGTCAATCATAATTGTTCATATTACAGAAAATGTGAACGTTATGGGTGCTGTATAATATTCGTATGGTATAGCTTCGTATAATGTCTTGGATAGAGACGGGTGGAAGTAGGAAAGGGAGGCTTTTGCCCTGCAATGGGACAGTATAGGCTAGGAACAAACTGGCTTTGTATATAACATACTGTAATGAAATAAAAATAACAACATCAAAGAAACTTCAATTGATAAACTGACACCTTATTAAAATAAAGGAGCTAGTTAAAAGAATAGAGTCCAGAACTGATGTAAAAATATTCGGGTCCACCTAAATAGCGACTACTCATTGATGATGGAAGTCGCAATATCATTGGTACCTATATGCAGTTTAGAGTAGGCTCGAAATAATTGAGTGGTCCGTAAAGCGGTGAGAAGTTGTTATTTTCAGATACTCTGTTTGAATTCCACTTCATACACAATCAGATGTATTTTATTTACTTTACCTATCCCAAATAAAGGACTTGCTACATTGACATGAATCTATCAACGACTTGCTCCAAGCTATTCGCCTCACAATCCAAGTCTCGATGTAGAGGAATCTTATGCTCAAATTACAGTACAAATTATAAACATTAACGTGAAGATAATTAAAGTGTGTTTGATGTACATTGCAGAGTCAGTTAGAGGAGCGGGACCGGTTGGTGCGCGTGCTGCAGCAACAGATGCTGCGCATGGCGGAGAGCCACGAGCCCCGCAACGACGACACATGCAACGTCGCCACGCAGACCGACCGGGTACTCTCTTTCACCAGCATTATTGTCTATGTTTATGAATACAGGGGGAAAGATATATAAAACAAAACCATGCTCAACTTTTATTATTTTATCGTCGTGATCGTTCGGTCTAATATGGTTATAAAGGTATAATACAGATCGGTATAATAGCAAACTCTATTTTTAATAAAATGGCTCATTAACAACCATTTTACAATTCATTTAAAGCTGTTGAGAAGGATACTATTAATGTTTATTCAAACATCTGTACATGTGTGTTTCAAACTAGATAGAATTTAAACTAACCACCCGCCTGAGGCAGGTACTTTAGACTTATAGTCCCAGAGATGACGACCAAAACCATGTATCATAGCAATACGGTCGAAACTGCATAAAATCGTTAGATTATGTAATTCTAAACCCGACTAGGTAGGTAGTAACGGTCAAAAGTGTAGCAATTGCATGTGAGGCTATTTCTGCTGTGTCCAAAAAAAAAGGCAGTCGGTATCATAGCAATACGTCTGATATTGGAAATGTACATAGATTTTATAATTTTATGACGAATAAGTTGGTTTTCAGACATTTTGCGCGTAGTATATAGCTGAAGCGAATTTTTGAAAATGTCAACAAATTTAGCCGACCTGTATCATACCAATCCGAATGAAATTTTTTTCTACCGTTCGTAAATAAGGCAAGATTGCAAAAAAAATGTTTTCAGACATTTTAGATGTCGCATGTACTCCCAAGAGAAAAGAACGTTTTGGAGTCGCTTGGCCTATGCCTGAGCGCTTCTTACGTTTCTGCCGCGGTGGGAATGGTTTTTTCGCATATTATACTCCTGCCACTCTCTTACTATACATAGTCACTCACCAGCTGTCCTAACCGTTGAAATAACGCTCACTTAAAGTGACAACAAACTATAAGTAGCTCAGGCGGACGTGGGTGTGTCGCTGGTTGTCCGAGGGCTCGCGGACGTTTTTTTTCTTCTATTCCCAATGATAAGGCACAGTTTGCTCATCTCCCATTGACGAAGTTTTCGGGGATGGAAGAGTAGTATTTTAAGAATTCAAAATTATCAATTATAATAGACGTTTTTATAGCATAGATACGTTTTCCGCGCTCTATTTTGGCAAGACAAAAGCAAGGTGATTGCCCAACTTGCAATCAGTCACGCTTCAATACGGTCGATATCGAAAAGTTGTCTGATAAGGGAGGTGCTACACTGAATTCTTCTGATATAATTTTTTTTTTACATCTGGTTAATTCATTTCATCAATTTCAACAATTTTCAGACAGATTGCTATGATACCGATCGGTAAAATTCCTTAACACATTTAGAATGGTCTCAAAATTTGTTGCATCCGAATTTTCTTCTGAAAATATTTTTTTTCGTATTAACTAATCCTAATTTACCCGTAAAGAACATTTTCAGACGGATTGCTATCATCATATTTTTTTGTCTCATTTTTAATTTTTCTAAATTATTTTTTGGGTTCGCGCTACACTATTAACTTCTGAAAAATATGTTTTCGGTATCTTATGGCTATTATATAACTACAGTCAGAAAATCAGACAGATTGCTATGATACAGTCCGGTAAAATTTGTTGACATTTTTGTAAATTCAGTGCGGTCAAACGCTACGCGAAAAATGTCTGAAATTGGTATTTTCGAGTTCGAAATAATCAAATCTATCAATTTGATGCGGTTGTGGCCGTATTGCTATGAGACAAAAATTTTGGTTGTCATCTCTCGTACTATTACACACTACAGACAATTTTATAGTAATTGGTTTTAAAGACATTTTTAAACGACAATTAATTTTACTAAGCTAGAATTTTGTTTATCAGACGTTTTGTGACTAGTAAAATTATCTAATATTATGTGAGGTTTGATGGTTAC
Organism: Hyles euphorbiae; assembly: GCA_023078785.2. Taxonomy (NCBI): domain Eukaryota; kingdom Metazoa; phylum Arthropoda; class Insecta; order Lepidoptera; family Sphingidae; genus Hyles; species Hyles euphorbiae. Next base: position 9,276,048 of record CM041037.1, read on the forward strand.
ATGTAATTTGGCGATAATCTATTAAAATAATTACCTAGCGAAAAAGTATCCTTAATAATTCACTTATTATTTAATGTAGAGAAACCTTAAAAGACTTTTCCGTTTTCGTAATAATAATTTAAAATAATTTGTTTCCTAGCATTATTGCATCAATTTTCTCTCTCAATTACAATAAATTTATTACGTATGAAATAAGTAACGTGCTTGCGTTGTTCCAGTTGCGGCCGCCGATGAGCACGGCACTAACGAGTTCTGATAATTCCGGATTAGTGAGGTAATCACACCCGTGTAATTACACTACCCTCTCTCTTCTATGTTACACAACAAACACCATTACTGTAGCTTCTAAGTATTATCCATTTATGTATTTATATATTTATTCATATGTATCAATGATTTTATTTATTGTTTTAGGTTTATCTACGCTTCGTTAAAATCCATTTTGCGTTCATTACATTCGAGAATCACTGTATTTTTCATAACTCCCATCTATCCGTCACATTATCTAACACAATGCAAGGAGAGATGTACCTCGGTCATACAAAACACTATATCCAGGAGTCAATGCGTTGCGTCTGACCTCAACGCATCCAAGTGGATTATCGTGTTCAGAGAGTACATGAACAAAAAAATGACATTCGCTCCAACATCCATGTGCCGCATCACACTCACACTGACTCCATACCTCACTGGCATATTCTTATGATTCATTCATGTGTAAATATTTATTGTGTTTTTAGTAAGTTAGCGCCCCGAATGTACGTAATCCAGCTCATTCATTGTGACCTTCCGAATTTTCATTTTGTTTTTAATTTCCTCACATGCTGCTTTAAATTCCGATCGGATATTGATCGAAACGTTGAAAAAAATGTTGGATTTGGCACGCGGCAGTTTCCATTTGGGTGGAGCGAGAGTTCGTCCGTCGGATCAGGTAGCGTGGCTCGACTGCTTGCTCGCTGTTTGCCTCTTGTGTTCCGTCAATGTGTTGTGTTTACTGCATCTCCTGTACCAGACGGCGGCCGACGGCGTATTCGTTAATTCGGATAGAGACGTCGACGAGCTCTGCTACAGAGTATTCAAGTGATTTCTCCCTGTGGGGGACTTTCTGGAATGGCAATTATCATTAGCGCAATGATAAACCGTCCCATATTAGTAGCCAAAATATATCAAAATTGTGCCTAAATTGTACTTTGAAGAACTATCTAAGCTTTATAATGGTGTTATATATTTAATTATATTGGTGCTAGTACAAAAGCCTAAGGCATGTTGGCATGTTACAAACGATAATAACTAGTACTGGATTTGGCATAAAACAATTGGCTTGATGAGTTTTCTTGAGTTTGATTTGAGTTGAGGTAGTTGTGTGGTTATGAATGACTGAAAGTTTAATTCCATATTGTAACGAGAAGGCATTTTTAATTTTATACTTTGATTATGAAACTTCTATCTGTGTTACACGCTGCCCCTCCAGAACTTAAAGGTGAGGTTTCGGTACACGCTATAACATCATTCCTGTAACTTAAGTGATTTATCCTGTTAAATTCGATAATGCAGCATACATTAAAATATGAAATTATTTACTTAAATCTATAATCTATACAATGCTACCACGGAATGGCCTGTCTCATGTTATAAAATTTGAGTTTAAACCACTAATGCGTCGTTTCTAATGCGGTTATATCTTCCACAGTTGGAATGAACAAGCTAGCGCGAGGAAGCTGCCGTCTTACAGTGAAGCACAAAAGACTAAGAGACCTGTTACCAACGGGACAGTTAATAAATGCCAGTGCGGTGCGAGAAAAGTGAACGGACTCGCAAATGGAGACGATATCGTACAGACAGACAAACGGACGGACGTACATCTCAAAACTAACAGCCGCGTCGGGTCCAAATATTTGCAAGCGTTAGCGAACAACGCGGAAACCAACCGGCGGTACGTGAAGAGAGACTCATCCGTTGGCGAGAAGACGGAACGTAAGCCGACGCTCTACTCCACCAGGTCGCGCTCCATAGAGAACTTCCAGAACCAGTACACGGAGCCCAGGGTCACCAAGAACATCGTGATAGACGAGGCGCCCCTCATCAAACATCACACGTCTTACGGAGACCTGTACAACGGCAGGATCAGCAGCAAGGAGAGCGTGAACGGTAACCGCCACAGCCCCAGCCTCAACGGCCAGTCCACCGACACCGACTACAGCTCAGACGGTGGCTACAAGTCGCTGCCCTCCTCCATAAACTTCAACTCCATCTCACCCAAAAAAGTGAGCGGCATCCCTCGAAGGTCGATCGAACAAAAGTTCCTCTCCACTAAACAGGTGAAGGCGAGCGCCATCTGAGTGCATTCGAATCCTTAGACATGTGATAAGTTCGCGCCGATCTCAGGAATCAAAGAAAATCATGTATTCGCTTCAATAAGAGCAAAGTGTGTGTGAGTTTCTCGTGCGGTTGAATGCAGCGCGGTGTGTTGGTGCCATCGGCGAGTGACGTCGCGACCACTACGGAGCAAAGCTTGTTCGCATTTATATTATTTCCACTCGTGACGCTAATGAATTAATTAAGCTATGTTTAGTTGATCGATGCCAAATTGTAATCGACATATAACGTGTGCCTCTAGCAAGGATCACTGTCGTAAATGTAAAATGTGTCACGTCATAATGTCGTCATTGTAAGTTTTGTTAGCAATCCTGTCAACGCGCAAATAATGGTCACAGCGTACGACTTAGTTTATAACATTGAGCAATGATTGACATTTCGGCGATATCGATACGAATACTTTACGAGAGATGATCGTGGTAGCGGCAAAAAACGTTCAATTAAACACGAATACTCTTAGTTTGACGTGAAATGTGACAAGATTTTTTGTTTCGTTTTGTAACCGATTGCTTAGTGCATTTGTTTTACATTGTTATAATCAAAGCGATATTTGACCTCCTGTGTCCTCATACATTAGTGTATCGAAGTGAACAGGATATAATTTGGTAGAATTAATTTACAAATTTATACAGGCGATAAATATCTTAGATTTTCTATGGTAGACAAACTAGTAGCTAAGCTGTATTATGTGATAAAGTGGCTGTAAGAACTCGTATTTAACGGGGCGGACTTTAAAGGCACCAATTTAACACTCCTTAACTCCTTATTATTAATTCCGCTGATTATAAATAAACAATATTTTGGCTTGCGCTGCAGTATTTGTAACCTTAATCCAATAGGTTAATAATTTAAATTGGGTGTCTGAGAGTCGGTCTCGTTGTCTGTATATCTTCCTAACTGTTGTATAATCACTCGAAGACGTGTACTATGAATCACATTAATTTGTCCAAATATTTTTGTGATTGTTTATTTACTTGCGGAAAGTTATTTAGACAGGAGTAGGTATCAAATAGGTACAAATATAACTCGCTTGTAAGGCATTTTAAACGTATCCTGATGTCATTTTGAAGCATTTGTCGAATCGATGTTAATGTAATCTAATTTAATCAATCTTAGTAAAGCGTTAAATATACTACAAAGCCTAACGTATAAGTATCCTATATTGATACCTAGATCAATTTAATATTATCTAAAGAAACGTTAATAAATTTATTATTATGTACTTATGGCTACTTATGTCTATATGTTGTATTGCGCTGTCCTACGTTAGTTGTGTAAGTTAAGCCCACTAGCTTTAGTAAAATTATATTTCATTTAAAAAATTCAAGTTGTTTCAATAAATGATTTTAATTTTGAGTTGCCGTTGTCATTTTATTGTATCTGCCACAGTATCTTGGTCGCTCGTTACACACACGGCATAATAATCAACTGTGTCATGTCACTAAGGCTGTCACTTTTACAGTTACACCGAAATATTATTTCAGAACTATGCTTGTTTTCTTTAAACAAACGGTTATAATACAACAAGGCACGGGAATAACATAGACAGGATAATTAGAAGCCCTTTAAATTTTCAAGAAATCTGTCGCTGAGCACATCGACGAGCGCCTTTTTGTGAGCGGCCCGATCATCCGAACAACATAGCAGCTTTGCTTAAAAAAAAACAATAAAATCGTTAAGACCAATTTTGACTTCGTTTTCCACTACTTGTTCCAATTTATGCCCTCGGATATATTCAGTACCGTAAATCGAAGAACCCATCATACATTCAGTAGGTGTCTCTATATTTTACCTCTCAAATATCAATAAAGAGATTTCGAAGTAGACACTAAGCTACTAGGGACAATAAATAGCTGTTTTTTTGGTTGCGATGAATGGCGAGACGAGCATACCGTTCGCCTGATGGTAAGCGATACGACCGCTCATGAACAGTAGCAAAATTTCACTGCGCTTGCCATCCTGAGACATAAGATATTAAGTCTCAATATGTCCAGTAGTCACTGAGGCTACAATGTCCTTTAATCCGAAACAACAGTGTATTACTCTGCTGTTTGTCGGGAGAAAAAGCATTTAAATAAAAAACCTACATATAAGAAGTCCATTACAAAAAGAATATGTATAAAAAATATTGCATTTCCTCGTAAATTCCTGTGATCAGTATAAATATTCGATTTGGTAAAATATATTTTCGTGCGGTGTGGTACCAGTGTCTTACAGGAAGTTCGGTGATTGAGATTGCCGGATACACCTTTCCCCTTCACATCCTGTTTCCTCTTTCCTCCCAATTTGATGGGCCGGCAACACATATATGATACAAGCTTGTGGACTTCATGGTCAACAGTAATCATTTACCATCAGGTGATCTGTTTGCTTGTTTGCTGAACCTATGCAACAACACAAAATAATTTAAAAAAAAGATAACTTGCGCCTATAAAAAAGAAAAAATCATGTGGGTATTTTGCCGACCTCACCGAAAAACCACTGGAGGAGAGAAGGGGAATTTGCCTCCGACAGTCTCGACGTAACACTGCAGGAAAGCGGTCGCTTCACACCGGTAGAGTCGTTCCATTACTACACTAGGTAAGTGGTAGAACATTTTTATAACAAAATTCAAGTAATTAAGTGGTAGGCGTATATCACTGGCATACCAGCCCAGCACGATTGCCGATGTTGAGGTTGATGATGACTACAATGAGGCTCTATCACATAAAAATATATATCATGAATAGTTTGTTTTGCTTAAAATCTACCGATAATATGTAGTAATAAAATAATTTGAAACGTAATTATTTAAAACAAATTAAAACCAATTTACTTGTATTCCAAAAATGATGCATACATTCCTCCACACATCTTAATCTGGGTTTAACAATTTAACCCTAGATCAGTATTAAACAAATAGAACTGCACCAATAGCTCTTTTGCCACTCAAACAATCGAAATCATTAGCCAACACCTGCGTAACCAAAAATCAAGTACATTAATAAATTGGGAAACATCCCGCCCATAATCACATGATAACAGAACATTGTCAGTGTTTACTCTTGAACCTTGGACGCGTGTCGATAAGGGCGGGAATCGCTGGCGAGGCGGTGCTAACACAACACAATGTTAAGACTATCATTCCAAGTCGGTTGTCCGTCTGCACAGCACCGGTCGACTGTCGACCGCACGCGTGCCCCGCACACGCGAGAAAGTTACCAAAATTCAAGTTATTTGTGCTTCCACCATCCAAAGGTACGAATTTCATTTTTTTAACAACAATTACCTACCTCCTTTGCAAACCAATCACAAATTAAAATATTGATTGCAAATATAACTGAGTTTTTAAAGAGTGAATTGGGAAAGGTTATCAAAAAACTAATTAAGAACTAAAACAAAATAGCGATGTCATATGACGCCTGAATATTGGCCAGTACGGACATGTTACGTAGTACAAAGGAAGAGAGGGCTGCACATGACGTTATCGCGTGCAATAGGGGTCATAGCAGATAGATAGAAGTCAAGATGACCGGTCCCAACGGCTGACTTCACGATAAAACAGTTATTGTTGCTGTATAGCAAAATGCACCACAATCATTAACTAAAGTAATGATTACTGGTCCAATAGTCCTAACCGCTGCCACGGACCTGTTCAGTTACATCATTACGATGTTCGACAACAATTGTACGTAATAGTCACAATACTTATCCATCAAATAATCATTCAGCGAATATTGCTTCGTAAAAGTTATTTTAACAAATCTTAATCTTTATTTAGGAATTATTGGAGTTTAAATAAAACTTAAATACTGTGTTTTTATTGCGGAACCACTGCTTAGAGGATACCAAGAGCGTACCTTCCTGTTTTGTTTGCAGCTTTATTTAAATTAGCTTTCAATAGGTACCTTTGTTGTAATTGTTAATCTCTATTTCATCTCATTAGTCGGAGTATGTAATAGGAGCCGGCTCGGCTTCGCCCAGGCACTAGATTTTTTAAATCTAGTCTACTTCAGCATCATATTATTCCGCGTAGTAACTTGTATATAGTATTTTATTCTGTCCTCTATGGTGCTTTTCCCATACCGTTCCGTTGTGTCCTGTCCCATTCAGTCCCATGACTGAAGACATGTAATCCTGTCGTCTTCTATCTTATATCACTTTGAGTTTGTAAGAGTAACAAATATATTTGAATTGCTTGCTCATCGGCATCATTACTTTTTCGGGATAAGTAGCCTATGTATTAAAGCCAAAGTGGCTACCACCATAACAAAAAGCGAAGTTGGCTTACCTGTTTCTGGATTACCCCGCTCAATGGCACAAACAACCAACAATTCTAACAATCATTGTTTTGGGTTCTATTACGCTAATATAGTCCACCCCCCGTAATAGATTTTCCTCGTATATCTTCCATTTACAGAAATCCAGCATTTATAAATTTATTATAATACATCTTTAGGTATTACGAGTATGTTCCTACTCAAAACATTTGAAAATAGCCCATTGTTTACATTCCCTTGTTTGAAAGCTAGTTTTAACTATTAAACAATAAAATAAAACAGGGTTTGACCAAACTTCAACAAAGCCTATGAAGCATAGTTTACAAATAAAAGCACGTATTAATAGCGTGTGTGCGAATGCATAAACTTGCGATTTTACGAGCATGCTACACCAACCAGATTATGAATGAATCTAACCTTTCACTATTTGAGAGTAAGGTGAAAGTTACTGGACATCGAGTGTCTGCGGCGTGTTGCCTTTGAAATTACAACTAAATAAAATCAGTATTATCTATTTTTAAAATAAAGTATAGTTCAGTTGTAATACTATTTCTGTGGTTGATCATAATTAGGATTATGAGAAAAATTATACGCTAAAATACGTGCATAAATGGAATACAGAAATTATTCGAAACGAGAACAATCGTGTTCCTAAACTCTTAAGTCTTGAATACGTGTTGCGGAAAGTTTATATAGTCTTTAACTGACCTATAACGTTAATAATTAAGCATCTCATATAAAAAGCTACAAAACTATAAATATTTATACAACATTCACGCCTCGGCATTGAACATTCTGTCAATCGCAAATAACAATATTTTACAAGTTCTGGTTGGATAATGGCGGAATAATTAAATTGGTGTTATAAACAAAATCATAACCAGTTCAAAAGAATCGAAACTGAAAATGATGTAGAAATGTTTGTTATCGAGTAGGCATAATTGATAAAGTGTTATTGTTTACAAAACGCGTTGGGATCTATTGAAATAGTAATGACGACAAATATGTTTTGTTTCAAATGTATTTTAATGATCTAATGCAACAATATGGCTTACGTCAATTTAATCCTTATATAACTAACTAGTGCATGCACCATTTCAAAAAAGGCAATTCATTCATCGGTTATATAATTTTCTGCAGATAAAAATTTTAAAACATAGAAATAGCGACACATAGTTTATATTTTTCTTTTAAATTAAGAATATTTTAACAATGAAAAAGAAATAATAGAAATAGAGCTCAGGAAATAAACGTTGCATAATAAATTTAATTGTGTATCTGTTATGGGCCAAGTGATTAATCCGGCATTATTCATAGTGCCCGGGCTATATGAATAATGCCCAATAAGAGCGGGCAATGTGATTATAACCAATCAATTTATCACATTGCCCGGGCACTATGAATAATGCTAAGTGCCTAATGGGCAGAGTGATATAAAGTGAATCAAAATCAAAACAATGAGCCGAAGTGGTAGAATTTAGAATAAAGCAGCACGATGGGATGGGTTGGGAGGGGTGGAGGGGAAGGGAGAGTGCCGTACCTCCCCTGGTACTACTCCCATGAAAAGGTAACGCACTATTCTTGAGAAATATCTATTATAGCAACCTAGCCTTCAAACTTTTTCACTTGTTGTCAATACAAATTAGCTTCTGCATCGTCTCCGGCGCTACGGGAAGTTCAGCCCCTTCGCCCTTGCGTAACAAAAGATAGACACCCATGCTCACCTCCGCAGCTTCGGCTTGCTGGTCGCCTCCGGCGACCAGCCTCAGCCGCTACGGCTCGCACGGATGCCTATCCTTCGTTACAGCGGGCGGGGGCTGCTCTCCCTCCGCGCCTCCGGCTTTTATATACACTCTAGGGTCAGTACCCAAAAGACTACGTGAAGTCGGGGTGTTCCAAGTCGGTTTTGGGGCACAGTCGACCTAACTGATCCATAAAGTGGGTACACTAATTTTCTTCTGAAGATAATGTTTCGGTCGTTAAAACATAACTAAACATAAGCAGATCAATTCAACCTTTCTAATTTATGGGTCTATCGGAGATGCGACAATGCGGCAGCACACCACGTGAAAAATCAACTATGAATCCCATTGCCCGATCATCATGTAGCCATATTCATAATGCCCGGGCAATGTGATAAATAGGCGAGTTTAGATTGTAATTAATCACTTGGCCCGATATGGCTCGGCAATATTCATACTGCCCGGGCATTATGAATATTGCTCGCATTAATCACTTGGCCCATAACATATCCATGCCACATATGGGTGGTTTGCCAACAATCGCAGCGTCAGAAATCCTTCCATAAAGTTATCAACGACAACAAAGGCTCGCTACAAGCAGATTTTAATAGGCTGCAGTGGATATCCTGGGGAAAGTAGTTCGTTCAGTAGTGTTTGTATTGCTAAATATGATGCTATGTTCATTTCTATTCTTTTATTGATTTCGATGTTCTTTATTTCAGGCGAAGAAAAAAATAAGGATATAGAGGAAAATAAAAGATATATAATAATAGAAATAAAAGAGGATGAACATGAGCACAATGCAGAAGAGAAGTTTACGCCAGGTTATCCTAGAGGAGATATACACGTGTTGCGCCTTTTGGATTGCAGTGTCGGCGCTACCAGCTTTAGCCATTTCATACGTTGGTAAGGATTAACACATTCTGAAATTATCGATCTTAATAATATTTTAGCTATAATATAATAATTTAACCTAGATTACTTATTTACGTAAACAAACATATTATAATATACAAACAGTGAATAAACGCATAATTAAAACAATATAATGACCATAGATAAGCCTGACTAACGACATGGGATTATTTTTTAACACGCGCAAATATTGCACAATAGTTGTGTTTTGATAGTCTCTGTGGCGCAGTTGGTTAGAATCCGGCTGTAAAACAAAATGCCGCACTTTCTATCCCTGAACCGATACAAATATTTGTGGGAACGGCAAGTTCATATTCGTCTCGATCTGGGTGTTTGTGAATTGTGAGATCGAAAAGAGTGGAGTGGGGTCAGGACTATGTATGTGACTGTAGGGTGTTGTTTGTATTTATTTATTTTAACTGGTTATAATTAGACTACAAATATTAAAGACTTATTAATGGTCATTGAGGCCTATTGATCATAATAAAGAGCATACCAAAATCATCCATGAATTTCTACTTTCAAGGCTTTGTAACAAATTATATACCTATCTATAATAAAAGAACACGTCACTTGTGACTAAAACATTTATAATTACTCCACTAGAAGGTAAATGGCCGATAGCATAAGTAATAAACATTTGTCTTAATCCGTGCTATTGATGTCGCAAGGAGAAGATAAAAATTAATTAAACTTATTATTACTTTTTTATATACGAGAGAGACAAATGTAAACCCAGACTGTCTGGTGACAGGTGCAATAAAATATAATCACAGACCAATAAGAAATATAATTATCTGTTGGATATTTCCTACCGATATGCGATGAGGAATCTTTTCTAACAAGCATTAGTTTACCTGCTTAGTAAAGTCATTTAGCTTTATTTTTGTTATCTTAAGACGGCAAGGTTAAGAAGAATTTGAGTACATTAAATAATAAGTGTTTTGTTCTTGCGAATGGCGAAAGAGTTCTTTGCTTATGTCTTCATAATGTTGTAGGTACCTACGCAAGGAAGTGATAATTATAGGAAAAACTGAACACATTTTCTTAAGACCCTATTGTCGCTAAGAAAGTCTAGACCTACCGTTTTAAAATATTTAGGTTATTTGGAAATATTATTGCGAAATAGTGTCAGTATTTTCAGTATGTCTTTAATAATTTCATTCAACTAGTTTCACAAAATCTTATGATTTCACTATTTCTAATGTTTTTCCTAAGTAGTAATCCCATCAAAAACATCCTGTAAAAAAATTCCAAGTCTCGCAGCTCAGGTTTTCTACCGCAAAAAGTTGTGAGATGCGTGTAATACCAAGTCGATTAATTTATTTAGTGCTTAAAGGACATTCTATATAAAGTTATTACGTTAGTTATTACCATATCAATATTAAAAATTCTTTACGTTTTAAATAAATGGATCGACTTGGCCATCGCATGAAAACATAATGTATCGTACAATTTATACATAATGCTGCTGGCCAAGTCGATCTATTTATTTAAAACGTAAAGAATTTTTAATATTGATATGGTAATAACTAACTTAATAACTTTATATAGAAGGTCCTTTAAGGACTAAATAAATTAATCGACTTGGTATTACACGCATCTCACAACTTTTTGCGGTAGAAAACCTGAGCTGCGAGACTTGGAATTTTTTTACAGGATGTTTTTGATGGGATCTCACGTCTTTTTGTAGAGTCCTACTTTTTTCCTTTTCGGTACTTCTTACTTCTAGAATATCACTAACGATTTTTCTTAAAACCTCTGTCTTGTGTATTTTTCTTATATTTGTAGGTATCAATTTATTATATCCGCTATATTCACAAATATAGCGGATTTGATTATTAATGTTCTTTATTTCATTGTAATTGATATTTTCGAGCTATTTAGTCTATTTATTTGCAAGTTTTTCTTCGTCATGTTTTTCTAGAGGAATGTTGTACAGTTTCATGGGCTGAATACACCATTTCCCTCTCTATATCCCCTCCTGGTTTGCCTCATATATATAGATATCTATCTACAACTATTATTCCATTATATACGGGTACAATGATTCATTAACTGCAAATGTAACTTTGTAATCCTATACATTTAAATGGGATTACAAAGTTATTCACGCAGTTGGTCTATCTAGAAAACTAGACACAAATTATGAAATGTTTGAATTTTCCCTTACTTTAGACACTAAACACTAATTATATTCTAAATTTGAAGGTTCTATGTCTGCTAGAAGTGCCTTAGACTTTTGATGATCGGTCAGTCAGTCAGTGAGTGACAAAATTAAGAAAGTTTGACTATTACAATTCTTAAGCTACTGGTTCAAATTGAATGAAATTTTAAATATACCGTGTTTACACAATGCCTGCTTAGTAACTGAAAATTCAGGCTTCATGCTTTAGCCACAACGAAGTTATAGGGGGTTGAAAATGGTCTGAATTGCTTCGAGAAAAGGATGTTACGGCCTATAGCTCGACTTGGAGGGGGCTCGGCCGCACCCCCAGATTTACTGCACTAATAATGATTATGCTATTTTTAAAATTTCATACTAATTTACAAATTAATGTTGTTCGAAATTTCTACCCTTTGAAAGAATATAGTAAATGTCATTTCCGATTGTTTAAATAGCTGATATCTGTGCCCCAAGCAGGAACATTTGACTCTATAGTATAGTAATCGTAATAGTAAAATTTTGTATGGGAATTTGAACAGCGCCATGGTGAGCGTATTTGGAACTAAATTATGGCAGCGGGAAACGTTTACGACACTATAGTATGGTAATCGTATAGTCTAGCGATAGTTGAATGTATGAAAAGTGGTAGCAGGAATAATTTTTGACGTATAGTATCGTCGATTTACTATCGAGAAATAAGATTGTTTTGTCACCGAAATTTTTACCGTGCAACATTATCGGGAGTATGTTTTTGCATTTCTACACATCGAATTAAGGAAAAATGTGTTAATTACGGTCATGCTTAGTGTCTCCCGATGCCGTAGTGTTATTGTGTGTAATTATCTACTCCGTATGTCGCTAATAATATGAAATTCAATGCTTCGATATGAAGTTACAATTATTGTGATACCTAACTCAAATATGAAGATTATTTCTTAGACTGTGGACTGTTTGGAATCGGAGAAAAGAACTTGGGAATCTTGTGAACAAGTATGAGGATATTGAAAGTCTGGAATTTATTGTAGTTAAAAACATACCTAACCTAAAACTGTAAAAAACTTATAAATAAAGTATTTACATGGAACTTTGATTTTAGTTTTGCGTACCTACTTAATCATTTTATGTCATAAGCATATATATATTCACTGTATAGTCGAGCAAGCTCTTAGGGCAGAGAAGTGTGAGCATTTAATATGTGAAAATAGTTGCCGAGGAACTTAACGAGAAAAAATATAGAGAATACTTTCATGTAGCTCTCCTTAAAAATGTAGAGGGATTTTATAAAACATATATACGTATCTTTATCTATAACCTATATAATATGAGAGTTATTAATTTGCATTAAATTATAAGTCAAAACCGCTAATGTGTGACAAAAACCAAAAAAAAATTGCTACGTTCGGAAATCTAAATGCAAAATTAATTGGAGTCATTTTTGTATATTGCGGAATAAAAGCAATAAATATGTATTTGCTTAATAATTTATTTCCATAACCTTTCTACGCGACATTAATGCATGTTTTATATTTTTTTGTTATTCTATAATAATAATTAATTAATTTACCCACGTAGTGAATGACAATTCCGCACGAATCATTCAATAATATTCGTTCATTACCTTAGGTTATCTGTCACTATCGTAACGTAATAGTATCGAGTTCACGAGAGTATGGTTAAACGATTCATGCTACCGATATGGAGTAGTAATAGTATAGTAATCGTTGTCACGATACTATTACTATACGATACTTCAAAATATTCCTGCTTGGGGTACTGTACCCCAAGCAGGAACATTTGACTCTATAGTATAGTAATCGTAATAGTAAAATTTTGTATGGGAATTTGAACAGCGCCATTGTGAGCGTATTTGGAACTAAATTATGGCAGCGGGAAACGTTTACGATACTATAGTATAGTAATCGTATAGTCTAGCGATAGTTGAATGTATGAAAAGTGGTAGCAGGAATAATTTTTGACGTATAGTATCGCCGATTTACTATCGAGAAATACGATTGTTTTGTCACCGTAATTTTTACCGTGAGAACATTATCGGGAGTATATTTTTGCATTTCTACACATCGAATTAAGGAAAAATGTGTTAATTACGGTCATGCTTAGTGTCTTCCGATGCCGTGGTGTTATTGTGTGTAATGATCTACTCCGTATTTCGCTAATAATATGAAATTCAATGCTGCGATATGAAGTTACAATTATCGTGACACCTAACTCAAATATGAAGATTATTTCTTAGACTGTGGACTGTTTGGAATCGGAGAAACGAACTTGGGAATCTTGTGAACAAGTGTGAGGATATAGAAAGTCTGGAATTTATTGTAGTTAAAACATACCTAACCTAAAACTGTAAAAAACTTATAAATAAAGTATTTACATGGAACTTTGATTTTAGTTTTGCGTACCTACTTAATCATTTTATATTATTGGTAAGCTTATTTCAATGTATAGTCGAGCAAGCTCTTAGGGCAAAGAAGTGTGAGCATTTAATATGTGAAAATAGTTGCCGAGGAACTTAACGAGCAAAAATGTAGAGAATACTTTCATGAAGATCCTTAAATTGTAGAGGGTTTTTATAAAACATATATACGTATCTTTATCTATAACCTATATAATATGAGAGTTGTTAATTTGCATTAAATTAAAAGTGAAAACCGCTAATGTGTAAAACTAACAAAAAAAAATTGCTACGTTCGGAAATCTAAATGCAAAATTAATTGGAGTCCTTTTTGTATATTGCGGAATAAAAGCAATAAATATGTATTTTCTTAATAATTTAATTTCATAACCTTTCTACGCGACATTAATGCATGTTTTATATTTTTTTGTTATTCTATAATAATCATTAATTAATTTACCCACGTAGTGAATGACAATTCCGCACGAATCATTCAATAATATTCGTTCATTACCTTAGGTTATCTGTTACTATCGTAACGTAATAGTATCGAGTTCACGAGAGTATGGTTAAACGATTCATGCTACCGATATGGAGTAGTAATAGTATAGTAATCGTTGTCGCGATACTATTACTATACGATACTTCAAAATATTCCTGCTTGGGGTACAGATGTTATAAAAACATTATGTTTGAAGTAGTCGAGCCAGCAAATTGAGTTCAAAGTGTAAATATGTTGGGTCCATTTATGTACATGTAAAATGGATAATCACTGCATACTAATACATGTTATTATAATAAATAAATATAAATAACACCCAACAGTCACATATATAGTCCTGAGCCCACATTGAGATAGTCTTGTGTCGTGGGTATCAGGAACTACGAGAGACTTTTCGGTCTCACAAACACCCAGACACGGAAGAAATATTTGTGGGCCACACCAACATTTCTCTCGGTGCGGGGATCGAACCCGCGGCCTCTCGTTTCACAGGCGGAGTCTAACCAACTGCGCCACGGAGGCTGTCATTTTGGATGTCATGTTGGTTTTTTTTTAATTTATTTAATTACGAATATCATGTACTATGTAAAATTGTTTTATGTTGCCATAGGATTATGTTTAAATCTATTCGCGGGTGATATAATTTATTTTGTTTACAGTGGTTCGAATTTGCAAACATTGTTGGCTGAAATTACTATCCAGTCGGTACCCCGGCTTAGAATTCATCAAGACTGACACAGTGCGTTCGCTGCTTGATACCCACAGAAACCAGGGAATCATCAATGTGTTGCTTTCCGTAAAAGGTAAGACACAAATTTAAAATCGTATGTGACTACCTATACAATAATTATGTGTATTTTAAGGGTAGATTAAAAATCATGAACAGTGTCAACAATAGGGACATTTTGAAATGCTTAAATATCTCGGACTCCGAGAGTCCGTTTGAACGGCTTTCGGGTCTCTTTCGTGTCTGGCTGTTTGAGACCGAAAAGTCTCTCGTAGTTTCTGATACCACCAATACAAGACTCGATCTTAGTGTGGGGTCAGGATTATGTATGTCTGTTGGGTCTTATTTATGTACATATTCAATATTTCATTTCAGGAAACCTAAACGTTAACGAATTGAAATACCAGTTGACACAACACGTGATAGACAAACGCGACAAGGATGGCGAGCTCATGTTCCCGAGGCTACGCCACCAACTGGTGTCCAGCTGGGGGAACTACGCGTGGGACCACAACGTCTCCTTCAATACGGACAACCACTTCATTGTAGCCAACGCCGTGTATAGAGGTCGTCAAGTCAACGAAAGTAATATTCAGGTGAGTGACTTTTTTTTTCACAAGTCCGAAAAATTAGCAAATAAGTATACCATGTTTGTTACTGTATATTGCCACCCATTAATGCGTGTAGGTGACACGCTAGTAGTTGCATTACTGACCTCTTAAAATTGCAAGAAAAGCAAGAGAAGACAATTGCCTCTCATCAAATCATCTTAATCTCAAACTACACAATTCGGTTTGATAATTATAACGCAAGACAAGACTAGCCAAGTAAATACAATAATGTCTAGAAAACATGCTATTGATAGGGCGGTACCAGTGGCGTAACAATAGGGTGGCATAGTGGGCAAAATGCCACGGGCCCCCGACCTAAGGGGCCCCCGGCCCGGCAGGGCCCTGGTCCGCTATGGTCACAGGCCCGACAGGGCCATAGCCCGATAAGGCCTCGGACTCAAGTCCGACAGGGTGTAAGCTTAGGCTCAATTGCACAAACTAACTTTGCCAATACCTTTGCCCTTGAAACTGTCAATTCCATACATTCGCAAGGTCAAATACATCTCAAATGTATGGCGATGACATTTTCATAGGCAAAGGTATTGGCAAAGTTACTTGGTGCAACTGAGCCTTAGAATAATGCAATTTTAATAACGAAATTAATGAGAATAAACAATTGACTACATTTTAAACAGGAGAAATACATATGTGATTCAATTTGTTTGTTTTTGTATAATCTTAATAAGATGTCAATAAATTATAATTTGATGAATATTACGGCAATATTTTCTAGACATTATTAAAGGGAAAAAGAAAAACGAAAAAGAAAGGAGTCTAAAAAAAAACAAATAAAAAAGTTATCTGAAATAAGTCAGTACTTTCGGAACGAGTAATTTATTGATGAAAATGCAAGTAAACAGAATCTCGGAAATGAACAAATGAGCAAATGAAAAAATAAATATATTCTAGCAAATCCAGACCAAAAACAACCATAATCAAGTACGAATAAACATGAAATTGAATCATAATTAGGAGTGGAAAATATTAAATCTCCATCATTATCTCACAGATAAGTGTAATTTAAAAAAAAAAAACACTAATTGAAGTCGATTTATGGAAGTCCAATGGTCCCTTCTTAAGAGACAGTGGCAATAAATAATAAAATAGTAAACAAACACACCTACGTTTCGCTGACAATATAGTCCTAATGGCGGAATCGCTGGAGCTGCAATATGTGCTGGACAGTCTGGCTTCAGCCTCACAGTGAATAGGTCTTAAAATTGACTTCGACAAAACTAAAGTAATGATCAACCACCACCTTGATCCAAGACTTGTCGCTGTATGTGACTATTACCTCAAAGTTGTTTTAAACATGTGGTAGAAACAAATTTGAGAAGGAGGCTATGAAGAGAATCCAGCTGGGCATTTAGTAAACTACGTTGAATATTCTCGTCACCTTTACCACAAAGCTTAAAAACGAAAGTTTTCAACCTACGGTGCTGAGTGATGAGTCTTGGAAACTCACAGTACAACTGGTCCACCAGCTCAATGACCCTCAGCGAGCTATGGAGCGTGCTATGATCGGTATCTCTTTGAAGGATAAGTTCCGTAATGAACTTATCCAACAGAGAACCAACGTTATAGACATAGCAAGCAGGATTAGCAAGTTGAAGTGGCACTGAGCTGGTCACATATGTCACATAACCGATAACCATTGGAGTAAAGGACTTCTTGAGTGGAGTCTGCGTCTTGGCTAACCTAGTCTGGGACGCCTTCCAGCTTGATAGAGTGATGATTTCCACAAGGTTGACGATTTTAAAGGCAAGTTAGACATTTCCGGAGACTCGCCGAGCTTCAATGCTCGGGGTCATTAAAATGCGTATCACTGTTGATCCTGGCTTACAGGGGTTGCAGTGGCGAGTGTAAGGGCGGCACAGTCTCCTAAAAAGAAGGTTGACGATGCGACAAGCTAAAGACAGGGTAAAATGTCGCAATTCGGGGGAGATCTATGTCCAGCAGTGGCCAACAAAGGGCTGATAATGAATAAACAAAATATTTGAGTTGCTTATGACGATTGAAAAATTGTAAATGCGATATGGAGGCACGAAACATCGAAAACTCACTTGGAATCGTGTCTTTTGTATAAACTATGGCGGTTACACTGGAGTTTAGAAGAGGGGCAACAATCCATATAAAGAAATAATAAACACTTTTTGGCGGATATAGCTGCAATAAAGGAACTTTTTTATCAGCAATATTTGTTCCTAAGAAAATGTGATCCTGATTGAGAAATTCTTAAATAAGTCAAAGGGCCAAATAAAATACTGAAGTCCGAACATATTTTTAATAGACACAGTATTTGAAGATGGAATATATTAAAGAGTTTTATATTTATAATTAAGAAAACAACCTTTTTAATTTCTGTAACATAAAAGCACTAAATCCAAATAGATGGACAAGACGCTATGATTGCATTTTTGCATCAAAAGTACGATTGAGAGTGGTTAGACCATATAGTCCACCATGCTGGCCTAGTGCGGGCTCTCGGGATTAATGTACCATAGAAATTCTTACAAATCACGATGGTATTCAGGTTTCCTGACGATGTTTTTCCTTCACTGTCATAGTGCGTGGTGATTGTCAGTATGTCTGTCATGTCAGTAGTAGAAAAGTCACAGGTGTCCCCTGGGATTCGAACCCGCGACCACAATGAAAAATGTTGGTCGCCGCGTCTAATCTGTTTACCATTAGGCCACCGCGTGCCTTAGAAAAGATCCATAAAAACGATATTACAGTGTTATTTTTTTACATTTATGAGGGGGCCCCTTTGATGAATTTTGCCACGGGCCCCCGATGGGGTAGTTACGCCACTGGGCGGTACAAAACAATGAATGAGTGGACTAATACTCGGCCATAATCCATCTTATTCCCTATTGTCTGTTGCTGACCCCATTTTAATAGTTGAAATACAATTAGGTATAATAGTCCACTTAGTATGTTCTATTTTAACAATAGGACAAAGGACAGTTATGACCTAATTATGTACGTTTTGAAAATAATGCGATATACAAGGTTCCCTACATTATTGGCAAGAATTGGCTATATATAGTTATTTTATTAAATTTTATTTTAACCCGTTTCAGGAGTACGTGAGCGAAGTAGTTTCAAAATATTTTCCGCCGGATCAACCACCATGGCAGTACATTGTTATACCATGCGTTGCGTCAGAGCCAAAATATTACATATTGGTGCGAGTGCACCATCTGCTGCTATCAGGAAAGAGATCACTTAACATTGGAGACTTACTGTTAGTCGAACAGCTACAGTCTAGCGACAGACTGAACGCACCACAAGAACAGTCGCAACAAAGTCCTTTGACGCAGCTTTATCCAACGCCTTCAGCTATACCAGAATTATGGGAGAAATTGAATGAAAATTTATCCAACAGTTGGAACGAGTTCGTGTCTGAATATGACCCCGTTGAAAGTCCGCGGGCATTGAAGAGTTTGCCTGGGGCGTTCCATGTTGCAGGGCTGGTATTGATATCTGGTGTAAGCGCATTACGAGAGCTGACTAAAAGCTCGAACGGTCGAGATTCTCAATCGAATGGACCTATTACGGCTACAGCACTTCTGTCTGCTGTACAAAAAGAATGCAAGAGGAGGAATTTAACTTTTGCGAAGGTAATTAATTCAATTTTTTTTGTGTGTTCACAGAATATCATATTTTATTTGCACAAAATAATTTTCCAGTATTTGTTTAATTATTAATTAAATCCCACAAATTTTATTTTAAGGACAAAATGCAGTTCAATGCTTCAAGTCCAATAGGAGGGTTACCAAAGTCGTCCCAAGTGAAATAAGATTAACTATTAATTTTGGATTTTCAGATTTTCATATCGCCACTCGTCACAGCGGATCCTCGGAAATGGCCTGGCCGTACTTTCGGCTCTATATTCTTCGTGATGCGCACTTTTATTAAATTCCCATTCAGACTCCGAGATGAACTGATAGCACTTGGGGAACTTCAGAAATTTGGCCATGCAAAGCAGCCTCACACATTAACTTGGAAGTATGGAGAACTTGCGCAGTTGTGTGCCAGAGCGACAAGCGAAGCGTGGCGTGGGCTCGTCGAAATGTACAGAGCTCCAGCTAAATTATGGACGGATACAGTCAGAGCTGATGATGGTCACAGGCATTTGCTGCAGACTGTTTCACTATGTGGAAGAAAAGTAAGTTCCCACTTTCAAGTGTTTAATTGTATCTAACGTTCTAATTACAGTCTCTCTGAACTCTGCTATGTTAGTCACTGGCTAAGTAGTTCCACATAAGGCTATAGCAATATACATAGACTTATCACTTCATTTATTGTAGCATCTACAAAAAAATAGTCACTACTCAAAACTAAACCTCAAAATGTCTAACAAAATAGCTCTAAATTTTATCGCTCGACTCTAATGAAGCTTTGTCAAGTGAATTGCCTAGACTTATTTGATTTTTATTTACAATGATTTTATAGGTAGCTGCATGATCCAAGTTTGATAATTCCTTAGGAATGTCCGGATTTTCAATTACAATGTTTTATAGGTAGCCTCATGGTCCAAGCCCGTGTCTCGCGCTGGCGTGGAGCGCGCGGCCCGGGCGCTCGGCGTGTCGTGCACAGACATAGCATTGTTCGCCGCCACCGACGCACTACGAGCATTCTTCGAACAAGCACACGCGAACCCACCAGAAGTCGTACTCACTACGGCAAGAGCTGCCTCCGAAGATTTCCTCTTCACTTTCGCAGAAGGGCAGGGGAAAATGTACAAAAAATCACAAACTGGTGGTACGTAATTTATTTATTGGAGGTAATGGCGAGACGAGCATGCCGTTCGCCTGATGGTAAGCGAGTAAGGGATACGACCGCTCATCAACAGTAGCAAAACCAAACAAAGCCTTTGTAATTCAAAGCAATGCGTAGGATCCCACTGCTCTCGTTAGCTTAAGACATAAGATGTTGAGTCTCAATATGTCCAGTAGTTACTCTGTAGTTAATCCAATTTATCGGTTTGTCCAAAACAGTCTTTTAGGTTTATCTAAGTCTTTATCAGAGGTTATTTACCTTTTTAGTCCATTGATTCGTCACCCGTTTAGCGGTTTTTTTAAAGAACCCCACTGGTCTAAAATAAACTTGAGTGTATAAACTTCGATCGCCCACAGGCAGGGGATATACCTATAAATAGGATTCAGTTCATCATTCCCTTTGCTACAAGGCATTACCAATCTCTATCAAACATGTAGAAGATAGGTGAAAAAGAAATGTACAATGGACTATATTGCTATGGGCTTTTGGTCAGGCCACTGCCCAATGTCTGTTCTCTCATTGACGGAGCCAAGTGAAGCAATGAAGCAACTTAATCACAGAACTGATATATTTAAGAATGTGTCTGTTGCATTTATTACTTCATTTTCAGGTATGATCTGCTTAGCGCTGCCAGTAGGGGCAACACCACGGCGTATTGCCTCAGTAGTAGACCAAGCATGTAAGCGACAGAAAGCGTTGGCCGGTGCGTGGGCGGCACAAGCGCGGTGCGGAGCCCTAACGAGGGCGGTGCCTTCTCCCTTCGCGAGGCTCACACTCAACCTACTGTCTCGGCGGTACGCGGTATCCTACGCGGAAATCAACGCGCCAGCTAACGCGCGGCACAGGCAGACTCTATGGGGACAGACTGTCGACGATGTGGTGTACTGGCGACCACCCCAAGCGAATATTAGTGAGTATTTTTGTTTTGTGTACTTTTTTTTCTAAATTATTAAGCACTTCTTGGCATTTTTATGAAAACCATAAAAATGTTCATATTTATTCCTACCAGTTACTCCTCGAGATCATTATAAAGTACTCATTGTATCTATTGGCATGGGACTGCCGTCCGATGCCAATGGATACTTTGCCTGGGCGCGCTCACCATAAGGCGCAATGCGGCCACTATGCCGGGCTAGTAAAAAAAAAATACATATATAACACCTTTTTCCCAGTAGGGGAAGGCAGAAAAAGAATAGCGAAATATGGGTGTCCTGGCATACCCATATTTCGCCATTCTTCCTCTTACGATGTGTTAGGGGACGAGCCTGTCGTTATAAATCAATAATCTAAATCTGAGTCCCGTTAACTGTCAAGCACAATTTGTACCAAATTTGGAATATCTTTAGTAGATTAAATGGTATTTATAAGTCTTGTATTAATTCCAGGCATGTCGCTGACTGTAATCCAGTACGCAGACACAATCCGTATGTCTGTGATGACAGATTCTCGTCTTTCGCCAGCCCACACAGTGCCAGCCGCACGTTGGTCGGTCGTCGTCGAACAGTTAATAGCTAAAGTGGACCAGGAAATAGCCAGAATATCAGCAGCGAATATACAACAAGTAACCGTGCCACAAATAGTCACGCCCATAGAGCCTGAAGCCAGTACTAATAATGAAGATGACGAAAATGAACCTAGCGAAAGTATGTTGAAGCCGCCTTCGCCGACGCTTGCAAGTCCGCCGCCACTCCGCCGGCATTTTACTCACCATTAGCGATCGAATATGTTATATAAGATTTAAATGCACTACGATTTTAAACGATTTAACACGTTGACTGCAGCGTGCACACACACACACGCATACACTTGATCTGGTGACTAAATGCCAGGCAAATAATATATGCCTCCATAATGGTTAATACGCCCGAGTTGCAAAGTGTTTGTAGTTTTGGCGCTGTAGTCAACATGTCAAAATTGGGTAAGGTGCTCACCTTCATAATAGTACTTAAGTTCGATATTGAACACGTAAACGTGTTTACTTATTAGAAATTACTTTAAATGTAATGAGACAGTGGAGATTTTGTCTGAAGAGTTGTACTGAGTACTGATTTTTCTAAAAATTCTATTACGACGCTGTGAATTATATTTGCCATTCACAATTTGTGCACATACCGGGTATATCCAGACTACGCCCGAAAATGAATACAGGTGGGAGTTTTAGAGACGTACCATACAAAAAAGAAAAATGTTCGCAAAACTTATATTTTTGCTAAACCAATAATTTTAAGCCAGTACGTGGGTAATAAATAAAAGGGGAGCATCTATTATTTTAGGAATAGCTATGTATTTACCCAAATGCGAAAATATATCCTTTGTTTTTTCTTTTTGCGAGTCACTAAAACTACCACACCTGCCTTCATTTTCGGGTGCAATCTGGATGCAGTCGGTACAAATACGAGGTAATCGATTAAATTACAATGTGCAAGTTTCAGTGAACCATGTATAATGTACGTTGATCTAGTTAGTAGAAAAGAGTAGGTCATTATGTTTAATGGAAGTTACGTCCATATTTGTACTCTCCTTCAAACATTATGCGATTGGTGTTTAGGTGGGAACTGACCGGTGTTACGCCGTGTAATGTAACTTCCGCAGCGAGTGTATGTGTTACGCCGTGTGCTATAAGTGTTAGTAATAATTCAATGTTTGTGTTCATTCCATCGTCCTGACTGCACAAATGCTCGAGTTGTAACGTGTTACATTACACCCTGAAAAGGTGGATACTGACCGGTGTTACAGGGTGTAATGTAACATGTTACAACTCGAGCATTTGTGCAATCAATACGATGAAATGAACACGAACATTGAATTATTACTGACAATTATAGCACATGGCGTAACACGAATACTCACTGCGAATGTTACATTACACCGCGTAACACCGGTCAGTTCCCACCTTTACATTGGTCAGTACCCAGCTTTAGATGTATCGTGTCAAAAAGCACCGCGTGTCGACATAGGAGTATCGCTGGGGATGGTTGGACCTGTTCGATCTCCGTCGAGCGAGGAATACGTAGACGCGTGTTGATGCGGCCGGCGCGACGTGCGCGTGCGCAAACAGCGCACGATTAGTGCGTACGAGTGATACGCACTGACCGTTCGCTGTCCCTCCCTCGCTGGCCCTCGCTCGTCTCGTTGTGCATATTAGCCCGACGCAGACTACTACCGGGTCCACCAGCCTTTCGTGGACAGGACACGAAAGTAGTAGGAGGGAGGATGTACATTCTCCCTTAGAGATAATTGGATGCTACGTGTTCCAAAAATGAATGTGACTGACTTGTATCAATATAGAATAGAATTAGATCTCGTAAAGCTAGGTTAAAATAATAAAGACTTATTTTAAAAAAAACGTATTTTACTTCTTAGACTTCCTCTTTTTGTTGACTTTCGTGTCAACTGCTTCTTTCCGTTTCTTGTCATAGTTTCTTTTTGTCTCCTTTCCTGTTCCCTCCTGTTTGGCGTCATCGACGTCCATTTTGTCGTCCTGTGGTACGTAGCTGAAGTCCGGTACATACGGCTTCACGAGTTGGAACACTAGCTTTTGATGCTGCAG
Source organism: Hyles euphorbiae (assembly GCA_023078785.2). Lineage (NCBI taxonomy): Eukaryota > Metazoa > Arthropoda > Insecta > Lepidoptera > Sphingidae > Hyles > Hyles euphorbiae. The sequence goes on from CM041037.1 coordinate 9,300,092, forward strand.
ATTCGTGCTGTCGAGACTCAACCGGACCGTGATCTCGTCGAATGTCTTCAAGACTACATCGCCGCATACTTGGAAGTGTTCCTGCGAAAGATTTTCATGGTAAACATGTGAAAGTAACTGAGTGAAATTCAGCGGTAGAGACCAGTACATGGTAAAATCCCGAATAATGATAAAATCCCTACTTGATACATACAGGGTATAGACTGCGACCGAAAACGAAGTCGGGTGGTAGTTTTAGAGGATTTTCACGACGCGGTTGACACCCACGGTTGCGAGTCCACAAAATGCAGATATATGACATATGACAAAACGGTGCGCGCATAAATCGCTCCGTGAAATGTGCTTTTGTTTTTCCATATATATCTGCATTCTACAGAACCGTAGCGAACCGATGGGGGCAAACCGCGTCGTGAAAATCCTCTTTTATTGACTACAGACACAATGCAACTAAAAACATGATGTTTTAAATATCGTGTTTGGGTTATAATACTTGAATTATATGCACAAATGTTTCAAAAAATGGTTTTAAAGGAATGACTCTGGACAACAAGAATTTATGAAATTGCCAAGCATTTATATGCAAGATACGTTTTAGCTAAAAATAAAAATTTACACCCTTACTTGCCTACCATAGGATATTTAATAATAAACACATTGTAAATTATTATTTTACAAGTAACGATATGTATTTACTACGAAAATACGACGATAGGAAAAAGTACAAAAAATATCCTTGCCGCATTTAGTTTTGCAACATTTTCAGTTGCATTGTGTCTAAAGTTACTAAAATTTCCACACAGCTTCTTTTTCGGTCGCAATCTGTATATACCCAGTATAAAGTGGGGCTACGATCGTTGGGCCAACTCAAAGCGACCAACGTTTACGTATATTATTTCCAACATACAGGGCGTTATTAAGGCGTCCCTAACTTGTCTGCTATGTAGGTGCAAGTTGCACTTCAGCCGCCTTATAACGGACTTAATCAGTTATTAGATATAACTAATACTGACGGACGACCCGTTCAAATTAAATGCTCATAAAAATTTCTAACTTTTACGCAAAAAAGCAGTTTGTTAACATTAGGAATTACCATTATTCAGGCTCTTTTAATAATAAATTGTGTAGAGATATTTTATTTTAGAAATAACTTTATATTTAATTTGGGAGAACATATTAACAAGTTTTTACATACAGAAGATACAAAAATTCTTACCTCTTCGTTGTACTTGAATTTCTCGGAGGGCAAATACAATGGTCCTTCGAGGCCGTACTTCGGTATCAGAACCTGCAGCGCGTTACGCTTCACTGTCAGCACCACGGCGTTCTCAATCGCAATCTTGTTTCTGAACAGGATCTGGAAAAAAATATACACTTTTAATAAAATTGCTGCTAATTGAGTACAATAAATGTGGTCAGAAATGGAGAGAAGACAAAAAAAAAAAAAAAATCACATTCTAATAAGCGTTAAATACGTGTAAAGATTTCACGAGGTTTAGTTCAGATAGCACAGGATTCGTTAGGGACCCGGCGCTATAAAGTACTAATGTTCAAGTTGAGGACACTGGCATATCTCTTGTAATCGATTTGATACTAAACATGAAGGTAGAAGAATATTGTTCGATAAGGATACCAAAATGGGATCAGTTCTTGATGATTTTTAAATACGTCACTTTTTTTAGTACAATTTCAACTATCTTCCTAATTTGGTTTTCGAATACATACAAAAAAACCCGAAAACGGCTGACTTGTTCTAAGTGAAATTTGGACATCATGAAGATGTATCGAAAGATTTTATTAATAATAAAAAATCATACTTCATTTTGATGATTTTTCTGCCTATGACCTCTATAACGATTGAATAAGTATTATTAATGATTATATGATTATAAAGATATAATGTGCAACTGACATGCGTGTTGAGCGCGACGGACGCCCTGCCCGCGTACTGCGCCTGCCTGTGTCGGTAGTTGAGGTTGTCGCAGGCGGCGGCGGCGCGGCGCGCGTCCAGCAGCGACGCGTGCGTGGCGTCCGCGCCCAGCGTGGCCGCTAGTAGTCGGTGCACTACCACGTCCGCGTATCTGACGACCAACTCTCACATTTTATATGTCGGAAATAAAACCATGAGTTAATTATTTTAGACCGGTGGTAACTTCACCCTATATTCGTTTATTAATTAATTATTGCTATCACGACACGTCATAATTAACGAATTAACGGTTTATCCGAATATCTGCGACAACATGTTACTTTTATAGTAAACACGGGTCTTTCAATGTTTCACTGCCGACTGCTGGATACTGAATGCGTTGTCTACGGTCCGGATGCGCTTTATATTGCAAACTGTCATACTCCCACTCTTACTCTGACTGTGGGTAATGAAATAGAATCACAATCGGATTTTCTTTAATAAAACTACTTCTAAAACTACCCGTAGATTGCTTAAAGCTTGTTTACCATTGTTTTAGCACACATAACACGCACACACGCACGTACCCATGCACGCAAGTACGTACAGTCAGCAACATAAGTCACTACACATTCACGAGATTTGGAATTTCTTATCATCCAAAATAAAAATTATTTTCAATATCGTATGGCACTTCTAGGCATAAATGACTTTACTTGGTTATATTTTACGACTACAGAGTAGTACGTACAAATTTTAATTCATAAAAAGGTTATCAAAAAATGTGAAGTATTCAGCGAGTTATGTTGCTGACTGTACGCACGCACGCACGCACGTACGGACGGATCAACGGATAAGTTGATGTCGATTTAAGCGTAATAAACAAAATAAATACGTCAAACATGCCAAGAAACGCACGCGTCATTAACACAGAAGGGGTAAATAAAAGTGTCACCATGTTTCGCCTGTGATAAGAGCTGAGCCTATCGCTAATCGGCCACAAGTTCAAGACTAAGGACTGATAATGAGTATAAAATGTTATGTTATATAGTATAGTGCCTGATCAGGAATTTGCATCTAGGCCTTGACGTTGTATTCGTACCATAATACAACCGCACCACCGAGGTATCATAACTATGGTAGCTGGTTAGCACGGGTTTTCCCTACAATAGAGTAGTTATCGACTGAGGGTTTAGGCTGTAGTCCAAACAGCTATCTTAATATAAAGGCATGCACTAGAGGCCTTATTCATATACAGTTTATAAACCTATTTACAAATGTTTTGTCCTTTTCGAGCTAGTTTTGAATTCAGTTTGAGCGAAAAAGAAAAACATTAAATACCTAAAAAAGGCTCAAAACCTACCTAAAAAATCAATCAAACCCCTCTATTGTAAAGAAAGCCCTTTCTCCGCAGTGAGAAATTAACCTTAGAGTATATAATATTATAATTTAGAGAGTGCGCTGGTACTTTAAATAAATGAATATAAAAATGGTGTTGCCGGGGAACCTTTTCTTGCCCTTCCTATTGGCTCATATTTGAGGGTAAGTGAGAGAGAGGTTGTCCAACATCCATAAATTACTTGGAAAATAAAAATAAAAATTAGCAGTTTAGAGCTATTTAATTCCAGTCCAACTCATTTTAAAAGGATAAGAGCTACGTAAACTTCCAGTTATCAAAATAATTCATAGCAATTTGTTGTTAAATAATTAGTTTAATTTTCACTAATTTAGGAGCGCTACTAACATTACGAACAAGAACATTTTTAAGTTTTTGAAGACGCAAATATTTGACAGCCTAAGCCTTACCTCCGTATAGGCGATGTGAAGTGCGTGTATATGGGGCACGCGAGCCCGTAGTGATAGTACTCGTCTTGCGAACATGATCCGCTCACGAAGTACACGGCTTGTTGCATGCAACGCGTCGCCATTATACGCAGCAACGTGTTGAAGTACGGCCGCCCGGGGATCACCGCCTCGTCCAGGGACTTCGAGAACGCCTTGTTCGTCGACACGTCTAGTTCGAAACCCTGCAAATTTAATTATATAACTTACTTATGTCTCTCTTTGTTTTAATTTGTATATAGTTATATTTTGTATATAGAAAGAAAGAAAGAAGGATTTATTGTTGGACAGTGACACAGAAATACAAACAAAATAGATAACACAAGTGAGACACAAACACTAAAAATAATTATCACTGCGCCAACAATGGACCTCGCATTCAGCTAAATGCTTCGGTAATGCATAAGCAGTACCGCAGCGCTGATTTTCAATGCGAGGACCAAGCGACGTTCGGATGCTCAGTCATTAATCTGACTTAAATTAAAACGTTAAAATCTATATATTAATACGTGATGCAAAAACTTTGCACCCCTTTTTACGAAAATTGCGCGGACGCAGGAGCATAAAATTTGGCACACTTATAGTTTATGTGTAGGAGAAGTGCAAAACGCTAATATTTTTCGATAATAATGCTTATAAAGTACATTAAATTAAAAAATAAAACATTACACACACTACTATGCATTTCACACACACATACATACACAAGTATTTGTACACGCATACATACTCTGGTGTCAAATTGTTTCTTTTCTTTTTCATTTTGTTCTTCTGACATAGACATATCAAAAAAAAGGTTTTATTTGCCTCATTTAATATAAACAGGATTTTTATAATAATGCATAAAAAGTACATTAAATCAATAAATAAAACATTACACCATTAATTAACCAGCATGCATTTGACGCACGCATACACAAGTTTGTACACGTATACATACTCTTTGGTCAAATCATAGTCAAATTGTTTCTTTTAGACATAGTTGAATGTCAAACAGAAAAGTTTTATTTGACGAGTACTACGTGAAATACTGAGCGCTTATACAAATTGTGTAGCAGTAAGATACATTTAAATGTACATGGACTATCATTATATGCATAAAGAAAGTTCTGTAGCAGCAATCTGCAATAACAACATTCAGGTACAAAAAAAATATAATTTGCTATTGCTGGTTCAAAGCAATTATTGTAGTTTACGATTTCACTAATTGCATATACTTCAGGATAAATAAGTGATTTTGAGAGATACGTACATTTAAATGTGCACGAATTATCAGAATAACAACATCATCATACAGGTAAAAACTTTTTCTCTTCTTGATTTGGTCGAATTTCGACCACTGGGCGACCACTAGTAATAATAATAATGTAATAATAATCATAACAATTGGGAAAAGTGACAAAATAACCAAATTAAACAACACTAAAAACTTTAAAAAACCTGTAGAAATAAAATAGAATATAATATATAGAGTAGAGATGAAACGGATATCCGGTAACTATCCGGTATCCGGCCCATCCGGCCTATTTTCACTATCCGGCCGGATACCGGATAGTAGCGTACTATCCGGCCTGATACCGGATAATAAAATAAATAAATACACATGGTATATAATATCACTAGTTGTTGAATTCGTTACGTTCTAAACTCGTCTATATCACGCTTTTCCGTTGGAATACAAATTTTTCTTTATGCCTATATCCTTTCTCATTGTCTAATCTATCTATGTATCAAATTTCATCAAAATCGGTTCAGTAGTTTAGGCGTGATCACACTCGAACGCCCCCGAGTCGTGCCGATCACGCCGAACGCGTCCGAATATTTCCGATCGTGATCGCGCGTGCATATTCAAATCAAATTGTAACGCTATAAGCGGCCGAATATCCGGTAGCCGGATATCCGGCGCTCCGGCCTCGTAGCTAGCCGAATATCCGGTATCCGGTATCCGGCCAAATCACTATCCGTTTCATCCCTAATATAAAGATTAAGTTGTATGGGTATTGACATGTCATAAGAGCTCTTTAATTACCTACGTGACCAGTAAACACATTTTATTTCATTGACAGGTTTAAATTAGAAATGTTAAGATATTAGTAGTGGTTACATCGAATTGGTAGATTGTTATAGGATGTGTTAGTGCAGCGCTGCAACAATGGTGTTTTACATACAACACACAGGATTAACCAGACACGCGGGTCACCGTGACGAGTCCTTAAGCTCTATTTACGGTGCTCGCTATAGGACGAATAGGAATCCTATCACCAGCAAAGATGCATTTGGGATTTACAGAATGTCCCAGTATCAATGACTTGGAGTGAAATCTATTATAACTTGACGCGTTAAATACGACGCGCAAAAACGTAATGTTACGTGTGTGCGTGTTGTGCTAGTACTATGCTTCAGGCGTTTCATTTGCGAGATGTCATACGCACAACCACACGAGTTTCAACATCACAGTCAAGGTGTTAAAAAAATGATTAAAAAAAATATGTACGAGTTTATATTTTGGGAAAAATCGTAGACAGTCGCTGATAATTCGGCCTTTTCAACATGTCACAGTACGTTCAATGATGAGGTGTATTTCTTTCTCATATTTTGACAGCCGCATTACAAAACACACGCACGCACGCACGCACGCACGCACGCACGCACGCAAGCACGCATGCACATTAATGTTTAGTAAAAGGAGTTTATGTATGATGACAAGTACATGTATGATGGTAAGTAGGCAGAGTTGGCAGGACACTCACATTTGTACATATGTTCCGTCCCACGTTGTGATAGGTGACTGATATGGCGATAGACTTATAAGTAGTAGTAGATGTATGTGTGATACCTGTTGCCTGGCAGCCTTGAGGAATGTGTCGAAGTTGGCTGGCGGCGGCGCGGGGTGCCTCCGCAGTAGTGCACACTGCGGGAAGTCTTCTAGAAGCTTCTGCGCCACGCTAATGTTGGCCAGCAACATAAACTCTTCAACCATGGAGTTGGTGTCCATCAACTTCTTCGCCTGGACCTCTATGGGGTCGTGGGTCTCGGAATCCACCTGGAATTGATGTTTTTTATAATGTTAGATCCGCGATCCGATACGCGTAAGTTTAGTGATACTCATGGTCTACTAAATATGGATTAACGTAAATAATGTATTTCCTTAAATAGCATATTTCTTTGTATTCATTAGTTTGTAAATATAGAATAAGTACTATGTGTATTGACTTGTCATAAGAGCTATTTAATTGCTCTTATGACAATAACATGATCAATAAACCAATTTCATTTAATTTCATTTCATGTGGCTTTTCTTATAAGACGAAAACCTAAGTGCCCATTTTGGTCAATGGAAAGGCAGACAAGAAGGCTGTGTCAAGGCTTTTCTAATTCGGCACACTTCAATAGCTAAAGTAATTGTGGTGTTACATTGTAAAATTTTAAAATAATCTATACTAATATTATAAAGCTGAAGAGTTTGTTTGTTTGTTTGTTTGAACGAGCTAATCTCAGGAACCGCTGGTCCTATTTGAAAAATTCTTGAGAAAATTCTTCAAAAAAGTGTTGGATAGTACATTTATCGAGGAATGCTATAGGCTATATATCATTACGCTATGACCTATAGGAGGGAAGCAGTAGTGACATTTCTAGCAAATACGAGGAAATTTTATTCATGGTCCGATTGGTCGATATTCTATATTGATATTCGGAATAGAACATTTTGACCACCATTTTGAAATGTGTATCTGCACCCGGGCGGAGCCGGGCCGGACCGCTAGTTACGATATAAAATTATTGGTGATTTAATAAATATAAATCAAACGGCATTATTTTATTTTGATTATGGCATGTAAATTAATATTACACACTGTAATTCATGTTTGGGTTTATTATAAAAACACAAATTATAAACGGATATATTGTTCTCATAACAGCTTTGAAGGTTTTAATCTAAAAAACGCATAGAGCGAGCAACTATGACTATTAATTATAATATATGAAATATATGAGCTCACTAATCAGCATTTTGTATTTGACTTTCATTATCACTAAATGTGACACTATCGACAGAAAAAAACTTAAGTAAAATTCCTAATTTTCTTTCCTCAGCAACACGTTGTTACACACGTTATGATAACACTGGTCAACATGAAAATTGCCCTTTACTTGAAACTGCTATACATCTTTAGTATTCGACCCCCTTAATCTAAATATAGAACTTAAAATTAATAGTTAGCTCTTATTATTAATTTATGCTATATTTAAGATAATACCGGGTAACTTGGTGGATGTCACTTTATATTATGAGATTTCAAATAATTTTGTGAGAGTATCCGCGTTAATTTTATTATTATGCTTTCGTTTCATGTGTCTTATAGTATTAGCGTTTCATTTGTTTGTTAAAACGCGAAATTTTAAAAGTTATTTCTCATTTTCGACAAATTTCTGTTGCAAAAACTACAATTTGCAAAAACTACGGTTTGTTGGGTCTGCAAATGGGCTACACCAAGTGCTGGTGCTTCTTGTGTGGGTGGGATAGTCGGGCTAGATCGTTACATTACTTTAAAAAAGATTGGACTTGAAGACAAAGTCTGTGCCCTGGAGAAAATTACGTTAAATATCCTCCCCTAGTCGATCCTCATAAAAATTTTCTCCCTCCATCGCATATGAAATTGGGATTAATGAAGACCTTGGTTAATCCTCTCAACAAAGGTTGACCAACCTTTGAAGGTTGGTCCACCTTTTTTCGCACCCACTTTGCAAGTAATTGAATACTTGCGAAGTGAATTTCGACATCTATGCGGCGCCAAAATAAAAGGGGGAGTTTTCGTCGGATCTCAAATATGAGAGATTCTTAAGGACCAAAACTTTGATCCGATTTCACAGGGCATCGAAAAAGAGGCATGGGAATCTTTTGGAGCAGTAGTAGTTCATGATTTTTTGGGCAATAGGAGATTTGAAAATTACCACGAGCTTGTGAACAATCTTCTGCCAAAGTATCAGCAAATGGGTCGCAATATGTCCCCAAAATTCACTTTCTTCATTCTCACCTCGATTTTTCCTCCTAACTGCGGTGATATGACTGACGAACATGATGAACGATTTCACCAAGACTTATTGACAATGGAAAATAAATACAACGGCCGATAGAATGCGTCAATGCTAGCGGACTACTGCTAGAACTTGGTTTAAGGTTTGCGTAAAGATAATTCCAAAAAGAAAACGAAAAAAAGAGAAATTATTGAATAGTAAAGGTTAAATACTTGGGAAATATTTTAAAATACTCAGTTTCATGTAAAAAGTTTATGAAAAAGTAAAGAAAATGTCTTTTTTAAAAAAGAATCGATTTATATTCTATGAAATTTTACTCTTACGTCATATATTTCGATACCAGCCATAATTTTAAAATAAGAGCTAACTTTCAAATTTGGTTTATATTTTCGTATTCAGTGACCCCAAATTAGTAAAATAATAAAGCATTTATTTTACAGATAAACAAAAAGTTAAATTTTGTAGACCAGTGTAATTATAGACGTAATTATCATTAATTAGATCAATTAATCATAGACCTTTTATCGTTGGGATTAACGAAATCATATTGCAGGCCTAAATAGAAGTATTTTACATTATTATTATACAACATGCGACAATAATGATAAGATTTATTACAGCTATTCAGGTACAAATAGCATGTTACAATGCTGCGTTATTTACTCGATTTTGTTATAATTGAAGCCAAAATCAGCAATTAGACATAAATAAGCAATGTTATCGGTGTTTGTGGCAACGAAAACAAATCAACACAACCTTTGATCCACGAGATAACCGGCACATTTAATAAATTAAGGAAGCTGCAAAATCTTTGTTATCGTTATTTTTAAGCATTTCAAACTACAATTAAACTATTTAAAGGTTAACACCAGTTCAGCAACCTCTATTACCTAGTAGTGAGAAGCCATTCAGACATTTTAGTGAGAAAACATTAATTTGTTTGAAAGATACTTGGAAACCGAAAATTCGTGATTTCAATTATTTATTGTCTTATGTTGATATTATATGGGTCTTGGTCACTTATAAAAACTAGTCTATACATAATGATAATGTCGGGCCATTAGATAAAGAGGTTAATCGAAAACCAAGGGACTATCACTTACCTACAATCATGTATATACTGTACATTCACAGACCATATAACAGACGGGGGAAGGGTATTACATACCTGGAATCTTATCTCCGGCGAGGCGAGTAGTAACGCGCCTTGATCGAGTCTCTTCCGTTTGAGTTTCTTGGCGAGTGCGTTGAGTGTCCGCAGTGAGGTGGCCACCTCGTCCGCACGAGACGAGTCATCTATCGCCAACTGAGCCTCCTCGTATGTCATCGCGGCTGTTGACTGAAAAAAATATACCCTAACTGTAGTCAATCAGCTCATAAACAACTACAAACTGGAGCTTATAATAATATCACTGGTGGTAGGGACAATAATAATTTTACTGTTGGTAGGTCTCTCATATGTGAGAGGCCACTGGGTAGGTACCACCGCATTGTCTATTTCTCCCGTCAAACAGCAGTGTAAATGCACTGTTGTGTTTCGGATTGAAGGACATTGTAGCCAGAGTAACTACTGGACATATTGAGACTTACATCTTATGTATCAGGATGGCGAGCGCAGTGGAATGCCAAGCATTGCTTTGTAATTCAAGGTGTTTGGTTCTGCTACTGTATAAGAGCAGTCGTATCGCTTAACATCAGGCGAACGACATGCTCGTCTCGCCATTCATAACAAAATTTTTTTTATCACGTTATATGTATATTCCTAAAGGGCCCACTGACACTAAGAGCTGTTCAGATAAATATAAACTACTTAGTGTATGGCGTTACTTAGATTTAAATGTAGATTCAAACAATAAAAATATTTTTGTCTATTTTGATAACTAAATTCGGTCCCAAATTGTAATTCGATTTGGGCAATAATATTACTCCAACGAATCCAGTGAAAATAAAATGCCGAACCATAGATTAAGTTCTTAGTGAATGATAAGTATCATAGAGAAAAGTATTGATTTAGAAGTGGAAAATTATTTCGGGCTTCGAATGATCGATTATTCGAACTTTGTACTACTAATATTCGGATTATAGTGTAATAGAGATTACACTAGATTACACTGTAAAAACATCAGGTGTAGGTATTATAGACACTTAGACATTCCAGTATAGAAGAGTGTCAATATGTAGACCAAACTACTTTATGCTACAGTAATTTTAAAAATATCAGTAGAACCTTGAATGTTAAACAAAACCATATCTCATTTTTAACAACTTTTAATATATGCTCCGTGTTCGCGTAACAAATTCAAATCAGCGAGTTTGTTATTTGAAATCAGTATTTTAGCAAACAAAAGTTCTATTCGTCGAGGTCAGTGCCAGAACGATAACTTGTTATCTAGACATGATTTATTATATTTTAAAAACTAATGTATTCATTGAATAAATTAATTGCGGTGCAACATTTACGCTAAACGTCAACTATTTAAATCCTATTAAGATAAATAAATGAAATTGATAAAAACTCTCCATGATTTATGATATTTTAGCAAAGGTTTATAACTATTATGAAACACACATTTTTCGTTGCACCGTTTCAGCCACAGGAAGTCCACTGCTGGACATAAGCCTCCCCCAAGATCTCCACATTGACCTTTTGGAAGCGGCCTGTATCCAGCGACTTCCTGCAACCTTAGCCAGGTCATCCGTCCACCTTGTAGGCGGGGGTCCGACACTACTCTTGCCTATACGTGGCCTCCACTCCAGAACCTTTCGGCCCCAACGGCATTCAATTCTTTGCGCTATGTGCCCGGTCCACCGCCGCTTCAACTTGCCAATCCAATAGGCTATGTCGGTTTGTTCTAAAGATCTGCTCATTTTTTATTTGATCACGAAGTGAAATACCGAGCATAGCCGTCTCCATAAGGCATTGAGTGGCCTTGAGTTCTCTTACGAGTCTCATATTGAGAGCCAATCGCCAATATTAAAATTTACGGCAACTCTATACCGAAATAGGCTATAAGATTGTGAAAACATAATTGATCAATTTCTCAGTATGTATCATCAAAATCAAAACGAAACTGAGTATAAAAAGCGATATAAATACACAATCTTGCACGCTATCAAAAGTTTATTTCGCAATTTTTTAAATAATGTAACTTTTTTTTTGCTATGAATGGAGAGACTAGCACGACTTTCACCTGATGGTTAGCAATACGACCTCTCATGAACAGTAGCAAAACAAAACAACACCCCGAATTACAAAGCAAAGCTTGGCATTCCACTGCGCTCGCCATCGTGAGACATAAGAAGTTAAGTCTCAATACGCCAGTAGTTACTCTGGGACCCTACTCTGAAAGTCCGAAACGAAATTAGATAATACATTCGTATCGTCTTAAACTTCTATCGTCCGAAGATTCGAACTTCGTTTCGGATTTTCAGAGTAGGGCCCCTGGCTACAATGTCCTTCAATCCGAAACACAATAGTGCATTTACACTGCTGTTTGGTGGGAGAAATAGACATTCGAACACCGACGAATTTATTCTTGTAGCAGCTAACTGATAACGCATTAAATAGCTCATTCAGTGTTAAAGCGACCTCATTAAAAGTTTAAAACGAATCTTAAGAGCGTATACACCTTGCGTGCAAAGTCAACTATAGGTATTTCTTCGTTAATTTCACGCACACATAAGCAACCAAAGCTGTGTGCGTAGAGCTGCCGCGTCGGCTCGCTATACAATCGGCTCAAACAACTTTGATCCGTGCGCTTCAAATATTCAATTGAAATGTAACTGTAATATAATATCATAAAAATATTTTCTTTGCATTATAAGTAGACAAATATTACTGCAAGCAAAGAATAATACAAATTTTGGATACTAATCATATTTTCGTTATTATTACATTGTTAAGTTGCATTCAAATCAGTGTTCAATCAGTAGACACTACGGACGTTTTATTAATCATTTCGTGTTCGAACACATAAATAGTGTTAGGCCTTACAACCCCTTACAATTACGAAATATATTTAATTTTATATTACAATACATAACATAATTTAGCCTCGGAATTACGTCCCATTATATTACCTGAAACATAATTTATACTCACTACAAAATCATTGTAGGTAATAAAAATAATTAAATATTTTACTACCAAAGTACTAAGATGTGGGAATCGCATTCCGCGCGTGGCTATTTTTACTACGCGCGGCATAATCGACTGCAGCCAGGCCGGAGCGACGAGCGATACGTCCTCCCTCTAGAAGGCCTTGCGGCGGTCTGATTTGATCCACGTCGGACAGCGTGTTTTATAGTGGTTTTTAAAATATTTGTAGAAAACATGAAAACTAATTTTGTTGAAATATAAAAATGGTAATTTATTGATAAGATGTTCTTCTATTATAATATGCAATTGCTATAAAAAATTATGTACGATAAGTTGGTGAAAAAAAATATGTTCTTGACGAGAGTTTCTGAATAATTTCGCATTGTTTAAATTTTTATTTTTCAGGAACTAAACACAAAAAGATTATTTTTCTCAGCAAAATCTCTCCATAAGGGTCTTATTAGTCTGATAATATTTTTATTTTCATCTTATATTTAGTGGTTAAGGATATCTTAAGCTTCTAAATTGCCATTTAAAGCCTAAATAACGAAACTTGTGTTCAGTAATCCGTATAGTACTCACAAATTATCCATCAATCTATAATGTTTTCCACCAAAATCCCTAGATGACAACCTTTTCTAAAATTAGTTATGATTATTTTTCCTTTAAATTGTTTATTGGTGGCTATTAACTCATTTGAAAAGTCCTGTTTTTAAGCCAAAAAGCGCGTGCAGGGTATAAACGCTCTTAAATCAGTTGCACATATTATACTGATTATTTTAAAGCCATCTTCGGCATTATCTTATTTCCGCAATTCTTATCTTTAAAAAAAAAAGGTTAATCTTGTGATATTTTTGTGCTGTTGTTATGAAAATTTTTGTTATAATTATGTATGTTAATATTTGTATCTGCCAGAAAACAAATGTTCTAACCCATCATCTTAATACTACAGGGAAATGATGTATTACATATTACGGTGTAACCCCTTCAGGATATAAAACTGGCGACTTATTCTTATTAAGTAATAAAATATTTAAATATCACCTATCCCGATGTCAAAATGTTTTAGGAAACCTAATACCTACATAATGGGCAACATGTTCAGGGTGTCGCAGGTACAAATCCCAGGGCACACCTCTGACTTTTCACAATCATGCATGTACTGATAATCATCACGCACTATAACAGTGAGTGGAAACATCGTGATATAACCTGCATACGATAGCCATTCGGAAGAATTTATATGGTACTAGCGGCCCGGCCCAGCTTCGCCCGGGTACAAATAGAATTATGTACAATAATATGTACGTATTATACATATAAAACTTCCTCTTGAATCACTCTATCGATTTAAAAAAACCGCATCAAAATCCGTTACGTAGTTTTAAAGATTTAAGCATACAAAGGGACATAGGGATATAGGGACAGAGAAAGCGACTTTGTTTTATACTATGTAGTGATGTAAATTTCGCCAACCCGCACTATGCCAGCGTGATGACCTACAGCCTAATTACTTTCAATCGTACTCTCGATTGTAGAGGAGGCCCGTGCCCTGTAGTGGGACGTATATGAGCTAATAGTACAAATATCCTAGTACATTTATTGGGTTCGCATACACATTGCTGGTCTCTCATATGTGAGAGGGCGCCTGAGTAGGTACCACCCCAATATTATTTCTCCCGCCAAACAGCAGTGTAAATGCACTGTTGTGACGATATTGTAGCCAGAATAACTACTGGACGTATTGAGACTTAACATCTTATGTCTCAGGATGGCGAGGGCAGGCATTCGAGGTGTTTAGATTGCTACTGTTCAAGAGCGGTCGTATCGCTTACCATCAAGCATGCTCGTCTCGCCATACATTGCAATAAAAAAAAGACAAAGACATTGTCGTACTAATTGTCACGTAATGGCTGCCCATAAACAACCACCAAGCGATTCACTGACTTCAGCCTTGGAAAAAAACCGTTTGTATTATACCTCGTGCGTGTCCTAATCACTTGTAACTAGTCCGTATAGATAATATTTACCTTGATAACGCTTTTGTGGAATTTTGTAGCCAACACGTTGGCGTTCTCGTCAATTTGCCATACGCAGGAAAACGCGAGTCTTTCTTCACCACCCCGCAAGGAACATAGGTTCGAACTCAGCAAGTCTAAAAACAAAACATATTAATTTAAAAGTTTATCCTATCAATATTACAAGAATGTATATTATATTTAAATTATTAATGATTTTGGATGATAATTTTAGACCACTTGATCTCCAAATATTAAATGCAAATTATAATGGCTGGTTAGTCTATTGAGACCAAAAGACTAAATTTTGGTGATAATGTATATCAGGGATGTTGCGAATATTCGCATCCGCATATGCGGAACTTCCGCATAAATTTAGACATCTGCATCCGCATCCGCATCCGCAATAATCGATGCGGATATTTATGCAGATGCGGATGTAATACAAAATGAGACAAGACAGAAATTTAGCGGTACCGCCGAATGGCGCGTGCCGTTCGGACGTGACATTGACCAATGGGAGTGAAATAAATAGTGACATGATCCGACGCGTTTGTTGTTGCTATGATGTTAGATTCCTTTAGTGAAAATAAGAGTCGAGAAATACCAGAAAATGGTAGCATTGAAGCTGTACTCCAAAAATAATTTATTTCTTACCCCAATAAAAAAAGAGTCTATGTGGATGAAAATCCTCTTAAGTGGTGTTTATCGAGAGGAATTTAAAGATATTATTGCCGATAGCACAAAGATTTTTATGTACTCCACTAAGAAGTAATCCTAGCGAACAATTATTTGCAGCGTGGGTTTAATTTACGAACCTCTTCCTAACCGCCTTGCTATCAGAAAAGGCGGCGCGGCGTTATAGGTACTTAATAAATGAAACGGTGTTCTTTTGCGAGCTCTTGGGGCTACTCAAAACGAAGGTAATGCATTTAATTATCAATAGAGAAGAGGGTTAGAACCTTGCACAAGCATGGGGTCGAATTCTACACTTAATTATATCAGAACCAAAAAGACCAACTGCCCGACATCAAGACACAGTGAGCTTCTTCTGCGTAGAATGAAATGCAGCAGATTAACGTTTTGAGTTAACTTTTTAATTTAATTTAATTTAATTTTTAACTTAATAATTATAAATTACGGGTAATTTAAAGTAATCGAAACATCGGGACATACTTTAAAGTAATCGAAACATCGGGAAGTTAAAAAATATAAAATGTTAATTTACATAGATAAATCGATAAATATTGGTAAGCGATAAAATCCGTAAATAATAGTTTAATTTCAATATTCATTCATATACTATACTAGCGGTCGGGCCCGGCTCCACCCGGGTGCATACACGTTTTAAAATGGCGGTCAAAATGTTTAATTCTGACTACCAGTTTGAATATCGACCAATCGGACCACGAAAAACGAACAAAATTTCTTCGTATTTGCTAGAAATATCACTATTGCTTTCCTCCTATAGGTCATAGCGTGATGATATATAGCCTATAGCCTTCCTCGATAAATGGACTACCCAACACTGAAAGAATCATTCAAATCGGACCAGTAGTTCCAGAGATTAGCGCGTTCAAACAAACTCTGCAGCTTTATAATATTAGTATAGATTTATATAATATCTTAAACATCCGCATGCGCATCCGCATCCGCGGATGTGAGCCTTTGAAAATCCGCATCCGCATCCGCGGATGTGAAAAAATCGACATCCGCAACATCCCTAATGTATATGAATAGTCAACCAAAATACTTAGGTGCAAGGCAGGTGAAGCTAAAGCACAGAAAGGCTTAGAATAGAATAACCTTTATTTGTTCAATTACAATTTACAACGGATAAAATTAAATGAAAAAAAAAAATATAGCAATAATAGTACAGGCAACGAAGCATTTTTTCCTGCATAATTTGCCAGGAGTTTTTTTTTTCATGAAGAGGTGGCATATGACCCCACTAAGTTAAAAACGCAAAATACTTACAAAAATGGCGTCCGCTAGAGCCGCCATTTTGGAAAACGCGTTTGAAGCCATATCTCCGGAACCGTCCACTTTAGGCCCATCATGCTAAGGACCTTTTTTGTAAATAATTAAATTTCTAATCTTTTTTGTTCAATATTTTTTTTTGTACCATTTACCGTTCGCGATTTACAAGGTTATTAGTATTCGTTTCTTGCCTTTTTGCCCATATCTCTGTTAATAATTGTTTAAACAAAAAATTGTTAATGACTAAACTTTTAAATCAATAATTTCTTAACAACTTTTCACCCATACTTTTTTTCTCTAAAATCAATATTTTAGAAGTTATCGCGCGTTGAATGGTGTACTACCGAATCAAGGTCAATGGAAACGAAGGATGCATAGCGTAATTATGAAATCCAATGATTTCTCCATGATTATCACGTAATTAATTAAATACTCATGGCATAAGGGAACAAAGCAATGAGGAAATAGTAAATTTTGTTAAAAATCCATGCAAAATTTATTGTAAAAAAGGCATGAAACGAATAATAATTACATTGTAAATCGCGAACGGTTAATGGTACAAAAAAAAATATTGAACAAAAAAGATGGGAAATTTAATTATCATTATCACAAGAAAGGTCCTTAGCATGATGGGCCTAAAGTGGACGGTTCCGGAGATATGGCTTCAAACGCGTTTTCAAAAATGGCGGCTCTAGCGGACGCCATTTTTGTAAGTATTTTGGGTTTTTAACTTAGTCCCCACTAAGTCATATGCCACCTCTTCATGAAAAAAAAAAACTCCTGGCAAATTATGCATTGCGGACAAGAGTAACCCGTTGCTTCGTTGCCTGTACTATAATTAACACAAGTAAAAAGTGTTGCAGCAGAACAAAAGGGTGATGACTAAAACTTAATAGCTTATAGTCTTGAAAAAATAAACAGAAAGGTTAACATATTATATTTGGAACCATTTTTGTCTGGACGTCATATTTTCCGAATAGGTTTACATTCAGATAGGCGACCTTGAAATGCTAAGCAAGTATTTCTATGACATATTATACGAATAAGTTACTAGCTGTATTCACAGTAATTTGTCATTGATTTACATTCATACAAAAACTCAACTTTTTCCCAGAAGGGGTAAGCAGAGGTTGTAGTAGTAATCAGTACACTCGCATTTCGCCTTGTGTGTTCAGTCCTACAATGTGATAAGGGACGAGCCTATCGCCGTATCAGGCACAAATTCCTGACTCCGAGTTGATAATTAATTAAAAAACTATTATCACTACGGCCCCGAATTTGACCCCGAGACCTCATTGTAATGATACCATAGTTATTGTTTGTAAATAACCAAGTACAACTATTTTATTAGATTCATAAATTATTTTATCTTTACCTGGCACCATGTCAATTCTTCGGTCCACGAGATACACTGTGGTAGATCTTGATGCAGCCTCTTTATCGAGAGCAGTGTCAGGTCTCACGAAGTAGGTGACGTCAGCAATATGGACGCCCACTTCAAAGATCTTGCGTCCATCTGGAGTTGTCGTTTTCAACGGACGCGCGTGAAGAGCGTCATCGATATCGGTGCAGCCGGGCGGATCCACTGAACAAATGCAAATAGAACGAAGGTCTACTCGCTTTTTTATTTCCTATTGAAAAAAAATATTAAGTCTTGTAAAATTAATTTATCATTCGCTATGATGGTGAGTATCGTCGAGAAACGTATATGCTTGAATCTAAGATAGTGCGAATTTTTGGGTGTTTACTTTGTGGTAATGAACTATAACACAAGCCAATAATAAATATATATTTTTTGTAATTCGTGTTTGTCCAATAAGAATGTCATAATTTCGAAGATAAGAATAATTTATTCAAACGAATTCTTCTTTTTAAGTACCATCGAATTATCCAAAAATAGATTTAAATATTTAATTATTTTTCGATGTGTTTGCGTTTATTTTTATATAGGAATATATGTTTTTAGTCAGCCTTTGATAAATATAAGCTCGGATCGGATCAACATAAAACTACGCCATTGCTCACTTCTCGTAATTATTTTCATCAGAAAACGTGATTTCTATTCGCGCCTATATAATCTTAAGTCGCATGAAATTAGTATTAAATGGGATCAGACACATCAAATATATTGATAAGCTATCTATCGTTTCATTAATCCGTGTCATTAACATGATTCTAAACAAAATAAATTTCATAAGCGAGAATTGGTCCACTATTAAACGAATCAAACTAATAGATGGCTAATAGTACCAATATGTCATATTCCACTGTTACAACATTTGACCAGTTATGTTCCTATTCACCCTCTAGCTTCTATTCATCCCGTATTAAAACAGTTATTACACTCATAATAAGTACAATACAAAAACACCACTCACCTCTTCAGGTATGGTCCAGTCGTTAGGAGGCAAGCAAGAGAGCACAGCTTCGCTGAACCGAGCGTGCGGCACGTCGTGTTCTAAAAGAATCACTTCATTCTCTGCGTTCTTGTCGCCTGTATCATCCACACAATGTCCATTATTTTAAAATATTCTTATTACAACATAGAATCTATATAATTATGTTCTAATCCTGAGCCTTTTAAGGGTATATGACTTTACATTTATTGAACAATTACCTACATTTCTTTTCACTCTGCCCAGGCAGAGTATCCATTGGCATCGGACGGCAGTCCCATGCCAATGGAAACAATTATGCCGGCCTGCTAAGGTGCCTCTTCAGATTTCTTTCAGAGTACAATGTTTTAATGCAGCGGAAGGACCTGTCTTACCGTAAATCAAGACGTTACTTCATTACACTTTTGTTTTCAATTTTCTTATTAATCACTTCCATTTTAATAGTACACTGCATAATTGAACGATATTTATTGACATTGTAATGTCTCCGGGGCCACGATTAAAAGAAGACTGCTGTTTTCACAGCTGACGCCAGCTTTTATATGCAATGCCTAGAGGGGTTAAAACATAACTACCCTCTGCTGTCACTTTTACTTTTTTGAATTATTTCCTGTACTATTTCCTACCCATCTTTATAGTCAATAGTTAGGCATGAAAAATATTTCGTCATAAATTATTTTGCTGAATGAAGTTACTAATGTACCTACTTTATTATTGTATAAATTTTTTTGTTTGCAATAATTATTATAGAAGACGGGGTATAATAGAAGTTGCCATATGACCTGACCTCTCTCGATTGTAGCGGAAGCCAGTTGGCTGATAAAGACAGATAGAAGACGCGACATAAGATATGTTACTATATGTGGGAATAATTCCGTCTCGGGTCAAATCAAACAAAGATTGTATAATCTTAAATACAATATCACGTCTTCATCTTCCGTACACAAAGTCTTCCAGACTGTTCTTTTCTATTCCGTCCTTCCATACTTCAGCATCTTAATCATTCATCTTCTAACTGTTTCCGTCATAAATACTTTCATTAGTCATCTCTTTCACACAAACCACGTACCATATTAGCCATTTGTCTAACATTCCATTCTACTCATCTTTCATCATACATTCAAATCCTACATATACAGGGTATATCAAGGCTGCTACCGAAAACGAAGCCGGGTGGTTGTTTAAGCGACTTCAGACACAATGCAATAGAAAATTTTGCGACAATTTTTTTTTCCTATTGCCATATTTGGGTGGTAAATACATTTTTTTCCTAAAATAACAGTGTATACCCTTTTATTCATAAATACTCTAAGGTATAAATCAGTTTAAATTATTATTTTGGCAAAAACTATAGATTTACCACCCAAAAATGACGATATTTGAAAAATCATTAAAAATTAATGTCGCGTTTCTTTGCGAAATTTTTAGTTTGTTTGTATTTGTAGTCACTAAAACTACCACCCGAATTCGTTTTCGGTAGCAGTCTTGATGGTATGACCTCTCTCGATTGTAGAGGAAGCTCGTGGGGTACAGTAAAGCTACAGATGTATAAGGGCTGATACAGACAGAGATGTATAAGGGCTGATGCAGACAGAGATGTATAAAGGCTGATATAGACAGAGATGTATAAGGGCTGATACAGACAGAGATGTATAAGGGCTGATGCAGACAGAGATGTATAAGGGCTGATATAGATAGAGATGTATAAGGGCTAATACAGACAGAGACGTATAAGGGCTGATACAGACAGAGATGTTGCAATAGTGAGTACTGACCGATGGGTCCGAGCGCGCGCACGAAGTGTCCGAGCGGGTATCGCGAGTTGCGCGGCCACGAGTCCAGCGCCACCAGGATGCGCTGCGCCGCCAGCTGCGCGCTCTGCCGCGTCTCGATGCGCACGCGCGGGATGCGCTTCTCCGCCGGAGTGAACAGGTGACGCGTCGCGCCTGTACACACTCGCGCGCTGTACTTACTACCCACTACCCATCCCTGACTACCCACTACCCATCCCCGACTACCCACTGCTCATCCCCGACTACCCACTACCCATCCCCAACTATCGACTTCAATGGAACCCATACCCAGGGTTAAAAAGAGGGACACTAAATAGCGCGGCAGTCAATATCCATGCTCAATGTAGATTCCCAAAAGTAAATAAGATTATGTATGGTGAATAGCACATTATATCTTAATCAGCATACTAAGGTTATTGCTTTGCGTTAGTTGACTTAAGTTTTAACAGTACATAAGCGGCAATCACCGCGCTCCCTCGCCCCTTTACCTTATACTTTTCGTTGTTCACTCAATAAATACTTTATCATTACTTATTGTCTTACATCATTTACGAAATTTATACAAATTGCTTAAAGAAAAAAATATGCTTCCATAAACTAATTAATTAGTTTTTTTTTTCATCAACATAAAATATGTAAATGCGAAATACCAAAAATATATTGTTCGGCAACTTCTCAGATAAATCGATTAGAATAAGGACATGACTCTTACGTATGACATATGACATGTAATGTTTAAAGTACTTAACTATTGCTCCAACTGATTTTTAGAGCGTAACTTAGACATGCATAGAGCTTGTTGTTTAATTAAACGCCTTGTGAATTGTGATGGAGCAACCCTGTAGACTTCGAAATCTTAGGGGCTCATTAATAAACTCGGTTGAGCGAAGGATTAACTTTAGGTATTGGGCTAGAGAATTCAATCTATTATTATGAATAGCTAGATAGTAATGACTGTATTATCAAAAATCTATATTCTTCAGCCTAACATGATAATCCTGTTATGGCAATCCACTGATTTTAAAAGTAAAAAGAACGGTCAAAACAAATTAGTCAATTTTAAAGTTTTCGACTAAAATTTTATCCCTCGCTCATCCGAGTTTATTAATAAGGCCCTTAGAGTACAAACAGAACTTGATACATATTAGAGTTTAAAAATGTTTATTTTAAGAATTTACCATATTAATGGACCCTTTTATTATGAAAAATAAGGGTTTTAAACAAGTTATACAGTACATTTCAACCAACTTTTCAAGACCACTGTCTTTCATTATTATTATTACCTGAAGGGTTTATGCTCAACATACTCCTATATCAGAATCATAAATGACCCAATATAAATTATATACCACCCTATATTATATATGAAAGAAAAAAAAAACATAGACAAATACAAAAGTACACTTACCAGGGAATTTGCTCGGCATCAAAATACCACAATACTGCCTCCATTTTCTCCTTATAATACCAACTACTTTTCCAGTAGGGGTGATGTCCTCGTCTTTTTTATCAGGTTTTACAGCATCCAAAAGCAGTGCTTCTTCTTCTAAATAATCTCCAGGGTCATCAGCTTTGTCTTCCAGCACAATGTCACTAGGCCTCCTCCACTCCTCTTCAGGTAAGAGTTCCACAGCCACAACATCGCCGTCGACAGCCCTATTGATTCCAATGTGGCCTTGTAGTAAGATCTGGTGGAAAAAAGTAGTTCTTTTTATATTTTGAGATGTTAAATACATAGCACAATATGATCAAATAAATTAGTGTCTTTGGAACACAAGGTTAGAATTACTATAATGGATAAACATTAGAACTAGGCCAAAAATAAAATCAAGCTAAAATCTCTACTAGTTTTTTACCAAAATTGAGATTATCTAAATCTTGATTAGATATTTTAAATTAAAGTTTTTATTTAAGTTATTAGTTCAATTTTAGTTATTTAACATAAATGAGTTATAAACTTACAGGCTTATCAAATCCATTGATGTTTGCTGTACCTTCCAAGAAATTATCTCGGGATGCATGGAATGTTCCCTGGTAAAGCTTGCCATTGGTTATTCCTTCATGTATTTGCCTTGGAGTTAAATGGGCTGGGTATAAGGCATCCTTAGAACAACTTTCTGGTATTACATTCTTAGATAACTTATCGCTGAGCCCAACAAAACCTGTCACATTTTCTATGTAGTCTTTAGCTGAAAAAGAAATTTTGGCATGTCTTTGGTTCTTACAATAATAGAAAACATTTTATTTCACATTTCAGATCGAGCCTGTGTATTGCAAGATTTTCAAATGTAAATAATACATTAATTACTGCTTGACAGTGAGAATAATGGATGTTTTAGGAAATGTGAATCAATATATTTTCATAGATAGTAACCACAGACTAACAAGAACACAAGGTGAATAAATTCAAATACCAGTGCAGCAGACAATTCCTTCTTCAAGAGCAATCTTTCTGTTCTTCTCATCGTCAGTCAACAACACAATCCTTGGAGTCTGTCCAACAACACTGTTTATACTCAAATGTGATTCATACCACTTGGCTGCTTTACGAATAGCCCTGTCGTTTCTATCATTCTGTTTCTCTCCGGGATTACGCTCAATATATGTGTCCCTTGAATAAATAATAATAAGTAATACACCCAACAGTTACAACCATACAATAAGACATTTATACTATAATGTGAATATGCATAGAAATTCTTATGTGTATTTGGTTTGATATCCAATATTAACTTATTTGATAAAATCATACTATTTAAAATAGTTTGAGGCTTAGATTTATTGAACTTCAATTCTGCCATTTTATATTATTCTGGAAATTACTAAATATTTTTTATCAAACTATGAGAGGCTGTTGAACAAAGTTTACTTACTTATGATGTTCATTAACAAATGAATAAAACCTTCTGTTTTTATTGCTTATAATTTCTAATAATCTTTGAAACACTGCAGTATTCTGGTGTTTCGCTTCTTCTAGCACTGTTTGAAGGATTATGACATTTTTCAATGCATCTTCTTCCAAAACATCAATTTGATGAAGGACAACATTTGTGTCGAGCATCAAGTAATGGGGATAATCATATAAAGTGCATATAGATTCCGGATCTGATTCCAAAACCAACTCATCATCTTTGTGGGGACAAGTGTTGCAGGCAGCTGCACCACACAATAAGTCATCACGCAAATAATGCTCTCTCACAATCTGTAAAGAATTGCATTAATTGGTAATGCAGATGGGGTCAGTAGCGCAGTTGGTTAAAACACATGCTAAATATAAGTGGGATACTATAAGTTAGTATCCCTTGAGAAATGCAATATTTGTGAAATTCGCAGGTTTTAAGTCTGACAAGTTAGGCCAAGGTGACCATGGAGTGGCTAAACCATTTCCAAAAATATATTTACATACATACACATACATAAACTCACACCTTTTTCCCAGAAGGGGTAGGCAGAGGTGCCAGGGCACCCACATTTCGCCTTGTATGTTTTGTCCCATGACGTGATAGGTGGCGACCCTATCGCCATATCGGGCACAAATTCCTGACTGGGCTGATAATGAATAGAAAAATCCAATATCACTTTGCCCAAAAATATATTCATTTTAGAAATTTACAAGTGTTTTCTAAGGACAATGTTGAAGATTATAATGTCAATTTAAAATATTTTAAATAATGAGACACATGTGAGTGGGAACTGCATCGGAGTGAAGAGACCCACAGCGCAGGATAATTTAAATAAATCCAGGGAGTTTCATGAATTTAAATTATAAATATCACTAGCCAGGACAGTTGTGTAAGCCCTCCCAGTCATAAAGGAAACCTGTGGCTAAACACAGGGCCTATAAAGGTTAATGACGATAATTTAAAAAGCATTGTGATATTTTGAATAACATAACCTTACTTTAATAATGTTACCACGCTTTGTTTTTGTCAAAAATGTCTTCGTTGTCCACATTTTTCAAAACAAAAATCCTTACACAGCAAGTTAATTATTATATTACAATAACAGCAACAAAATTACATGTTACAAGATAATTTGCTTTATTTGGTTACAATTTTTATAAAGCAAAACATACATTGCACACATGACATGACAGTTGACACTAGACCTGTAGCCAATCGTATGTATTCGGTACTGAGTAACGAGTACTCCGTCTGACATACGATACCGAATCGTTACTCACAAATAAATTTCGTTACTCGTATTTTTCGTATCTACTGATGTAAGATATTAGTTTGATTCTGCGAACAAGTACGACTATTTTGGTTCGCGCAAGGACTCTTGATGCGTGAATTGAAACGGTTTGGTGTCCGAGTAGCTAGGTACATAATGGCCTGTTCTTTGGTAGGTACGATAATACTAACTCTACATATGTAGGTACGTTTTATGATAAACATGCGCGCGGTTATGCTGTGATTTTAAAAAAGGACCATATAAAACAATTTACGTTTGTTTCATAAAATGTGAAATACCGATATGTAATTCCTAGTTACCAGTTTTGCATCAGGGCCCTCTATTAAATTAAATGTTTACGCTATGCATACTTCGTAATACACTTGAACAATAACAAACCAACTGTTTCCTGTATACATTTAATCTGATTTATATTTTTGTCAATTGATGTTAGCATGAAACAATTAATTAATATATTCGACACGTATTAATGTTTCTTTTTAATTAGTAGATTCACAATGGACCGCAGTGTTATTGTGATAACATATTTTCATTGCTAAAAGTGATCTAAATATTAATTTCAGTATTTTTCTGTAAGATCCTTAAATTGCACTTGTATCCGTTTGACCTATCAAATTATATACTAGACTGGTTCAAAATAAAAAACATGCAACCTCCGTATTTAAGTAACGTAAAAGTAAGTATGCTGTATACCATACTAAACGTACGACGACGGTCGACGCGGCTTCAACGTCATTCCGTATCCGTACGCAATACGACGTTCTTATAAATAAAATATGAAATATCAAAAGTAACGAGTAAAGTAACGATATGATAGTAACGAGTACTGATTGTTAAAGTAACGAATACATACGGGTACATTATTTCTCGTTACTTTTACAGCACTAGTTGACACTGTTAATTTTTATCAACGTGATACTGGTCTTTTAATACAGTCTCTATTTTCTGTTAGCACAATCAACTGGGGTAACTTTAATCCAGTCAGCAATGATAATATGACTTAGATGTTTTATATCATTTTTATTCATATAGTGCTTCATTTTCTGTCTAAATATCTGATACTTACATAAAAAATAACTTTAGTATATTTATCTTTTACAAAATATACCTACAATATGTACTATATTAATAAACCCATAAGTGGTAGAGTCTTGGTAGAGCTACAGTCCGAAAGAAGCGGTTCGACTTATTCTTTGCCTCTTACAAAAGCGACGTGAAATAACCATGGGAAATAACAGATTTTCAGATACGTTTTGTTAGATGTGTGGGATAGCCTGTGACCTAAAGACTTTTTCGATTGCCGTTTCAGATATGCGGTTATTCGAAAATC
This sequence comes from Hyles euphorbiae, assembly GCA_023078785.2. Taxonomy (NCBI): domain Eukaryota; kingdom Metazoa; phylum Arthropoda; class Insecta; order Lepidoptera; family Sphingidae; genus Hyles; species Hyles euphorbiae. The sequence continues at coordinate 9,326,687 of CM041037.1, forward strand.
TCAGTAAGTTCAATTTGTTTTAAAAATGAAAATGATGTGTTTTCTTTGAATTTATATATATATGACAGGGAATCAGACTGATTGCCTAAATCTTCCGCCATCAGTTCATGTGAGTCGTCCATAGCTATAATAATAATAATAATAAAATCTTTATTTAAATAACATGACATGAAACAACTAGTATTACCAGAGGTTTCCAAACTAGGCAAAGCCTGTAACTTGGAATACCAAAAAAAAACTATGTATCGCCGGTGGTCTCCAGTAGTCTATTGCAGCAGAATAAACACGTTGTGCTATTGCCACGATTAGTTTTATTGTTCCAACATAATTTGGAAATCTAGCTTACAGGGATTTTCAAGTACGAAAACAGATTTAAAGTAAAGGTTTCGCACGAGTGCGATTCCGCCTTGCTTTCAAAATGGGATAACGTTTTTCTATACACTGTCAAAGTCATTTTTTCATTTTGAGGATTTAGAGACAAGTAAGCAGTGTTGCCGCGTGCGACTCCATTCGGGTGCTGCCCACTTTAAATCTTATTTTCCAAAGACAAATCTATTTCCATCTACAAAGATCAAACAAATCAACACTATTGCCATGTATCCAAATTAAATAAGCCATCTCGCCCCGTCATATATATACAATACATTATAAAATGCACGGCCGCCCACCCGGTATAATAAATTCCTATTAATTCCACTTAATATACCTATATATTTTTTGTAACATTTTTCCTCCCAAGTCACGTGGATTTTCAAAATATTGTACATTGTACAACACAGGTTAGGTATAGGTACTAAACACAATAAGATGCCAAGACGTTCGTTGTGCAAATCAGAAAGAATTAGGAGATTTTTGGTCTATGAATTCGATTGATTACAATTTCTCCAAGGCACAACCCGCGCCTCTCAATTTACCAATTTTGAACTTCATTTCATTACTATTTATTGGGAAACATAGTCGCTTCGCGTCTGTCCCTATGTATGCTTATATCTTTAAAACTACGCATCGGATTTTGATGCGTTTTTAAAAATACATATAGAGATTCAAGAGGAAGGTTTATATGTAGTTCCCAGCTTGTTAGAAAAATAACGTTAATCTGATGTGGAGTGGAATAAAAATACATCTGCACCCAAGCGAAGCTGAGACGGGCCACTAGTGGAGTTTAAAATGAACTTGATCGTTAAATACTTACTTCAAAATTTCAACATAGAAATGTTTACCTACATCCTTTTCGAGGTTACTAGCTTTCTCCATACCTACCATACCTACCTGCCATGTTCTCTATCAACTAATTTATTCGTGATGTGATGATGATGCGACATACAGAAGCAAGATAGTATTTTGGCATTTATATTGTTACTAAGTATAAGCTAGTTTATATGTATATCCTCCTGAGGGTTTCCTTTTTAATACACTTTTTTTTACCTCAATAGGTTTTTTCATGTATTAAGAATACCTACCTGAAATAAATAATTTAATTGTCTCTACACAACAGTCTTTTAATGCTGAGTAGTGGTCTGATTTCTTGTCGAAGTTTATAACAAAATTTTTAACGAATATGATTACCTATTGATAATAAATTACAAACGGATAACATATTTGGAATTTGAAGGTGAAGTCATTGACCGAGATGAGCCGACTGTGTCGTGTCAAGTAATGTCAAGTTGATAATTATTTTAAACATAATTTGGGTTGTACTTTAATCCAAATAAACTAATCGGTACCGTTTGACGTTTCATACTTTTCAACTTAGTACAAGCGTAACTCACAGAATCACTATAACATTATCCGTAAAATAATAGAAAGGTACGGAATACGGAAATGTTATTGAAATTGTGTGAGTTACGACGGTACAAAGTTGTTAATACTTGTAAAATATATGGAAGCCAACCATAATTTTTAGTTTAATTGGAAATTTAAAATGTACTTAAATCATCGATCGTTATTATATCATATACATAGATATATATATAGGTAACAAAATTTCAACAGAGATAATACCGCCGTTTGTAACACATATATAAGCGCTTTTTGTTATTATGTAATTTAATTTGTGTGGTGTACAATAAAGTATTTATAAATAAATAAATAAAAACTAAGAACTTCTACGTCTACTTACATTGGTTAATAAATGCGCCAAAATATAGTTTTATCATATCTCATTTATACTATATAGGTATCTACACTAGCTACTTTGTTAACCGTCATAATATTTTAGTGAATGATAAAACTGTTAATTCTATAGCCGAGACCGATAAAAATGCTTGGTAGCTTGTTTAATGTTTATTCACGGATGAGAACTTTAGTAAACGCGGGGGATAATATTTCCAGTTTAGGCGCGTACGACTTGAACATTATCAAATGATAAAATTGGATAATAGCCCCATCGAAGCTTGGCAGAGATAACGTTAGTAGTCAGCGGCGAGCGCTCACGGCCTGTCCTTGCTGACGATTATAACGCTTTACACACGATGTCGAGCCGTGTTTGTTATTTTAAAATTTAATTTAATATGAAGTTCGATGACAATTTGGCCAGTTTAGTCGTATTAAAAATTATATTTTTAGTCAATATAAAAAAGTACTGTGGACAATCGTAAAAATCATCTGTGCGTACAAAACGAATTGTGATCTACAAATAATATGCCTAAAAAAAGGAATATTAGAACTCCGCAACAGTTGTGGGAAGCAGTGTCTTCAAAATCAGTGAATTTTGTGGAACGATTATTTTACTCTCTCGGCGTCGTTGTCGCAAGAAATCCATGGAAGACAATAATAGCAACTTTGTTGTTTGTGTGCATCAGCAGCATAGGTTTAATAAAATTTCACATAGAAAAGAACCCTTTAAACCTATGGGTGCCACCGGAATCAGATTATTATCACGATACAAATTGGTATATAGACACATTTGGCACGGGGTTTAGACTTCAAAAGATTATCGTGACAGCAGAAAATGTGTTGGAACCAAATGTGTTACGGACCATACACAATATCACTAACACAATAAATTCAATTACAGTGACTCATGACAGTGAAACACACTCTATATCCAACTTGTGTTACCAAGTTCCTGTTGTTAACTTTTTCAGTACAAATAGTGAATCTAGATCTGCAACATCAAATACGACGAATGTTAAAAACAATAGTAATAGTGATAGTGACTTCCTGGATCGCACTTTGTGGGTCGATGACGACTTTTATTGTGGATTTTTAGAAACTTTTCAACTCGTGTGCCTACAATATAATATAATAGACATTTGGAAAAATGATCTTAATACAATTAATAATATAAGTAAACACGATATTTTAAATGATGTGAATAATGTAAAGACAAACCCGGTCACCGGCTTTCCTTTAGATTATGCTAAAACATTAGGCGGCATTACATTTGATGAACAGGGAAAGATTGCTGGGGCTCGTTCTGTGATTTTAACATGGTACACTCAAGTGAACATGTCAGCAGTAGACTTAAACGAAGTTGGGAATTTGGTTGGCACTGAGGATTGGGTTTCAATACCTCTAGCATTATGGGAAAAGGATTTTTTAACATTAATGAAATATATATCGGATAATAACACAGAAATCAAACTATACTATGAAGCTGGACGGAGTTTTGCCGACACTAGCGGAGAAGCGATGTTTCAGGAGATGGATAAACTATTTTTAGGTATTTTGTTAATGTTTTTTTACATACAATTTGCCCTATCACGTTGCAATTGGTTGGAGATTAGGTTGACTTTAGGAAGTGTGGGGTTGTTAAACGTGGGATTAGCGTATGTTTCAGCCGTTAGTTGGTGTTCTTTATTAGGTGCTTCTTTTGGTCCTGTCCACTCCTCTTTACCTTTTCTTCTTATGGGTTTAGGCATCGATGATATGTTTGTTATGAATGCCTGCTGGAAAAACCTTTCTGAAGCTGAATTAAAAAAGAGTTTACCAGTAAAAGTTGGTCTAATGTTGAAACACGCCGGCGTGTCAATTGTTATTACTTCCTTTACTGACATTGTGGCCCTGCTTATCGGCGCTATTACGATATTGCCGTCATTAAAGTCTTTCTGTATCTATGCGGCAATGGGAGTATTTTTTATATTCTGTTATTCTGTAACGTTTTATGTGGCTATTTTCACATTAGACATAATGAGAATCGAAGCAAAGCGAAACGGTATTCTATTTTGCTATCGTCACACAAAAGAGATTCGCATTTCCACCGAGAAAACTTTATTACGCAAATTATTCGAAAATTTTTACAAATACATTGTATTCACTATACCTGGTAAAGTATTCGCGATTCTTTTTACTATAATCGTAACCGGATTCAGCATCCAAGCTATATTACGTTTAGAGCAAAGATTCGATCCTAAATGGTTTATTCCTGATGATACTTATTATAAACAGTATCTCGACGCCAATAACCTTTACTATCCCAGTGAAGGCAATCCTGCTTTAGTATTTTTAGGGGACCTTGATTACAAACATGAATTTTCTAATTTACATAACATGATGTCAGAAATTAGCAAAGAATCATATGTCAAAGATGTTGTCTCATGGGTGGACTATTTTCACCAGTATGTTTTACAAAATTATGGTCACGATTTGAATAGGCATAATAATGTAACAAAAGCAGATTTTAATAGTTATTTGTCGAGATTCTTATACAGTCCAATTGGTGGTAGATTTCAAATAAATTTTAAATTTGAAAAACCGTTTAGTTGCGGTCAACCTGCGACTCGTATATTAGGATCCACTATGAATTTCAATTTCGTGCGGTTCAGCGGACCAGAAGAATATATACCAGCTATGAATCATATTAAAAATATTGTTAGACAGACTAATATAACCACTGGTAGCGGTTATCACAGCGTCTGGTCCAAAGTCTTCGGTAACTGGGTTACTGATGAGATTATAGCTGTTGAAGTGGAAAGAAATATTGAATTAGCTTTAATATGTGTGATGGTGTGTACAGTGATATTGATAACTAATCTCCAAATGTGTCTGTGGATATTTATTTGTGTGTCGTTAACTATACTTAACGTATTAGGATGGATGCAAAGGTGGGGAATGACTGTCGATATTGTTTGCTGTATCGGTTTAGAACTTGCTATTGGTTTGTGTGTAGATTATGCGGCCCATGTGGGTCACACATTCCTAACGGTTACAGAGGGGTCCCGGAATGAGAGAGCTTTTAAAACAGTCACATCAATAGGTACTGCTGTTTTATTGGGAGGTGGTTCCACTTTCCTATCATTATCTCTTCTCAGTATGTCAAAAGCATACACCTTTCAATCTTTTTTCAAAATTTTCCTCCTAGTGATAGTATTCGGTCTTTTTAACGGATTAATTTTCATGCCAGTTGTGCTCTCTCTTATAGGACCCAGTGCATATAAATCTAAAGAAGATAAAGGCACAATGATCGAAGCAGCCGAACTTAATGGTAAACACGAATTAAATGAACAACAGATAGATGACGGATGATGCAATGTCAATATCGTTTTTGGGGATACATTCACTTTAAAGTGCTTTAATCTCTACATTCAGTTCCGAATATTTTGGGAGCAGAAATTAGGATACCTATGTAAGACTATTTAACATATACCTAATTTTAGATTATCTTGCCCATGTAATCAGGATTATCTCTATATATTTCTGAATGACATTTTTAACTGGTATTATTATGTATGAACGAGTATATTATGTAATTGTAGTTACACAGGTAGGAGATACGAAATGCACATATCTTGAAAAACCATAGTTACTACCGCGTCGCATGGGTCACAATATTTTACACTAAAATTGTAAAGGATATATCAATATTTTTGTAAGTGATATAAAGATTACAATAGTTTATATATATTTTTTTATAACTAATATTCATTATTGATGTAGAAAAGCTCAACTCGTGTTAATCTTTTAATCTCATCAAAATAGTCTTGTATAAATATATCTATTAGAGTAAGTTTAGTTTTATTGTAAATTGTCGTTTTGTAAGAATTCTTTTATTACTATAAGCAAGATGTAATGTAATGTCGCTTCACGTCGATTTACTGTGGTACTGACCCGGACAGCCATTGCCCACTCATGAGTATGACTTAATAGCGTGGCTCTACCACTCTCAGGACTAGACAGTGTAGTTCACTTCCATATTTTTCTTTGTAATATAAATCAAATATCGTTTCAAGTCATTGCAGAATATACTAATTGTAAACAATATTTTTTCATACCTACGATTAATCCTAGTGGGACTACTTCCCTACTTTGTCTCTTATTTCACCTTGAGGATTAAATTTCCAAAGATGTGGGGGAAAATTCGTCATTTTGTCGGGTAGTCTTGATGAAAACTCTCTAATTGTAAAATAATACGGATAGCAAATGTGTAGGTTGTAAGGATCAATTAATAGGCATCAAATATTGGTACAAATTAAACCATTAGTACGATATCTATTTCATAGACATATACATTATAAAAGTATCATAATATACTCGTTGGAAAACGGTAAAAACATGCTAATAGCTGACTGATACAGTAAGTTGTAGGAAGGAATACGAGTAAAACAACATTTTCAATGTCGAACACGAGGGTTAATTGTAAAATAGATGAACAGGCATTTGTGTTTGTACAAATATATGTATAATTTATGTTATTTGTAAAGTTACACGTTATGTGCATACTTTGTATGCGTAGAGGTGACGGTAACAAAGGTTATGGTTTCCTCATTCTATACTGACATCGCTGCTTTACGAAAATGTATAGTAAAAAAAAATATACCAAATTGAATTCAATTCATCAGTCAAAATATCGTTTATTTAGCCTTGATTCTAATTAAGCTTTATGAAAAGTATATCTTAGATTTTAATATATTTTTAAAATTGAATTATAAATAGCTCTGTATCGGAATGTGAGAGGAATACTAATCAATTTCACTGGAGAACAATAAAAACTTAGATTTACCATAAAGGTGCTGATATTGTGAAAATTGATATTTTATTAGACTATTGTGTTATGTGGAGATTGTATTTGTATTAAGGTACAGGGTGGCATGATTTAGCGTCTGGAAAAGACGAATAGCAAGAAACATTTATCTGTACAACGTTTTTCTATGACTTATTAATTGTAAATAAGTAAACACTTAGGAGGGGAAAAAATATTTTAATCCAAAAAATAATTAAAAGTAAGTAGGTATAATGGTTAATTAGATTTACGCGAATGTTACATATTAAAATAAAACTATAATAGTTTTATTTCAATGTGTAACATTCGTTTACAATCGAGTATGTAGGTATGCTGAAGTTTTCTACGTTATGTATTTGCCATACACACTTTTTATCCAGACGGTAAACGATGCCACCCAGTATAATATAAGAAAAAGATAGTAACGGCTGTATTCATAGATAGTTTATAAACCTGTTTTAGTTATCAAATGCTTTGTCTTTTTCGCTAAAATGAATTCACAAGTCGTTCCAAAGGGACCAGACATACGACAAATAGAATACCTAGTTTTAAAAACTGTCTGAAAATGGCCGTAAGAGATTAGACTAATTTGTATTAGGGGAAATGGTTATTTCCAATAATTTTATTTGACTAGGATTAAACAGCAGCACTTATGAATATGCAGCTGTTTAACGACATGTGTGTATTTTCCCGTTTGATAAAGTATTGTTAACAAAAGCATTAATATAATACATAACAGAATTAGTAATGCAATATTTAATGCGCATTAGATTGACACGCTTTATAGGAATGATGACTAATAGGTACATGAATTTGTTTGTGTCTGTATTTTGTCCTTAAAACATGAATTAAAAAAACCAACATACAAACCAACATACAAGTGAAGCTAATATAAAGCGTGTAAAAAATGTGTTCGATTGGGATATGTCACTAACATTTTCGTAATCTTATCTAATAATTTTTCAGCATATACTCGTACTAAAATTGATAATATGCCAGCTGTTTGAATTATCGGCCAATTGTCTGTTTTGTAAATAACTGATGTGCTTATGAATAATATCACATATAGAATGTAAATTTTGTGCTATAACATTTGAACGATTGTCAAACAAAAAACTAAATAAAAATGGAATTTTAAATTTGTAATTATTTTTGTTTCACCTTTTGTATTCCCACTATTTCCATATCTGTTACTACATGTTTTAAATTATTCAATTTGAATGTATTCTATAATTAAATTGTCGAACAATAGGTATTGTTGTATATTGTTCGACCTTCCTCTTTGTGTTAAAAAATCTTCATTAAATTCTACAATACAATACACTTCTGTACTTCTCAGTGGCGAGAAGGCAGAATAATTCCTATCCCGAATAATGATTAATTTCGAACTTGCGACCCATAACTTTGTTTTCATGCATTTGGTAAACATTTCATTCAATGTTTACTTATTTTTATTATTTGTCATATCAAAAGGAAAGAATTTTAAATTTATTCAGTATTACTTAAACAAATTACACTTATTTAAAGTTCAGTAGGGTAGACTGGGTACGGTTGTGCCAGGGTACGGTAGTGACAGTCGTCATAACAGCCAAACTATACTCAATTCGGGGAAGAGTGCAAGGGGAGAAAGACGCGGCATGCCACTCTGATCATGTCCTCTGGTATTGCATCGGCCATCGTGCGACGTTGACATAAGCAGGTGCCTACATTGCTTTTCAACAGTCAAAAGTAAGTTTTTTTGTTTGATTTATTTTAATAATTACTATTTTTAGGTTAAAGGTAGATTGTATCGTATTTTTTCTTGCTATAAGTAATAAGGTAGTAGTTAACTACGAGTGAATACTTTTTACGTAGATTGTTTGGCAGATTTATGGCGATTTTTTGTTTTGGAAATTGTGTTTTGGGTACGGTTGTGACAAATTTTATGGGTACGGTTGTGACATATGCTTATTCGCTTTTTATGTTTTCAGATGCCTAGAAAATACCTGCGGAAGACCAATCGTGCCCAGGCTAATATTAGCACATATGAAGATGTTTATGCATATGTTCAAAACTTTAAATACTGCTTGTGACGGATGGATGCGCAGTCACCCTGGGAAGACAATGTCTATTTACGACATACCAGGCATTATCAAAACTACTTTTTCGCCTGAAATTGTCCTGTTTCAATAAGCTGCTACAACCTCAGGCACGCTACCACCTTTTTCGCCTGAAATTGTTCGATCTTTTCCGAAAGCTGCCCAAAGAAAATCAAGAGGTGCTACATCTAAAAAGTCAACTATTTACACAGATACGCCTGGGAAAGAGGCAGTTACGAAAGACCATGAAGGAAAGAAAAACGTTTGAAGGCTAAAGAGGTAAAGAAAAATGTAACCGAATTAAAACAAAATAATAAAGGGAAAGGAAAAGCCCATAAAATGCTAGAAATAAAGATTTTACAATCGTCCTCTGATGAAGATGACTAGTTTTGTCATTTTTGTGCAGGCGCATATTCTGAAAGTAGGGGTTCCACGTAGAAAGCGTAGGTAATAGTCACCATTATATTTGTCACAACTGTAATTGTGAATCTGTAGTGCGATTCACGTAACTTTTTGACGCGCCGATCAAATTGCGGTGCGGTTACAATTAAGTTTACGCTTTGGTACAAAATGGTATTCTTGTAAGAGTTTAGCTGCGCGTGAACTGCGCGTGAGCTGCGCGTCAACTGTTCGTCAGAAGTATGAAATTTGTTTGAGATTGACATATACGCGCAGCAGTAGAATACGCTAAAACGTTTGCGTGACGCGAACTTGACGCGAGCGTATTTGACAGCGGTTGTCAAAATTACGAGAATACGAAAAGGGCTGTTTTGATCGAAACTTAACCGCAACTGCACTGCATCTGAACTTATTAAAATACGTGAATCGCTCTACAGATGTGATCTAGCACATAATTTCAGTATAAAACTTTTTTTTTATAGTTAAATTTGTCAAATTATATAGGGAACAGTAAAACTTTTTCCAGTTATCTTTAGTAAATTTATGTTTCGTTAGCGTTTTTGCTGATTCTAATAAGACTGTTATAATATTAGTTATTAAAGTGCCTTATTGATTATAAGAACAGAAGTGATCTCAGATTTTAGTTTAATCGCTATATGAATATAAAAGTTGTTTAGAAGAAGATTACATTTTGTTATGGTGCATATTTGTCATAATAAAAGTTATTATAGACCATTTTTATGTATTTTTGCGCCTGTCACAACCGACCCCAACCACTGTCACAACCGTCCTTGGGGTGTGGTCGGTTGTGACATTTTCCTTTTTTTATCTAATTTGATCTTATGGCTAATACATTGTATTTTAAGACAATATATTAGTAATTTTACATAGACAAATAAATAAATAATGATTCGTGTTAGTTTTTTTCCAGCTATCTGATAAATTAACAAAATTATCGGCGAGCTAACCAAAATTGTCACAACTGTACCCAGTCTACCCTAATACATACAGAAAAGGATGTAATGACTGAGCTTTGACGTCATCTTCCATAAAAAGCGTGGGCCCGAAACAGAAAGCGAATATCTTCACGAAACTATTCAAAATAATATCTCAGCCATTTTGCGATGTAATTTTAATCAAGCTATAAAAAAGTATAGCCTATTATGAGCAGATCAGATGATGCGCTTGGTATCTTAGCACTACGTTGGCAACAATCTGTACCTATACGGTATACCTCTTGATAGTACGGGCAACACTGTATGCATACTTTCTAAAATTCTTATCGTAAATTAATTATTAAAATTATCATTGTAACGTCTTAGATTTACGTACTGCTTACAAAGTAGGTCTAGATATAAGTTGCATACAATGTAAAATATCTACAGATAACAAGTATTTAGTGAAGTACTTACGATATAATATCTATTGTTGTAATTTGCCTTTGGATCGCTAAATCAGTCTATATTTACTGCAGTTCATACAAATTAATGCTTATCAAACGTGAATTAATCTTTATTCTCGAAACACCAAGATTCCTTCACATGACTTGAGTCTTTAATAACTACTTGCCTGCAAACATATATATATATATATATATATATATATATAATGTTTAGTATTTATGTATATATATATATATATATATAATTTTTAGTATTTATGTATATTATATCATTTATTTATGTGTATTATATCTTGTATTTATGTATATCATATTTTATATTTGTGTAGGTACTAGTATATTTATTGAGTATATATCCTCGATTTACGTCTCAACCCATTGTTATGCACCTTCTGAATTGATCTCTGCACCATCTGAAGGTTGGCTGTTAGAGAATGCCTTTGGCATTAAGCCCCGCCTGTATACTATTTGTATATGAAGTATTAAATAAATAAATAAATAAACATAATATCACTCTCATGTCATGTTCATCTTGAGATAGAGATTATAATTTGCTAAATATTACGAATCAAATATAATTATGTATTTCCTTCACTCCTTATGTCATGTTATATAATCAAACTGCTAAAATCCGGTTGTAAATTCTGCACCTCTTTGCTAAATAATTAACACCAAGACAAGATTTTAGACTAATCCTCATTGTGTAAATGATGCCAATTCCCAAAATTTTTTTTTATTGCCCTGATTGGCCAGCGACGAGCATGCCGTTTGCCTAATAGTGAGTGATACGACTGCTCATGGAGCCTTACTATATTGATCCAAAACGAAGTTCGAAACTTCGGACGATCAAAATTTTTTATACGATACGAATGAATCTACTCTGTAAAAGTTCGAATTTGTCTAACGTAGGTACATCGTAACCATAAGTCTATGCTTGCGACCATAAGTCAATAACGACCATAAGTATATGTAGGTAAATTCATATCGTATATAAACTTCGATCATGCGAAGTTTCGAACTTCGTTTCGGATTAATATAGTAGGGCCCATGAACAGTAGCAAAACCAAACACTGAATTACGAAGCAATGCTTGGCGTTTCATTGCGATTGACATCCTGAGACATAAGATGTTAAGTCTCAATATGTGCAGTAAGTACTCTGGCTACAATGTCCTTCAATCCGAAACAAAACAGTGCATACACTACTCTTTGGCAGGAGAAATAGACATTGCGGTGGTACCTACCCTGGCGACCTCTCTCATATGAGAGCTACCACAACACTTGCCTAAGTGTTGTCCTGATGAGTTAATATATTAAGCAGTAAATTTAAAAAAATATATTCTTTCCGTAACTTATCCGTACAACATGGAACAAACATCCTTTGATTCTAACCAGGCAGCTGTCACGTTTATAACAATAAAATAATGTTTACACAAAGGTACAATAATTGTTCGTGCTATAGATATCCAAACAATTTAATGATATGTCAAAACAGTTCAATGGAAAGCAGGAAACTACGTATGCATATATTTTATTGAATATGGCCCATATCCTGTATTTTCAAGATACCGGATGCACAGATATCCTATATCAATTGCAAATGTCCGACCCAACGACCTAAGGCCTGTCGGTATCTACTACTTACACACTTTACATTTATCGTAATGCCTAGTGTATACAAATTTCATTAAAATTCTATAATCAAATGTGTATATTGATACAATTTTGTAGAATACCTACAGTATTTTAACGATTGAGAATACATGTAAAATCTTGTGAAAATTGAAATATTTAAAATATGATTAATACTGACAATGACACCTACTGATAAAAGCCAAACCGTAGATCTAAACATGATAGCATTTCTTTGTTATTTATAGAGTGATAATATAATATTTATGTTATATTATCTAGGACACAAGAAATGTAAATAAAGAATACACATATTGTCTACGATCTTTTGGCGTCTGAATGCGAAGTTGCCATGCTGGTGTCAAAATAATATTAGGAACAATTTTATTTCTTTCTTAACATTTTACGATATTACACGTGTAGATTACGATTGAATATGTTTATAATATTTTAACATATCCCAAACAATGCGTTACATAAATATCTTTTTTTTTTTGTAGCCAATAGCATTTAGATGAATTAGTCATACCTTGATTTCAATGTAATCTTTTGTTTTGGCTTATTAATTTCACGGAATGCGATAGAAATATTTCAAATGTAGAACATCTTTGTTCACATGATAGTAGTTTTTACTATCTTATATTTTGTATAGAAACCAATACTAATCCCAGTTGTAATGACAGCTGCTACTAACAAAAAACCATCAGTATTTCGACCCTTATTCGTCACGGCGCGGCGCGGCGCGGCCCTTTGTCCGACCCATGAAATAAAGGGGCGGCAAAGGAATGTTGATGTCATCGGCCCTTCAAACCCGGAATAACGCGGTCGTTTCGTAGCTCCCTATTCCTATTCCTAATACAATGAACCGAGCGACGACAAAGCGAGTATAATGCGTTGCCCTTTTTTCAAAAGGGACTTCGAGGAATCACAATATAGTTTTTAGAAACTAAAGTTTAAACGATGCACAGTAAAACAATGTCATGAGTGATACAGGGTATCTAATTAACCGATATGAGTAATATTTTATTATTGATAGGATAAATGACATTGTAAGATAACACCTTTGTTTACTATTTTTTTATGGACTTGGCTTACTGTATGCTAAGTCGTCACACAACGCTTGGAACGGGAATGTGAATGGACGTGAGCCAATCAGAGCGTATCAGATAGACTGGAAATTCTTATTTACTAAATAGACTAGTTGGACCATCGCCCTAGAATGTGGAGATTTAATAGTAGGATATTCGTATCCGTCTAGTAAGCGATCACGGTATAGAATGATGGATCATGGAAGACCCGCAAACCGATCAACCGACCCGACCGTCAAACATCAGTTTAAATGCACTGTTGTGTTTCAGATTGAAGAGCATTGTAGTCAAAGTAACTACTAGACATATAGTGGACTTAACATCTTATGTCACCGGATGGCGAGGGCAGTGGATTGCCAAGCATTGCTTTGTAATTTAAGGTGTTATGTGGTTTTACTACTGTCTATCAGTGGGCGTATCGTTAACCATCATTCTAATGGCATGCTCGTCTCGCCATTCATTTCTATAAAAAGAATGATGACTCATTATAGTGTGTCGCTTTTATGGTTTTCGCTTTGTAATGCCATTACCAAGCGAAATAACACAGTATACAGATTCAACAGCACTTTTCACACATGTTAGTCGCTTTCTCGTGTCATAAAAATTTACATTGAATGTAAAGAAAACATAAGCGTACATTATAACAATATGTAGTGTCGGAAAGATATCGAATTACGTAACGATACACTTATCAGGTAATGAGGCATTCAATGCAACAACACACAATTAATGCGCATACAAGATTGATAGAATGCTTCCTAATTAACTAATTGTGAGATTTTGACCTGCAGTCTGCTAATATGATAGCACTGATACCGAGAACTGTACAACAAATATAGAGTCTTGACTGACATACAAAACATGTTGATTTCACGACGCTGCCATGTGCTTGACATGTGACATTCGTCCACACCCGACAAGAATTATCATTTAGGATTACACTGATAATACGATTTGATTAATAACGCGTTAGCCTGATTGTTATAATGTTTCAAGTAATTATCAACAAATCTCATGTATTATTAGATATCGGCGAGACAAGAATTGAATCTTATTAATGCGTTAGGACAATGTAATGTGACGGTTGATTTAATTTATCTTTCGTGGAATTTGTACATCCTTAATTTTGAATGGTACACTGGTTGCTTTTAAAGCTTAATATTGCATAATTGATAATACGACTTGTGATGTTAAGATTTAATTATGTTGTTATATAATCAAATTTATATTAAAGCAATTTTAGCGTGTTATTGTAATTGTTTTGAACTTAGTTTTTAAATAGTATCTACGCTTTTAACTAATTGTATTCTAAATCAGAAGCGGTTTGACACTATTTTTTTATTATTTAATCAATACACAAAATGAGAAACGTTTTATTCACGGGTAAAAAAATGCTCATCGATCAAGAAAATGTAAGAAAATCTTGGATTCTGATTCTAATTTAAACATTTTTTAAAATAAAAATTCTGTAAATATTGTGAATTGATCATAAATTATAAATATGTGTGCATATAAATATAAAACAAAAATTATCTAGATAATGTACGTAATAGGTACATAAATGTATATTATATGGATTACCTACAGCTGTTGTCTTGCTGAGTTTACCCCTAACAAATTCATGAATAACATGCTGTGTTATTACAGTTGTGCGTACAACAGGTAGGTATGTATTATTATTATGTTAGGCTCATGTACTTGGAAGTACAATACTGAGGTCACACCCATGGCCTTTTGGAATATGAAGTTTCATATTTACATGACAAAGTAAATCTCGATGGTAACGTAATTGTTGATATTTGTTATTAAAACGTTGAGGTTTTGTATACTCGCAAATGTTGAGTTATGGATATTTCCATAAATTATAATTAATGTAAATTTTTCAATGTTTAGCGTGTATTATTTAACCTTGTCAAAATCAACATATCTAATTTAAGCGCATTAGATTACGTTACATTAAATAATTTTGATCAAACTAAAATGAAGTCTATTAATTGTCTATTTTTATAGGCATGTGGCGAAACTTGGAACTTCATAAAAATTAAAATTATATAAAATAGGTATTCAAATAAATAAATAAATAAACAAATACACCCAACAGTCACTTACATAGTCTTGACCTCACACTAAAATCAAGCCTTGTGTCGTAGGTATCAAGAACTACGAGAGACTTTTCGGTCTCAAAAGCACTCTGACCTGAGACAAATACTTGTGTTATTATTTTAGCAAAAGCTATGGATTTACCACCCAAATTCGACGATATTTAAAAAATTATAAAAATAAATTGTCGCATTTCTTTCCGAAATTTTTAGTTACATTGTATTTGTAGTTACCGAAACTACCACTCGGCTTCGTTTTCGGTAGCACTCTTGATATACTTGTATACAGAAATAATGTTTTAAATTCGATTATAGGATGCACGAAAAATGAAGAATTAGCCATTGTCGCCGAAATATAAGTTAACGTTAGTTATGTAAGTGAACGTGAGTCTAATGGAATATAGATGTGAGAATTTCACTTCAACATTGCGTATAAAGATCGTTAAAATAATAATAGATTCATTGCCAGGCAATCATTCGTCAAAGATTATTTCTATTTTGACAGTAAAACACACTTTATTTCCAAATCGCAACATGCTTCTGTTTGTTCGTCTTCGTACATATCTCACTCCTTTGTTCAAGATATGCTTATTATTTGGCCTCAATACTTCGTATATCACGCGTACTTAATATTGACGTAGTTTAGGAGACAGTTTGCAAGGTTCATCCAGCTAGGTCATTCGTATATTACCAACTTGCTGTGCAAACAATGGCATTGAAATTATTGAATTAAATTGATAACAGATTACAAATGCTATTTAGGCTAGATATGCAAATCCGACGTCGATAACAAAAGAGTAACAAATATATCTACGCTCTCTTGTTGTTTCAATTTGCCTTTATGCCAATAGAAAACACTATCTGTACAATTTATTGTATATAGGTAGTAACTACCATTTCGGAGTTTAGTCAAAGGTAGATTATAAAATTTAAGATTCACTTAATTCAATGGCCCTACGGAACTACCTTATGAGTTTATAGACTTAAATTCGGAATTGTGTTGTTAAAAATATTGTGAATTAAGACAAAACAACTAATTAAATCGGTACGTGATTTGTTTATCGCGTATTACTTGCCACATATTATAATATTTTGCTTTGAGTAAAAGTATAACGATTTGATAAAGAATATCTTATCTATTAAGCATAAAAAGGCCTAAATCAGCAGATAAACAGCATGATAACTCTTCAAATTAATTGTATTAAGTACCATTTTTACTACTATCATAATGTTGATATCAAAGAAATTGTAAAAATATATTCACGTGATAATATTTAGTTACGTAACTTTTATTACGGCCTAAATCCCTAATTTATTGTCGTAATGATGATTCAGTACAACAAGGACTCAGGTTATTCCCCAGGCCGAGACATGCTGGTGGCATAGATAATTAATTTGTATAAGGGTTGTATGTTGTGGAGCCGTGAAGGTATCTACTATCTACAGTATCAACGATGCATATCACCATGTCGTCGAGACTTTACACTGCGTGATTGAAAGTAAAGTAATTTATCTTGGCACCAGCCTTCATTACCTATTTAAAATTGTAAGTAAATAATAATAATAATAATAAGCCCCTTACAAATCTAACTTCACGTCCGGCACGACCACCTGATGCCACGTGAGGGGCGGACATTGGCAGCTCCTAGCTATATACTCACCAATGACCAACGAAGCTCTAGAATTATACAAACTTCATGCGATGCGTCTAAGAAACAGGACATTACCCCAGGCGGGTACCGGAGTGGAACACGATGGAGAACCCCGCCCCGGGCCTTCTGGCTCGGGCTGCCCTACGTATTCTGGGGAGGGCACCGTATCGCATCGAACTGCCCAGCTTTTAGCTGCTGCAGTTCCACATGACCAGCTGTCATGTTCTTCACCTTCATCTTTATTCTCATCACTTCCTTCATCACCATCTTATCTTGATAAAAGTCGCGACTCTGATTCATCTAACTCATCACTTACATCACCACCCCATTCCGTCCATGATGTTGTGCAGGAGGCTATTTCAGCCAAAGTTACTGCACCCGTTATGGGCGGCCGGCGCACACGTAAAACGTGGACGAAAGACATGAATATTTTCATCATGCGCCATTATTTCATCCTCACTCTTTTGGAAACTAACACTAGACAGTACCTTACACCATTGCACGCAAGATTCACAGAACACTTCCCAGATATGCAGGTTAGTAAGCAGAGAATTGGAGATCAAAGACGAGCTATAGTACAGAGAAACTTCCTAACAACCCAAGAAATATTTGATATTAAAGAACAAGTAAAAAACCTACTTAAGAACCAACCAACTCCTAATGCTAGCGTAAATGAAACACAAACTAGAAGGATGAGATGGACAGTTGAATTAAATGAAGCTATAATGAGAAGCTATTATAAACTGACAAAACTAGAAACTGATTTAACATCCTACAGATCACTGTTACATCAAGACTTCATTTCAAATTACCCTTCACTCTCTCACCTCACTGCACAAAGAATATCCGATCAACGCCGATCAATTGTTAATAATAACCTTCTCTCATCAGAACAATTAAATAAAATTTATGAGGAAGTTCGATATGAGTTAACCATAAGCCCTCCACAAAACAACGAAGATACAACGGCATCTGTGCCACAGAATCCAACACTCAATAGCTTAGACCGAATGCCAATAGCAGTTAACCATCAAAACCAAACGCCGATACATTCAATAGACATAAACACTAGACTGACCCCAGAACTGAAAAAACAATTAGAAAATATGTTTTTAGAAACTTATAATAAATTCCAAGGCACGCAACCTACATCTCGACCATATTTACCAAAATTGAGACCCTCGAAAAAACTAGCTGCCATTATAAGTCATCTGAACTCTGATATACTCCCCAAGTTCTTACCTTCTGATACCAGTTTTATGATAACTCAGACGATTATCTATTGTGGGGCCTATGTTGCAACTAAGTTTAACGGTGGCAGAATCCTAGAGGGTAATACTACGCTGCAGAAAAAGCCACTACGAGTGCCTAGGTGGCATCAACGACTCGAAGACAGAATAGAAAGACTTAGAGTAAATATAGGAAGAATGACTGAATATGCTAGAGGAGTTAGGTCATTAACTTTAGAAAAACACATCAATAAAATAAAACAACAATACAATATCCATTCCCAACACGAAACACCTAACACAGATGTTACACACTATCTAGACACCTTAAAGCAGAAATTGAACACACTTGCCAGTAGATTAAGGAGATATAAAGAAACAACAAAGAGGAAAGCCCAAAATAAACAGTTTTGTAATAGTGAAAAACTGTTCTATAGAAAACTTACACAAAAACACGATGTTACAACACAGGACTCAACACTACCTACTCCCGAAGCATTACAGATATTTTGGTCTCAAATCTGGTCCAATCCTGTTCAGCACGAGAACAATCAATGGGTCGAGGATGTCAAACAAAAATTGGACGGTATACCGGGAATGGATTTTGACAAAATCCATTTAGATCTTTTAACTCGTGTAATACAGAAAACACACAACTGGAAAGCCACTGGATCAGACAACATACACAACTTCTGGTACAAGAAATTCACATGTACACACACATTACTGCTTAATCATATAAACACATTTATTCGTTCACCTCACACATTGCCATATTACGTCACGCAGGGTACTACATACATGATTCCGAAAGACTTATCGGACACAGCAAACCCTGCGAAGTACCGACCAATCACTTGCTTACAGAATATTTATAAAATCATCACATCATGTTTAAGCGAGTCCATATACGAGTACATAGATAGATATAAAATTTTGGCAGAAGAACAAAAAGGGTGCCGTAAACATAGCCAAGGGTGCAAAGAGCAACTCACGATCGATGCCGTAGCCTCTAACCAAGCTCTTACCCAAAAACGCAGTATCCACACAATGTACATCGACTATAAAAAGGCATTTGACTCCGTACCACATTCTTGGCTTATCTACATATTAAAACACTACAATATCCATCCCGTAATTACTTGCTTTTTGGAAAAGACCATGTCAAACTGGAACACTAAATTAAAAATATGCACCGATAATAGCAGCACCGAAACGGAATTCATCCCCATCAGAAGAGGCATATTCCAAGGCGATGCTCTTAGTCCCCTCTGGTTCTGCTTAGCGCTTAATCCACTCTCCAATATGTTAAATAATAATTTACTAGGTTTTAAAATTAAATATGATACACAACAAACTAAACTGACCCACCTCATGTATATGGATGACATAAAATTGTTCGGAAGCACTCTAGATGAAATCCACACACTCGCCGATATTACACAGACTTTTTCACGCGATATACACATGGAGTTTGGGATAGACAAATGCAAAATTCAATCTGTTAATAAAGGAATAGTAGATACAACATGTTCATATTCATTAATTAACCATGACGTAATAGATTCTGTCAACCCTGAGGAAGGATATAAATATCTAGGATATAACCAGTCACGACAGATCCATCATAAAGAAATGAAAGCAGCACTACAGCAAAATTTTAAAAACCGACTTCACAAAATATTAAACACTCACCTGAATGCACGCAATACTATCAAAGCTATTAACACATACGCAGTACCCATTTTAACATACTCATTTGGAGTTATCCGTTGGACACAAACTGATTTAAGAAACTTACAACGTATTATTAACACCACTATGACCAAATATAGGAAACATCACCCACGCGCATGCATCCAAAGATTAACCTTGCCTAAACATGAGGGTGGAAGAGGGCTCATTGACATAACCAATTTACACAATAAGCAGATCATAACACTTAGGACTTTTTTCCACAGATACTCACAATATTCTACATTGCACAAGGCCATATCTCAAGCAGACACATACACACCACTTAAACTTGCTGACCACACTAAACAATTAGAAATAACCACCAATCAACAAAAAATTGATACTTGGGTCCAAAAATCCCTACATGGCCGCCACCGCCTCGATTTAATCAACCCAAATGTTGACAAGATCGCGTCAAACGCGTGGTTGAGACGAGGCGAGTTGTTCCCAGAAACAGAGGGATTTATGGTGGCAATTCAGGATCAAGTTATAGACACCAAGAATTATAGAAAACACATCATACGTGATGGTAGTCTCATAAGCGACCACTGCCGCCACTGCCATAAACAACCCGAAACAATTCAACATATCACAGGAGCATGTTCATTCATCACACAGACAGACTACAAACACAGACACGACCAGGTAGCGGCGATCATACACCAGACACTAGCATACAAATATAAACTTATTACAGAAAAAACAGCGTACTATAAATACACTCCTCAAATCATACTCGATTCACCTAACTATAAATTATACTGGGACAGAACGATACTCACTGACAAGACCATACACCATAACAGACCCGACATCACACTACACGACAAACAAAACAAAACAGTTTTCCTTATAGACATTGCGATACCTAACACACATAATCTTACTTCCACACACACAAACAAACTAACGAAATACACGGACTTATCCATTGAACTTAAGGCCCAATGGAGAGTCCAAACTGTAAAAACTATCCCTATTATAATTTCCAGCACCGGCGTCATCCCTAAAACACTGCACACAAGCCTCAAAACTTTAAACATCCATCCACTTACATATACACTCTTACAGAAGGCAGTAATACTTAACACATGCAGAATAGTCAGGAAGTTCCTTTCTATGGAATAAAGAGATCTCTCCTACAAATACCACTAAAGTGTTTTGGCTAAACGCTCGGCACTATAGTGTACACCCCAAATTTTGGGAGAATAATGTAGAAACATACTATAAAAATAATAATAATAATAACACCCAACAGTCACATACATAGTCCTGACCCCACAGTAAGATCGAGTCTTGTGTCGTGGGTATCAGGAACTACGAGAGACTTTTCGGTCTCACAAACACCCAGACCCGGAAGAAATATTTGTGGGCCGCACAAACATTTCTCTCGGAGCGGGGATCGAACCCGCGGCCTCTCGTTTCACAGGCGGCGTCTAACCAACTGCGCCACGGAGGCTGTCAAAAACTAAACTAAACTAAACTGCCTTTTCTTCTTCTCATTCTTTTTCTTTCGCGGTTCCCACCCGATTTGATTTGCCGACTCCGTAAGTATTATCCAAGCGTTGTGGAAGATCATGGGCGACCGTGATTTGACGGCACTTAACTTTAGATATGATGACCTGCTTGCTCGTTCGCCGGATCTATTGCAAGAATAAAAAACTCACTAAATTGTTAAATACAAAATATGTTGGTAAGTCAACGTTTCCGCCACGAATCCATACCTTGGAATATCGTTTTCATCTTTAATCCTAAATTGGCGTCATTATGAAATGCACTGCCTCGGTGGTGCAGTTATACTGCAATATGATTCATAATATTTATGATTACCGGGTCGGGCACAGTGGTATTGGATTTTTCTATTCATTATCAACTCGGAATCAGGAATTTGAGCCCTATAATGGCGATAGGCTTGCTACCCGGAGAACGTCTGCCTGCCCCTACGGGGAAGATAGCTCAAGTGTATATGCCTATATATGTATGTATGTATACAAAATTGATTCTGCCTTCGAGTGCAGCTAATGAACACTGTTGTCCATCATCGAATCACACAATTAGAGTTGCCATGTGTGCGCAGTTCCTTTAGGTAACGTGTAAACAGCTAGTTGCGAGTTGTCTGCTGTCGAAATTCGGATGTCAAAATTGCTCTAAATGCACGACTATGTTACAACATTTCCATATATATATATTTGTTTTTTAGATGGTATTTCTTCCTAAAGTTATTTTTCTGAGAACAAGATAATCCCTATAACGTAAAACTTGCCTTTTTCTTTATTAATTAATGTAATATTTATTGCACAAAATTACTTCATTGGTGCTCTAAATAACCTATAAATGTGCCGAAATAATAAAAACGAGGTTGGCTATGAATTGTTTCAAGGTTTATGTACTAACACGTACTCTAGTTCAAAGTGTAAAACTATAAAAACAGGTTGGAATCCTTGAATCATTGTTTGAATTTAAACTTGTTTGTCATAAGGAATTTTTAGTAGAAACGTATTCGTAAATGATCTAAATTCCTAGAAAAGTCTCAAAGCGCATAAAACTTATGTAATCGTGGGGAGTAGATAGTCTTCATGAGCTAAAGAAGGAAGATTACAATTGAGATAAACGCTTTCTCGAAGTGGATCGGGGCATTAGGGTAATAGTTGGGTCATTGCCATCCGGAGTGCGACCACAACCGACTTCACGCTTCCTACTGTCTTCATTTTATTGTTAGTAAGGTCAAATGGACAATTTATATCTCCACCGTTATAGCATCTGTAGAAAAAAAACACGTGAACATTGTGTCCCTTCATAGAGACAATAAGAAAAGTGTTAATGGACATATTCTTAGTCATAGCCTCCTTAGAATTTTTGGTTAAATTTAAATAACTTATTAATCATACCACTAGATCGCTATTACAATGATGTATTAAATATTTAATAAATAAAAAAAATGTTGGGAATTAGATGTACTCCTATACAATCTTGCTTCATTATTTGTTGTTAATATAAAACATGAATTTAAAAAAATAGTTTTATTATTTTTCGAATTGCAACTTTTTGTCATGTAGACTAGAATAGGAACTCTGCGAGTATTTATTAATATTTTGCACAAAATAAAATAACTAATCCTGGATTTCTTAATATTTCTAATAACTCAGAGTGAGTTACGTGATTGATTGCTTGCGAATCGTATGCCATTATCGTAGACGATAATCTTGTAAGATTTTTTTATTGCAATTCATGGCGTGACGAGCATACCGTTCGCCTGATGGTAAGCGATATTACCGCTCATGAACAGTAGCAAAACCAAACAACATCGTATTCTACTGTTTATGGTAAATGTTTCCATGATGTATCATTTCATATTCATGCGATGCTTGTATATTCGAGGTGAAAAATTGTCCCCTTGTAAATAGACCTTAATGATAGCAGACATATCAATTACGCAAATTATGAACAAGTATTTTGTGAAAATATGTGTCATAAGACCAAGGTTGCAGACACATCCATCATGTCGCTAATACATATGCCGGAGATTGGAAAGCGGAGCGTCAAATCTGAATTGATTTGGGCGTATTCGGATACGAGGGTAGGCGACACTAAGGTTGGCAGCTGACGGTAGTAAATGTCATTTGATGCGAATATAAGCGCACGTGGAGCTGTCAACGGACTTCTTTTGGAGAGAGACACAGCGGTGGAAACAAGTGTAGCCAACCTACGTCCGACTTCGCCGCGTTCCGAAAACTATCCATTTTCATCCGAGCTGTGTGTGCATATTTTGATTGTGAAGTGAATTAATTAGTTTCATTAAAATCTATTGAGTGCATACCGAGCCTTATTTTCTTGAAATACGATGGCTGATGAGCAGAGAGACGAAGAACGCCCACATTCCCCCACGTTCCCTACGTTATCAGAAGTGGGATGCAACCGAGAAGAAAATCGACGCGAAGCACGTGGTACCGAAGATACAAAATGGCGCCTACTTATGGAGCAGCAAAACCGCAAGTTTATGGTGTTGATCGAGGCAATGAAAGCGCCGTCTACTAGCAAGGACATCTGGCTACCTGAGTTCAACCCAGATAAAGACAATGTGGATGCTCGCGCATGGATTACAACCGCGGACATGTGCATCACGGATCCAGAGCTGCAAGGCGCTTCGCTCATGATGGCCTTGAGTCGTGCGCTTAAGGGACAAGCTTCGGCGTGGCTGTCGCAAGTGTCATTTCATGGAATGACCTGGACCAACTTCAAGGATTTGTTTACTGCCAGGTATGAGAGTGCTGAAACTCCTGCTGCATTTTTGATTAATTTAAGCAGCGGTAGACCAAAAGAGAACGAATGTTTAGCCTCTTACGCAGCCACATTGATGTCATCTATTATGTCAAAGTGGAAAAATCTCTCAGTTGAACAAATTGCTGTATCCACTATCCTAGCACATATTTCTCAATTTGAGCCTCGGGTGCAGCGACTCTCTTTCACGGAAAATATTACTACTAGAAACCGTCTGCAACAAGAACTTAAAGCTGCCTCGTTTTTGAAACGGAAATCATCCTACCCACATGATCACAGCCATGATCTGAAACGATCTCGTTTTGCTCCTGATACCCCTGCTGCGAAGTGCTATATTTGTGGCAAAGCGGGTCACAAAGCGGTACAATGTCGCTCAAGGATTGGAGCAAAGAGTCAAGACACGAAACCAAAGTCACCAGTTGCTGACATCGCGCCTAGGAAGACTTCTTCTGCTGCTTCTGTTACCTGTTTCAGCTGCAGTGCCACAGGTCACTATGCGAAAAACTGTCCACGGCGGGGCAATAAGGAGGACAACATCAGCAGCATGGCTGGGCCTTCGCAAGAGAACCGAGTCAACGTGTGCGTCGTCAACGCGCCTGGAGGGATGCTTCGACATGCTGGTGAGCGGTTTAATTTTACTTACGATTCTGGTGCCGAGTGCTCGCTAATGAGAGAGTCTAAAGCTTGTAAATTTCATGGAAAACGTTTTAATAATGTTGTTGTAATGTCTGGTATAGGCAAAAACACTATTAGCAGTAGGTTACAAATTGTATCGCAGATTGAAATCAATGATATCTCGGTAGAGGTCGTTTTTCATGTCTTACCTGATCACCATTTACACTATGACATCATGATAGGACGTGAAGTACTAACATTAGGTATAGCCGTACATATGACATATGACAAACTGACTTTTTATCGCCCCAACATTGTTAACGTTTGCGAATCTAAATCTCATATTGACTTCAATTCCCTTGACACTGACGTACCCCCAGAATTTAGAAGTGAATTGATAGAGCTCTTGAAGTCTTTTAAAAGCTTTTTTACTACTGGAGTACCAACTACGCGTGCCGACACTGAACCAATGGTTATACGCCTGAAAGACCCTAATAAAACTGTGTACCGACGACCTTATAGGCTGAGCCCAATAGAACGTAGTGTAGTGCGTGATAAAATAAACGAACTGCTTGAAGCAAATATAATCCGACCCAGCTCGTCACCATTCGCCAGTCCTATTCTTCTGGTAAAGAAGAAGGACGGGAGCGACCGAATGTGTGTCGATTATCGTGAACTGAATGATAATACGGTGCCGGATAGGTTTCCTCTTCCCCTCATCTCCGACCAGATTGCCAGATTACATGGTGCACGGTTCTTTTCAATTTTAGATATGGCATCGGGTTTTAATCAAATCCCGATTCACCCAGATTCTATTGAGCGCACATCATTTATAACACCTGATGGCCAATATGAGTATTTGGCTATGCCGTTTGGCCTGCGAAATGCGCCCTCGGTCTTTCAACGTGCTGTCATAAAAGCTTTGGGTAGTCTGACAAGCACATATGTAGTCGTCTATATGGATGACGTCCTAATTATTGCGAACCATCCGAAAGAGGCAATTGAACGATTGAAGGTGGTTCTTCAGATTCTCACCGACAAAGGTTTTTCACTTAATTTCAAAAAGTGTTCTTTTTTGAGGCAAAGAGTAGAATATCTTGGGTTTGAAGTGTTTGAGGGTCAAATTAGGCCTAACCCTAAGAAAATCGAAGCCCTAACCGCTCTACCGCCACCGGAAACTGTCACTCAGTTACGCCAATTTATTGGCTTGGCGTCGTATTTCAGGCAGTTTGTGCCTAAATTTTCACAAGTGATGTCACCTTTATATTTTACCTTACCTTTATATTTCTTACTGCTGGAAACGGCAAGCTCGATTGGCAGCCCGAACATGAGGCCATTAGGCGTCAAATAGTGTCAGTTTTAACAAACGAACCCGTTTTGTCCATTTTCGATCCCGATCGTGAAACAGAACTTCACACAGATGCCAGTGCAATCGGTTACGGTGGCGTATTGATTCAAAAGGTTGATGGTGTGCCACACGTAGTAGCTTATTATAGTCGTCGCACCACGTCTGCAGAGTCAAAGTACCACTCTTACGAGTTGGAAACTCTTGCGGTCGTGAATGCAGTGAAACATTTTAGGCATTTTCTGCACGGTCATAAGTTCATCGTCGTTACAGATTGTAGCTCCTTGAAATCCGCTCGTAAGAAACTCGATCTTACCCCGAGGGTCCATAGGTGGTGGGCATTCCTTCAGAGTTTTGATTTCGACGTAGTGTATAGAGAAGGAAAGCGTATGGCTCATGCCGACTTTTTCTCACGTAACCCTCTATCCCCAAACCCCGAAAAAATGTTCGACAAGGTAAAACCTAAGCAGGTACATGCCACTGAGATTACTAAAAACTGGCTTCTTGCCGAACAACAGCGCGATGGCGAAATAATAAAGTTGATTGGTGATCTTAGTCATGGTAACCTTGATGCGGATGTTACTAAAACATATGAGCTACGTTCTGGAACACTATATCGCAAAATACAGCGTAATGGAAAAACTCGTTGCTTACCTGTGGTTCCTAGATCACTGCGTTGGTCTATTGTTCATAGTGTTCATGAAGGGCTGGTACATTTGGGCTGGGAAAAGACGCTTGAAAAGATGTACGATTTTTATTGGTTTGAGAATATGTCCAAATTTGTAAGAAAATTCGTAGAAAATTGCGTAACTTGTAAGGTTTCCAAATCAAACTCGGGTAAAGTTCAAGCGGAGTTACACCCCATACCCAAGGTAGCAGTTCCTTGGCACACTGTGCATGTAGATGCCACTGGCAAGCTTAGTGGCGCGAATGATGCGAAGGAGTACGTCTTCGTCTTAATAGACACATTTACAAAGTACGTCCTTTTGCATCACACTCGCAAAATAGATACTGCCAGCAGCATTAAAGCAGTGAAACACAGTGTTGCCTTATTCGGCGCGCCAACACGGATTATAGCAGATCAGGGTCGTTGTTTTGCAAGTCAAGACTTTCGTGACTACTGTAATTCAGTTAATATTAAATTGCATTTGATCGCAACCGGTAGCTCGCGAGCCAATGGTCAAGTAGAGCGAGTCTTGTCGACTCTTAAAAATATGCTTACTGCAGTCGAAACTTCACAAGGCTCTTGGCAGGATGCTCTTCCCGATGTGCAGTTAGCTCTAAATTGCTCGATGAATCGCGTAACCAAATCAAGTCCGTTAGAGTTACTGATAGGTAAGGTAAGCAGACCTCTGGAGGTTATGTTAGCTGAGGACGTAGAACAGGACCTTGACTTGGAGGAGTTGAGATCGAACGCGGTGACTAACATTGACAAACATTCTAACTATGACAAGACTCGATTTGACAAGACGAAGGCTAAAATTGTTCCTTTTTCTTTGAGTGATTATGTCCTATTAAAGAACGAAGAGCGAAATCAAACCAAGCTCGATCCCAAATTTAAGGGACCCTTTAAAGTTATCGAAGTATTGGAAAACGATAGGTACATTTTAAAGGCCATAGATTCAAAGCGTACCTATAAGTACGCCCATGATCGCTTAAGAAAAATGCCTGGCAATGATAATATTTCTGATTCTAGTGATGTAGAAGATGTCGAGTCCAATGACTCTAGCTTAACCGAATGATGAGTTAAATTTAGTGACGCTTTCTTTCTGATTAGTGAACAGTAATTGGTATCATTACTAAGCTGGTAATGGAACATATCACTCGATTTAGGTGATGTGTTCGTTGTATTGTTCGTTGAAGGTAGCAGATAGTCTAAGAGTCACTCGCTGGAGGTGGCTTGGTTATCGTCACTCGATGGAAGTGGCAAGGTGATCGTCACTCGATGGAGGTGGCAAGGTTATCGTCACTCGATGGAGGTGGCATGAGTTGCTATCGCTCGATATAGGTGATAGCAACGAGACTTTTCGCTGATTAGCGTTTGTGATGTTATTGATGCTTTTTACTACCTACTATGATACTGTTCACTAATGAGTGAGTTGCTGTTATGGAATTATGTGATGTAATTGAAATAAACTTGATGTTAACCGTTAGTGTTCTGGTTTATTACGAAGCAAACCCTATTCCTTAACTAAAAGATAATCAGGATGAGCCGAGCAGCGAGCTTGAGATATTGCAGAATGTTTTCCCTTTTGCAGGAGCGTCACACAGGGACGTGTGACGTGTCAAGATGGCCGTGTCGGAGATTGGAAAGCGGAGCGTCAAATCTGAATTGATTTGGGCGTATTCGGATACGAGGGTAGGCGACACTAAGGTTGGCAGCTGACGGTAGTAAATGTCATTTGATGCGAATATAAGCGCACGTGGAGCTGTCAACGGACTTCTTTTGGAGAGAGACACAGCGGTGGAAACAAGTGTGGCCAACCTACGTCCGACTTCGCCGCGTTCCGAAAACTATCCATTTTCATCCGAGCTGTGTGTGCATATTTTGATTGTGAAGTGAATTAATTAGTTTCATTAAAATCTATTGAGTGCATACCGAGCCTTATTTTCTTGAAATACGATGGCTGATGAGCAGAGAGACGAAGAACGCCCACATTCCCCCACGTTCCCTACGTTACATAGATAAAATGAATGATTAACTGCGCAACCAAAACGTTATTGAGTATGTTGTAAAATAATAAACACCTTGGGTAAGGGTGTAAAAGGACAGTGGTCAAATTATCTTATCCTCAAGGTATACCTACATTCAATGTTAATACGATATAGTTTATATATACATAAGTCATATCAACACTGCTGAACATAAACCTCTTCCAAGGATCTCCACAGCGGCTTGTTGTGTGCGGCCTGCATCCAGTAGCTTCCTA
Source organism: Hyles euphorbiae (assembly GCA_023078785.2). Taxonomy (NCBI): domain Eukaryota; kingdom Metazoa; phylum Arthropoda; class Insecta; order Lepidoptera; family Sphingidae; genus Hyles; species Hyles euphorbiae. The sequence goes on from CM041037.1 coordinate 9,356,109, forward strand.
GAAACTTTAACTTCCTACAACCTGTTGCTGCGATAGTCTATACAAGATAAAGGTTCTAAAGTCATATTATAACCATTTTAGGAGATACAATAGAGAACTTAAATATATTTTCTACAAGCGGCCCGGCCCAGCTTCGCCCGGGTACAAATAGATTTCTATACAATGATATGTACGTATTATACATATAAACCTTCCTCTTGAATCACTATATCTATTAAAAAACCATATCAAAATCCGTTGCGTAGTTTAAAGATTTAAGCATACAAAGGGACATAGGGACAGAGAAAGCGACTTTGTTTTATACTATGTACATAGTGATGGCAACTTAACATACTTAAACCGCATTGGGCGGGCGCGGCGTGGTGGAATACGACATAAACTCTTACAATCGAACTCTGGGTTCTAGAGGATTCCCGTAGACAGTATGGTCGATAAAATGTTAGTAGCTGTAGGTTCGATAACAGCATCGAAAGAAATATTGATCAAGCATTTTTAGCCTGCAGACGTAATGTCAGTGGAATTGATCCAATACATAGATTTATGGTACTGGCCTCGAAGGCAACGGCACGGCTCGAGAAGCAGCATACGAGCGGCGGCATCTGTCGAGTGGCGCTCGCTAAATCGATAAAACTATCGGAAAAATTCGAGTTTCCATTTCGGTCGCGATAAAGATAGTAATAGGTAATAACAAAACACTACGACGCTCTAGCTCTAGGCAGCGTTTGGGTCTGCGTTGCAACGTCCCGCTGACTTTATGTCTGCAGTCTTAGGTTCTTAGTATTGAGAATCGACACTTTTCTGACACAACACAAGATTTTACCTAGGCTGATTTCTTAATGTCATACTACTTTTTACAAAATCATTTTTTTTATTTGTATAAAAATAATGAATTGTGTGGTGATCTGTTGGTAGTCAGACCAGACGCGGCTGCCAACATATTCACTTTGGTTGCGGGTTCAAGTCCTAGGGCACACCTCTGACTTTTCGAAGCCATGTGATGTGATAGTAAATCACCACGTATTACGAAGGTGAAGGAAAATTCGTGAGAAAACATGCATATCATAACGATTTGTTTCAATTTCTATAGAATATAGAGTCTGCCAACCCGCATTAGGCCAGCGTGGAGTGTATGTATGGCTTAACCACTCTCAATCGTACTCGCGATTGTAGAGCCCCGTGCCCCGCAGTGGTACTTATAAAGGCTGATACAGATAAAAATACATAAGATTATAATATGTACTTAATAAAAAAAACCCATTCCTAATGAGTGAAGTATTTTTGATAACCCAAATGCAAAAAATATTTAAAAAACGCAGCAGTGTAAACAGATTGCGAGATAACACATTTTTTGTAACACTATCTCGGGAGGTGATAACACGTTGATCAACCTGCAATATCATCAAGTAACACTTTATAATATATTTACTTATTTATTTCAATAACATAAAAAAGGTTTACATGCCAGGTTAAGAAAGCTCTTTTTAAGCAAACATTCAGTATTCCACCAAAATCATGTGAGTAAAATGTTGCCTAAACCTTACCTTACTATACAAGGCCTAACTTCACAAACTTACCTTGCAGTCAAAATAATATGTGGCTTTTGGCAAAATTTTCCGAAAAGGAGGGTTAAACACTGATCGTTTCAATGCACGCATGGGCTCGGTGTGACATCATTTAAATGCTTTAATGACTCGAAACCATAAATATTAATTAATACAATCAACATAAACGTGCCGTGATGACAGAAACTATAATCATAGCCGACTTCTTAAACAAATACGGCATAAAGAGCTACTAATATTATCAATATGCTTGTGGTTTCTTATTCATTTATTGGCCTGGCAACCAAGTCAACTGATGGTATGGGATCACTGCCTATGAACATACACAATATTAACAAAATTTAATCTATATACATAAATACATATTTTTCTTTTTTTTTTATTTATTTACTTGTCACTCGTCAGATCGTTATCAAAATTCCTATGAATAGCTCGCTTTGTTCTTTTCTTTAGGTGTACAACCTGCAGCAAGGGTAACCAAACAATGATGTCCCATGACAAAGAAAAATAAATAATAGGCTAATCATTGGAAATAAAAAACAACATACCTGATTGGAAACCTCCTCCTTTTTTGAAGTCTCGGCCTACCGATATGCAAATAATTGCAGCTATAATACATGATTGATAGAAATAGGCACCTGTTATATCTAGGATGAACACATATCTTGAAAAAACTCTGTTCCAAGTTATCTTATGCACACGAGCAAATCTAGTATGTGTACATACGTATCACGACGTCAATTGAACACGCTTACCATCGAATCTAAGGCCCAATTGTACAAAATAATTTTGCCCGTAACGTTGGCTTTGAAAATAATAATCCCATTCATTAGCAATGTCAAATAAGGCATGTATGGCGATGATATTCTGTAGAACGCTCTCATACCCACCACTGTCGTTTAAGCCAGGATCAACGGTGGCACGCAATGTAATGACACATTGAAGCTCGGTGAGTCTCCAGGGATGTCTAACTTGTCATCAACCCGCAACTAAATCAATCAGAAAGTTAAATTAATAGGAGGCGTTGGAAATAAATTATTGTCCATTTCCCGTGTAAAGCGGGTGATAAAACAATGAACTAAAGAGGTAAAAATGTAAATGGGTGAATATACAAAAATTGGGTAACTCGCTGTCATCAGCCAATATATACAAAGTCTTATTATATTTTATTGAAATAACAACTTATTTTAAAACAATGAAAAGTCCTTTATATGGTCACCCAATTTCACTTATTCATTTTAAATACAAGTTAATAAAAAAACAAAATTAATACTTAAAATGTCAGTCCTTTGGCATGTCACAATTCCGAAAACCAACAATCAAGTGACTATCTATTAAACATTATCATTGATTTAAGAAAACTTACTAATTTACTACAATCTGTGATGAACATAGTATTATATACTACAACTTTCATAATGCAATGTTCTCCAATTTATTTTAAAAAAAATAAGAAACTTTGTGTTTGTTTTCATCCGTCAGTCCGTTGTGTGTTCTTTAAATTTGAAATTCTCGCCATATATCACCGAGTCAAGGTCAAATCCCTGTTTATGTATTAATGTTGGTAATGAAGTTAGTTGCGGACAGCACAATTTGACGGCCGCCATAACTGTACGAGTTCTTGGGTTGTGTTTGTCTTCTATACACATGCAAAGCCAGTCAAAATGTCAGTCCCGTGGTGGGTCGTTATTTTCTTGTTAATCTGAGGTTTATTATCATTTATACATAATTAACTATGATTTGTTAAAATGTAGTTTGTTGATATTCGAAATTATCAAAAAAAACATTAGTTCTGATTATAACCTCAAATTATGTCTTTTTCGTCAATCCGCTGGCGTCAGTCCTTTGTCAGGTATCGCGCTAGAGGATTGAATTGTCTCCATAGTACTGCTTTTTGTTGTTGTTTTAGAGCACTTTTATCTTAATTGCTACCGTGTATAAGCATTTCTATTTTATATTTCAGTTTAGAATATCATACGGCACACTAAAAGCAATTTGACCAGGGAAGAAGATTAGAAAAAAAAGAGAAGCCGAAAAGGCTCGCTTGGCCAGAATTAAAAGTGCCCCATTAAATTAGCGGAATACAAAGAAAAACAAAAACTTCAGTACTTAAGGAAATAACTAAAATTTTTAATAAAAACCTACTTCAAAACAAAAAACCACTAAAAACCAAAAAATAATAAAATATTAAGTTACGCATATATTTTGATTTGTTGGCTAGTCAAGTCATTAAGCAAATTAATCAACATGCACAAGTACAATGAAATAAATATTATTTTTTGCTTTGCAGTGGTACTTATTATTTTAATATTTTTTGTGGTTTTTGTTTTGAAGTCGGTTTTTATTTTTTGATAAAATATTTTAGTTATTTGTATATTTTTAGTGTTGATAGGCATTTCAATGAAGAAGATTTGGTCCCACAAGGAATATGTTCTTTCCGATGACAATGAAATCGCTAAAATCAGTTAAAGCTGCCGAAGATATTGGTATTTACGTTTATTTTAATTTTATAATTATTTTTAATTGTTACTAAGTGATTTGAATACTTAAAAGACATGTGCCATTATTAAAACTAAGAGATTTGTACTAATTCTTATTAAATTTCATTATAATTCTTAGAAAATTGTGTACTTTATCAGTACTATGTTAGCCTCGTCAGTCCCCTGGCAGTCAAATTCAGAAAATTTTAAATATCTCATAATTTACTTAAAAAAGTGACTGGCCCGATTTGGAACAATATAATCATTAGATTTGTCATCATATGCACCCGAATTTGTTATAATTTGATTTAATTATTATAGTAAACAAAATATCCTCAAAAGTTGCCCAACTTTTGTAGAATCACCCAAATAAGGTAAATGGCGAAGGCATTGCCAAAATTTAAGTTCAGTCAAGGTTATTTACTTATATTTTAAGCAACTGGGCGTAAGACAAATCGACGTAATTTGTACAATATATTTTGACTAGTCAAATGACTCGCCATTGCGTCCTACAAAACAAAAACACGGACAACAAAAAGAAAAAAGTAGTCCCGTTCATGAATGAACTGTACCTGACCTTTAAATATTTGTTTCTTAATCTATTGAATATAATTAATAGTACATTCACACCATCGTTGGATTAATAACACTGGTCTACAAAATTTAACTTTTTGTTTATCTGTAAAATAAATGCTTTATAATCTTACTAATTTGGGGTCACTGAATACGAAAATATAAACCAAATTTGAAAGTTAGCTCTTATTTTAAAATTATGGCTGGTATCGAAATATATGACGTAAGAGTAACATTTCATAGAATATAAATCGATCCTTTTTTAAAAAAGACATTTTCTTTACTTTTTCATAAACTTTTTACATGAAACTGAGTATTTTCAAATATTTCCCAAGTATTTAACCTTTACTATTCAATAATTTCTCTTTTTTTCGTTTTCCTTTTGGAATTATCTTTACGAAAACTTTAAACCAAGTTCTAGCAGTAGTCCGCTAGCATTGACGCATTCTATCGGCCGTTGTATTTCTTTTCCATTGTCAATAAGTCTTGGTGAAATCGTTCACCATATTCGTCAGTCATATCACCGCAGTTAGGAGGAAAAAATCGAGGTGAGAATGAAGAAAGTGAATTTTTGGGGACATATTGCGACCCATTTGCTAATACTTTTGCAGAAGATTGTTCACAAGCTCGTGGTAATTTTCAAATTTCCTATTGCCCAAAAAATCATGAACTACTACTGCTCTAAAAGATTCCCATGCCTCTTTTTCGATGCCCTGTGAAATCGGATCAAAGTTTTGGTCCTTAAGAATCTCTCATATTTGAGGTCCGACGAAAACTCCCCCTTTTATTTTGGCGCCGCATAGATGTCGAAATTCACTTCGCAAGTAATCAATTACTTGCAAAGTGGGTGCGAAAAAAGGTGGACCAACCTTCAAAGGTTGGTCAACCTTTGTTGAGAGGATTAACCAAGGTCTTCATTAATCCCAATTTCATATGCGATGGAGGGAGAAAATTTTTATGAGGATCGACTAGGGGAGGATATTTAACGTTATTTTCTCCAGGGCACAGACTTTGTCTTCAAGTCCAATCTTTTTCAAAGTAATGTAACGATCTAGCCCGACTATCCCACCCACACAAGAAGCACCAGCACTTGGTGTAGCCCATTTGCAGACCCAACAAACCGTAGTTTTAGCAAATTGTAGTTTTTGCAACAGAAATTTGTCGAAAATGAGAAATAACTTTTAAAATTTCGCGTTTTAACAAACAAATGAAACGCTAATACTATAAGACACATGAAACGAAAGCATAATAATAAAATTAACGCCGATACTCTCACAAAATTATTTGAAATCTCATAATATAAAGTGACATCCACCAAGTTACCCGGTATTATCTTAAATATAGCATAAATTAATAATAAGAGCTAACTATTAATTTTAAGTTTTATATTTAGATTAAGGGGGTCGAATACTAAAGATGTATAGCAGTTTCAAGTAAAGGGCAATTTTCATGTTGACCAGTGTAATCAATCAGAGTGATAGAGAAGTAATAATATTTAGGTTGCACTGCATTTTAATAAAGAATCAGTAGTGCCAAAAATGAACAATGAGCTATCACAAATACAACAGTGCATTTACACTGCTGTTTGGTGGGAGAAATAGACATTGCGGTGGTACCTACCCAGGTAGCCTCTCACATATGAAATACCTACCACTAGTACATATTAGAAGATTTTTTGCATTTAAACAATAAATTGTCGATAGACATAATAATTTAATTAAAAGACTGGTTGTATCTGTTTTTCTTTCTTTTTTTATGTATTACTACTACACGTTACTACAATGCGCTTGATTATATAATCATCACAGGATTTGCAATGCAATACTAATTGTGTATCCACCAAGGACGAATGTTGCATGTGTCAAAAGATGCGTTCTGCACCACCATCTGTAGAAGTCGCTGCACAAAAACAGAAAAAAATATCATATCAATCGCATGGAATTTAACAAAGTAGCAACCCGCTTGTCTGATGAAAAGTTAATAAATCCATTGCAACTTGCAGCCATTGGAAATAGTCCTTATTGTAATTAAATTCTACCTATGATATTATTATTTTATTTTGTTTTTATCATCATTTCATGGATGCTCAATACCACTTTCCTGATTCCTCTTTCCATCTTTTTGCTTCTCATACCCCTCGCGGTTTTATGCATATAAATATACAGATATATCATATAAGTGATTGCAGTAGCAATTTTGTTTGTTATATTGGATAGTATACTGTTTATTCGCAATTTAATAAATTAAATTATAAATTTGAAGTATACCGACACAATGACTCTTAAAAGTGTTTAATCACTGAGTACGGGTGGGGTCTGGACTTGTATCTACGAAGAAATTCCAATGGATAATGGAAACATTAGTTAGCCAAACTGCCAAAATTGCGGAGTTGTAGCAGATATTTATAACGTTTTGACAGAATGTGGTCGAAATGCACACGAATGTCAACGTACACTTAGTGGCGAATTTAATATTGAGAAATGTAACAGCACATTGGCATCACCTTTGTCTGGTGAAGCCAGGAAGTTATGCAGGTTACGAGTATTTTTACAGATTTAGTTTTAAGATTTTTTAAATTGTAATGTGCAGCTGTATTCCTTAAATTATTTTTAATTTCTGTATTTCTTTTGAAAAGGGATGAAATTATCACATTGTGATAAATCTTCTTTAAATAAAGAGAGAAAAAAAACACTGTGTACTTATAGATCGCTTGCCGGGCTAGGTATACAACAATATCTTGTTATTTTTAATGTTATCAGTTATCAAGTAGGTATTAGATTTAGTTAGGTTTATTCCATTACACAAACATGTTACGAAAAATTTACAACTTGAGCTATATAAACGAAAATATTTACATAACAAGATAATATAGGTTATTAATGAGGCAATAAATTATAATACAATTCAATGGGTAGACCGCACCTCTTTCTAAATACGGAAAAATAAATGATTCAATAAAATTAAATTGTATAATTAATGAAGCATTGGTTTGGATGGATTGATGATTTGGCAGGTCACGGGTCGTAAAACTTGTAGGCAAAGCGGCAAGTAATACCAAAAATCTCTATCTATAATCTATTAAGATGCATCTTATGAACCCATAGATAAAGTTAATTTACGTTAACACAGAAAACAAAATATCTCATTGAAGACCTATACAAATAGCATATATAATAATAAATAAATACACCCAAGATTCCCATACATATATAGTCCTGACCCTGAGTTACTGGTGGTAGGTCTCTCATATGGGAGAGGCTGCTTGGGTGGGTACCACCGCAATGTCTATTTTTCCCGCCAAACAGCAGTTTAAATGCACTATTGTGTTTCGGATTGAAGGACATTGTAGCCAGAATAACTACTGGACACATTGAGACTTAACATCTTATGTCTCAGGATAACGAGCGCAGTGGAATGCCAAGCAATGCATTTGTGATTAAAGGTATTATTTGGTTTTGTCACTGTTCATGAGCGGTCGTATCGCTTACCATCAGGCGAACGGCATGCTGGTCTCGCCATCAAATGCAATAAAAAAAAAAAACCCAAACTACGATTGAGTTGTGTGTCGTGGTTATCAGGAACTACGAGAGACTTTTCGGTCTCACCAACACCCAGACCCGAGACAAATAGCTGGGGATCATACAAATGTTTTTTCGGTGTGGAGATCGAACTCGCGGCTTCACAGCGTCTCGTCAATTACGCCACGGAGGCTGTCAATATACTTTTAGTGCGTGGTGGCCTGTTGGTAAACGAACTAGACGCGACTGCCAACATGTTCACGGTGGTCGCGGGTTCGAATCCCAGGGCACACCTCTGACTTTTCGGAGTCATGTGTGTATTGATAGTCAATCACCACGCACTAAAACGGTGAAGGAAAACATCGTGAGGATGCCTGCATACCATAGCGATTTACAAAAATTTCTATGGTATGTAAGTCCGCCAACCCGCACTAGGCCAGCGTGGTGGACTATATGGCCTTACCACTCTCAATCGTACTCTCGATTGTAGAGGAGGCCCGTGCCCTGCAGTGGGACGTATATGGGCTGATACAGATACAGAACTGTAGTGAGAATAGGGAAACGTAGCGTATATCCTTTTTTTTGCTACAACCACTTCCACTACAAGAACTGCGCAGCATGTACAATGCTATGCTAGGTAAATATTTAATTATATTTTAAGGCCGTCATTTTTTTAAAAATCCTCCCTTCGTCACTTGGCTGAGCGAGGTCCATCCATATAATACTTTTTTAACCATTTAAATAATATAATATTGAAATAATTATCTTCGCTCTTAGAAACAACTTATTTAATTAAAATACCACTGCAAAGCAAAAAATAATATTCATTTCATTGTACATGGCGACCCTTCAATATATTACGTACCTATGTATATATTTTGATTTGTATAAGCAAATTAATCAACATGTACAAGTACAATGAAATTATTTTTTGCTTTGTAGTGGTATTTTTATTATTATTATTTAATTTGTAGTAGTTTTTGTTTTGAATTTGATTTTAGCTATTTTAAGCTTTCTTTTTAGTATCGATAGGCATTTAAATGACGAAAAGGTGGTCCCACAAAGAATATCTTCCTTCCGATGACAATGAAAATTGATTAAAAGCTGCCGATATTGATATTGGAGTATTGTGTATGAGTGTTGGAGTACATATTTATGAAATAGTACATTTTTTTTTCATACATTTGTTGGAATGTACAGTGATAAATAATATAATTGTTACTGTTAGTTTGAAAATCATATTGTACATTTGTTAATTTCCCAAATACTTTAATAAAATATACATTCATAAGATTTTGTTCAACAAAATGAGATTTTCTTTAAAATGCACTAATGGGTTTTTATTCTAGACACTAAAAATCACCAGTCTCCTTTCGAAATCTAAGCTATCTATCTAAAATTAAATAATGTAACGGGCTACAAATGTGATATTCCTGGTCTAGAACCCACGGAATATTAGAATTAATTATTTACTTAGAGTAATTACCTCTAGAGAGAGCCTAAATGTACTGTACATCGCAAAAATGAGACACACCGATACGAATTTCTTTATGTCAGAATGAGATGCAAAATAATGTTCTATTTCATGTGACGTGCCGCGTTTTGTCGATGGGCGAAAAAAGAATTTCGCCAGACAAAGCGACGTCGTTCAAGCAATAAAGCAACCTAATGTCATTGTAATAGGGTCTATTTTAAATTAAGGCCACAATATGGCGCTTATTTTCTTGTGTTGCTAGATATAGCTATTGATGTCTCATGTGCGGTTACAGCGTGAATCTCTCTAGAGGTAATTACTCTAAGATTATTTATTAAAATAATTGCGACTGACATCAAACATTTATTTTTAAAATCTGACATAAATGTCATCTATACATAATACGTTAGATTATTTGCGTAAATGTCGGATAAAAAATGAAATATAGTTAACGGTACCTTAAATATTATATGTACGTTCCTTATTGACCTTTAATTTGTAGACGAAAGATATTTTTCCCACATAATATTATAAGGGGAGGCAAGGGAGAAGACGAACGCGGGGTGAAAAATATATGTTATCTATACTAATGTGCTGTATGACGGACATATGACTTTTGGGGCCTCTCTTTACCGCAGTTACGTACATAGAGCTGGATCATCAGGTTTTAATGGTAGTTCCTACAACCTGGAAATTCGAAATGGAAGAATGACATAGGAACTTATATCCAAAAAGTTCCAGAAAATAAATATATTGATAAACGGAAGTATTTTTTGTATTCTTTTGCAATTTTTGTAACATTGCAAAACAATTACAATTGCTACCTACTACCCTAAGTAGGGGCGATTGTCACAAATTCCACTGTTCTTATTTCAACATTTTCTCAAAATCTGTAATCGCAGATGCTAACAAATTGTGTTAATAGATAGCCTAAAGACCAGTCTACCATGTGTAGTAATTTGTCTTTTGTTATCTAATAAGGTTTGTGAGATATTACAAGAAATTTGAAAATCGTACCCTTCGTCCCTGGTCTCCCCTACTCATTAGCCAAAGATTGAACACAGATAACTGAGATTTCAGACGTATAATTTAAGATTTCTTTATCATATGTTATATTGCAAATGACGTTAGTTCATATTAATTTGAATGCTATTTTTCTTATTTGCATAGATAGGAAAAAACGAACAGCTTCCCCGTTAGTTATAACCACCCATGAACATTTACAACACTTTGTTGTTATATGCGTGGCTGGTCCCTGAAATTAATAGAGGAGAGGGATAAAGGAAGGCTGGAGGCAAAGGGTATTGACCCTCCAACGAACTCTCATTGACACACGACAAACCAAAGTCGTTGCTTTACCTCGATAACACGTGTGACAGTCCTACCATTTAAGTCAACCTGCCTATTTCTATTTCCCATAGACTCTGACGGCCTTATTGCGGCGCATCGACTGGAATGGTTTCAATAATTTTCTATTAATAATCTAAATTCTAAGGAATTGTTTTGGGATAAGAATTGCGAAGTACCAAATATACAGAATAATTCATATTTCATCAACTCAATGTATTGCAAGATAAGTATGGCCCAACAAAAGATCCTAGGTAGTAGTGTAGTGTTGGAATAAAGCAATAGTAATCATAAATAGAAAGTGAAATCGATAATGACATTTCATAAGTTATATAAATACGCTAAAGGAGATGGGCCAGAAATGTATGGACCTTGGGCCGTTTGTAGTACATTACACCAAATTTACTTAGGGAAATTGGCATTCGATTTCTGTATGAAATACTATTATACGTTGCATATTAGCTTTATACAAAAATAAATACCAAGCCAAGAACAGCAACACTACAAGAGGACAATATGGCGTCTGAAACGACATGTTTGACAACCGATGTCAAAACTTGACATTTATGAAATATGAAGTCGTAATTCGTTTTCCTATAAATCAAATATTATTTTTAGTCGTCTGTGCTATAAATTACCGTACTCTATATAACTCGTAAATGTTTTTACGTCAACGGAATAAGTATCATACTTTATTGATCATCTAATATAATATAACATAATGTCTATACAATAAATTGCAACAAGTCTGTCAGAATCTCGTCATGTTTATAGTTATTTAATATTAAGAAAGTGTACCTATATCTGGCCGTAAGTGCGGTGCATAATACCTGCTAAACAACCTATTTAAATAATCCACAATAAAAATCTGCTAGGCATGAGATACAGCATGGCACAGACTGATCACTTGTCGCGACTGCTAGCATCTGTATCAGCCCATATACGTCCCACTGCAGGGCACGGGCCTACTCTACAATCAAGAATACGATTGAGAGTGATTAGGCCATATAGTCCACCACGCTGGCCTAGTGCGGGTTGGCGGACTTACATACCATAGAAATTCTTATGAATCGCTATGGTATACAGGTTTCCTCACGATGTTTTCCTTCACCGTTTTAGTGCGTGGTAATTGACTATCAATACACACATGACTCCAAAAAGTCAGAGGTGTGCCCTATGTGCATATGAATAAATAATCATTTTATTATTAGGCATATGCACTTAATAAGCTCTTAGTTATTATAGTCCATACAAATGAATACGCTATAAAAATGGGATCGAATCTGATAGCAGCCATGTTTATTTCTATACCTTAATGTCTAGTAAAAGAACTTACTAGCAATCATTTCTGTACAAGCTAACATTTTAAACATTATATTTGGTCTACCCCTAGAAGTCTAATATACTTTGGTATAATAGAAGTCTAATATACTTTGGTATATTAGACTTCTGCATACATAAAAATAATATTATCCTAAGTTCTAAGATATTATTTTTCAAATAATGTATTTGACATTAATTCTAACTGGTTATTTCTGAGCACACATAAGGAAAAAGTAGGATTAATTGATGAAAGAAAACTAAAATTAAACAAAACTTAAGGACAATAAAGTACAACCAGATCTTGCTTTATATTTTTTATTTATATTAGCCTAAAAATAATCTCCAGTCAAAACATCTAGGAACAATGCCGATGCTCCGATGATATTGCTCCGATGATGATATTGATATGCCTAGCCCAACCTAAAGGCTAAATACCACAGTATGATCATGGTATGAGTACAGCAACCCACTATCCAGTGTGCAGCTATGTTCCTTTCAACATGAAGCACTTGTGGGTGTTATATATGTCCAAAAGAATCGAGATTGATACAATTTTCTTACGGCGGAGTTGGAATAAAATCTTGCTCATTGTCTACAGCTTGATTTATTTGCAGCCAGCAGTTTGTACAGATAATTGCTTGTTCTGATAGCTAAAACAAAATAAAAAAGATTTAATATTGAAGTTATCGAAGAATTATGATGGATAAATAACTCTTTGCAGTCACATGTGTTCCCTTCTTCCTATGATCCCAGGTCTTTTCACTATTGTTTAAAGAAGCATCTTAGCAGGCCGGCCGGATAATTGTATGAAATGTCTTGGGACAGTCGTCTGATGCCATTAGATATTCCGCCTGGACGGCATTTGTGCTTACCATCAGACATAGTGTTGTTATTATGGAAATAATATAATATATTATACATAACACAAGATCATTTGAGTGTCCAGAGGGAAATAAAAGAAAATGTAATTCATTTAACAATTTAAACAACAATATATAAAATATCACTTCTTACATATTTATGTACTAGTAGACTTGTCCTGTGGACACAATGCAATTCAGCTCTAACATGAATACTTTTGTAATACTCCATACTTTGTATTGACCTTGATTAATTGGCATAAAACATACATTTCCCAAGTTAATGAAGAAAATAGAATACTTACTTCTTGTTCTGCCATTTCAGCAATAAACGTTTTGAAATACTCTACACGAGAGTGAATTGGCATCCCATGTAATTACTAAGATTCTGTTGAATGATAGAATCCATTTCAGTTTTTGATTGCAGAAGTGCAATTCAACCATTTCACAACAATTGCAGAAGTGCAATTCAAGCAAAGCGCCACTTTTGATGTGCTGAAAAGTAGAATTGTGGGTTAGAAGAGAAATATGAACATAGAAAAACATAAAAGTATTACTTACATGTGGCATTCTAAATAATATATATGTTTACTCACCAAAATACGAACTAGTAATTGTGTTTAAACGTCAAGATATATCATCTCCGAGAATCAGAATCCATAAAACAAAGCCAGGTTAACAGAGAAGCAAATACACATTTGCGAAATGTATGCGAATAATAAAAAATAATACGAATTACGGCCACAGACGTAGACAGATAACACCAATGGAATAACACAGAGTTTTGCAATTGCTGTCAAGTTAAACATTATCGTTCTTAAACTAAAATCATGTAATATAAATAAAATAATAAAAGTGACTTCTTCAACAACATATAAGCGAAGAATATAGAAAAAGAAATATAGACAATAATTATAATTTGTAGGGGGGTTTTAAAAATAAGACATATTCAAGTTAAAGATAGTGGGTTCGCGCATTTTTGAACGAAATGACAATTAGGCATCATGGAGGACAGATTATAGAAGAAAATATTGCTTCTGTACTAAAACAATCACATTTTTGTATAAAGCCCCCTGTTGTCCAAGAAATCTAAATGTATTTTATTTGAATTCCACATTTTTTTCTAGAATTTGTATTAGACGTACACAAAACGGCCCAAGATAGCACATCTCCTTTGCGATTGTGATTCACAAAGCCGAATGGATAATATTCTCCTGTAATTGAAAGAATGATTTTTTTACGAACCCATGCAAGGATGAATTTGCACAATCAATTCATTATCATCATCGTCTTAGCCACAGGAAGTCCACTGCTGAACATAGGATCTCCACATTGACCTCTTGGGAGCAGCCTGCATCCAGCGAACTACATATTATAATCATTCATCCGTAGGAGAACAAAGGTTACCGACATAGCCCATAGAATTAGCAAGTTGAAGTGGCAGACGGCAGTGGGTCGCAAACATGGCGCGTAGAACCGATGGCCGTTGGGGCCGAAAGATCCTAGCGTGGAGAGCTAAGGTGGAGGACGATCTGGCTAGTTGCAGGAACAGTCAATTGTGTGTGAGAAATGTTAGAAATGAAAAATGGTTATTATTTAACGTCAGTTTTTTTTTGTTTACCAAATCTGTGGGAGGCAATTAGCAATAGCAGAAATATAGAACATGCTAAGGCTTTAAACATAACAAGGTGATTTTTATTTCATATAACAATAATTCCCATGTCTAGCTAGTAGGTACATAATACACAGTCAGGTCATAAGTATTGTCACACAGTAAAAACTTTTCTTTTAGAATGCTGGCCACAAAAAAGTTTATTGAATTCGAATTTCGAATTGTTCATGAAAATAAAAATGTATACTTTTTAGAATTTTACTCATTTTTAAATATGGAGTGGACGCTTAAAGAAGACCGTGTTGCAGTTATTGCGATGCATCGTTGCGGTTACGCGCCAATTCAAATTTTTGACATACTGAAAAATTTGAATATAACCAAAAGATTCGTTTATCGTACCATCAAACGATACAATGAAGACTCTAGTGTAGATGACAGGTCAAGAAGTGGTCGCCCTCGGTCTGTTAGGACTCCAGCAGTGATAAAAGCTGTGAAGGCGCAAATTCAAAGAAATCCCAAACGTAAGCAGAAACTGTTGGCCCTTCAGAGCAGAACGGAGAACCACGGTGAAAAGGGTGTTAAATGAAGACTTAGGGCTTCGGGCATATCGAAGAAAAATAGAACATCGTTTGAATGCTCGTCTAATGGACCTGAGACTGAAGAGATGCCGCGCTTTGTTGAAGCGGTACGCGGGAAAAAAATAACGGGAAATTATTTTTTCAGATGAAAAAAATTTTACCGTAGAAGAGAGCTACAACAAATTAAATGATAAGGTGTACGCACACAGTAGTGAAGAAGCGAGCAACCGTATTCCGCGTGTCCAACGAGGTCATTTTCCATCCTCGCTCATGGTATGGTTGGGAGTTTCTTATTGGGGCTTAATAGAGGTACATTTTTGTGAGAAAGGTGTAAAAACGAATGCAGTTGTGTATCAAAATGCAGTCCTGACGAACCTTGTGGAATCTGTTTCTCATATCATGTTCAATAACAGGTACTGGGTATTCCAACAAGATTCGGCGCCAGCTCATAGAGCGTAGAGCACACAAGACTGGCTGGCGGCGCGTCAAATCGACTTCATTCGGCACGAAGACTGGCCCTCCTCCAGTCCAGATTTGAATCCGTTAGATGACAAGATATGGCAACACTTGGAGGAAAAGGCGTGCTCAAAGCCTCATCCCAATTTGGAGTCACTCAAGACATCCTTGATTAAGGCAGCCGCCGATATTGACATGGACCTCGTTCGCGCTGCGATAGACAACTGGCCGCGCAGATTGGAGGCCTGTATTCAAAATCACGGAGGTCATTTTGAATAAACTTTAGTGTCATAAGAATCTATGTTTTGTTAAGTTCATTTTGGTATATAAATGGTTACATAATGAATAAACTTGTTTCAATGATTTTATATTAAACATGTGACAAAATTTATGACCTGACTAGGTTATATTTCGACAATACCACTTGCCGTGAACTTTAAAATATTTTCATAACAAATTGCCGCTCGTTCTAATTTTAATAAATTATGAAGTCAGTGCAAATATGGAAATATAGGAAGCATTTAGCACAGGTCAGTGGTTGGCAACCTGCGGCTTGCGATGAGAAGCTGCGGCTCGCAATGAGAAGCTGCGGCTCTTTAAGTCCATACGCCAAAGCCCAAAAAAATTAAGGCATCATTTTGCATCGATTAATGAGGATTAGGCACCATTTCTATCTCTCAACCACTTGTCCTTGCTTATTACCGCAACCCTCCCCAGCGCCAAGTCCTCACAGACTTCAGAAAAAAAAAATGGTTCTTTACAAACTTAGAAAGTTTGTAAATTGTAATTTTTGACTCTTCCAACTTAAAAGGTTGTGGACCCCTGGTAAAGGTTATTAAAGATAAAAGCTTTACCAATCACGAATAATATAACATTTATAAATAGGAATTCATATTTTGTCATTCCTTAATAAAAACACTAATAAGAAGGTTATAAAATATAGATAAATAAAGGTGAGAGACGGAATTCAATATTTTTTCAATGTTTCTTTAGATATGAATGTTTTAAAAATAAACCTTGCGTTATACTTAACAGGACCAGTTTGTATCGTATCGAATTTCATTTCAACCCGGTTGTCTGGGACCAGTTGAACCCAAAGGGACGACAAAAAAAGTTTTAAGAACACGTTTATACGTACCCTTAAATGCTATAAAAATGTCGATGAGTCGTTTGACCTTGATCAGAGTGCATTGTTCAGAACATAATTTTCCTTTGTACATATGAATCATCTGAAACATTGTATGATAAGTTAATGCGATGCTAGTTGCCGGATGTGTAATTAATAATTACATAATAACAATGTAATAAATGTTAAATGTAACTTGGAGATTTATTAAATATGTAATATATTTATTTATATCGATTGGCGTATTAATAAGATAAAGACTTTTATACTCGTATTGTTCTACCGTCAACCGTCAGTCTTTTTTATTTATAAAAGGTATCACGCACCATAATTATTCAAAATAAGTAGATATTTATTGAATGAAATGAAAATGAAATGAAAATATTTATTGAATCCATAAAATGTCATACACTATTTAGATTCAGTCACTTTTTTTCCACTACCACCCAGTTCACAAGGCTGTTTTCGCCAGAGAAGAACGGGCAAGAAACTCTAGCGTAGAACGGGCAAGAAACTCTAGCGTTTTAAAAATTAAAAATACCTTCTGTACCTTCAGAAATTAAGAGTCTTTAACTACTTATTGAAGTCGTGTTATAACCCTATTGAGTTCTTATAAAACATCTAAACAGAATTTCTATCGCTAAATTATTTATTTAAAATTGATAAATAAACAAACTTGATGATATGGCAAACGTAATGTAGCTTGACAGGAAGAATTGACTTCCCTCAGGTTGAATTAATCACTTATAATACCACAAGAGCTTCAAAATTATCGGGTATTTCCCGATAGGTTCGTTGCAAACAAATGAAGGAGTCAAAACTTGACGACTTTATTTGTTTGCAGGGAACCTTGAGGGAAATGCCAGATAATTTTGAAGCTCGTGTGGTATTCGGGGGATTATTTTTCCGTCCCAAATTTTAAGAGTGGGGTCTATGTGAAATGGCCTTTTTCACAACGTTTTTTCTTGGTGATCTTTATTATTAGGTATTCAAAAAAAATATATGTTGATCTACACTATATGGAGCTTGGGCCCTTCTTTTCAGAATTCTTAAAAGTGTATTAAAAGTACTTGAAATAAAATTGCAAAGTGACCTCTATTTTCGCATTTACAACGTTTTTTCTCTTAAACTACGAGCACTAGGATTATTTTATTATCATCAGGATGTTAAGAAATGCAAGGCGGATGGGACCTTCTTTTTATTTTTTCTAATTTCTGTCTCATTTATTTTTAACGAATTTTTCACATTATCGATACTCTAAATCGCGAGCACGTCCCCGCTGTCGCCCAACAAATCATTGCGGGACGAACCGCCGTGCTAAACGGACCTATGTCGCTTGTCTTCGCAATATCTACGTAAATTTAATATTGCTATTTCGCTCGACACATTCATTGAGAACGGTTACGGCCGGTCTAACCGTAGTAAATTACTATACTACGTCACTGCAACTGTGGCGCTGTTGCTTGGATGCCAAATAAAAACGTGTGGCCGCGGGTTCGATCCCGCATCGAAACAAATGTTTTTATTTATAAATTCATTTATCTACTATCTAACCCAATATTTTATATAGGAAACATTTTATTTCTTGCATTTTTGTAACATTTTTGTATTTTTGATTTTTGAATATTACGATTTTTGTTTATTATGAATAAACCAGAAATTACTCAACCGATCTTAAAATTCTTTCACCATCCGATTCCAACATTATCCTGGAGTAACATAGGCTGTATATTTGCCTAAAGGGGTTGACATGAGTTAAAATGGAAAATAAAAATCATTGAAGATATTTTTTTGAAAAAAATATTCTACCATATTTTATAAAATTATTATTTATGTTCTTAGTAGAAAGTAACTGTACTATAATAGTATATTTATTTTGTTAAAGTTAACGATCATAATATTGTACCTACATAGCAAAATATAAGTATCGTGCGATGTTTTAATATTTCAATTGAATTTCATGCAACTTATGAGAGACCTACCCAACATATAAATAAATGAATTGTTATGTTCCGATCATATTTGAAATAGTAGGTAACATTTAAATACCAAAATAGGCACTAATATAATAGATAGTTACCGGTAATTTAGTCACCGAGAAGTAAGAATTGTTGGCCCGAAGGTTTGACCGATCGCTAGATGATTGTTGTGGCCGCAGGTTCGATCCCCGCATCGATACGATTGTTTTTGTTTATAAATTCATCTATATGTCTAACCTATAATATTTTATAAAAGAAACATTTCATTTTTTGCATTTTTGTAACATGTGTATTTTTACATTTTTGTATTTTAGATTTTTGAATATTTCGATATTTGTTTATTATGAATAAACACAAAAATTACTTAACCGACCGACTTAATCTTAAAATTCTTTCACCATTCGAATCCAACATTATCCTGGAGTAACATTGGCTGTGTGTTTGGCTAAAGGAGTTGAAATAAGGGTTGAAATGAAAAATAAAAACCATTCGAGATAATTTTTTTTGAACATTTTTATTTTCCATTTAAACCCTTATTTCAACCTCTTCAGGTAAATATATAGTTCTGTTAATCCCGGATTAGACCATTAGAAAAATCGAAATATTTTTTTAAATTGGTCCAGTAATTTTTGAGTTTCATTGTAAATAAAAATCCAAAAATATAAATGTATCTATCCTCTTTGTAATATTACAAAAGAAAAACAAAAATAAAAATATTTAAAATCTAAAATGTAATATTGGTATAGATAGATGAAATAAGTAAACACAAAAATTGAACTACAAGTGCGGGGACCGAACCCGCGTCTTCTCGTTTAACAGTCAGCGTTCGTGCAATTCTGCCACGATAGCTCTGACGTTTGTAAGTGAATTAATCATACACTACGGTCCTAACTGTACTCGATGGGAACATCGAGTGAAATAACACTACGAATATATCGTTTTGTCCGCAGCGAAATAATGAATGAATAGGTATAAAGCAGCGCGCTCGCTCGCACGTCGTGAGCCGGCGTGTGCCGGTGCATGAGATTTGGTGCCGCCCGTTCGAGCAAGGTCATTGGCGTTACCCGTCCTCTTAATTTCAAACTCATTTTCATGCAAAATCTCCAATTTTCACAATTGAATTCAACCTGTCAGTTTGACGTGTGGTTAATTTGACTGGATCATGTTTTGTTTTTTATATATAACTACCAGAGAAAATTTTCAAAAAATTATCAGTATAATACCATGTAGGTTGTACCACGTGACGTCGAATGGTGCAATTCTATTGGTCGATATTTGGGTCGGAAAAATAATCAATATTATTGTTATTTATTTGAATATAATAAATAACAAGTGAACTCTTCTGAATTAAACTCAGCTGCGACTATTGTATAACCCTAGCTAGAGTTTCTTACCTATTCTTTTCTTGCGAGGACAGCCTGGTGAACCGGATTAAAGAAAAAACTAACAATCTAAATAATGCAAACATTTTAACGATTCATTAAAATATTTTCATTTTATATCATTTCGGGTTCAACGTATTCAACGTACGTAAAAACAAATAAAAAGTTAGAGCATTTGACTCTCCGGTCACTTACCTTAAATATGGCTATTTCTTATAAAACTATGAATTACTAGATTCTTAAATTTTATTTCGGTCTGAGTTAGTTTGTGATTATGAAAGTTGCTTTAAAAACTCAGCTACGAAACAAGAGACAAACGTTTACGGGAAGTTTTATTTCTGGTGTAGGTGTTGTATGACCTAACAACCAATATCGAGTGTTATAGAAATCATTTAGAGGTGGTGTCATTTTTCATAATGATGTCATGTATCAACCAGCTGAACTATCGGTGACAGGACCAAGCTCGGCCAATCAACCACTCAGAGCGCGAAATTGCGTTCAGAGTTATATTTTATTATTTATTACTTACCTATTAAAATGAACCCATCTGGCTTTTGATAGTTTAACGGACTAAAAATATATCGCTCAAGGCACCAGAAGTAGTAAAACGGGTAATAACAGTATGCCTAGAAGGTCGGGATATGGAAACGGAAGAATAAGGAAAAAATCAGAAACCTTATATGTGACTAACTTATAAGAAATGAGGATATTTTCATATTTTTCATAGTTTTTTTATGTTGCTCGCGAATGTATTTTGTGTTGTTTGCATGTAGTTCGGTAGAGTTCAAAGCTTCTAATTTATTAAAGGATATCAAAAGCTTTTATTTTTACCCTCTGTTCTCTTAAAGAGCTCAATAATAGGTAGAGTAGTTCTTTACAGCATGTGTGATTTTGACAAAATTATTTCATAACAATGTTTTATTTCAATGTATATAAGTTGTTACTTATAAGGCATTGATATGATTGCCATCGAGCATTTTTTAATTAACACAGTAATACTCCAGGGCTCTATAGCTCTTGAGACCGGCCTTTTACCCGGCATGGGATTGGAATTGGTCAAATTTTCGTTTACGCCTCAAAATTTTAGAACACAAACGTAAGCTTTTTTTAATTATTGCAGTGAATAGTTAGACGAGCATACCATTCCTGCCTGATGGTAAGCGTTACGACCGCTCATGAACAGTGCCAAAACCAAACAACACCTTGAATTATAAATGCATTGCTTGGCTTTCTACTGTGCTCGCCAACCTGAAACATAAGATGTTAACTCTCAATATGTCCAGTAGTTACTGTGGCTACAATGTCCTACAATCCGAAACACAACAGTGCATTTAAACTGCTGTTTGGCGGGAGAAATGGCATTGCGGTGGTACCTACCCAGGCGGCCTCTCACATATGAGAGACCTACCACCAGTAAAAGTAAGCTTTCCAGGAAATCTAATAATTTCTAGTGTGTTATAACTGCTTTTTGAACCAATACAATCACGGAAACGTACTCATGTAGCTGAAATTTAAAAATAAAGCGAATCCATAAGATTTATTCAGACCGTGTACTTGACTTCGTTTCGTCCAAGACTATCAGCAAAACGACATTGCCGACCTAGGAAAATAGGAAACAACTTATTACCTAATCAATGTCACCTGATCATTCAAAACTTGAAGGTACTATTGGGAGAAATTATTGCTTTACTGAATTTTCTTGGCAGTCATTTGTGTAACTATAATTAATAATGTAGAATATTTATGGTATTTTTATTACAGTGTACATACAGCTTGCCTACGAAAACGAGGCCAGGTGGTAGATTTAGTGATTCCTTTTGTATTTTTTTAAATTATCATCGTGTGGGTGGTAATGAATAGTTTTTGCTAAAATAAAAATTTAAGCCCCTTCGCACCACTGGGTCTTTAAAAATAAAAGAATGTACATTATTATTCTAAGAAAAACCAAAAAAGGAAGATAGGAAAAAATACAAAAGAAAAATTACTTACATTGTGTCTAAACTCTGAAGTAATAAAAACTACTACCTGGCTTCGGTTTCGGTCGTATTCTAATAAACCTTGTATTTGAGTACCTTTAAAAAAAAACTGTTATAAATGAATAAGAAACATACGTTACACAATCCACTTAAGAATTTAAAATATATTAATAACATTAATTTTATGCCTGGAAAACACATCACTTTTTTTTTGTTTCACTTTGGCATTATTTGACGTCGTTGCCTTGAAGCAAACCAAGTCAAATGCTAAAAAAAACATTTAGTAAGTTCCTAGATCAAATAACTTTAAGTTTATGCAAAATATAAAAAAAAAAACATAATTATTGTATACATTTTATTAGTATTAATGTTGAGAATCATAAATCGTAATGCGGAATCAATTCGCCGGAATATTGTTTCAAAGTGCAAGAACATTAATAAAACAATCGAACTAATAATTAGGTTAATATCGTCTGGCATTTAATTTAATTGCTCGTAAATTAATTTACAATGTTATTTCTTGTATAAAAGTAATATTAAATTATACAACGTTACTATAACGTATAACGTGACATAAAAAAATATTGAGAGGTTTTTTTATGTGAATATTTCGGTAATTTATTTTTTTATAATTTCGAAACAATAATCCGACGATGAAATCGTAATGACACAAACTTTTAAGGACTAGAAATAGGTCCCATCCGTGATTTTTCTACACTGTTGCAACCTTAAAATATAAAAATATTGTGAATCTTGTTGGATGACCGGCTTGTAGATATAAACACACTGATTATATAGCACAGTATTTATTTCTTTTTATGAGTACAACTGACTTCCTCGGCGTCTCCAACTAGAATGTCTCTCTTGGCCAGCAATTATTACTCCCTCCTATTTTCATCACTCATTCTCGAGCGCCATCGATCGTTCAATAGTCAAAACAACTTCCTTTTTATATTTATTTTACTTACAATTTCCGGAAACACAATTTTTAAATGCTTCTTTCTAATGTAAAATTTATTAAACCTTACACTCGTCCATCCTGACGACGTGTATGTCCTCATACACGCTTCCGGTGAAACCTTACACTCGCCAAAAGAGACATTCATCACAAGATTACATTTACTTACAATCAAAATTATGTTTTCTTACAATCAAAAATTACATATTCTTACAATCTATAATATCATTAAGTCTACTTTATTAAATAGCCTCCACTCTTGCGGATCCAGTTTAATAAAGTTTCGGACCAATCATTTTTCGAAATATTCGTTATGAGTCCTGAACCAATCAATTCTCAGGGCTTTCCGCTCTCATCGCTTTCTATCTCCAAACCGATCCATTCTTGGGATAGACCAGCAATCAAGCCGAAGAATGATTCGAAAAATGAATATGGTAAAGTTCAATTTATCAGTATTCAAGGCTTAAGCCCAAACCAATCAATTCTTGGGCTAAAGAAAACTATATCTTATCAAATACACACATCTAAATTAGCTTCTAATTAAAAATGATTGCCACCTTGATACAAATCTGCAAATAAGCACAATGTTCACTTTTACAGCTCATTACTTTCCTCACTCATGTCACCAGTGCTACACTCATCAAGTTCCAATGCTTTCAAATGAATCCATGGTTGCATTCGGTCTGCAGCCACAGTCGTACCACGTTTATTTTTTGACCTTTCAAAACCCGGTATTGGAACTACTCTGTATCGATCATTTCCTAAGACCTTACCAACACGATATGGTCCTTCATAAGCTGGTAAGAGTTTCGAACTGTTACCCTTGTTTTGAAAGTTAATTTTGGTAATTTTTACAAGATCCCCTTCATTATATATTCGAGCTGGTTTTCTATTCTTATCATAGTATTGTTTTTGATACTGCTGTTGCTTGTCTGTCTTTTCTTTTACCTCCATACGAACTGCCGCAATATCGGAGTCTTTAAAATTATTTTGTATGATTTCGTTAAGCGATGATTTGATTTCCCCATTCATTGACATCGCAAACATTACTTCTGCTGGCACCTTGCCTATTGTTTTTTGGATACTATTATTTAGGCCCCATTGAATCTTACCTAATTTACAATCCCAATCCCTCTCATCATTATTAATGTTTTGCGCAGTTAATGCGTCCAGAATAGTGCGGTTATACCGCTCTACTTGCCCATTTGATCGTGGGCTTGCTACGGCATTCAACACGTGCTTAATACCTCTATTTATGCAGTATCTTCTAAATAGATGGGAAGTGAAACAGCTTCCACGGTCACTTATTAGTCTATCGGGGGTTCTAAAAGTATAAAAAATGTCATCTAAAACTCTTAGAACGTTTTGCGTGTTTGTATTTCGAACAGACTTGATGAAGCAAAATTTTGTGAAAGCATCAACTACGACTAATACATGTGTATGACCTCTTTTTGATTTTACAAAGGGTCCTATATGATCTATGTGGAGAGTGTGAAAGGGCGTTTCGATTTTTGTTATGGGATGTAACAGCCCTTCACTGTTATTAGATTTATTTTTTGCATATGCACACTCCAAACATGCTTCAACATATTTTTTTATAAAACGTGTCATCTTAGGGAACCAGTAATTCTTTTTTATTTTCTCCAAAGTCTTCTCCCTGCCTAAGTGGCCTATTTCGTCATGATTAAGCCTACACACCTGCCATCTAGCACCCTTTGGAACTACCCACCGAACGTTTTCCTTGTTTCCTTCTAGGCACCTAAAAAGTTTGTTATCACGTAGCATATAATTCTCTTTTATATACGCGAGTTCTTTAGAGTCCAAGTTATTACTAAGTATATTTCTTATTCGTGTTAGTTCTGAATCTCCCATTTGTAAAGTAAGCAACCAGTCGTTAGAGCTAATAGTCATTACCGACGAATGTTCGTCGTCCTTAGAGTCTGTATCGAAGATCGGATTTCTAGATAAAGCGTCTACGTGAGACATTTTCCTGCCTGCCCGATATTCTATACAGCAATCGAATTCCTGTAGCGTTATCCACCATCGCGCGATACGGGGTATGAGGTCTCGTTTTAGAAATGTAGATCTAAGAGCACTACAATCACTAACAACTTTAAACTTTAACCCCAGCAAGTAGACTCTAAATTTTTGTAAAGAACAAACAACCGCTAAAGTTTCAAGTTCGTAAGCATGGAAATTTTTCTCCTCTGGAGATGTTTGGCGACTATAAAATGCCACGGGCTTAAAAGGGCCTTGCCCTTTTGGCCGTTGTAAAAGGATACCCCCAATACCAACACGACTGGCATCAGTATGTAATTCTGTGTCTGCAACGGGATCAAAAATCGCTAACACAGGCCTGTCGACTAATTTATTTTTTAAAGTATTAAATGCACGTTCCTGATCTTCCATCCATTGCCAGGTTACATCTTTCTTCAATAATTTTGTCAAAGGAAAAGCAATTTGTGCAAAACCCTGAACAAACTTTCTAAAATAACTCACTAAACCCAAGAACTGCCTGACTCCATGAATATTTTCAGGACGGGGAAAATTAGTAACGCTATGAATCTTTGACTGACCTGGTCGCATTCCTGCAGACGATATTTCGTAACCTAGGTAGTCTATTTCGGTTTGTAAAAAACGACACTTGGCAAGATTCAGTTTCAAATTAGCGCGATCTATTAGTTGTAAAATTGTTTCTAAAGTATACAAGCACTCTTTAGGAGTTGTACCAAAAATGAGCAAGTCGTCTATGTATACCATAGCATTTTGAAAACGTGCAGCACCTAATACCTGGTTCTCATCTATTTGTCTAACATTGTCTCCAGATATCGGCGTCACAAAAAACTTCTCACAAATTTTGCTAACAATCTGTACTCTTTCTCCTCTTGATATTACAACTCCACTATAGAGTTCGCATGGAATTGAACATGGTGTGAGGGTTATTACTAATGTTCCGCCCCTAACTTCATGTAACCCACCGTTAACAATGTACCTATTCATTGGCGACCCCACCATCTTTGTTCTTAAAAGTAAGTCTCCGGTAAAAACAGACTCCGTGACAGCCTTAACACTAGCAGCCCCATATAGGATCTGGTCACTTAAAATTTTGACCTTACTTAACGCCTCGTTCACATCTTCTCCTATGAGGTCGGGTACTTCTGAGCCTATGTTAAGAAACTGTAGTTTACTTGAATCTTTGTGAATTACAACATGAGGCTGCTCGGAAAAAGATTGCCCTATAAGTAAGGGTTTGTCAAGAAGGTGATCACCCACTACTCTACATGAGACAGTGGCTGTAACATCATCTACAGACAAATCTAAGAGGGCAGATCCTAAGGATTGAACTAAACTATTTCCGAACCCTTGCATGGTGCTTTTGATTCCATTATGTGGAATGCCTAATTTTGAGAACGAGGATTCTTTTATTAATGTCACTTCACTTCCTAGATCAATAAACGCTTCGAAACTATTACCGTTAGCCATAACAGTTTTGATAAACTTCGCATTAGGCTTGGCACTACTTATACACATCGTATTTTTCACTGCTTCAATGTTTACAGGTCCCTTCTCTTGCTTCAGCCTACAGGTTTCAGACCTATGTCCTATCTTATGGCATTGATCACATTTCATAAGAGGCTTAGGGCATTGTAAATATGGGTGACCCCTATCTTTACAATTAAAGCAATAAATAGAGCTGGGCCCCGATTTCGGATGCGATTTAGTTTGTTGACCGTTATCTATATGATTGGTAAAGCTTTTACGCCTAATTGGATTATGTTGAGACGTATAAGGATCTTTATTACTAAGCAAAAACTGCAGCAACTGTTCTGGCGCGGAACAACGTAAAGCTAAAGCACTAGACTTTGTTGTTTTGTCGACAATCCCATGAATTATACAATCTACTGCTCTTTTCCCAAATATTTCACATTGA
Organism: Hyles euphorbiae; assembly: GCA_023078785.2. Lineage (NCBI taxonomy): Eukaryota > Metazoa > Arthropoda > Insecta > Lepidoptera > Sphingidae > Hyles > Hyles euphorbiae. Next base: position 9,383,244 of record CM041037.1, read on the forward strand.
TTCAATAGCGCGAGCTTTTCATAATAATATATTTCTATCGGCTCACCCCACCTACTTTTGCGTTTTAGCATCTCTTCAAGAGACTGACCATAATTTTGTTCGCAAGGAAAGGCATTTAACAACTTCTCCTGCCATTCACTCCACGTGAATAATATAGAACTTAAACTTTCGTACCAAGTTTTCGACAATCCCTGTAATTTCTGCATCGCAAAGTGAACAGTTGTTTTATCGTCCCAGCAATAAACCGAGGCGCACTCATTAACCTTTCTTATCCACACATCCATGCGTTGGTTTTTAGTGGAAGGATCAAATTCTGGCAATATATTTTTAAAATCGAAATGCTTATGTGATTGTGCGCCTTGATTTATTAATGGTGACGATAAAGGCTCATGTCTAAGAGAATTTATTAGTTTCAAAACTTCGGTAGTAGAAAAAGTAGGGCTGTCTGACCTCCGAGAATGATGACTGGTAACTGCGTTCCCATGCTCTGCCGGCACCTCGTCGGCTCCATTCTGGTTGGGGACCGCAGATCTTATTGGTCCCTGGCGAAGGCTCTCACGAAGAATCGGTGAACGGCTCCGGTGGCCATCCGCGATAGAGCGCGACGATGTCTCGCGCTGGCTACGCGAAGGCCTGTGGCGCGATGGCTCGGTGTCGCGCTGGCTGAAGGTACTTCGTCTTCGATGTCGGCTGTCGTCACGTTCTTTTTGCAGTTCCTGCTCCAGGCGTCGCAGTCTTTGTCGCTCTCGTTCCAGGTCTCTCTTCCTTTCTTCGAGGCATTGACTGCGGGTGCGGCTACGACTGCGGGTGCGGCTATGACTGCGACTACCGGCACAGTGCATGTTGCTCAGCCGCCGTTGCGACGTGGACGGCTGCGGAGTTTGTAACTTGCGTCTTTTGCCGTCAGCTTCATTGGCCACGTCAGCACTTTGCTCCATCGCGTATGAGCTTGCACACAGCAAAAATATACTGATTAGTATTTGCATATAAGGACAATAAAAATGATAAATAAGGCGACTACCAAAGACTAAAAGTAAATAAATTTAATTTATATAATATTATATCCATTAATTTGGGAATATAGAATAAGTACCATGTATTTACTTGTCACAAGAGCTATTTAATTGCCAATCAATAAACGAATTTCATTTCATTTCATTTCAATTATTTATTTAGCTCGTCATAAATGTATGCATATATCAAGCGCATTGTAGTTGTATAAATCGGTAAAATTCAAGTTTTTTGTTATAAACGGTTGCAAGAACATTTATATTTTACATTGAAAATATCTTTAAAAATAATGAGTTTAATGTGGGTAGGTAGATAAAGCTAAGTGATTATTCACTAATTACATATTTTTAAACTCTTGTAAATCAAGTACTTTCAAATATCCAAGCAAACTTGATTATGTAAAATACGACATTTTATAGGTCTAATTAGATTAATAAATTTAAATATAAAATTATTTTATTCATTCACCAACTCATAGGCAGAAATCATAGTATTACGAAATAGAAATCACCAGCAATTACTCTAGTTGGTTTGTTTTATTCACAATATATCTAACGCATTTATAAATAACAAAATACTTAGACGTGTACTTACGCAATACTTGCACCAAATCCCACTTCTGAAATGTTGGATGACCGGCTTGTAGATATAAACACACTGATTATATAGCACAGTATTTATTTCTTTTTATGAGTACAACTGACTTCCTCGGCGTCTCCAACTAGAATGTCTCTCTTGGCCAGCAATTATTACTCCCTCCTATTTTCATCACTCATTCTCGAGCGCCATCGATCGTTCAATAGTCAAAACAACTTCCTTTTTATATTTATTTTACTTACAATTTCCGGAAACACAATTTTTAAATGCTTCTTTCTAATGTAAAATTTATTAAACCTTACAATCTTGCTTTTAAATGCAAACTAATTAGTATTTTAATTTTAAATACAAAGACGAT